>CM055819.1:43651784-43695506 GCA_029582265.1 Zoroaster sp. YZ-2022
AAAAAAAAAAAATAAGAGTGCTAGTCGACGTCAGATTCCCACGTAATAAAGCTTTGATATGTGTTTACTGAGTCTAGGCCCGCAGGCCTAAGAGGGCTGATCCTGCAGGGGTTTGGGGTTCAGACCCCCCCCTAACGCGTGGCTGCATTAAACAAAATAAATATCTTTTTTGGAGAAACCATAAGCTGTTTTTAACAAAGCCACTGTATTCCAGAAACACACAGTCATGCAGAAGTCTACGTCAGAGCATAATAATGGGTGGAGCCGATTATAAGTCAGGGCTAGTGTTGCTACACCGTTTCTTATGACACAATACATTCCAACTAGCCTATCCCTTAGGTTTGATTGTGCTGCTGTTCCCCAAATTGGGCTACATTACTCCAAATTGGGTCTAATGAAAGACTTGTAGATTGTAGCTGTGGTACGACTGTTTTTAATTTAATTGTATTTTATTACATTTTGCAATGGCAATCAAATTACATCAATTAAATATAAAACCAAATCAAAAAGACAAAAAATCCACAAATATTCATTTTAAACAAAAAGCCAGTGAGTGGTAAGATAGAACAGGTGACCAGCACCTCTACAAGGCCATCCTACCACAAGAAACCCACTGAACATTTTATACTTCGTTACACCCCCATTCCCCCGTTACACCACTGGAGGGCCGCTGAACCAAGTTAAAACGGAAAAGACAACATTAAGTAACAAATTCATTACGCCGACAGAGAGAGCAATGGCAAGAAGACATCCATGTACAAACATTATCTACCGAAAAAACTGGAAGCAAATTTTGAGATTTAAACGACCAAAGTGAAGTGGCAGATATTAAGGTTTTCCACTTTGTTTTCCTCATCCTTCCAAGTTTTCTACTAGTAGTCATAGATAAGTTGCTAATGTGTTGTGTCCAGGTGAGTTTGGCATTTATTGTAACCCCCAGGATCTTGATGGAGGCCAAGTCACTTAATTGCTCCTCAAGAAATTTTAGTTGAGGATGCAGTGGGTTTGTAGTTGAGATATGATGATAGACTGAGTTTTAGATGCATTGAACTTAAGCTTCCATTTCTTGGCCCAATAAGCTAGTTTTGTTAGATCACGTTGAAGTGATGCTGCACAGTGTATTCTCTCAGCAAGTGATGTAATTGTAGAGAAAAGGAACAGTCGTCTGCATAGCTGAACATTCTATTTTCAAGGTTTTCAGCAATGTCGCTGATGAAAATGAGAAAAAGAGAAGGACCTAATACACTGCCCTGGGGTACACCAGAACTGATAGGTGAGATGCTTGAGAGTTGACCTCCAAAAGAAAGTTGCTAAATTATGTTGCTCAAATATGATTTGAACCAGCGGAGTAGATAACCAGTAATCACACAATGCAATTTAGAAGACTTGTATGCGATACTTTATCAAATGCTGCCGACAGATTAAGTGCAATGATTCAAAACCTTTATCAAGATTGTCTTGAATTTATTGTGTGATGAGAAGTGCATCATTAGTGGATCTCTTAGGTAGGAAGCCGAACTGTAGATGAGGAAGGGGACCATTAGTAAGACAGTATGTCAGGAGAGCCTTGTTTACAATCCTGACTGACAGAAGGGCTATTGGTCAGTAGTTCCGAGGATCACTTGGTGAGCCAGGTTTTGGAATAGGTTTACATGTGCACACTTCCAGGCACATCATCAACAATTTGCGAAAGACGTGTGTGAGTGAAACAGCTCGTTCTGGAGCAGCTCCTTTCAGAACAATTGCAGGAATCCTGTATGGTCCGGTAGCCTTGTGTGTGTCAAGGTTTTGGAGCTCCTTTAAACATTTTTTGTCAATCTCCTCTGTGGTTGTGAGGTGAATATTTGAAGCAAGCTCGTTATCTGGGTTGAACAGTTTACGAATGAATGATTGGTTAAGTACGTCTGCTTTAGCTTTGTTGTCAGTGATTGGCTGATTGTTGACAAAGAGGGTGGGAACACAAGAGGAACGATTTATATTTAGTGAAGAGTTTAGAGTACTCAAGCACTGCTTGGATGATTTGTCCTCATCGTCAAGAGAAGACCTCAGTTTTATGCTGAACCTCTTTTGAGCCTGTCTGTATGTGTGCTGACAGTGATTTCTGGCATGTTTGTACTCATTCCAGTCATGTCTGTCTGCTATGAGATTTTTTTTCCATTCATTCCAGAGCTTTACTTTCCTGTCAAGAGCAGCTTTACACACTTTGTCAAACCAGGTGTGGCTGTCGGATCTGCTTGAAAGGTACGGATGGGTATGCAGAGTTCTATTGCTTCTGTGATTTCTGTTTCAATTTGTGTCCAGCAATCCTCTATGTTATCCAGACGAAGGAATTTGGATCATTTAGCTGTTGCTTTTGTTCACGAAAGAAATCCCAGTCAGCATACATATACAGCCAGGCAGTCTTCTTGGTAGTTTTTGGACGATGAGATGGTTGAAGGTTACATAGACTGTGGAATGGTCTGAAGTGCCAATGTTAACACTGATAGAGGATATAGTCCCAATAATGCTGACGATGCTGATGGGGTACTCATTACGAGGCCCAACTCTTCCACACAGTATAAAGTGAACAGTAGCTCAGCTTTGAGCCTTGACTGCTGCCGTTGTCTACCATGAAGATCTTCCGCCGCCAGTCTGACATCAAGTGCTGTTCACCACTAGACCTCAGCAGGAGAACAGGAAGATTGATTTCTAGAGGGCCTGCCACCCGCTACATCATATCATGCGCCTTAAACAAGCCAAGCTGGTAAGACAAGCCGGTGTCTAAAATGGTTTATGATGAAAATAGCCCAAAGAGTGGTCGAAGGGTAAGATACAGTTAGTAAAAGTCAAAAGTCAAAACACCAAGCCAGTTCCCAAACCGAAGTATGGGGATACGCCTTTCCCAACTGCAGGAGATCTGTGTCATGGGCGGATCCAGAACATTTTTTAGGGGGGGGGGGGGCTGAGAATCAAAAACAACTATTTTTCAGTACTACAAAAATTACAATGAAATAATCAAAGGGAGAGAAAAACAAAGCACACTGTGGGAATGGGAGTGCGTTCTCCCCTCCCCTCCACCTCTCTCTTCCTCTCCCTTTAAAAAAACACTTTTTTAACGATTTTAGGGGGGTCTACAGCCCCCTTAGCCCCCCTGGATCCGCCAATGTGTGTGTATGTACCCCTGCTGGCATCGGTGAAGTCTTGATCTTTCCAGGGGTCAGTCGCCTCTAACCCTACCTAAGCTAAATTAAAAACTAACTTTAACTGACAAGGTATTCCTCAAAAAGAGATGGGAGTAGACAGAGGAATGGGGGTAAGAAAAGAAATGTAAAGAGAGGACAGCTAGAGAAAGACAGCTGAGGAGGTAAAGGATGCTTAATCCCTCATTCTGGTATACACCACCCTCTCACGAGGACCCTCATTCTGGTATACGCCAGCCTCTCACGAGGACCCTCATTCTGGTATACGCCAGCCTCTCACGAGGACCCTCATTCTGGTATACGCCAGCCTCTCACGAGGACCCTGATTCTGGTATACGCCAGCCTCTCACGAGGACCCTCAGTGGTATACGCCAGCCTCTCACGAGGACCCTCATTCTGGTATACGCCAGCCTCTCACGAGGACCCTCATTCTGGTATACGCCAGCCTCTCACGAGGACCCTCATTGTGGTATACGCCAGCCTCTCACGAGGACCCTCATTCTGGTATACGCCAGCCTCTCACGAGGACCCTCATTCTGGTATACGCCAGCCTCTCACGAGGACCCTCATTCTGGTATACGTCAGCCACTCACGAGGACCCTCATTCTGGTATACGCCAGCCTCTCACGAGGACCCTCATTCTGGTATACGCCAGCCTCTCACGAGGCCCCTCATTCTGGTATACGCCAGCCTCTCACGAGGACCCTCTTTCAAAATCCTGGATCCGCCCCTGCGTAGTGTTTTCTGAGCTCAATGTGTATGGTCGACTTCTGTTGTAATAAAATCATGTTTTGCTTTGTCAGTATGAATAGCATTGTGAGATACAAGAAACGAAAACGAAAAGGAACACAGTGATGCCCCTCAGCATTGCTCGTCGAACTAGTAACCAGCCTGCTTGCATGGGCACAATGTTGCTGTTTTTCTTATGCAGACAAGTACTGCTATTAGCTTCTTTAAGGTGTTATTTAAAGGTATTTTATATAATTAATTCACTTAGGTTTTTGACACTGCTTGTTCGCCACTATGCTATGCATACATACTTCCCTCTAAATGAGGTGGACCGAGTGGCTGTTTTTAAACAAAAACCAAATGTTCTTACCTAGCTGAACATTGAAGGAGCACACCTGGGGTGACACCTGCCCCTCAGAATCGCTCGCCGTACAATGAACCACTGTAATATCCTTGGTGAAATTCGTCCCCGGCATTGGATTGCACGACACGGTGAGTGGGATACCGGTGTTAGCATCGTTGGCATTGGGGATCGTAAAGTTGACCATCGTGTCGGTGGCTATGATATCGGCATCAGGGCAATCTGAAAAGACTGCTCTCAAAGTGAATAAGAAACACGTTTTTAATTAAAGGCGACGTATTTGAGCGGAAAAGGGAGGAAGGTTGGTTTTGAAAACAACGACAATGACACTGATGCTATTTTACTCCATTCCAAGTAAGAAATATATTCTATGTCAAGTATTGGCATTTGTTTAGAGCCTCTCTTTAACGACAACATTAAATAAGCTGAAACTTTCACATTTGCATTCATAATCTTGATTCTTATAAAGTATGGATCGATTTACACACAATTTACTAAAAGTGTATATTGTTTTTAATGGTATTCTTTTTCATTAAACATTTTCACATGCACCTTACAGACCAAACTTATACTAACTTCAGGCAGTGTGAAAATTTGTGAAGTTGCAAACGTAATCTAAATAGTGAACATCAAAACTTGTAAAGTTTCATATTTAAGTTAAGTAATACTAATTGCGGTTACACCATGTGAAATTCTCTATTGAGTGGTAATTAGTTCTGAAAAGAACTGGAGGTTACAACTCGAAGTTTCGATCAGTATGCTCTGATCGTCATCATAAGACTGTTTAAGTTAACAAGTAAAACTATTAAACGTCAAATAACACAATTACACGACTGGAAATTAATTTAATTGCAAAAGTTCAAGATTTATACTTTAAAGATATATTCTAAGACATTGTTTTTTCTTTTCAAAATTCACAACTACAGGAACAAAATGGGGTGGGGTGGCACAACAAAAATAGCGGGGTATTACTATTTTATTTTTATTTTGTTAGAAATTTAGGAGCAGTCGTATTTCTTAGCCCAAAAAGGAGTCTCCAGTTTCTGGCCATAGGTCGGCTTTGAAATCGGTGCGGTGACCCTTTTTTGCCAACTAGTGAAACGCGATTATTGGAACCAGACAAAAATTTCCATACACAAAGTATGGTCGTTAAAAGAGGCCTCACAAATCGGGCAAACGTTCATACCAGTATAATAATAATAATAATAATAATTGATTTAATTTTGCCCTACACCGACGTGTGTATAGCACTGTATACTCAGTGCTTTCCGAGTGTCTGTGTAATAATAATAATAATACAGAAGATTTATAATGCGCACATATCCACCAATCAGGGCTCAAGGCGCTTTACAGTAAACAAGAAATCATACAATAGCATAACAATACAATAGCAAATGCAATATAATACTAAACAAAAGAAACAAAATGCATAAATGAATGTCAGTAATCCTTATAGGCAATACACATAAGATGAATTTTAAGTTTTTCTTGAAGGAGTAAACAGTTTGAGATTCACGAATGTGCAGAGTCAAATCATTCCAAAGGCGTGGAGCCACAACTTCAAAAGATCTGTCACCCCAAGAATGTTTAGACTTTTGCTCAGTCAGCAGAAATTTTGCACTGGAACGTAACTTGCAAGAGGGGGCGTAACATTTCAACAAGCATGTGAAAAAGTCGTTTAAAATACAGCACGGCAGAATTCAAATCAATCCAGCAATTATGGCTGTAATACCGGAAAATCCCAAGAAATAATTTTTAAATGCTTTTGTATGTACTTGAGCTTTAAGTGGAAATGGAGAGCGGGCGGGGTTGACCACCCCAGACAAATAGTAGGGTTATGTGCCTGTATTATCACACCCATGCTGTGGAGACTTTACGAAAATGGGCTTTATCAATGTCATGATGTTTTGCCATCATCAATTTCGTACATTCAATTCAAACATCTAAGTTGCTGATTTCGTGCACGCTAGATCAAATGCGCCATATTCGAACTGCACCACCCATTTTCATTCATTCCAGAGTATCTCCCATGTGATGCACAATACTTTAATACATAGGAACCTATACATATACAGAAATGGAAACATTACCTCTGCATCCAAGTAGTTCAAAGCGCATACATAATAGGTATCCATTCCACGTGACGGGTTCTATCTGTATGAATCTAGTCTGTAGAGCCGCGGGAAAGTAGACAGTTACTGGTGTGTTTCTGTCCGTGTTACCCTGAAACTGAAGACAGACAACAACAAACATAATTTATTTAAAATAAGGTTTATTTAATAGGTGTCTTGCAATTATGTTTCTCGAGATGTAGCGAAATTAATGAGATTATTAGGGGAAAGAAACCATCAATTGTTCCCCCACCCTCCCCTCCCGTGTATTGATATCAAGAACCATAGGGATTTGTCCAAGGGTTGGGATTAGCAAATGGGGGATCCTCGCCTATGGTTTCATGGTATTGTCACAATTGATAGTTGCATAATTGTAACTGTCATCACTATTAACTGATAATGTCTTGTTAGGGACAAAATGTCTGAAACTTCAGACAATTTATGTTTAAAATGTAAAATTGTTTTTTAAATTCTTCACTTGTCAGGCCAGGTTCTTCTGAACAGTTCAGCCGAAAAGTCAGAAAATGACAACCGTGACAGTAAATCCTTGGACCAATGTAAAAACTAAAAATATCAATAAATCTATTCAACTAAAGTGACTTGGTTATGGGGAATAAACATTTTCGATATTCACATTGCATCTCGCTAGTTATCCCGCATATGGCAAAAGGCCGAAGGCTGAGACACGCCATGTTTTCCGTGTTTCACGAGCGCGCAGGGTAACGAATTTAGCCTCCAGCATATGATACTCTGTCATTAACAACTAATCATGTGAAATTCTCAACTGAGTCGTAATTAGTTCTGAAAAGAACTGGAGGTACAACTCGACGTTTCGATCAGTATGCTATGACGTCCTCAGGAGAATGCCGGACTCTGGGAAATGCTGCTGCTTAATTAAGTAGGCTGCTGAATCTGGAGGATTACGCGATAACAGGATGCTGCAGGATTAGTTCGTTGAGGCGTGCAGGCGGGAACTGTGAAGCTTAGGAGTTGGGGGAAGGAGTGTGTGCTCACTGAACCGAATCAGCTGAAGACAAGTACGGGGAAGGAGGGTGGTTGACTTAGGATATAGGAGATCCCACAGTCTGGGGGTGGGTTATGGATATAGTGTCACTTGTTATTTGCTATTCCTCGATACAGAATCGTTCAGTATAAAAACACATCGTTAGTTTGTTACACAGTACAACAAGATGCAATGCGAAACTTTAGGCCTATTGGGAAATTGGAAACAGTACAAGTAGACCTATGTTATAATTATTGCTCACCTCCAATGGTAATCCATCGGCTCCAGTCACGTAGATCCACCCAGTCCCGTCGCCACTGTACCGGTACTTTATTATATATGTCTTTATCCAATACTCTCTATTGGCACGCCCTTGTGTGATGATGCCAGTGACTGTAACTGACTCGTGCAGGTCCACACGAATCCACTGGTTCTGATCGTCGTAGTATGCACACCAGGCACCTGTGGAAATAGAAGGATCAGATATCTACGGTTGCTGTATATTGGTTTAGTTCGGTCCGGTTCGGTTCGGTTCGGTTCGGTCTGGTTATTCTATAATAAGTGGGGTGTGTCGGTTTAAATACTTGGGAATATCCGCACTATAATCGGTAATGCACGCTGGATTCAAGAATAAGTATTTCTAAACCGGGTTCGTATGTGTATGGACAATTATAATATCTACCACAAAAAACAAATTAATATTTTATTGAGATAAATACCATACATGCTTTGGTCCTCCCCGTGCGAAATCACCATATAAAATAGGGCCCAAGAAGCCTTGTAAGAATTGTATTCATGGACTTAGAGTAAGCATGGGGGGGGGGGACTTGCCCGAGACCTATGGTCCTCGTGCCTCTCTGCTTGGATTTCAGATTCGCTAAGTAAAGCACAAAGGCCTGTACAAACAAAACAGTGCCTAAAGCGCCCTCTGAAAATCCTCGTCTACACTGAACCGACCCCAGTTACATACAAATGGCAGTACAATGGTTACATAATACGGTGGATTAGCAATAGTTAGCAGCCGATAATAAAACACTCATTTCAACTGATTAATCATGAAAATACCTGAGGGGACAATAAACACAACGGCGTAGATTTCTTATTAAGAACCAATAAATCCATGACAATCCTGAAAATGTGTTTTTGCATTTTAAGTAATGACGGCCATACTGGATATTGACCCAAAACTCAAAATCATTGTTGAAAGATGACCACAAACTCAACAACTAACTAAATTTCTAGCAGTATCAAAATGAAGTACTTCCCGGACAAGAGAAAATTCAATTAGACGTGTTCACAATAAACGGTTATCATGGCAACCATTAACACCTATCATCGTTGTTTTGGGCATGAAGATGGTCATTAAGATACAGTTCTGAAAAGATCAGATGCGTTCTGGACATATTAAAAATAATTTAACAAAACATGAATCAACATTAAACATTAAACTATAATGGATCATCAGCTGAAGATTGAATACACATAATGTGAATACATATGCATTATTTTTTCTTAACGTGTTGATTTCTATACATATCTCTCCATGTAAAGAATGAATGCACTTATATACATGTTATCAAAAGTGATAGGACTTTGGATACATAACACTACTTATCCTATTGGTATGCGCGAATGTAGGGTCCCACGTGACCATTTATAAAATAACCACATTGTGTATTTAACATTGCGGGTCTGGGCCGGTATTTATCAAGCAACTTAAGTCAAAGTACGGTGCCTAAGTAGGTACTTAAGTAAAGTACTATACTTAAATGGAATTCTCCAAGCTACTTATCTAAAGTATCCTACTCAAATCCACCCCTAAATCTGAGACACCTCTCGGGGTGTCTAAAGTCCAAGTGCGTTGGCTTTTTGGACATAAATCAGCGGCGCGCAATGAGGCGGGAACGTGTATTTTGGGACAGGATGCATCCATTGGATACTTACAATGACATTGAATTTTATCAAAGTCTGGTTTCCTTTTTGTTTTTTCCATGACAGCTCTATACTAGTGGATACCGGCCCATGCACAGTTGTTTCCAGTGCAAGAAGGTATAGGCCTACGACCAACGCATTACCCAGGATGAATTTATTATTATCAGTCATTAATCTTACACAATGTGTCAAGTAGATGTCTAACTGCCAATTCCAGCTCACTACGTTTTTTTTTTACTTTTGAAACAAAACTTTAGAGAGATTGCTGACTGATTACGATATGGGTTAGTTAAAAAAAGTTTGGATGAGGTCAGAAAAAGATATAACATATATTTGAAAAAATGCGGGGTGAATTGAAATTTGTTAAAATATTAGATTGTAAAAAAAATTTGAAGCGAAAATTGTCAAATATTTGGAAAACATTTTTACAATGTAATATTTTAACAAATTTCAAATCACCGCGTATTATACATCAACGCATTTTTCCAAATATATATTATATCTTTTTCTGACCTCATCCAAACTTTTTTTAACTAACCCATATCGTAATCAGTCAGCAATCTCTCTAAAGTTTTGTTTCAAATGTAAAAAAAAAAACGTAGTGAGCTGGAATTGGCAGTTAGACATCTACTTGTCATCATGGTCATTCGGACACACGAGCTGACCCATCGCCAAACCGCATAAATCTACATAAAAAGAATGTGAAATGTTACATAATTCCTTGGAAACGACCTTTCGACAGATCTAGGCACCATACCTAAATTGGTGTATCCTACTTAGCTATGTAGGTACTTAAGTCAAGTTGTGAATTCCAACATCAGTATGGTACTTAACTTAGTATGGTACTTACCGCTTAGGCATACCTAACTTAAGTTGTGAATTCCAACATCAGTATGGTACTTAGCTTAGTATGGTACTTACCGCTTAGGCATACCTAACTTAAGATGTGAATTCCAACATCAGTATGGTACTTAGCTTAGTATGGTACTTACCGCTTAGGCATACCTAACTTAAGTTGTGAATTCCAACATCAGTATGGTACTTAGCTTAGTATGGTACTTACTGCTTAGGCATACCTAACTTAAGTTGTGAATTCCAACATCAGTATGGTACTTGCAGTATGGTACTTACTGCTTAGGCATACCTAACTAAGTTGTGAATTCCAACATCAGTATGGTACTTAACTTAGTATGGTACTTACCGCTTAGGCATACCTAACTTAAGTTGTGAATTCCAACATCAGTATGGTGCTTAGCTTAGTATGGTACTTACCGCTTAGGCATACCTAACTTAAGTTGTGAATTCCAACATCAGTATGGTACTAGCTTAGTATGGTACTTACCGCTTAGGCATACCTAACTAAGTTGTGAATTCCAACATCAGTATGGTACTTAACTTAGTATGGTACTTACTGCTTAGGCATACCTAACTTAAGTTGTGAATTCCAACATCAGTATGGTACTTAGCTTAGTATGGTACTTACCGCTTAGGCATACCTAACTTAAGTTGTGAATTCCAACATCAGTATGGTACTTAACTTAGTATGGTACTTACTGCTTAGGCATACCTAACTTAAGTTGTGAATTCCAACATCAGTATGGTACTTAGCTTAGTATGGTACTTACCGCTTAGGCATACCTAACTTAAGTTGTGAATTCCAACATCAGTATGGTACTTAGCTTAGTATGGTACTTACCGCTTAGGCATACCTAACTTAAGTTGTGAATTCCAACATCAGTATGGTACTTAACTTAGTATGGTACTTACTGCTTAGGCATACCTAACTTAAGTTGCTTGATAAATACCGGCCCTGGTTTATGACTTTTTTTAATAAATGAATTCAGAAGATATTTAGAAGATAATGATTACCATTATAATTGAGCCGAGACTCTTCCTTTTCGGTAAATAATGACCAGACAGACGAGACTGACAAACTGCCGTCAGGTATATCCCCATTCTCCATTCCTAGAGGATCACGACAATCTGAATAACAACAATCAAACAAATAACATTAGTAGGCGATGAAGGACTACACGTTTCCACCTGATAAACCATTTCACATAATAACAAGTTAATAGGATAAACAGTACAAGTTATCGAATTATCGAATGATTCCGAATGTGTTTTGCTAGTCTCAAGACTTTCTAGATCTGTGTTTAAAACCCTGGATATGCTTAGTCTAGCCACGTATGTATTAAAAAAGCTGATCCACAAGGGTCAAGGGGTCCTGACAAACCTCCCCCAACGTGTGGCTGCCATTTGTTGTTTAACTTACAGATCTTTTTGAGAGACCATGTGTCTTTTTTAAACAAAGCTTAAAAACAATATTATTTTTGTTTCTCTGAAACACACGGTTTGGAGCAGTCTACGTCGGAACAAATGATTGGCTAATTCTGCTACACTGTTTCGTATGACACCAATATATTTCAACTCTCTGAACCCTCTTTCAAAATCCTGGGTTGGCCCCTGCGTAGTGTTTTCTGACTCAACTTGTACGACAGACTTATGTTGTAACAGAATAATGTTTTGCCATAGGCCTAAAGTCAGTATAATTAGTATAATAGGAGACAAGAAACGAAAACGTATGCAATGTTTTAAGATGAATAGTCGAACGCCTTAAATGAACACACTTGTACTTGTTCCCGCATGCCATACAAGTGCTTTCAAGGGAACAATGTTTTTTTTCTGCAGACAAGTATTGCCGTTACCTTCCTTAAGCTGTTATACACAGGTACTTCATATAATTAATTCACTCAAGTTGTTTCCATTGCTTGTTATTAATGGCCACTTTACTATGTATACACAATCCCCTCTCAATATGGTAGACGGACTTCACTTCCATGTGTGGCTGGATTTATCAAAATTTAGTCAGAAGCAATTAAAGCCTGTGTACATATTTGAATTCACCGCTGTTGATGGCTTTTAAAGGAAAAGTTAATTCCAATCTATTTGTAGGATACGAATTCATATGGGTGAGTGTACAATGGCAAATCTTGTCTGCAGTCAAAGTATCGCGTCCTGCAGATGAGTCGGTGAGTGACTTTCATTGCACAAGTTGGACTGCTCAACATAGTGAGTGGTGCTAGTATTAGCACGACAGACAGTACCGCACGGGATCAGCATCGACAACCTGAATGAATGATCTGTGGCTATGATATCGGCATCGGAGTAATCTGACAAAAACTGGTATCATTATGGATTCAAATAAAATGTAATTGAAAAACGTTCTTGATTAAAACAAAGCAACCTTGAGGATAATGATTTATACCGTTTGAAGGGAGTATGCATCATTGGTAAAATGTCTGTAAATGCATCCATACTTAAAATATAACAGAATAAACAAGATGTCTATATCAACCAACATGCGAAATTCTCAGCTTATTTCATGTACGTTTGTATGCAATCTAAAGTAGGAAAATGGATCACGGCCGTGATCTAACTTTTCAAATTTGTAATACATTCCAATTACAGCAAGTTGGACAAAACAATTGCTTAGGATGTTTGGTACCAATACCAACTTCAATTCAAGTTTTCAGGTAATAATTCTTTTGGGGGGGGGGGGGGTTATGTATTTGGGATGATTACCAAAGGTGTACATCACTCACTTAAAGAGATTTTCTTACACGGCTGAAAGTTGAAGGAGCACACTTGTGATGCCACGTGCCCCTCAGCATCGCTCGCCGTACACTTCACCACCACCGTGCTGTTCTTGGTGAATTCCGTCCTCGGCATTTGACTGCACGACACGTTGAGTGGCTTGCCGGTGTAGTAATCAGTGGCATTGGGGATCGTAAAAATGACCATCGGGTCGGTGGCTATGATATCGGCATTGGGGCAATCTGAAAAGACTGCTCTCACTGTGTATGAACAGTTACAGATTAAGAATTACAAATGGTAGGTAAAACTTGTAGCTTTGCATGGTGAGGATGATAAGTAAGACTAATTGCGGTGACACCATGTGGAATCTCAATTGAGTAGTAATTAGTTCTGAAAAGAACTGGAGGTACCTCCAGTTCTTTTCAGAACTAATTACTACTCAATTGAGATTCCACATGGTGTCACCGCAATTAGTCTTACTTAATTACAAATGGTGTCACCGCAAATAGTCTTTACATTTGGTCGGTGGGTCGGTGGGTCGGTGGGTCGGTGGGTCGGTCGGTTCGTCGGTCGGTTGGTTGGTTACAATAGGTGTACATCACTCTCTTTAAGAGATTGTCTTACATAGCTTAACGTTGAAGGAGCACACTCTTGGTGCCACGTGTCCCTCCACATCGCTTGCCGTACAATTCACCACTGTGCTGATCTTGGTGAAATTCGTCCCCGGCATTTGACTGCACGACACATTGAGTGGCTTGCCGGTGTAGTAATCAGCGGCATTGGGGATCGTAAAGATCACCATCGGGTCGGTGGCTATGATATCGGCATTGGGGCAATCTGAAAAGACTTTTTTTACAGTAAATAATAAACACATTGTTAATTGAAGGCGACATATATGAGTGAAAGGAAGGGTGAAGGAGTGGAGAAGTGGAGGGGATGGGATGAAAGGAGGAATGCATTGTTGAGGTGAGTCAGAGATAGATATAGGCTCTTCAGAGGGTATCCCAAACATTTTTTTATGTTCTTGTAAAACTACAAAGGAAGGAAGAAAGGAAGGAAAGGAGGGAGGGAGGAAGATAAATATAGCCTTTTCAGGGGTTTTACAAACATGTCGTTTTTTATGTTCTGAGAAACAACAAGATTACCATTAATTCGTTTACTATGTTTTGAAAACAACGGCAATAACGCTGGTGCTATTTTGCTTCATTCCATGTATAAAATATATTCTCTAATATCAAATATAGAACAAAAGAATAAAAGAACTGCAATCTATAGATATGCTCACTGAAAAGATAAGGTGTTAAAATTACACCAGTGTTGTCTGTATTCTTTCATTGTGTTCACACAACGTTGCACGTTTTGATGAATACAAAAATCTGATTACATTATTAGTATTTTCTTGTTACAGAGCGTCTCTTGGCAAATATTAATTATTTACATTTCCCAATTTTGGAGAGATTATATAATCAGCAAACTAAAGTTGTTGATTTCGTGTACGCTGGATCAAATGTACGCTAGACTCAACATATGTTGAAAATATGTTGAAAATGTTCTCTATAATATGACTCTGACTATAACTCGAGTGTGCTGCCATCATCTTTGTCAATTTGTGAAAAATCACTTACCTGTTGCGGCTGCCACTCTTCTGCAAAATACTTTAATTCATAGGAACCTATACATATACAGAAATGGAAACATTACCTCTGCATCCAAGTAGTTCAAAGCGCATACATACATGTATGTGTCTATTCCACATGATGGGTTCTATCTGTATGAATCTAGTCTGCAGAGCTGCGGGAAAGTAGACAGTTACTGGTGTGTTTCTGTCCGTGTTGCCCAGAAACTGAAGACAGACAACAACAAAGATAATTTAATAGGTGTCTTGCAATCATTTTTCTCGAGATGTAGCGAAATTAATGAGATTATCAGGGGAAAGAAACCATCAATTGTTCCCCACCCTCCCCTCCCGTGTATTGATATCGAGAACATGGGGATTTGTCCAAGGGTCGGGATTGGCAAATGGGGGATCCTCGCCTATGGCTTCATGGTCTTGTCACAATAATTATTTGCATAATGGTAGATGAGATATTATACAGCAATGATGTCATCACTATTAACTGATAATGTCTTGTTAGGGACAAAATGTCTGAAACTTCAGACAGTTTATGTTTAAAAAGTAAAATTGTTTTTTAAATTCTTCACTTGTCAGGCCAGCTTCTTCTGAGCAGTTCTGCCTAAAAGTCAGAAAATGACAACCGTGACTGTAAATCCTAGGACCAATGTAAACAAATAAAACTATCAATAAATCTATTCAATTAAAGTGACTTGGTTATGGGGAATAAACATGTTCGATATTCGTATTGCATCTCGCTAGTTATCCCGCATATGGCCGTGGCTGAAGGCTGAGACACGCCATATTTTCCGTGTTTCACGAGCGCGCAGGGTAAAGAATTTAGCCTCTAGCATATGATACTCTATCATTAATAAACTAATCATAACAAACTGTACAGATTTCATCTCAAACAACTTTCAGAAAATATTCAGCAATCAGCACTATGTTATGCCTACTTTGCGCTGTCGACCAATCAGAATCAAGGATTCTAGCAATCTGGATGATATGTTTACATAGATTCGCGGAAGAGTAGATAAACCATATAATTGAAGTACCTTTTACAATGTATTGTATACCACGTCATGTTTAGTTGTGGGAGGACATCAGGGATTCCATTTAGCTATTGTTCGTGGTAGTTATGTCTCATCATAGGGTCTCACCAACATGACCTTCATATTCGTGTTATTCGATAGTACAGAGAGAAATCCAGAGTCCAACTTGGGCAAGTCATTATGACGCACAGTGTACCGGATGTGGCTTAATAAATATTTGTTTTTACATTTGATTATTGATGAGATGTAGCTAGTATGATCTTATGTAAATTTTGAGGGACAGGTTATCTTTCTCAGAGTTATCAGTTGTCCTTCGCAATTATTAATTTGTGAAAGAAAATTGTTCATATTAATTATATCGATTTGTTTGTAGTAAACTTGTTATTTGCTATTTCCTCAATACGAAAACACATTGTTAGTTTGTTACACAGTACACCAAGATGCAATGCGAAGCTTTAGGCCTATTGGAAAATTGGAAACAGTGCAAGTAGACCTATGTCATATTGCTAACCTCCAATGGTAACCCATCGACTCCAGTCACGTAGATCCACTCAGCCCCGTTGCCACTGTACTTTATTTTATATGACTTTGTCCACCACCAATAATAACCGGCATGCCCTTGTGTGATGATGCCAGTGACAGTAACTGACTCTTTCAGGTCCACACGAATCCACTGGTTCTGATCGTCGTAGTGTGCACACCAGGCACCTGTAGAAATAGAAGGATCAGATATCTACGACTGCTGTATATTGGTTTAGTTCAGTCCGGTTCAGTTCGGTTCGGTCTATATAAGTGGAGTGTGTCGTTTTAAATATTTAGGAATATCTGAGTGAGGTGACACCCGTGCTATAAACGGTAATACACGCTGGATTCAAGAATAAGTATTTCTGAACCGGGTTCGTATGTGTATGGTTAATTATAATATCTTCCACAAAAAACAAATTGTATTTGTTAATATTTTATTGAGACAAATGCCATACATAGTAAACTAACAATCTGTTGCATGTAATTAGTGGATTAAGCGTTGGTCCTCCCCCGTGCGAATCACCATATAAAATAGTGCCCAAGAAGCCTTGTAAGAATTGTATGCATGGGTTTCGACAGAGTAAGCACGGGGGGGGGGGGGGAATTGTCAGAGACCTATGGTCCTCGTGCCTCTCTGCTTGGATTTCAGATTCGCTAAGAAAAACACAAAGGCCTGTACAAACAAGAAAGTGCCTAAAGCGCCCTCTGAAAATCCTTGTCTACACTGAACCAATCCCAGTTACATACAAATGGCAGTACAATGGTTACATAATATGATGGGTTAGCAATAGTTAGCAGCCGATAATAAAACACTCATTTCAACTGATTAATCATGAAAATACCTGAAGGGACAATAAACACAACTGCGTAGATCTGTTTTATTAAGATTTTGTTTGAGGGAAAACGAACCGATAAATCCATGACAATCCTGAAAATTGCAATATACATGTGATTTTGCATTTTAAGGTAATGGCGGCCATACTGGATATTGTACACATTTTATCAAAATCATTGTTGAAAGATGACCACAAACTCAACTAAATAAATGCCTAGCACTATCAAAAATGAAGTACTTCCCTGACAAGAGGAAATTCAATTAGACGTGTTCACAATAAACGGTTATCATGCCAACCATTAACACCTACCGGTATCATCGTTGTTTTGGGCACGAAGGTGGTCATAAAGATACAAATTTGAAAAGATCATGCGTTCTGGACGTATTAAAAATATAATTTAAGAAAATATGAATCAACATTAAACATTTAACTATAATGGATATCATCAGCTGAAGATTGAATACAAATAATGTGAATACATGTCCAATATTTGATTTTTATACATGTCTCTCCTTAATTTTTTAAGTGATAGGTTTTTGAATACATAACGCTACTTATCCTACTAAGATGCGCGTGACCATTTATAAACTAATCACATTGTGCATTTAACACTGTCATGTGGGTCTGGTTTATGATTTTTTATAAATAAATGCAGAAGATATTTAGAAGATAAGGATTACCATAATAATTGAGCCGAGACTCCTTTTTCGTATATGATGAGTAGATAGACGAGACTGACAAACTGCTGTCAGGTATATCCCTACTCTCCATCCCTAGAGGATCACGGCAATCTAAATGATAAAACCAATCAAACAAAGAACAATAGTAGGCGATGCACAGTGGGCCAGGGCGAAACCAAAGTACGGTACGCCAAAAGGGGTCATTTGTGTATGTTCCAGATTTTATTTCTTTTACATTGTTTAGGTTGCTAAGATCCCCTACGACTATTTTATAAACAATTTAAAATCAGATTAATATTTAATGACTGTAGAACTGCCTTACAATCTCAAAAAATCGGAAATGTTTTTGATAAAAGCCGGTTGCTGGTAACAAATTCAAAATTGTCGTGGGATTTTGACATAAGCTATCGTCATGCAAATGGAAGTAAACCCAGTGCATGATCTACATTCTTTAAACATTAAGTCGATTGTAAATTAGCTTTTTGAAAGTGACAGGACTTAATTATTATTCCCTTGCGGGTTTCCGATTCGTAAACAAAGGCAAGTCTTACGTAATGATAGCCATGATAAACAATTGAGCAGTTAAAATTGTTATTAGTGTCTTTATAGTGGGAGCCAGGACGTATCTAAAAGTTCAGTCAGTAAGCCCCGACTGGTAAATTCGCAAAAAAAAAAAGATCACAGGTCTACGTGAAACTTATTGGTGTTAAATTGATCATGGTATCAAACAGGGATGAAATATTTTGGTCTCATGTGCTATCAATTTAGTAAAATAGTGAAATAAGGCCCAAATATAATTGATGTCCCTCCGGAAATAGAAACAAATCAACGTAAGAATGAATACAAAACATCTGAATGCATTTTCATTATTTTCTCGGAAAATGACACATAATAAACTGAAACCTTTTTCAGGTTAGTTGTTTAATGTATATATTGATTCAATGTAAGTAAGTAAGCTTTATTCACGATATATCGGCAAACATATCGCAATTTTCGATAATATCGCGATTATTGTTTTCATTCATGCATGATTACTTTAGAGGCAATAACCACAGGTAAGTTCCTTCTATAAGCATCATAATAAATTGCAAATTCGTTTGCGTTGTGTGTATGTACTTCTGAAGGAGTTCGTTTTTGTTTCTCACTTCCAAAAGACAGTTGTAATTTTGTTTCCATGGAATTCCTGACTTGACTCACAAAGGCGATATTTTTTAATCGCGATATATACTTTTTAATCGCGATTTGCCGATATATCGATAACGCGAATTGAAAAAGGTATCGCGATATTCGATATTATCGTGTTATGGCCTCAGCTTAAAAGTAAGGATACTTTTAGAAACATTTGTTTTACAAACATTACCAATAGTGTATACTAGATTTAAATGACAAACTTCCTCAAATTGTGTAAGGATACTTTTATCCTTAAAATAATTTACATACACTCGATTAGTATAATTTAACACGAACAAAAACTCAATTGAGGCTATAAAGCGTGACTTATCCGCGGTCAAATCAGAAATCAGTATTTTGATGACGTCACAATTGTTTAAAAACACTTCCATTGACATCTGCGTGTCCGAAAACATATCTGGGTGTAATATGCCATCAAATTAATCGACAATTATTTTTGGCGCAGCTTGGTCCCACCCTGGCCCACTGTGCGCTGCAGCGGCGTAGCCACGGTGGGGGGGGGGGGGAGGCTGGGGGCACGTATCCCCCACAAATTTCCAGTGCGCCCCTCAGGTGCCCCCCACGAAAAAAAGAAAAGAAAAAGAAAAGGGAAAAAACCCATACCTCTGGTAAGCAATTCCCCTGTGCCTCCCACCCCTACTGAAAAAGTCCTGGTTACGCCCCTGCGACGCCAGATTGCACGTGTCCACGTGATATAGCAATTGACATCATAATTTCGTTGGATTAAACAGTACAAGTTATCGAATTAAATAATTATTCCGAATGTGTCTTGCTAGTCTCATCTGTGTAATATGCTTAGTCCAGCCACGTATGTATTAGAGGAGCTGATCCACAGGGGTCAAGGAGTCCTGACACACCTCCCCAACGTATGGCTGGTTTGTGAGAGACCATATAACATTTTTAACAAAGTGAATAATATTAGTTTTGTTTCTCTGAAACACACGGTTTGGAGCAAGCTACGTTGGAACAAACGGTGAATTAATGTTGCTGCACTGTTTCTTATGGCATTAATATATTTGAACTATCTGGACTCTCTTTAAAAATTCTGGGTCGGCCCCTGCGTAGTGTTTTCTGACTCAACTTGTACGACAGGCTTATGTTGTAACATAATAATGTTTTGCCATAGGCCTAATGTCAGTAAAATTAGCATACTGAGAGACAAGCAACAAAAACGTATGCAATACGTATGCTTTCAAGGGAACAATGTTTTATTCTGCAGACAAGTATTGCCGTTACCTTCCTTAAGCTGTTATACAAAGGTACTGCATCTAATTTATTCAGTCAAGTTGTTTCCATTGCTTGTTATTAATAAGCCACTATGTATAGGCCCTACACGATGGTAGACGGAGTTCACTTCCATGTGTGGCTGGATTAATCACAATTTAGTCAGAAGCAATTAAAGCTTATGTAAATATTTCAATTTACCGCTGTCGATGACTTTTAAAGGAAAGTTAATTCTAAAATCTATTTTTAGGATACGAATTCATATGGGTGAGTGTACAATGGCAAATCTTGTCTGCAGTCAAAGTATCGCGTCCTGCAGATGAGTCGGTGAGTGACTTTCATTGCATAAGTTGGACTGCTCAACATAGTGAGTGGTGCTAGTATTAGCACGACAGACAGTACCGCACGGGATCAGCATCGTAAACCTGAATGAATGATCGGTTGCTATGATATCGGCATCAGAGCAATCTGACAAAAAATACTATCATTATTTATTAAAATCAAATGTATTGGAAAACGTTTTTTATTAAAACAAAGCAACCTTGAGGGTAATGATTTATATCGTTTGAAGGGAGTGTACATCATTGGTAAAATGTCTGTAAATTCATCCATACTTAAAATAATAAAGAATATACAAGATATCCATATAAATCAAAATGTGAAATTTTCAGCTTCTTTCATTTACATCGGTGTGTATTCTAAAGTAGGATAATGGACCACGTCCATTATCTAACTTTTCAAATTTATAATGCATTCCATTTACAGCAAGTCAGACAAATTGATTTCTTATGATGTTTGGTACCAATGCCAACTTCAATTACAATTTACAGATTGTAATTTATTTTCTTACACGGCTGAAAGTTGAAGGAGCACACTTGTGGTGCCACGTGCCCCTCAGCATCGCTTGCCGTACACTTCACCACCACCGTGCTGTTCTTGGTGAATTCCATCCCTGGCATTTGACCGCACGACACGGTGAGTGGCTTGCTGGTGTAGTAATCTGTGGCATTGGGGATCGTAAAGATGACCATTGGGTTGGTGGTTATGACATCGGCATCGGGGCAATCTGAAAAGACTGCTCTCACTGTTAATGAACAATTACAAACCAAATTGATTGTAAAAATTTTCTTGATTCTTGAAACAAGTTGTTAATTGAAGGCGGCATATTTAAGCGGGAGGGAGGAAGGAAGGAAGGAACGAAGGAAGGAATGCATTATTATGATTGAAAACGTTTAAAGGGAGAGTGCACCATTGGTAAAATATCTGTAAATGCATCCAAAAAAGAGGAGGGTCTGGACCCCCCGCCACCCCGTTCTAGATCCGCCCCTTGGTAACATGTCTGTAAATGCATCCCTACTTTATAAGAATAAAACTGTCTTACATAGCGTAACATTGAAGGAGCACATTTGTGGTGCCACGTGTCCCTCAGCATCAATCGCCGTACAATTAACCACTGTAATGCTGTTGGTGAAATTCGTCCCCGGCATTGGACTGCACGAGACATTAAGTGGCTTGCCGGTGTAAGCATCGATGGCATTGGGGATCGTAAAGTTGACCATCGGGTCGCTGGCTATGATACTGGTATCAGAGCAATCTGAAAATACTGCTCTTGCAGTGAATAAGAAACAACATATTTGAGCGAAAGGAAGGAATGAATGAATGTAGGAATGTATTGCTTTGAGAAGACTCAAACTATTAAATATAGCCTTTTCAGGGTTTATCAAACATGTGTTTTATGTTCTCAGAAACAACAAGATTACCATCAATTCGTTTAGTATGTTTTAAAACTGGTGCTATTTTGCTCCATTCCTAGTATAAAATATACTCTCTATCATCAAATATTAGAGAGACCAAAGGAACAGAGTTAATATTACACTAGTGATGTGAATGTATTCTTTCATTGCGTTCACACCACTAAATTGCACATTCGGATGCATACAAACCATCTAAATACATTGTCAGTATTTTCTTGTTATAGAGGGGCTCTCAGCAAATATTAATAACTTACCTTTCCCCATTTTAAAGAGGTTATATAATCAGCAAACTAAACAACATATATTTTATTATATAATTACAGTTAAATATTGTAAAAAGAACTCTCTTTTTTCCTAAGGTCCACTAGGTAAAACAAATGGCCCTTTTACGTTTAAAAATCGCCTTTCAGAATATCCGTGCTGTCGTATATGTCAACGTTGCATGGGCTATTTCCCCCAGTGGACTTTCCTGAATTCGAGACAAGGGGGGGGGGGGTGGTAAATAAAATACGTTTTACAATATTTTGACCATGGGTTGAGACAATAACACTTATGTAATTCAGTTTCATTAGAACATGACATTAACTCTATAAAAATGGGGCAAATGTAGATTATTTATATTCGCTTAGATCTCCTCATTAAACATTTTCACATACTCCTTACAGTTCTTCGAATAACTTCAGTCAGTTTGAACATTAGTCAAATTGAAAACACAATATATAACAGTGAACATTAAAACTTAAGTTTTTAATAAAAACCAGTCTTTGTAAATATGCCGCCACCAAGTTGTTTTATTTGTGAAAAAAAATCACCTTCCTTCTGCTGCTGCACAACACTTTTGTAACCTATTGGAACCTAGAGAAATGGAAACATTACCTCTGCATCCAAGTAGTTCAAAGCGCATACATATTCTGTAATGCCACGTGACGGGTTCTATCTGTATGAATCTAGTCGGCAGAGCCGCGGGAAAGTAAACAGTTACTGGGGTGTTTCCGTCCGTGTTGCCCTGAAACTGAAAACAGACAAGGACAACAAACATATTTATATATATGTTTTTGAAAATAAAGCATATTTAATAGGTGTCTTGCAGCGAAAGGTTTGCAGCGAAATTAATGAGGTTATTGGGGAAAAGCAACTATTATATATTATATGAGGCCATCACTATTAACTGATATCGTCTGAATCTCTTTTGTTACGGAATTTTTTTAAACTTCAGGAAGGGGAAGATGTTTCAAACACGTTGAATCTTATAATGTTCAGACAATAATTTATTGTTAAAAATAAAATTGTTTTTGAAACTCTTTACTTGTTAGGCCAGCTTCTTCTGAGCAGTTCAGTTACCTAAAAGTGTAAAAATGACCACTGTGACTGTAAATCCTCGAACCAAGGTAAAACAATAATAAATTTACAATACATCTTATAAATTCCAGTGACTTTGTTACCTTTTTGATATTCGCAATACATTTTGCTCTAAATTATGAGCGACAAGAAAGTCAGTTCATTATAAGTTATCCCAGAAGCGCAAGTGAAACTGGGAAAATATAGCGCTTCTGCGTCCCATATGCTAAGAGGCCGAAAAACACATCGTTAGTTTGTCACACAGTAGACCAAGATGCAATGCAAACGTTTAAGCCTATTGGAAAATTTGAAACAGTACAAGTAGGCCCATGACATATTACTAACCTTTAATGGTGACCCATTGGCTCCAGTCACGTAGATCCACTTAGCCCTGTTGTCAATGTACTTGACTTTATATGACTCCATCCAACACAAGTTATAGGCATGCCCTTGCGTGACGATGCCAGTGACTGTAACTGACTCTTGCAGGTCCACCTGAATCCAGTGGTTCTGATCGCTGTACTCTACACACCAACCACCTGTAGAGGTAGAAGGATCGGATATCAACGGATTGTTGTACAAATTTTGGTTTGGTCTGGTGTTTCTATATAAGTGGGTTGTGTCATTTTGAATATTTGGGAAAACCTGAGTGAACATCTGAAGGAGATGACCCGCGCCATAATCGCTAACGTTCGCTGTATTTAATAGACCAATCACATTATTTTCAAACTGGATTCGTAGGTGTATGGCCAATTACAATATCTACCACATAAACAAATTGTATTTGTTAATATTTTGAGTATAATGCCATGCCCAGTATGGTCCTCCGCCGTGTAAAACCAGCATATAAAATAGGGCCGAATAAGCCTTGTTTTTAGAATTGTATGCATGGATTTAGATAGAGTAAGCACGGGGGACACTTACTCGAGACCTAGTTCACCTGGCCCCTCTGCTTAGATTTCAGATTCGCAAAAAAAAAAAAAAAAGGCCTGTAAAATGTGCCTCAAGTGTCCCCCTAAAAATCTTGGTTTCCTATAAGTGCGTCTACAATGAACCGACCCCAGTTACGTAATAATGGTAGTGCAATAATTACATAATCTGGTGGGTTAGCAATATAGTTAGCAGCTCATAACAAAACAGTAATTTGAAGATTCATAAAGGGACGATCAGAGCAGACTTGAACACATGGAATTGGTGTCCCAGTTTAAGATGGATACTGTGAATGAAAATTACAGCAGACTTACTTATGCAGCAGCAATTATGACCTTGTCATGTGGGATATTATTCAAGCACTGACTTAATCTAAAACAAGCACTCCGATTCCAAGCCCTGTTTATCATGTTGATATTGTCTCTTTTATGCATATAACTGACAACAACGGAGTTACAACGGCGTCAATTTCTTATTAAGAGGTTGTTTGGGGGAACAGAACCGATAAACCCATGAAAATCTTGAAAATGACAAATAACATACCTGTGATATTGCATTTTAAGGTAATGGCAGCCATACATTTGAAGATTTATTCCATCCGACATTTTTTTTGGAAAACGTGAATCAACGTTCAAAACTATGATGGATCATCAGCTCAA
The DNA here is from genome assembly GCA_029582265.1 of Zoroaster sp. YZ-2022. Lineage (NCBI taxonomy): Eukaryota > Metazoa > Echinodermata > Asteroidea > Forcipulatida > Zoroasteridae > Zoroaster > Zoroaster sp. YZ-2022. Next base: position 43,676,498 of record CM055819.1, read on the forward strand.
GATTCCATGATAGGACTTTGGATATATAATGCAACTTATCCTGAAGGCATGCGCGGATCCAGGGTCCTACATGACCATTTATAAACTAATCACAATGTCTAAACTGTCATGGGGTGGGGATTATGACCTTTCTTTGAAAATGAAGGGAGAAGATATTTAGAAGATAAGGGTTATAGAAGACAAGGATTACCATTATAATTGAGCCGAGACTCTTCCTTTTCGGAAGATAATAACCAGACAGACGAGACTGACAAACTGCTGTCAGGTATATCCCTACTCTCCATCCCGAGAGGATCACGGCAATCTGAATAACAACAATCAAACAAATAAAATTAGTAGGCGATGCCGGATTACACGTTTCCACCTGATAAAGCATTTGACATAATAACAAGTTCGTAGGATAAACAGTACAAGTTATCGAATTATCGAATGATTCCGAATGTGTTTTGCTAGTCTCAAGACTTTCTAGACCTGTGTTTAAAACCGTGGATATGCTTAATCTAGCCACGTATGTATTAAAAAAGCTGATCCACAAGGGTCAAGGGGTCCTGACAAACCTCCCCCAACGTGTGGCTGCCATTTGTTGTTTAACTTACAGATCTTTTTGAGAGACCATGTGGCTTTTTTAAACAAAGCTTAAAAACAATATTATATTTGTTTCTCTCAAACACACGGTTTGGAGTAGTCTACGTCGGAACAAATGATGGGTTAATGTTGCTACACTGTTTCTAATGACACCAATATATTTCAACTCTCTGAACCCTCTTTCAAAATCCTGGGTCTGCCCCCGGCGTAGTTTTTTCTGACATATGACAGACTTATGTTGTAACAGAATAATATTTTGCCACATGCCTAATGGCAGTAAGATTAGCATACTGGGAGAAAAGAAACGAAAACGTATGCAATATTTTAAGATAAATAGTCGAACGTTTTAAAGGAGCACACTTGTCCCCGCTTGCTGTACACGTGCTTTCAAGGTCACAATGCCGTTAACTTCTTTAAGCTGTTATACAAAGGTACTTCATCTAATTAATTCACTCGTTGTTTCCATTGCTTGTTATTATTAGCCACTATACTATGTGTATCAATATGGTGGACGGACTTCACTTCCATGTGTGGCTGCATAAATCAAAATTTAGTCAGAAACAATTAAAGTTTGTGTAAATATTTGAATTAAGCACTGTTGATGGCTTTTAAATGAAAGTTAATTCCAAAATCTACTTTTAGGATACGAATTCATATGTGTAAGTGTACAATGGCAAATCTTGTCTGCAGTCAAAGTATCGCGTCCTACAGATGAGTCGGTGAGTGACTTTCATTGCACAAGTTGGACTGCTCAACACAGTGAATGGTGCTAGTGTTAGCATTACAGTACCGCACGGGATCAATCGTAAACCTGATCAGTGAATATGATATCGGCATTGGAGCAATCTGACAAAACTAGTATCATTATGGATTCAAACCAATGTATTGGAAAACGTTCTGGATTAAAACAAAGCAACATTGAGGGCAATGATTTATAACGTTTGAAGGGAGTGTGCACCATTAATATAAACAAGATATCTATATCAACCAACATGCGAAATTTTCAGCTAATTTCATTTACGTTTGTAAGCATTCTAAAGTCGGAAAATGGATCACGGCCGTGATCTAACATTTCAAATTGTAATACATTCCAATTACAGCAAGTTGGACAAAACAATTGCTTAGGATGTTTGGTACCAATACCAACTTCAATTCAAGTTTTCAGGTAATAATTAAGTTTTTTGTTATTTATTTGGGAAGATTACCAAAGGTGTACATCACTCCTTTAAAAAGATTTTCTTACACGGCTGAAAGTTGAAGGAGCACACTTGTGATGCCACGTGTCCCTCAGCATCGTTCGCCGTACACTTCACCACCACCGTGCTGTTCTTGGTGAATTCCGTCCCCGGCATTTGACTGCACGACACGGTGAGTGGCTTGCTGGTGTAGTAATCAGTGGCATTGGGGATCGTAAAGATGACCATCGGGTCGGTGGTTATGACATCGGCATCGGGGCAATCTGAAAAGACTGCTCTTACTGTTAATGAACAATTACAAACTAAATTGATTGTAAAAATGTTCTTGATTCTTGAAACAAGTTGTTAATTGAAGACGACATATTTGAGCGAGAGGGAGGAAGGAAGGAAGGAATGCATTATTGTGATTGAAAACGTTTAAAGGGAGAGTGCACCATTGATAAAATATCTGTAAATGCATCCAAAAAATAGGAGGGTCTGGACCCCCTCCACCCCGTTCTAGAGCCGCCCCTTGGTAACATGTCTGTAAATGCATCCCTACTTTATAAGAATAAAACTGTCTTACATAGCGTAACATTGAAGGAGCACATTTGTGGTGCCACGTGTCCCTCAGCATCGCTCGCCGTACAATTAACCACTGTAATGCTGTTGGTGAAATTCGTCCCTGGCATTGGATTGCACGAGACATTAAGTGGCTTGCCGGTGTAAGTATCGATGGCATTGGGGATCGTAAAGTTAACCATCGGGTCGCTGGCTACGATATCGGTATCAGGGCAATCTGAAAAGACTGCTCTCGCAGTGAATAAGAAACACGTTGTTAATTGAAGGCGACATATTTTAGAGCAAGGAAGGAAGGAAGGAAGCAATGAATTTATTGTTGAGCAGACTCAAAAATATTAAATATTGCCTTTTCAGGGTTTCTCAAACGTTTCGTTTTTATGTTCTTGGAAACAACAAGAGTACCATCAATTCGTTCAATCTATTTTGAAAACAAGGGCAATGACGCTGGTGGTATTTTGCTCCATTCCAAATATAAAATATATTCTCTATCACCAAAGGAACAGAGGAGCTGTTATTCAAAGTACAGATATGCAAACTTGTGTGTTAAAATTACACCAGTGGTGTCAGTGTACGCTTCCATTGTATTCACACAACTGAATTGCAAGTTGTGATGAATACGAACAATCTGAATACATTATTAGTATTTTCTTGTTATATAGGGGCTCTCAGCAAATATTAATAACTTACCTTTCTCCATTTTAGAGAGGTTATAGAATCAGCAAACTAAACAACGTTTTATTCCATAAACTCACTGTAAAATATTGTAAAAATTCTCAAATTAAGTCTAAGGTCCACTAGGGAAGCCAAATGGGCCTCATAGTTTAAAATCGCCTTTCTGATGTCACCCTTGCAAAGCCACTCAAGTTTTGGCCAAAATGTTTGTAAATAACACTGAAACTATCCGCGCTGTTGTATATGTCAACATGTGGCAGTGGAACATAGGCTTTTCTGAATTGTAGACAAAAGAGTTTTGAGCAAAATTATTTGTTACAATATGTTACCTTGGGTTGAGATGATAAAACTGTTGTTGTTTAGTTTCCCGATGACATAACCTCTCTACAAATGAGGGAAAGGTCAATTATTGATATCTGCTTAGAGCTTCTCTTTAGCGACCCAGTGTCATAAGCTGAAACTATAACATGTTTAGTAAGACTAATTGCGGTGACACCATGTGGAATCTCAATTGAGTCGTGATTAGTTCTGAAAAGAACTGGAGGTACAACTCGACGTTTCGATCAGTATCATCCTCACCATGCAAAGCTACAGGTTTTACCTATAACATGTTTGTCTGCATACATAATGTTGATTCTTATTAAGTATGTATAAATCGATTTCCCGTCATTTTACTAAAATTGTATTCTGTTTTTAATGTTATTTATTAAAGCAGCTACCATTTGGTATTGACATAAAAACAGTTAACATCAAACACTGCAAAGATAAATTGGTTCAAACGAATTTTCTTTAAAAACAATACTGAATATTCAAAATGTTAAACGTGAAATGACACGATTACACGACCGAATATAAATAAAAATGAAACGTAAACAGCTAACATAAACAATTGCAAAGGTTCAGGTTTACTTTAAAGATAATTGTAATGTACTCTTTATCTCTGACTTGTCTTCACTTTTATAACTTATGAGACTATAATTAAATGTTTCTCTTTTCAACAACAACAAAAAAAAAAAAAAAAAAAAAACACATTGGTATGTTTTTGAGCTTTAAACAAGTTGGATGGGTTAGGGGAAGGGGTTGACCACCCCAGACAAATACTGGGGTTAATATGCCTGTATTATCACATCCTATACCGCTAATGACGCCCATGATCAAAACGTAGAATTTGAATAACTTTATAGGCTAATAATTATAATTATTTCAATTGTTAGTAGAGTTATAAATGATTTGATATTGTGAATAAACGTATCGGATCCTCATAAATGAAAATCATCAGTTTGCAAAAATGTCATAATGGCTAAATGTCCTCAATCAGATTTTAATTCAAACATCGCAAAAGTTGTTGATTTCTTGTATGCTATATCAAATAATACGCTAGATTCAACATCATGTTGTAAATGAAAACTCGAGTCTGCCGCCACCAACTTTGTCAATTTGTGAAAAATCAGTTACCTGTTGCGGCTGCCACTCTTCTGCACAAAAAAATAATTTAATTCAAAGGAACCTACATAATTATACAGAAATGGAAACATTACCTCTGCATCCAAGTAATTCAAAGCGTATACATATGTTTCCATTCCACGTGACGGGTTCTATCTGTATACATCTAGTCTGCAGAGCCGTGGGAAAGTAGACAGTTACTGGTGTGTTACTGTCCCTGTTGCCCTGAAACTAAAGACAGACAACATCAAAAAGATACATAATTATATGTTTTAATGGGAAACATGGGAGTTTCACGGGTACCTTTATCAATATCATTGTCCAAGGTTTGGGACTTTGCTCATACTCACGTGCAGCGATTCGATTTGCCAATGGGAATCCCCATAAAGGGGAAGAGGTTTCAGACATTTAATGTCTGAATCCCTATTATTTTCAGATGTTTAAAAACTACAAATCTATACTCGTCAGGCCAGTACTCCTTGGGCAGTTCCAAGTTCTTATTGTCAGAAAATGACAACTATGACAAAATTAAAATAAATACATCTATTCAATTAAAGTGACTTTTGTTATGGGGAATAAACCTTTCCGAAACCTTTTTGATATCTCGATCTCCATTATGACCGACCAGAAAGTCGGTACTTGGCTACTTGTGTCTAGGGCAATATTACTTGCAACACCATTAATACAGTGTCTAGAGCAATATTCTTTGCAGCACCATTTGGAACAGCAGGGCAGTATGGGAAAAGGCACAAGAAAAATGTGTATGAAATACAGTGATCCAGTTCATCAGTACATATCGCTCTCCGTTTACTTGTTTATTTACACCCCTATATGAGAATACTACACATAGATTCTCAGAAGAGTAGATGAACCATCCTTGAACTAACCTTTATAAGGTACGGTATACTACGTCATGTGTGGTTGTACAAAAATGAAGAATCCATCAGTTATGTGGCACCAAACATGACCGTCACATTCGTATTCTTTGGTTGTACCGAGAGTCCAACTTGGGCAAGTCATCATGACGCACAATGTACCGGATGTGGTTTAATACATCTTTTAAAGGAACTTGTTTTTCACTTTCATAACAACATTTTTATGAAATCTTGAATTTAATTTCAAATTGAATAAGTTAATATTTGTTCTCCCGTTTTGTTTCCACATTCGATTATTGATGAGATCTTATCTGAATATTGAGTAGAAATCCAATAGGTAAGCTTTCCCCATTTATCAGCTTTCCTTCGTCAGTAATAATTTGTGAAAATACCTTGTTCAGTATACTTATGATTCCCCTTCCTTGATACAGAATCGTACAGTAGAAAAAACACCTTTACATTTTATGTTGTCAGCCATGTCAGGCCTTAATGACTGCAAATTAAATTTTTAAATGTTCATTATTTACATAAACCGCACCGATTTTGAAGCTGGCCGAGGACTAGAAACCAGATAAATTTTTGTTCATCAACTCTTCCGAATAGCAGGCGAAAATTCAGGTGAAATGTGCCGAATCTCTGGTCGTAAACCTTATATCGTTTGTTTTGTCACTCGGTAGATCGAGATCCAATGCAAATGTCGAAAAGGTTTATTGGAAATTGGAAACAGTGCAAGTAGGCGTGTGTCATATTGCTAACCTCTAATGGTGACCCATCGGCTCCAGTTACATAGATCCAATCAGTCCCGTTGCCACTGTACTTTATTTTATATGACTTTGTATACGAACAACCGGTGCTCCCTTGTGTGATGATGCCAGTGACTGTAACTGATTCTTTCAGGTCTACACGAATCCACTGGTTCTGATCGCTGTTATTTGCACACCAGGCACCTGTAGAAATAGAATGATTGGATATCTACGGATTGTGTATGTAATTATTGGTTTGGTACGTCTCTGGGATAAACAGACGTATATATGTATTTTTTAAAATTAGGCTTATAGGGTTTGTCCAATACAACGAAATTATGTATTAATCTGTGAGCTCTGCACAGTTTATTGTTGGTGTGCGTGTGTGTGTGTGTGGGGGGGGGGGGGGCATTGCCATGACTATCGTCGCTCCTTATAAATATGAGCGAGCTGTGATCTAAACGTTTTAACACATTTTTGTTCCATTGTCAGGCACGGGGAGGGGCACATTTCTTTTTAATCTTCAGCCAATTTTCATGGAACTTAGTAGGTATTTTAGATTCAACAAGTATGAGGTCAAACATGGAAGTTTGTATGCATACGGTACATCATCATTATAAGGTACTTTACAATTTGTTGATTTTTAGGCAAAACGGTATTTTCTCCATATTTTTCTTAATTTTCATCCACTGGCCATCAAACTTTGCATAGACAAATGATCTTGACATTTATATATATATATATATAACTATATATATATAACTATATATATATATATATATATATATATATATATATATATATATATATATATATATATATATATATATATATATATATATATATATATATATATATATATATATATAGATCAGGTATAGTTCACTGCGGGACCAAGATAGTGCTCTACATTGAAGGAGCGGAATAAGTAAGTAGGTAGACAAACTACTCGGTGGGTGAGAACATATGGGTCTTAATACATATTGTTTTATGCAATATTTTTTTATGCAATTCGCCCCACACAAGGCCAATGGCCACTCCAAGGTGGGGGCTACTCAGTCATTGAGTTGTTACATCGACTCCACACTGAAGAAGCCAGCCCCTCGCACCGAAACAAGACAAGTTAATAACCAGCCTCTTCACGGTACGAATAGGACTGGGAGGGGTAACTAGTCCAGAACAAGGCAGTTGTTAAACTGCCTCTGCCCCTATAACAATGATGGTTAAGTGTCTTGCTCAAGGACACAAGTGTTACGACCGGATTTCGAACCCACATTCTGCTGCTAACACCAGAACTTGAGTCCGGTAAGCTAGACCGCTAATATCTCAAGAACGTTTTGTCTGATAACAGTGAAATTTTCGGACTTTTCCTAACTATTCTTTGGGACCTCTCACGCAAATATCAATGATAATGGGCATTTATGGTAATTTTTGGAAGACATATAACAAATATTATGGGGCACATTGTGCCCTCTCCCCAGGCTTGATAGTGTTTAGATGATAATGGTATACCAAAAATCATGATAATTTATTCCGTCTGACATGTCATTTTTGAGAAAACGTCAATCAACATTCAAAACTATAATGGATCATCAGCTGAAGATTTCCACATTCGACTGAATACAAATAATCTGAATTCATGTGCAATATGTTCTCCTTAACATGTCTAAACTTTCATCGGTGGGGTGGGGGTTACGCCAGTTTGGTCTATCGCCCTCTCTTGGTCGCTTCGCGGTTGGTTCCCTGTTCTTGCCGCCATTATTGTTTCTGCCATCTTGTCATTGTTATTGCATTACAGCCGTTTCAATTAGAGCTATATTTGACCGTGTATACTCATTCTAGGAGTCGTCCATCAACCATATTGGCGTGGTGGCAGCGTTTTGAGACATTCCCACGCATTTTGTATCCTGTAGTCGAACGTTAACCGAACTTATTAAATTGTTCACTGTTATCGTTTCCATACACGGGCGCCATCAGTAACTTTACTGAACTCCAGTTTGTTCATATACAGATCACATATTCAGGTGAGCGGTCAGCCGGCTGAACACGCAGACGTATCATAATTTAGTTCAGACATTTTTCATCAACATTTACAACAGCTGTTTTGTACAATTCATCATGGCATTGTCACATAGGGCCCCCAAACAATGGTCCCTCAGTAAGACTGAGACAGTTAACTCTTTTGAGAATTGGAAACACAATCTTCAGTACACACTCTCACTCGATCAGAACTTTGCCTCATTTCTTGCTGAAGACTTTACTTGGGAGAAAAAGTCGACGAAACGGAAGAAGCCACCGATGAGCCCCCCGAGGTGGCATGTGCATCTGTGGACGTGTTCAGTGAACCATCTGCACTTCGTGTCCAAATCCGCCAATCCCCATACTTAGACACATTCCACGGCCATCACACAACCTGTGTCATCATTGACAGTAGAGCAACTGGAAATCTGATACGGAATTCAACAGCCATGAAACTTGGTGTTAAGATTATGAAGAGCTCCCAATCAGCCCACCAGGCAGATGGATCATCACCCCTCAATGTCATCGGAGAGACAAAACTCCAACTTACACGGGATGACAGAGAATTCCAGTTTGAGAGTCTCGTAGTTGAAAACCTTGATGTCGAGATACTCGCAGGTACCCCCTTTATGGAAGTCAATGACATCTCCATTCGCCCTGCCAAACATCAAGTTATCCTTAGAGATGGCACCACATACTTGTACGGTTCTCAAAGGGACACCCCCTGTCAATCACACCGTCCATCGTGCCCATGTGCTCTGAGCCCCCTCCCACCGTACAACCGTATGGCCCGGCGAATTTGTTGAGGTTCAGCTTCCTGAAGTCATTTGTACCCACGATGACTTGTTCGCGCTCGAACCTCGCACCAATCCAGCTGCTGTATCACAGTCCTCCACGCTATGACCCCCTCCAAGCCTCATCCAACCTCACCACTGAGCCTCAAGTCTTGTACCAACAAGAGCAATTTTGTCAAATCCAGTCACTGTTCACTCCCCAGCCAGCTGATAAACAACCCTGATGATATGTTATCTACAGCCACGAAGTCAAAGTTTCGATCGCAGCATGAGGAATATGACGAGATATTTGACCATACTTTTCCTGGTTACAATGGTTTCGCGGGACCATTCCAAGCAGTCGTTAACATGGGGCCAGTTCAACCACCCCAACGTAAGGGTTGCCTCCCTCAATACTCAGGACAAACTCCAGGAGCTCCAACTCAAATTTGATGAATTGGAAAAACTTGGGGTCTTTACCCGCCCAGAAGACATTGGCATCTCTGTCGAGTACCTTAACCCCTCCTTCCTAATCAAGAAACCCAATGCAGGTTTTCGTTTGGTCACAGCATTTGCCGATGTCGGGAGATACAGCGAGCCACAACCGTCACTCATGCCAGACGTCGACTCTACTCTACGCAAAATCGCCAGTGGCGTTTCCTCATCGCAACTGACCTCACTAGCGCATTTTACCAAATACCACTCTCTCGTCAGTCTATGAAGTACTGCGGAGTGGCTACGCCATTCGAAGGGACACGCGTGTATACCAGATCTGCCATGGGTATGTCTGGCTCCGAAACCACACTCGAGGAGCTCATGTGTCGCATCCTTGGCGACCTACTCGAGAAAGGCATCGTGGCGAAGCTCGCGGATGACCTCTATTGCGGCGGAGATGCATTTGAAGAACTTTTTTCAGAACTGGAGACAGGTTCTACATGCTTTGTACAAAAGTAACCTCCGCCTCTCCTCCCACAAGACAATCATCTGCCCTGAAAGATGTACCATATTGGGTTGGATTTGGTCTAATAGCACCATCCAGGCAAGCCCTCACCGCATCGCCACACTCTCCACTTGTGCCATACCGGGAAGGTTGGGGGATTGCTTTCCTTCATCGGAGCCTTCAAAGTCCTTGCTCGTGTCATTCCCGAATGCTCCTTTTTCCTCTGCCCCTTGGATGAAGCAGTAGCTGGTCGTCAGACCCAGGAGAAGGTAGATTGGTCCGATGAACTGCGTATCGCCTTCAGCAAAGCCCAAGCAGCCCTCACTGGAACACAAACCATCACCCTTCCACAGCCCAATGGCTAACTATGGATTGTCACCGACGGTTTCGTTAAGAAACACAGTATAGGTGCTACGTTGTATGTTACCCGCCAGGGTAAACCCCGCCTCGCAGGTTTCTTCAGTGCCAAGCTCCGTGGTCGTCAGCCTACCTGGTTACCCTGTGAAATCGAGGCTCTTTCCATTGCAACCGCCACTAAACATTTCAGCCCCTTCATCATCCAGTCCAAACACCACGCTTGCAAACCTTGTGTACAAGCATTCGAAAAGCTCTGCCGTGGCGAGTTATCTGCAAGTCCCCGCATCGCAACATTCTAATCGACCGTCAGTCGCTTCCAAGTTACTTCCAGCTGTCACCATTGTGCTTCATTGCGCAACACACCCCATACCATCATCAAACAGTCTACAGGTCAACCCCCTGATTCCGTCGGCATCTCATTCTCTTCTGATGTGATCAAGTGCAACCGTCAATTAATCCTTATCCTAAGAGAATGTGCCACTTCATTCACCACATCGTGCATCATTGGCAATGAGTACCATGACACACTTCGCGATGCCCTCATTAGCCTGTGCATAGAGCTCCGCCCATTGGACAGAAACCCTGCAGTCATTCGCATAGACCCCGCCCGGGATTTACACACCTTGTTCATGACAAACTGCTCAAGCAACATCGTATTGGCATTGAGGTTGGTCGCACCAAAAACCCCAATATGGATGAGCTTCTGCGCCAGGACCTGTTAGGTGGTCCAGCCACCCCACTTACACTCTCTCTTGCCACTGCCACCTCCAACGCTCGTATTCGTAACCGTGGTCTGTCAGCTCGTGAGATGTAGTTTCAACGTGACCAATTCACTAACCAAAAAATTCCCTTCTCAGATCTCAATGTGATTCAGGCTCAATATCAACTCCGGTCCAGTAACCATCTATGCAGCGAAAAGTGTAAAGCACCCATTCAGTCTCCTCCACCCGACACTACAGTCGAAGTTGGTGATTTAGTGTACCTCTACGGTGATCGCAACAAATCTTGTGCAAGGAACCGTTATCTCGTCTCGTCTGTTGATGGTTTGTGGTGCAACATCCGCAAATTTATTGGTTCCCAACTCAGCTCAGCTTCCTACCGTGTCAAGAAATCAGAATGTTACAAAGTTCCATACAATTTGGACCGAACATCCTCACATCCCCGTATGACTAACCAAGACGACGATTTCTCCTCGGTATCCACACCACAACCACCCGATCCACCTCATCCCTTCAGAGCTTTCTACACCGGCCGACAATGCTACACTAGTCAGTCACAGCACCGATCAATTCCCTGATTCAGGCCCCAACCAGCTCGTCGGTACCGGCGCTCTGACTAATCACCCTGTTCTACCAACTACTGCCGAGCAAGCTGTGTCTGGTCCTTCAGTACCACTTCTCGGTCGTTCGAGTCGTCAGCGCCGCCCTCCTGTTCACTTGAAAGATTTGGTTCTTGACTTTTAGCACACTTGTTCAGAGTATTATCCGGAGCAGAATAATCCCCAAGGCTGGAGGGTAGTCTACCCCTGTGAAGGCCTTTCGTTCGTTTAGCTTGTTATTCATTTGGTTAGCTTTCATGTTTGTTACTTTTCTTGCCTCGTTTGTTAGTTCACTTGCCGTGTTCAGTGGAGTTGCCTTATTTATTCATTTTATTAATGTTTTTACTCAACTTTTGACTCTGGACAATATAAGGCTTGGATATTATTCAACCGGTTTTACGGTTTTACTTTTTTCTCATTCCCTTTTGTGAACTCGTTAAAGGACAAATAAAAGGACATGAGAAAAATGGTCACGCTAGTTCGGTCTAGCGCCCTGCCTTGGTCCTTTCGCGGTTGGTTCCCTGTTTTTGCCGCCATTCTTGTTTCTGCCATCTTGGCATTGTTATTGCATTAAAGCCGTTGTAATTTGAGCTATATTTGACTGTGTATACTCATTCTGGGAGTCCGCCATCCACCATATTGGCGTTATCAATTTTCTTTACAAATAAGGGAGAAGATATTTAGAAGATAAAATATATATAAGATAAGGATTACCATAATAATTGGGCCGAGAATATTCCTTTGGGCGACCCGTTGAGTATATAGACGAGACTGACAAACTGCTGTCAGGTATATCCATACTCTCCATCCCCAGAGGATCACGGCAATCTGAATGATAAAAACAATCAAACAAAAAAGAACAGTAGGCGAGTCCAGATTGCACGTTTCTACCTGATAAAGCTTTGACAATAATAAGTTCGTTGGAGATAATTATCAAATTACTCCAAACATGTCGATTCTTCTATCAGAAGTCCATCAAGAAGCTGGTCTGAAGAATTTATGTTCGCGTTCTAGATATGTCTAAACCCCTGGATGTCAATCACTGTTTAGTCGAGTGACATAGATCTAATAGGGGCTGATCAAGAGGGGTACAGGGGTCCCGATCTCCCAATGTGTGGCTGAATTTTTTTTTATTTAACAAAAATAATATTTTGAGAGACCATAAGACTTAACAAAGGGACTAATATATTCATGTTTCTTCGAAACACACGGTCTGTAGATGTTTATGTTGGAGCTTATGGTGGAGTGCTTATATGTTAGGGCTAATGTTGCTACACTGTTTATTATGACACAATACATTCCGACTATCTGGACCGTCTGTGTTTTCTGAGCTCATCCTGTACGATAGACTTCTGTTGTAATAATGTTTTGCCATACTGAGAGACAAGAAACGAAAACGTATACAATATTTTAAGATGAATAGCCGAACACCTTTAAAGGAACCATAGAGAGAAACACAGTTTTAATAATGAAGTGGAGGCAAGTTCCAGAAAAGCATGGCTTGCCAAACAACAGCTTGTATACAAAGACAGAGTAACAGCTACGCTAAAAAAGAAAGAAAATGCACGTAGTATTACATACAACAAACAACAATAACAGTATGCATACGTGTACTGAGACTAACAAAAGTAATTAGACAATAAATAAATTTAAAAAAAAATTATGAAACTTATAAAGCGCCATCTATCTAGAAACCTAATCCGAGGCGCTGGTGGTAATGAAAAAGACACAAAGATATGGAACATTAGATAAACAAAGATAAATACATGAAACAAAATGCACAAAATTAACATTCATTATAAGCTTGCACAAAAAGGTGAGTTTTCAAAAGTTGTTTGAAATAATTAAAATTACATTAAAACAATATATAACTTGATAATAAAATAATAAAATGGCAGTATAAATTAAAATAAAAAAGATTACTGAGGAGACTGTTGAATTAAAATGACTTGAGTTTGTGTTTAAAAACAACATTCAGAAAGTGATAGAGAGAGGCTATTCCATTTTACAGGGCCAGAGAACTTTTTACAAAATATTGAGAGAAAGTCGTTTTGACAAGTGGAATATGAACTTTGGTGGAAGTAAATTTTTGGATAATTTGAACATCAGAATGTCTTGTTGGAAGCTATTGATATTAGTAAGACGAAGAAGACTAAGTTTACGAAACAACAGTCTAGTTTGTTCGCTGAATCGTGCCTTAGACATAATACCAAAAATCGCCGACAAATTAACAATTCTTGCATGAGAAATCTCCATCGGGATTATAATGGAAAATGAGAAAACTCATAAACTCTCGAATACAGAAGAATCAAGCCTGTTGATTGCTGTGAACTACATGCTAATAAGCATAGCACAAACTACACGTTGTGTATATTCCGTTAGTAAAATAAAGTGTCTAATGTGGTGGCCCCCACAGCACGAGTTTGACTGTTAAGAACTATTTATTTATTAGTGAAAGTACCCCTAGATATAACATAGTGGCAGCGCTGGTTCTAGTAAATATTAGCGGACATTCTAATTGAGTTAATGAAGCCATATTCTGTACTGTATGTAGCTAAATGCAGACACACAAAATTCAATTTTTATCGCCAGTTTTTACCGTGTTTTGAGTACGATGGCGCAGTCTTCAGTGGGGGCGCACTCTCCCAGTTGATCGGTTGGCATGACATGTACTAACCAGGTGGAGGACATAGCGACTAGAACTGAATTTTGTTGCCAATGACATAGCTTCAGCAAAGAAATCTGTTGAGTGCAGTATGACATATACTATACAAGGCCATTAAACGCCTGTCAGAACGGATACCAATATCAGAAAAAACAGAACTTTGTGAGATGCTGATTTCACACTATGGACCAAAGCATTTGATCATAGCTGCATGAACGCTTTCGCTTCTACAAGCGTGCCCACAAAGCAGGAGAATCAGTTGCTCAATATTGGGTTGAATTACAAGCATTGGCTGGTCTGTGTAAATTTGGTACTTTCCTGGATGATGCCCTCCGTGTAGGTTGGTTTGTGGCATCTGACAAGACTCTGCCCCCTTCCCTACGCGACTGATTGGCCAAGTGGTGTGGCTTTACCACCAAAATATCCAGACTAAATTGATGCGCCACAACAAAGGCAATAAACAGACTCTTGTGATCTTTATCTTTGGAAGAGGGGTCACCTATCCTGGGCAAGGGAGCATTTGAGGCACCCGGGCTACTGGAGCGCATCTACACACTCATAAGCCACGACAGTGTTTTCGAAGGCCCAGGATGTCTTCAAGGTACTAAACCGGAAACTATAAAGCTTGTCCACTGTGTTAATGCACCTTGCTGGACCCCATTCCCCTCCTGCCTCAACTCAAAGAGGAGCTGGAAAAGCTATAGAAACAGGGAGGAGTCGTCAAACACATCAATGACCCAACCGATTAGTGCTCGTCTATAGTAATAACACCAAAGGAAACTGTACACCTACGTCAGCTTATAGCAAAGCTGTAGCCAGGGAGCGGTTCATCATACCAACTGTTGAGGAAGTTTTGGACAGGATCACTGGTGCACAGATCTTATCACTGCCAGATGCCAAGCACGGTTTCTGGTGCCGCTTGCAGAGAAATGTCAGAATCTAACAACATTAATAACTCCGTTTGGACGTTTTTGTTCCCAGCGCCTACCATTTGGCATTACATCCGCTCCGGAAATGTACCAGCGGATCATGAGTGACCTTCTGACAAATCTACCTGGCGTTGTAGTCTACATGGACGATGTGTTGATAACCGGCCAGACAAAAGAGGAACACGATGAGCGACTACAGCAGGTGTTCAAGATTGTCCAGAAGGCTGGACTGAAGCTGAACAAAGACAAATCCAAGATCGCTCAGACACAAGTTGATTTCCTCGGCATGACACTGGACAAAGATAGTGTCCACCACGACCCTGCTAAGGTAGCAGCAATAACACAGATGGCACAACCAACATCAAAAGAAGCGAAGCGACTCGTAGGAATGGTAAACTGGCTCGCACATTTGATTCCTAACGTATCAACGGTTGTCGCCCGGATCAACGACTTGCTGAAGGGTAACATCACGTTTTACTACCCATCAAAGCCCACCATAGTGAGTGCTGATGCGAGCAGTTATGGGATCGGAGGCCGTATCCTCCAACAACATGATGACCAATGGAAACCTGTTGTTTACTGCTCAGAAGTCTAACCAGTGCAGAACAGAGGTATGCACAAATTGAACAGGAACTGTTGGCCTCGGTGTGGCCTGTGAACGGATTCATATATTATGTGGAATCTGCAGGTGTAAAACACATGTCCATCAGCATCGCGTGTTCATGAGCGCAATTATTTTTCTGCAGACAAATATTGCCGTTACCTTCTTTAAATAAGCTGTTATATAATGTTACTTTATATAATTAATTTACTCATGTGTTTTTCATTGCTTATTAGCATAGCGGTATACACGCTCGCATCTCAATGACGGGAATCACGTTCCCTTCTATCTGTAACTTGATTAAACGAAAAGCAAATCAATATATAGTCAGAAGCAATTTAGTGAGAATATTTTAATTCACCGCTGTGGTTGGCTTTTGAAAGAAAGTTAAGCCCCAAGTCTATGTTTAGGATGCGAATTCAAATGGGTGAGTGTACAATGGCAAATCTTGTCTGCAGTCAAAGTATTGCGTCCTACAGATTTTCGGTGAGTGAATTTCGTCCAATAAGTTGGACTGCTCAACACGGTGAGTGGTGCTAGTGTTAGCATTACAGTAGCAGACAGGATCAGCATCGAAGGGTCGGGGCTATGATATCGGCATCAAAGCAATCTGAAATAACTTGTATCATTATGAGTTGAAAAATTACAGTCCAAATTGAATGATAAATAATCTTGATTCCAAGACAAACTTGAGGGAAATGATTTATAACTTTTGAAGGGAGAACGCACCTTTAGTAAATGGCCCCATGTATGAATGCATCCATACTAAAAATAAAAAGAATACAAAACCTATGTATAGAAACCAACATGGATCAGGCCGTTTTTCCACTTTTTGTAATACATTTCAGCAAGTCAGACACAATATCTTAGCATGCCAAACCAACTTCAGTTCAAAATTTCAGGCAAACATTGTTTTCTATTATTTAATTGGGACGATTACTAAAGGTGTAACCTCACTCTCTTTATATTTTCTTACATAGCTGAACGTTGAAGGAGAACACTTGTGATGCTACGTGCCCCTCATCATCGCTCGCCGTACAATTCACCACCGTGATACCAATGGTGAATTTTGTCTCCGGCAATGAACTGCACGACACGGTGAGTGGCTTGCCGGTGTAGTAATCAGTGGCATTGGGGATCGTAAAGTTGACTGAAGGGTTGGTAGATATGATATCGGCATCGGGACAATCTGAAAAGACTGCTGTCACTGTGAATGAACAATTAAATATCAACTTGATGTCAAAAGGTTCTTGATTTTTGAAACAAGTTGTTAATTGAAGGTGAACTAGACCTATCTGATCTGAGCGGGCGGATGGAAGGAAAGAGAGGAATGCATCATTGTGGTGTCTAACGTTTGAATGGAGTGCACACCATTGGTAAAATGTCGGTAATTACAGCGAAGGGTCTGGACCCCCTTCTAGTTCTGCCCCTTGGTAATATGTCTATAAATGCATTCATACTTCTATAACCGTGCATGCATAATTCATAACCAAAACCAATTTCAATGCTAGTAAGTTTACAATTATTTTTTGTTTGTAATTTGGTGATTACCAAATGTACTTTTTGAAGTACATGTCAGTTACAGCAAGTCTTAGGATGTGTAGTACCCAAACCAACTTCAATTCAAAATTTAATGTAACATTTCTTTTGTATTATTTAATGGGACAATTACCAAAGGTGTATCTCACTCCATTTATGATATTTTCTTACATATCTGAACTTTGAAGGAGCACACTTGTGATGCTACGTGCCCCTCATCATCGCTCGCCGTACAAGTAACTACTGTAGAGCGTTTGGTGAAATTCGTCCCCGGCATTGGACTGCACGACACGGTGAGTGGCTTGCCAGTGTAGTAATCAGTGGCATTGGGCATCGTAAAGTTGATCATCGGGTCGGTGGCTATGATATCGGTATCGGGGCAACCTGGAAACACTGCTCTAACTGTGAATATACAATTACAAACCAAATTATTGATTGGCAAAATGCGATTGGCAAAAAGCTGATTTGTATGAAGAAAGTGGAATAAATGATGATTTTTGTGTGCCTTTTGTTTTCATTTCGTCTGTTGTTTCCATTACAATGCGCTATAAATTGCTGCGTTTACGTTGATTGTGCTTGGCAAAAATATAAACCCCGCTAGCATTAAATTTTAAGGAACATATTGGTAACTACGCACATTTTATTAGTAACCTTCTGAAGTCATGGGTTTTTACAGTTTTTTTTAACAACCCTCGGTGAAGCCAAGGGGAGTACGCGTGAGGCAGTAATTACTATTTTTTTTAATTACAACAATTTTTGTTTAGTCAATTGAGCTGAATTTGTTTATGAACTATCACTGACCCTTCCTAAAAAGAGTGGCTAAACAGTTCTTACCCTAGACTTCATCCCCGGGGTAGGGCAACCCTTACAAATAATGGTCTCTGCCAACAGCCATAGACTTGTGTACAAAAACATGATACCATTGTGTATAGCCACTTGCTATATCTATATCAATGGCCCTGGGACTAAATGCAAACAACATCTGTTTGTAGGCATACCTGACCCAGAAATACCCCCAGGGTAATTACTAGGTGGCCTAGTTTGTGTTTTTTTGTTCACCCTGTGGCTGTTATGTGTCAGTGCTTGTATTGCAGCGCAATACTGATTTCAACGTTTACATGGTTGCAATGGCTGTACTTCAAAAGAAAACCTGTCTGTCTATGGCTGTTTGGTGTATGGATTGTAGTGGATGTGGGAGTGTTGGCTTGGGGTGGTAGGGGGGTGGGGGTATAATAGTTGTGGTTTACTCTTGTAGTGTTGTAGTGGCCTAATCAAACAGTAAATAGACACCTGCTGAGTGGTTTGGGGATGGCAGTTCGCATAGGGTTGGGGGCGCGGATTTCGACATGTACTATTTTTGGCAAATCTAGTGGGTGTAAATTGCCAGAATGTTCAAATCTTTGGTGTGTGTGTCCAGGGATCTTCTATTCATCTGTTCAGACCATTAGAAAAAGATTTGTGCCCCCAAACACAGTCATTTGCCCCCCAACATAAAACGCCTTCCGCGTGCGCCCCTTCGTGCATCCGTGTAAATTTCTGCTATACGGGTTTACTCGATTGTTGACATAATACATATTTTCAAAAGGTGATAACTTTTGAACCGGACATGCCACAGTTGTTTAACAGGTACCGTATCAAAATGAAGCTTATTATATCAGCCCTGCGAAGCAGGCTGATATATTGTAATGCTACAACTTTCTTCCAAACGGTCACGTGACTAAAATAAAAATGGCATAACTCTAAAACTATTCTGCCGATTTCAAACAAACTTTGTCAAATCATGGAGGAATAAA
>CM055819.1:43696006-43802136 GCA_029582265.1 Zoroaster sp. YZ-2022
TCCCAATGCAGGGTAAGCAGTGCACTCCTAAAAATGGCTGCTTAGTCACTCAGGGAGCTGCCGAAATAGAATGCTGTCTCGGTCATCCAACAACGACCATCACCCCTAAGCCGCCTACGTGTAGAGTTGCGACTAGAAACACCCAGCCGTCACCGTGGCCTGTCCCCGTCACCGCTTCTCCATCGCCGTAGGACTTTTTAGAAGATGTGGAAATCAGAGACAATTTAATAGGAGACTGGAATGTGAAATACATTGTTTGGAAGATGTATCACGAAGGAGAGATATGTGGCTGGAGCCTGCGCGTGACTTTCTTTTGACTGTGGTAAAGCAGTTGCGCACCTGCAGTCCCACAGGTCTTGGCCTGGCAGATGTAGAACCCTGTGGCAGGAGAATCTCGAGACGACAGGAGCATATGCCAGGTGCAGAGAGTTGCCGGAGATGTTGGTCCTGCTGTAACGTGTACTCCCAACGCGTTTGGTGGGCTGCCTATTGAGGCTAACGGGCCCCACCTGCCCGGGTTTGAAATCGGAGTGCCTTTTCCTAGGTGAACTGCCTACCATGGTTAACGAGCCCCACCTGCCCGGGTTTGGAATCAGAGTACCGTCTCCTAGGTGAAATGCCTCCCATGGCTGACGAGCCCCACCTACCAGTTGGGTTCAATTAGAACTGTGTGCAAATTAGGAGGTGGAGCTAAGTTTTTGATTACCCAAATCCTTACTTTATTTGTGAAAAATTGTGTTTTATGTATGTTGCATGTGGGTTTAGATTTTTGAAGTAGCAGAGAGTTATTTGCCATTTTCCTAAGCTGCTGTGAACCACTGATTGGCCCATTAGGTAAAACTTGTAGCTTTGCATGGTGAGGATGATAAGTAAGACTACTTGCAGTGACACCATGTGGAATCTCAATTGAGTAGTAATTAGTTCTGAAAAGAACTGGTGGTACAACTCGACGTTTCGATCAGTATGCTCTGATCGTCCTCTGATCGTCTCCTGAGGACGATCAGAGCATACTGATCGAAACGTCGAGTTGTACCACCAGTTCTTTTCAGAACTAATTACTACTCAATTGGCCCATTACGGTTAATGATATAGTGCTTTATTGCCTATATCTGTGCATGACCTGATCATACCTAATTGTGGCTATTTTTCAATTTAATACTTTATAAAAAATATAAAAAATACAAACATCTGCATAGAAATTTGTGTTCTGTAATGAAATAAATTTCTGTAATGAAATAAGAAACAATATATAAAGAAAGCTGCATCACAGATTTGTTTCATAACCATGGCTAAAACATCTTCAAAAACATCTTCATTTATAAATGAGATGGGGTACCATATTGAGTAGTGCCTCAATACAAGGGGTCATTCAATTAGTCAAATTTAGTCTAACTAACATTGGGAAAACAGTGCATTTGAATAATTGGAACAATTCCATTTTTTGAAAGTACCATTCGGACACAATTATGTCCAATTGAATACAATTGCTCCCATGTTCCAACTGATTATGAGCACGAGATTTCTTTAATACAATTATGTAATTATGTATTACAGTTTGTTTTTAGAAGAGAAGATAATGGCCGTTACCCCTCCCCCTCCCTGTCCTAAATATTTTTGGGGAATGTCCATCTGTCCCAAAAGAAAATGAGGGATGTAATATATGTGACCCGGTCTGTGAAAATGAGTCACAAATCGCAAATTTGAAAAATTAAGATTTCTATGTGGCTGGAAAGAATACATCATCATCTTTAATTTGGTATATGTTAGAGGTGTGTGATCAATAATGTAATCAATAATTTGCATAATTAACATAATTGAATTCTTAGGAAACAAGCATTCGAAAGGAAAACAAATGACAGAAATGAAACAACCTACTAACAAAAAAAGTATTAATTTTTTTGATTGAAATTGATGGATTATACACCTTAGTAAGTTTTGTTTTGTAGAGAGGGAGTCACTCTCCAGCTCTGTGTGAGGAAACATGTAACTATATCACTGCTTACTGGGTTTTGTTTAATTCTTGCGTTGGGTGTTAAACAATAATATAAATTAAAATTTTGCCCTAACAAAGACGAGTGTATAGCACTGTATACTCAGTGCTTTCCGAGTGTCTGTGACCACCTCTCGACCACCGAGCTTGCCCGATGATGATTGGCTGGCTAGAATCCTATATAGCAGCGGGTGCCGCGATATTTATAGTTTTTTTCAAAAAGTATACAGTGCTATACACACGTCGGCGTTGGGCAAAATTTAATCAAATATATCACTGCTGGTATAGGGTCTTGTTACATGCCCTATTTTCCATGTAGGACCAAGCCAGTTCATATAACTGTAAGTTATTATATTTTTTAGAATGATAAAGTTGTAGTATTTAAAAAGGGGTTAATTAAGATTGGGACGTAGGGGAATTTCTGTGTCAAAATTGTACATTGTTGAAATCCTTAAGAAATACTGATAGGGAATGGGGATACAAACTCCCTGGTTATTAGGAGAATAATGATGTAAAAATGTAATTTTCTTTGTTTGAAAGGGTTTCCCGGTTGGGACAGACAAACCTACAACGTGTAGAACAGATGCCTGAGTGGCTCTATCCCTAAACAATCCTGTGTGGAACAAGTCGTCCTGTGTGGACACCCCCTCCTTAGTGGAGTTAGCAGAGCGAGTCATTAACGGATTGAGATTCCCGCAAGAAAGAAGTACCATATTCTTTGAGATTTAACCATCCAGGGGGACATCGCCGTGTACGCAAATCTGCACCGAAAAAGTAACTACCACCAGCTAAAAGGGCATTGTACCCTCCATCAGGAACCTTCAAATGAAATTACATAGGCTGGCTTTTTTATTTTTTGTGGTGATGGGATAATTATTTTTGTTTATTGAAATTAGGGTAAAACAAAAACATTAGTAATTTGTATTTATTAATTAAATCGTTATTTTATATTGCAAGTGGTGGTCTTCAATGTTTGGTTAAATTGGTCATTTCTTGTGTAGATTCATTTGCTGTGTTGGCACCCGATGGGAAAATCTGACCCATCGTGTGACAAGATTCTTGTTTGGTACTTTCAATTGTTTGAGAATGGAATACAAAAAAATGGATAGCGACACAAATGAAGAAGTTTTGAAAAAGATAGGCCTTAGTGACTTTCATAACTTGCAACAACAAAATTCATCGGGAAAATCACTAAAGTTTACCAAGGGCGCATTTGAATACTCTTAAGTTAAAATTGATTGCCCATAAACGAAAGTGAAAATATCAAACTTCTACAAAATCCTTTGCACATCGATGATTGATCAATAATTTTACTGCTTTGACCACGAAAAGATGAGATAATTGAAGTCATGAATGCCGAAAAACGAAATAGAATGAACTAAACGCAGTTGTGAATGACAGGAATGAAATAATGACTACTTGGAAATGAATTTGAACAATATAAAAAATAAACCCTAATTTGATCAGATCAGTAAACATGGAGTGAATTTGAATGTTCTTTAACGAAAATGAACAAAGCAGTTTTGAAATTGGCCGAGAAAACCTATATTATCTATGGTAAGTTAATTTGACGTGACAATATGTAAATAATAACTTCAAAGATGCCCACGTGACCATTTATAAGCTATTCACAATGTCTAAACTGTCATGGGGACTGGGGTTTTGACTTTTCTTTACAAATGAATAGAGAAGATATTTAGAAGAAAAAGGTTATAAAATTTAAGGATTACCAGCAGAATTGAGCCGAGAATGTTCCTTTGGGTTACTTGAGTAGGCAGACGAGACAGACAAACTGCTGTCAGGTATAGCCTTACTGTCCATCCCTAGAGGATGACGGCAATCTGAATAATAAAAATAAGCCAACATACAAACAAATAAGATTAGCAGACGAAGTCGGATTGCACGTTTCCACGTAATAAAGCATTTGACATAATGTGTTCGTAGTAGTACATTTTATATGAAAAAGGTCAAATGTGTCGATTCTTCTAAATTAATGTTCTTAATAAAACCAGGATACCAGCCACTGCCTAGTCTAGCCGCAGGCCTAAGAGGGGTTGATCCGCAGGGGTCTAGAGGTTCTGTCCCCCCCACCACCCCAACGTGAAGCTGCATTTTCTTTTTTAATTTTTAAATATCTGTTTTTGAGAAAACATAAGCCGTTTTAACAAAGCCACTGTATTCCGAAACACACAGTCTGTAGAAGTCTACGTCAGAGCATAATATGGTGGGCCGATTATAAGTCAGGGCTAATGTTGCTACACTTTTTCTTATGACACAATACATTCCAACTATCTTGTGTGTGTGTGTTTGTGTTTTTTTTTTGTAATTTAAACACTGCCCAAGAGAACAAGAAGCATGAGCTTGAGTTCATATATTCTGAGCAGGTGGCAGATTAATCAGAAGAAGATGCTGAATTCCCATGGTTCTCATATTCCCTTGGTTCTCACATTCCCTTGATTCTCACATTCCCTTAGACACTCCATCACATATTCCCTGGGATCTTGAATTCTCTATTGCCTGGAGTGTCGTGGCCGAGCGGTCTAGCTTACCGGACTGAAGTTCTGGTGTTAGCAGCAGAATGTGGGTTCGAATCCCGGCCGTGACACTTGTGTCCTTGAGCAAGACACTTAACCATAATTGCTTCTCTCCACCCAGGGGTTAAATGGGTACCTGTGAGGGCAGAGTTGGTTGATTAGCCCTATATGCGCTGTAATGGCAGCAATGGAGCTGTATACTCCCCAGGGAGCTGAGGTAATAATATAATGCGCCTTGAGCACCACTCAGTTGGTGGATACGTGCGGTTTCTTCTTCTTCTTCTTCTTCTTCTTCTTCTTCTTCTTCTTCTTCTTCTTCTTCTTCTTCTTCTTCTTCTTCTTCTTCTTCTTCTTCTTCTTCTTCTTCTTCTTCTTCTTCTTCTTCTTCTTCTTCTTCTTCTTCTTCTTCTTCTTCTTCTTCTTCTTCTTCTTCTTCTTCTTCTTCTTCTTCTTCTTCTTCTTCTTCTTCTTCTTCTTCTTCTTCTTCTTCTTCTTCTTCTTCTTCTTCTTCTTCTTCTTCTTCTTCTTCTTCTTCTTCTTCTTCTTCTTCTTCTTCTTCTTCTTCTTCTTCTTCTTCTTCTTCTTCTTCTTCTTCTTCTTCTTCTTCTTCTTCTTCTTCTTCTTCTTCTTCTTCTTCTTCTTCTTCTTCTTCTTCTTCTTCTTCTTCTTCTTCTTCTTCTTCTTCTTCTTCTTCTTCTTCTTCTTCTTCTTCTTCTTCTTCTTCTTCTTCTTCTTCTTCTTCTTCTTCTTCTTCTTCTTCTTCTTCTTCTTCTTCTTCTTCTTCTTCTTCTTCTTCTTCTTCTTCTTCTTCTTCTTCTTCTTCTTCTTCTTCTTCTTCTTCCCTTGGTTCTCACATTCCTTTGGACCCAATTCCATAATTATTCCTATGAGTTCAACTCCCCGTTCATGCCCAACCCTGTTCGATGATCCACTGATCCAACGATACTGGTCTGCTGTGTTCATCCAACGAGCTCGGTGCTGTGGCCCACCACTGCATGTATTCCTCATCGAGGCTGAATGCTATCCATCGGTTACCAGTACCGAAGAGAGGCTACTGACACGACGTCACAGTACTGAAGCCAGATTGTCTCATGGCATTTATATTCAAGATCAGATCTACGACAAGGGAGATCATCCCACCTCTTAAGGTTGACATGTCCTTTCTTTGGAGTATGTAGCCTGGGATACTACAGTCACTGTCATGACATGTATTTCATAAGAAGGTTTCAGTTGAACTACTTTCTGCTTCAGTTCTCCTTCGGTTCTCCTAAAGCCTCTAATATTACAATTAATTAAGCCCAGTTGGGTTTAATGAAGCGGCGTCATTAGCTCTTCCAAGAGATCATACTTGGAGAAACTGGATTATCAAGGTTTATATCATTTCTGTCATTCGTAGCATGGTTAACTATGAACAATAAAAGGGCTGCCAACCCCAAGACCCACTGATAGAGGACATAGTTCCAATAACAATGCTGGCGATGCTGATGGGGGTACTCATTACGAGGCCAGACAAGAAGGCGAACCAACTCTTCCCCACAGTAAAAGTGAACAGTAGCTCTGCTTTGAGCCATGACTGCCGCCGTTGTCTACCATGAAAACCCTCCGCCGCACAGTCTGACATCTAATGCTGTTTACCTGGCACCCACCACATCAGGTCATGCGCCTTGAACAAGCCACGCCGGTAGGACAAGCCGGTGCCTAAAGTGGTTTATGATGAAAATAGCCCAAAGAGGGGTCGAAGGATAAGATACAGTTAGGAAAAGTCAAAAATCAAAACACCAAGCCAGTTCCCAAACCGAAGTATTGGGATACGCATTTCCCGCCAGCAGGAGATCTGTGTGTATGTGCCGCTGCTGTCATCGGTGAAGTCTTGATCTTTCCAGGGGTCAGTCGCCTCTAACCCTACCAAAGCTAAATTTAGAACCGACTTTAACTTGAAGGTATTCCTCGAAAAGAGATGGGAGTAGACGGAGCAATGTGGGGGGGGGGGGTAAGAACAAGAGTCGAAAAGAGATGAAAAGAGAGGACAGCTAGAGAAAGACAGCTCATTCTGGTATACGCCAGCCTCTCACGAGGACCCTCTTTCAAAATCCTGGATCCGCCCCTGCGTAGTGTTTTCTGAGCTCAGTGTGTATGGTCGACTTCTGTTGTAATAAAATCATGTTTTGCTTTGTCAGTATGAATAGCATTGTGAGATACAAGAAACAAAAACGAAAAGGAACACAGTGATGCCCCTCAGCATCGCTCGCCGTACAAGTAACCAGCGTGCTTTCATGGGCACAATGTTGTTTTTCTTATGCAGACAATTACTGCCTTTAGCTTCTTTAAGGTGTTATTTAAAGGTACTTAATATATAATTAATTCACTTAGGTTTTTGGCACTGCTTGTTCGCCACTATACTATGCATACACACTTCCCTCTAAATGAGGTGGACCGAGTGGCTGGTTTAAACAAAAACCAAATTGCCTTACCTAGCTGAACATTGAAGGAGCACACCTGGGGTGACACCTGCCCCTCAGAATCGCTCGCCGTACAATGAACCACTGTAATATCCTTGGTGAAATTCGTCCCCGGCATTGGATTGCACGACACGGTGAGTGGGATACCGGTGTTAGCATCGTTGGCATTGGGGATCGTAAAGTTGACCATCGGGGTCGCTGGCTATGATATCGGTATCAGGGCAATCTGAAAAGACTGCTCTCACAGTGAATAAGAAACACATTGTTAATTGAAGGCGATATATTTGAGCGGAAAAGGGATGGAGGAAGGGAGGGGCGATGGAGGGAGGGAGTGAGGTTGGTTTTGAAAACAAGGACAATGACGCTGATGCTATTTTGCTCCATTCCAAGTAAGAAATGCCCACTGAAACGCAAACATTAAGAAAAATGTAAATAACACCGAATATATCTGCACACTGATCGAAACGTCGAGTTGTACCTTCAGTTCTTTTCAGAACTAATTACTACTCAATTGAGAATTTCACATGGTGTCACCGCAATTAGTCTTACTTATCCTCCTCACCATGCAAAGCTACAAGTTTTACCTAAGAAGTATTTTACCTATGGTGCTCTGATCGTCACCAGAAGAATCCTTATGACAAATTGGGGAAAAGTAAATTATTTGTATTTGTTTAGAGCCTCTCTTTAACGACCCAATGAAATAAGCTGAAACTTTCACATGTTTATTTGCATTCATAATCTTGATTCCTATAAAGTATGGATCGATTTACACACATTTTACTAAAAGTGTGTATTGTCTTTAATGGTATTCTTTTTCATTAAACATTTTCACATGCACCTTACAGTCCAAACATACACTAACTTCAGGCAGTGTGAAAATTAGTGAAATTGCAATTTAAACAGTGAACATCAAAACTTTCATGTTTAATTAAGTTAAGTAAGACTAATTGCGGTGACACCATGTCAAATTCTGTATTGAGTGGTAATTAGTTTTGAAAAGAACTGGAGGCTACAACTCGACGTTTCGATCAGTATGATCTGATCGTCACCAGAAGAGTTTAAGCGTTAAAAAGTTAACAAGTAAAAATATTAAACGTCAAATAACACAATTACACGACTGGAAATAAATGTAATTGCAAAGGTTAAAGTTTTATACTTTACAGATTTTCAAAATTCACAACTACAGGAACATTTTTTAAATGCATGGCAACAAAATGGGGTAGGGTTGCACAACAAAAATAGTGGGGCATTACTATTTTAATTTTAGAAATTTAAGAGCAGCCCAGTTTGTGGCCATAGCTCGGCTTCGAAATCGGTGCGGTGACCCTTTTTTGCCAACTAGTGAAATACGTGATACATGTATACGCGCTTATTGCAACCAGACCAAAATTCCCACACACAAAGAAGCCTCACAAATCGGACAAACGTTCATACCCCTATGTGAAGAAGTCGTTTAAAATACGGCACGCCAGAATTCAAATCGATCCAGCAATTACGGCTGTAATTGGACATGGTTTCATAGCACACAAAAAATAGAAATTTATAATTAATATATTTGAACAAACTACATTTGGCAAATTCCCAGGAAATCCCGAGAAATCATGCTTTTGTATGTTCTTGGAAATGGAGAGCTGGCAGTGTTGACAACCCCAGCATCAATTTCGTACATTCTATTCAAACATCTAAGTTGCTGATTTAATTCTACCATGTAGAAACGTTCCCTATAATACGGCTCTGAATATTTTTCATTAAAATCACTTACCTGTTGCGGCTGCCACTCTTTTGCACAATAATTTAATATCATAGGATCCTATACATATAAAGAAATGGAAACATTACCTCTGCATCCAAGTAGTTCAAAGCGCATACATATATATCCATACCACGTGACAGGTTCTATCTGTATGAATCTAGCCTGCAGAGCCGCGGGAAAGTAGACAGTTACTGGTGTGTTACGGTCCCTGTTGCCCTGAAACTGAAGACAAACAACAAGAAACATAATTTATTTAAAATAAGGTTTATTTAATAAGTGTCTTCCAATCATTTTTCTCGAGATGTAGCGAAATTAATGAGATTATTACGGGAAAGAAAACATCAATTGTTCCCCCACCTTCCCTCCCATGTATTGATATCAAGAACCATGGGGATTTGGTACTTTTTCATTGTCCAAGGGTCGGGACTGGCAAATGGGGATCCTCACCTATGGTTTCATGGTATTGTCACAATTGATAGTTGCATAATGGTAGATGAGATGTTATACAGCAATGATGTCATCACTATTAACTGATAATGTCTTATTAGGGACAAAATGTCTGAAAAGTAAAATTGTTTTTTAAATTATTTACTTGTCAAGGCAGCTTCTTCTGAGCAGTTCAGAAAATGACAACCGTGATTGTAAATCCTCGGACCAAGGTTTAAAAAAAACTATCAATAAATCTATTCAATTGAAGTGACTTGGTTATGGGGAATAAACATTTTCGATATTCGCATTGCATCTCGCTAGTACAAGTTATCCCGCATATGGCACGAAGCCGAAGGCCGAGCGCGCAGGGTAACGAATTTAGCCTCAAACATATGATCCTCTATGATTAATAACTAATCATAAGTAAGACTAATTGCGGTGACACCATGTGAAATGCTCAATTGAATAGTAATTAGTTCTGAAAAGAACTGGAGGTACAACTCGACGTTTCGATCAGTGTGCTCTGATCGTCCTCAGGAGAATCGCAATTAGTCTTACTTATCCTCCTCACCATGCAAAGCTACAAGTTTTACCTAACTAATCATAACAAACTGTATAGATTTCATATTTCTTTCGGGTATATTATTCCTGTTTAACTTTCAGAAAATATTCGGCAATCGGCATTATGTATGCCTACAATGCGCTGTCGACCAATCAGAATCAAGGATCAGAATCAGAATCAAGCAATCTGGGGGATAAGTTTACGTAGATTCGCGGAAGAGTAGATAAACCATCTAATTGTATACTACGTCATGTTTAGTTGTGGGAGGACATCAGGGATTCCATTTAGCTGTTGTTCGTGGTAGTTATGTCTCATCAATATTATGATATTCATATATGTGTTCTTCGGTAGTACAGAGAGGAATCAGGAGTCCAACTTGGGCAAGTCATTATGACGCACAATGTACTGGATGTGGCTTAATAAATATTTTAAATGATCTTGTTTTCCACTATTTTAAAATAACCAATTCATGAAATCCTTATTTTTGTTTTCAAATAAAATAAGTTCATATTTTGTCTCCCGTATTGTTTTTACATTTGATTATTGATGAGATGTAGCTTGTATGACCCTATGTAAATGTTGAGGGACAAGTTATATTTCCCAGAGTTATCAGTTTGTGAAAATAAATTGTTCATGTTAATTATGTCGATTTGTTTGTAGTAAACTTGTTATTTGCTATTCCCGATATAGAATCGTATAGTAGAAAAACACATCTTTAGTTTGTCACACAGTAGACCAAGAGGCAATGAGAAGGTTTAGAAAATTGGAAACAGTACAAATAGACCTATACAATATTGCTAACCTCCAATGGTAACCCATCGGCGCCAGTCACGTAGATCCAATCAGCCCCATTGTCACTGTACTTTATTTTATATGTCTTTATCCAGCGCCCTTTATTGGCACGCCCTTGTGTGATGATGCCAGTGACAGTAACTGACTCGTGCAGGTCCACACGAATCCACTGGTTCTGATCGTGGTTGTCTGCACACCATGCACCTGTAAAAATAGAAGGATTGGATATCTACGGATTGTTGTATGCTCAGCGGCGTAGCCGGGACTTTTTCAGCTGGGGCACAGGGGCATTGCTTTTCAGTGGGGGGGGGGGGGGCAGGGGCATGGGGTATTGGTTTTCTCACTTTTCTTTTTCTTTTCTGTTTTTGGGGCACTATGATGATTTTTCGTGGGGGCACCTGGGGGTAATGGAAATTTGTTGGGGGAACGTGCCCCCTAGGCCCCCCGTGGCTACGCCGCTGTGTATATTTGATTAGTTTGGTCTAGTTCGGTTTTGTAAATACGTGGGGTGTGTCGTTTTGAATACTTGGGAATATCCGAGCGAACATTTGATATTCTCAAGGAGGTGACCCCCGCTATAATCCGTAATGCACGCTGGATTCAAGAATAAGTCCGATCACATTATTTCCAAACTGGGTTCGTATAACAATCCGTTGCATATAATTAGTGGATTCAGCGAGAAGCCTTGGTTCAGCATTGATACTCCCCCGTGCGAAATCATCATATAAAATGGGGCCCAATAAGCCTTGTAAGAATTATATGCATGGACAGAGTACGGGGGTGGGGGGCTCATGTGCCCACTTACCCAAGACCTATGCTTCCCGTGCGTCTCTGCTCGGATGTCAGATTCGCAAAGAAAAAACACAGAAAAAACCCTGAGGACTTCGAAAAAGTCACCACCCGCACTTCGTCTTCGAGTAGACACGCGTTCACCACCACCCGCCGGAAGCAGATCAGCAAGTTTTCGTGACTTCAACGACTGGAGACGGGATCTTCTACATCCCTATTCCCTCGCGCGTTCACCCGGTCTAAGGGATCCTCTATATCCCCACGACCATCCGACTCGAAGTCTTGGAGATCTTCAATATCTCGCTCCGGCCGCGCTTCAAGTAAACCTACGGGATCAGCTATATCCCTAAGGCAACCCTCACATATCCGCTCACAGGACGCGTTCCGGAAACACACCGGCGTCAATCTCAGCCAACGCACCCTCACTCCTATCGAAACATCAGTACCACTGGGGATGAATTTCGCCCTCACACCCAAATCTATTCCAACGGAAGAAATCATCCAGTCAGTTGAGCCAGCCCTGCGACGACTCAACAAAACAGAATACATGCAGAGACATGCCTCCTTGTGAAGGACAGACTCGTACAAGATCTTTCCCTTGATGATCGCACATCACTCACCCCTGACCAAATTCATGATTTGCTACTAACATGTGTCTCTTCAAGTTGTTTTCAGTTTCAGGGCAAGTTCTACGAGCAGACAGCTGGGACCTCCATGGGATCTCCTTTATCCCCGGTCCTTGCTGATATTTTCATGGAAGAGTTTGAAAACACCGCCGACCTCCAACCGAAGCTGTGGCTCCGATACGTGGATGACACCTTTGTGGTTTGGCCACATGGCAAAGACACACTCCAGGATTTTCTACAACATCTCAACCAGCAACACCCGAGCATCAAGTTCACCATGGAAACAGAAGAAGACGGCAAGATCGCGTTCCTTGATGTTGGCATTTCCAGAAACCCAGACGGCTCCCTACACCACAACGTCTACAGAAAGCCCACGCACACAGATCGGTACCTGAACCAGCGCTCCTTCCATCACCCAAGCATCAAGTCATCGGTCAACCGTACCCTCGTACAACGCGCCTACAACATTTGTGACAACGACAGCCTTCCCAAGGAACTACAGCACATCCGAACCACCCTCAAACGCAACGGTTACAATCCGAGCAAGATCAGCACAGCGAAGCCGGTTCCAAACCCCGGAAGCAAGGTAAGTAATCTAACCTTCTCTGCTTGTCTCCCCTATCTAGGTTCGACGTCTCACAAACTACAACGCATCCTCCGACGAGCAGGCACCGATGTGTTCCACTCAGCCCCCAGCAAACTCCAAGGACTTCTACACACCCACAAGGACAAACCGGACCCAAACAACAGAGCGGGAGTCTACCGGATCCCCTGTGAGTGCGGTAAGGTGTACATCGGCGAAACAGGACGCAACCTCCCCATCAGATTGAAGGAACACCGAGCACACGGCCGCAGAGGAGATTTCGAGAAGTCTGCCATCGTCAAGCACTCGCACATCAAGGGCCACCAAATCGACTGGCAGGCAGCCCAACTCATCACACCCATCGACACATGGCACCCCAGACGCATCAAAGAGGCCATCGAGATCGTCAAACACGACACCGTGCCACAGGACATCGGCTTCCACATCAGCGATATTTGGCGACCTATACTACAGACTGAAGGATCCTCTATATCCAAAGTCCACAATCCACCCCAGACTGAGGAATCTCCTATATCCTAAGTCAACCACCCTCCTTCCTCTAGTGCTTGTCTACAACTGATTCACTTCAGTGAGCACACACTCCTTCCCCTACCCCTAGGATCCACAGTTCCCGCCTGCACGCCTCAACCCACTAATCCACCAGCATCCTGCCATCGCGTAATCCACCAGCAGCCTACTTAAGCAGCAGCATTCCCCAGAGTCCGGCATTCTCCTGAGGACGATCAGAGCACACTGATCGAAACGGCGAGTTGTACATCCAGTTCTTTTCAGAACTAATTACTACTCAATTGAGATTCCACATGGTGTCACCGCAATTAGCCTTACTTAAAACAAAACAAAGGCATGTAACTATGTGCCTCAAATGCCCTTTGAAAATCCTGGTTTCATATAAGTACGTGTACACTGAACCGACCCCAGTTGCATACAAATGTTAGCAGCTGATAATAAAACACTCATTAACATTCATGAAAATACCTGAAGGGACAATTATCACAACGGCGTAGATTTCTTATTAAGATTTTGTTTGAGGGGACCAAACCGATAAATCCATGAAAATTCTGAAAATGGCAAAAATATACATGTGATTTTGCATTTTTAAGGTAATGACAGCCACACAAGACTCAAAATCATTGTTAAAAGATTACCACAAAGTCAACAACTAAATAAATGTCTAACAGTATCAAAATGAAGTACTTCCCTGACAAGAGATAATTCAATTAGACGTGTTCACAATAAATCACCTACCATCGTTGTTTTGGGTATGAAGGTGGTTTGTATGCTACATAGAAAACAACAAATCCGCCATCTTAAATTTCTGAGTTGTCCTATATCATATTATAATAATTCATCTGCCATCTTTCACCTGGAACTCTTAATTTCTGGTGACATAAACCCAAACCCTGGACCTGAAACACTGATCAACACACCTTGCAACGCCACTCAGCTCCATAACATTTCCTACAGCCGCAATGAACTACTCAATCTTCGCAATGCTCCATGTACTGATGCAGCCTTATCTTATTCAGCATTGAGTCAATTAACTTGGAATACTTGCCAATCAACCCCAAACATATCGCCGCACACACAGCGGTAAAAAAGCTGGTCGCCGTAGAATGGACAAACTTACACAACTAGCACTCCGGCCTGACCAACCCCCAACAGTGAACTTAACCACATCAACAAGCGACATTGGCATAACTTCAACTCCAAATGTTCATGATGAGTCTAAACTTCAGCTCTGTGTCTTGAACACTCAATCCATATGTAACAAATCGGATGAATTCGTTGACTTTGTACTTCAAAACAATTTGGATCTTGTTGCTATATCCGAGACATGGTTTAAACCTGATGATGACTTACTACCCCGCGAGTGCACTCCTGCTGGCTACTCTCTCCATCATATCCCTAGACCAAAAAAAGACCGGTGGAGGGGTTGCACTTCTCTTTAGGTCCAGTTTATCTGTCAGTATGAAAAATATTAACATTGACTACCTAACATTTGAATCTCTGCATGCTGAGGTAACATGCAACTCTAGATCTGTTCGACTTGTTAATATATATCGACCAGAAAGGGATGTTGATGGTAAACATGTAAATTTCTCCAATTTTCTCCAGGAATTTGATAAATTAATTGTGGATTATCTCATTGTTGAAAAGCTGCTTCATAAACTCAAAACTCCAGTGCTTCCATATACACACTCCGATCAGGACCTTGCAAATGCATTTTCAAACATTGTTGTCACAAAAATTTAGAATATCCGTCGTTCTTTTCCCCCAGTACCTGCCATTCTATCACAAACACCGTCACGAAAGGATCCACATTGTAGACTGTCTATGTTTGAGCCTACTAGTGTTACGGAGATCAAGAAACTCATCATGAAATCGCCATCAAAATCATGTAAACTTGATCCAGTACCAACTTCGCTAATAAAAAATATTGATGTGTTTGCTAAGTACATCACAATTATTGTAAACAGATCTCTTTCTTCCGGTTGTTTCCCTGATAGCCAGAAGGTTGGTCATGTTAAACCACTCCTGAAGAAACCCAATTTGGACAAGGACGTTTTCAAGAATTACCGACCGGTAGCGAATTTAAAGTACCTTGGAAAAACAAAGCGAGTTTTTTCATCACGGATCTCTGACCATGTTCGTGCTAATAACCTGTCGGACACATTTCAGTCAGCCTATAAACCATTTCATGGAACGGAAACTGCTCTTCTCCGCGTCAACAATGACATTTTATCTGCCATGGATGATGGAAAAATCACTGCATTAGTTTTGTTAGACTTAAGCGCCGCTTTTGACACAGTAGATCACAAAATCCTTCTCTCCCGCCTTCAATATCATCTTGGAATACATTACACAGCCCTGGATTGGTGTAAGTCCTACCTTTTAAATAGGCCTCAGCATGTTTGTATTGGTAACGCTATCTCCGAGCCCGTTATTCTTGACTATTCTGTACCCGAAGGCTCCGTGCTCGGCCCACAGTGGTTTACTGTTTATACCTTTCCAGTTCTTGATATCATTTTGAAGTATAATTTAAATTATCATGTCTACGCTGATGACACGCAGCTTTACATTATTTTTAAATCTTCTCAAGAACCTGTCGATTCGTGTGTTATAACGCTGGAGAATTGTATTAAAGAGATTAGTTGTTGGATGAGGCAAAACTTCTTGAAATTGAACGACGAAAAGACAGAATATGTTCTATTTGGATCACGTCAGCAATTATCTAAAGTTTCTCTTCCATTTATTACAATTGGTGACGCGCAGATAACCCCCTCATCACAAGCACGTAATTTGGGTGTTATATTTGATTCGACAATGACTTTAAAACCTCATATCTCCAACATTGTTCGCATATCATCATTTCATATCAGAAATATTAGCCGAATAAGGAAATACTTGAATAAAAGTGCTGCTAAACAAATTATACATGCGTTTGTCACATCACGGCTTCATAACGGGAATGCTCCCCTTTACGGTCTCCCACAGAATCAAATATCTCGTCTTCAGCACATACAAAACACAGCAGCTCGTGTTGTAACTTTGTCCAGAAGATCATGCCATATCACGCCAATCTTGAAAGAACTGCACTGGCTTCCTGTTTCAGCTAATTGTTCACAAAACCTTTAATAGTATTGCTCCAATTTATATTTCTGAACTGCTTAAAGTCTACACGCCATCACGCAATTTGCGCTCCAGCAACATGTCACTCCTAAAGGAACCAACTTCAAAACGGAACTGGGGTGATAGGTATTTTTCTGTCGCTGCTCCGAGACTCTGGAATCATCTTGCAACTAAACTCAAATCTTGCCATAGTATAACTAGATTTAAGTCGCTGCTTAAAACTCATCTTATGTCACAATTCTTCAAAGATGATGTATATTTGTAATTGCATTGTAGGTACATGTATCTCAGTTCATATATTTACCCTATGCTATCATTGTATATTGTTTGTATTCATGTTTTTTCTTTGTTTCCGCGCCTTGAGCGCCCAGCAGGGTGGATATGTGCGCGCTACAAATCTGTATTATTATTATTATTATTATTATTATTATTATTATTATTATTATTATTATTAGTTTTGAAAAGATCAGATGCGTTCTGGACATATTAAAAATAATTTAATAAAAACATGAATCAACATTAAACATTAAACTATAATGGATCATCAGCTGAAGATTGAATACAAATAATGTGAATACATATGCATTATTTTTTTCTTATCGTGTTGATTTCTATACATATCTCTCCTTATAAAGAATGAATGCATTTATAGACATTTTATCAAAATGCGCCGACGCTGGATCCCACGTGCCCATTTATAAACTGTCATGGGGTCTGGGTTATGACTTTTTTTTAAATAAAAAAATGCAGAAGATATTTAGAAGATGAGTTTTACCATTATAATTGAACCGAGAATGTTCCTTTGGCAAGTAACTTGACGAGGCCGACAAACTGCTGTCAGGTATATCCCCACTCTTCATCCCTAGAGGATCACGGCAATCTGAATGATAAAAACAATCAAACAAATACAATTAGTAGGCGACGTCAGATTGCACGTTTCCACCTGATAAAGCAATTGACATAATAAGTTCGTTGGATAAACAGTACAAGTTATCGAACTAAATAATTTTTCCGAATGTGTCTTGCTAGTCTCAAGGCATCATGTTTGCTTTCTAGATCTGTGTAAACCCCTGGACATACTTAGTATAGCCACGTATGTATTAGAGGAGCTGATCCGCAGTGGTCAAGGGGTCCTGACACACCTCCCCCTACGTATGACTGCCATTTGTTGTTTAACTTACAGATCTTTTTTGAGAGACCATATGACCTTTTTTAACAAAGTGCCTAATATTATTTTGTTTCTCTGAAACACACGGTTTGGAGCAGTCTACGTCGGAACATATGGTGAATCAATGTTGTTACATTGTATCTTTTTAAAAACTTAAAAAATCCTGGGTCCGCCCCTGCGTAGTGTTTTCTGACTCAACTTGTATGACATACTTATGTTGTAACAGAATAATGTTTTGCCATAGGCCTAATGTCAGTATAATTAGCATACTGAGAGACAAGCAATGGAAACGTATGCAATATTTAGTCGAACACACTTGAACACACTTGTCCCCGCTCGCCGTACAAGTGCTTTCAAGAGAACAATGTTTTTTCTGCAGACAAGTATTGCCGTTACCTTCCTTAAGCTGTTATACAAAGTTACTTCATATAATTAATTGCTTGTTATTAATAGCCACTATACTATGTATACACAATCACCTCTCAATATGGTAGACGGACTTCACTTCCATGTGTGGCTGGATTAATCAAAATTTAGTCAGAAGCAATTAAAGCTTGTGTAAATATTTGAATTAATCGCTGTTGATGGCTTTTAAATGAAAGTTTATTCCAAAATCTATTTTAGGATACGAATTCATATGGGTGAGTGTACAATGGCAAATCTTGTCTGCAGTCAAAGTATCGCGTCCTGCAGATGAGTCGGTGAGTGACTTTCATTGCACAAGTTGGACTGCTCAACACAGTGAATGGTGCTAGTGTTAGCATTACAGTACCGCATGGGATCAGCATCGTAAACCTGAATGAATGATCGGTGGCTATGATATCGGCATTGGAGCAATCTGACAAAACCGGTATCATTATGGATTCAAACCAAATGTATTGGAAAACGTTCTTGATTAAAACAAAGCAACCTTGAGGGTATTAATTTATAACGTTTGAATGGAGTATGCACCATTGGTAAAATGTCTGTAAATGCATCCATACTTCCATACTTCCATCCATCCATCCAGAATAAACAATATATCTATATATAAAGGTTCAGCTTATATCATTTACGTTTGTATGCATTATAAAGTAGGAAAATGGATCACGGCCATGATTTAAATTTTCACATTTGTAATATATTCCATTTACAGCAAGTCAGACTAAATAATTTCTTAGGATGTTTGGTACCAATACCAACTTCAATTCAAGTTTACAGATTATAATTAATTGTTTGTGTTATTTAATTGGGACGATTACTTACACGGCTGAAAGTTGAAGGAGCACATTTGTAATGCCACGTCGCCCTCAGCATCGCTCGCCGTACACCTCACTACCACCGTGTTGTTTTTGGTGAATTCTGTCCCCGGCATTGGACTGCACAACACGGTGAGTGGCTTGCCGGTGAAGTAATCAGTGGTCTTGGTGATCGTAAAGATGACCATCGGGTCGGTGGTTATGACATCGGCATCGGGGCAATCTGAAAAGACTGCTCTCACTGTGAATGAACAATTACAAACCAAATTGAATGGAAACATTTTCTTGATTCTTGAAACAAGTTATAAATTGAAGGCGACATATTTGAGCGGGCGGAAGGAATGGATGCATTATTATGATTGAGAACGTTTAAAGGGAGAGCGCACCATTGGTAAAATGCCTGTAAAATGCATCCAAAAAAGGAGAAGGGTCTGGACCCCCTGGATCTCGTTATAGATCCGCCCCTTGGTAACATGTCTGTAAATGCATCCCTACCTTATAAGAATAAAACAAATTCCATGTATAGGAACCAACAAATAAAAGTTTCACCTTATTTCGTTGTGTCATTTACGAATAAATAGAATGCTTTAAGATTGGTTTGTATATCATTGTAATGTGGGAAGACCCACATTTCGAATTTGTATTAATACGTTCCATTTACAGCAGGTCAGACGGAATAATTTCCTAGGATGTTTGTTACCAAAACCAACTGCAATTATTTGTTTGTCTTTGTTTTGTTTTTTATAATTTGGTGATTTCCAAAGGTGTATATCACTCGCTTTAACAGACTCTCTTACATAGCTTAACGTTGAAAGAGCAAACTTGTGGTGCCACGTGTCCCTCAACATCGCTTGCCGTACAATTAACCACTGTAATGCTGTTGGTGAAATTCGTCCCTGACATTGGACTGCACGACACGGTGAGTGGATTGCTGGTGTAAGCATCGGTGGCATTGGGGATTGTAAAGTTGACCATCGAGTCGCTGGCTATGATATCAGTATCAGGACAATCTGAAAATACTGCTCTCACAGTGAATAAGAAAAAGCTTATTTGAGAGGAAGGAAGGAAGGAAGGAGAGACGGAAAGAAGGACGGAAGGAAGGACGGAATGCAGGAATGTATTCTTGAGAAGACTCAAAAATATTAAATATAGCATTTTCAGGGTTTCTCAAAGATGTTGTTTTTTATGTTCTTAGAAACAACAAGAGTTACCATGAATTCGTTTACTATGTTTTGAAAACAAGGGCAATGACGCTGGTGCTATTTTGCTCCATTCCAAGTATAAAATATATTTTCTATCATCAAATATTAGAGAAACTGTTTTTCAAAATAAAGATATGCTCACTGAAATAAAACTAGAGTGTTAAAATTACACCAGTGTTGTGAGTGTATTCTTCCATTGTGTTTACACCACTTAACTGCACATTCAGATGTATACAAACCATCTGAATTTATTATCAGTATTTTTGTTATAGAGGGGCTCGCAGCAAATATTAATAATTTTAACTTACCTTTCCCCATTTTAAAGAGGTTATATAATCAGCAAACTAAACAACATATGTTTTATTTTCTAAACTCACAGCTAAATATTGTAAAAAGAACTCCTTTTTTCTCAAATTCAGAAAACCCTAGGGAAAACAAGTGCACTAGGGAAAACAAATGGCCCTTTTACGTTTAAAAATCGCCTTTCTGAAGTTACCCTTGCAAAGGCACTGAAGTATTGGCAAAAACAATATTGTAATTAACACCCAGAATATGCGTGCTGTCGTATATGTCAACGTTGCATGGGCCATTTTCTACAGTGGGCTTTCCTTAATTCGAGACAAGGGGGTGGGGTTCGGAAAAAAATACGTTTTACAATATTTTGACCATAGGTTGAGACAATAAAACATATGTTGTTCAGTTTCCTTAAAACATTACATGGGGCAAATGTAGATTATTTATATTCGCTTAGATCTCCTCTTTAACGATCCAATGAAAAACAGCTTCATTTTCATTAAATGTTTCCACATGCGCCTTACAATTCTTAGACTAACCTCAGGCAGTTTGAACAATAGTGAAATTGCAAACACAATATATAACAGTGAACACTAAAACTTGTAAAGCTTGCAAGTTTAAGTTAACAATTAAAGCACAAGCCAGTTTTAAAAAAAAAACAGTCTTTATAAATTCGAGTGTACCGCCACCAACTTGTTTCATTTGTGAAAAATCACTTTTCTTTGGCAGCTGTACAATACTTTTGTAACCTATTGGAACCTACAGAAATGGAAACATTACCTCTGCATCCAAGTAGTTCAAAACGCATACATATTCTGTAATGCCACGTGACGGGTTCTATCTGTATGAATCTAGTCGGCAGAGCCGCGGGAAAGTAAACAGTTACTGGGGTGTTCTCGTCTGTGTTGCCCTGAAACTGAAAACAGACAACAAACAAAGGACAACAAACATATTTATATATTTTTTTGAAAATAAAGCATATTTAATAGGTTTCTTGCAATTTTATCGAGAGGTTTGCAGCGAAATTAATGAGATTATTGCAATTATCAATTGTTTCCCAACCCCTCTCCTCCCGGGTCGCCCATATATTGATATCGGGAAAAATGGGGATTGGGTACTTTTTTCATTGTTCAAGGGTCGGGACTTTGGTTATGTTCACGCGCGGTGATTCGATTGGCCAACAGGGATTCCTACTTACGGTGTGAGGGTACTGTCACAATTGATAGGGGCATAATGGTAGAAGAGATATTATAATTATAGCGATGAGTCCATCACTATTAACTGATATCGTCTGAATCTCTTTTGTTAGGGAAAAATGTTTGAAACTTCAGGAAGGGGAAGAGGTTTCATACACGTCTGAATCTTATAATATTCAGACAATTTATAGTTAAAAATAAAATTGTTTTTGAAACTCTTTACTTGTTAGGCCAGCTTCTTCTGAGCAGTTCAGTGACTGAAAATGACCACCGGACCAAGGTAAAAAAAAAAAAAAACTTACAATACATCTTATAAATTCAAGTGACTTTGTTATCCCGGAAGCGCAAGTGAAAGATGGAAAATATAGCGCTTCTGTGTCCCTTATGACACGAGGCCGAAAACACATCATTAGTTTGTCACTCAATAGACCAAGATGCAATGCAAAGGTTTAGGCCTATTGGAAAATTGGAAACAGTACAAGTAGGCCCATGCCATACTACTAACCTTCAATGGTGACCCATTGGCTCCAGTCACGTAGATCCACTTAGCCCTGTTGTCAATGTACTTGACTTTATATGACTCCATCCAAAACCAGTTAAAGGCATGCCCTTGTGTGACGATGCCAGTGACTGTAACTGACTCTTGTAGGTCCACCTGAATCCAGTGGTTCTGATCGCTGTACTCTGCACACCAGCCACCTGTAGAAATAGAAGGATCGGATATTTACGGATTGTTGTACAATGGTTCGGTTTGGTGTGTCATTTTGAATACTTGGGAATACCTGAGTGAACATTTTGATATTCTCAAGGAGGTGACCCCGCCATAATCGCTATTGCTCGCTGTATTTAATAGGCCGATCACATTATTTTCAAACTGGGTTCGTATGTGTATGACCAATTATAATATCTACCACAAAAAACAAATTGTATTTGTTATTATTTTGAGACTAATGCCATGCATAGTATGGTCCTCCGCCGTGTGAAACCAGCATATAAAATAGGGCCCAATAAGATTTGTTTTTAGAATTGTATGCATGGATTTACAGAGTAAGCACGGGGGGGGGGACCACTTACTCGAGACCTATGTTCACCTGTCCCCTCTGCTTGGATTTCAGATTCGCTAAAAAAAAGCACAAAGGCCGGTAAAAATGTGCCTCAAGTGTCAGGCACGTAGCCTGAGTTGTAATTTTTGGGGGGCACATTCCGTGCATGCTCTTGTGAGCCAGAATTTTTCGCACAATTATTTGTTGGTATTGGGGAGGGGGATAAAACTGAACATGCTCGCTACTTGAATCAATTTGGTATTAATTAGTAGATGGCTATCCTATAGTTGTGATAATTAGGTTATTAAATTTAAGCAAAACTCTGAAAAATATTTGGGGGGCTACGTGCCTGTCAAGTGTCCCCCCAAAAATCTTGGTTTCCTATACGTGCGTCGACAATGAACCGACCCCAGTTACGTATAAATGGTAGTGCAATAGTTTCATAATCTGGTGGGTTAGCAATATACACTCACTGGCCAAAAGTATTGCAACATGAATTTGTACGAGACATTGCCTAGTCGGATGGCCGCAATTATTCGGTCACGTGGTTAACCGACAAAGTATTGAAGGACTTTGTTTCCGAGCAAGAACAGTAAAAAAGAACATTGACTTCAAAACACCGGCACTTTCAAGAAGTCTTAAGTGGAGTGTCGTGGCCGAGCGATTAGAAACTAATCTGATTATAAACTAATAATCAACTTTCATTGGCTTAACTTGATGAGAATTTATAGATTGATTAGATTCTTGCAGTGGGAGACAAACAATTTATTTCATTTTGCCCTTACATGTGGAGTGTCGTGGCCGAGCTGTCTAGAATACCGGACTCAAGTTCTGGTGTTAGCAGCAGAATGTGGGTTCGAATCCCGGCCGTGACACTTGTGTCCTTGAGCAAGACACTTAACCATAATTGCTTCTCTCCACCCAGGGGTTAAGTGGGTACCTGTGAGGGCAGAGTTGGTTGATTAGCCCTATATGCGCTGTAATGGCAGCAATTGAGCTGTATACTCCCCAGGGAGCTGAGATGGTTTCAGGAATGATTTATGAGCCTTATGAGCCTTATGAGCCTTATGAGCAGGGGTAATAATGCGCCTTGAGCACCACTCAGTTGGTGGATACGTGCGCTATATAAGTCCACACATTATTATTATTATTAAATAAAATAAAATAAATTATTATTCTCTAAACTGAACTTTGGTGTGAATTTCAATGTTGCAATACTTATGGCCAGTGAGTGCAGTTAGCAGCTCATAACAAAACAGTCATTTCAACATTCATGAAGGGACGATCAGAGCAGACTTTAACACAGGGCATGGAATTGGTGTCCCAGTTTAAGATGAACACTGTGACTGAAAATTACTGGCTTACTTATGCAGCAGCAATTATGACCTTGTCATGTGGGATATTATTTTCAAGCACTGACTTAATCTAAAACAAGCACTCCGATTCCAATCCCTGTTTATCGTGTTGATGTATTGTCTCTTTTATGCATATTAGCCATTCCATTGTGATTCGCGTGACGATCCCACTTATTTAAAAAAATTGATCGTTCTCTACTCCAAGATTTTACACTTTGCTTTCAGTGAACTCAGTTTTTACAAACTATAAGGAGGGGTCTTTAATTATTAGGAAAACAAATTTTTTCACTAAATTATATCAATTAAGAAAATGTGACTCGCGTAACGGCCAAAAAGGAAAAATCGTACATTTTGAAATGCAATCAATCATAAGTGGCCAATTAGTGAAAGCTTTCAATTCTGGATCACTTTATTTGAAAGTACAATAGATGCACTAACTGACATCACTGAAATTATATAAAAACAAATAATGAAGTTTAAAAAAAAATGCATTAATGGCAGCGTGACTCGCGTGACAAAAAAATGTGACTCGCATGACAACTGGGAAAAACTATGTCACAGCAGGATGTTGCATAATAAACACATTTTATGTGTTCAAGACACCCTAAGGACATACTATTACTTTAACAAAAGAAATAAAAGAGTTTCAGAACTGGGAGGAGAAAAAAATTGATTTTTAGAAAACACCATTATTTTGAACAAACAGAAACAAAAACGGTTTCTGATCTTTCAGGAAAAGTGAAATATACAAAAAGAAAAATGTAACTCTTATTATCATCACTAATAGTCCTTGGTTGTGTTTACATGATTACTAAATCTAAGCACGTATTGTTGTTTGAAAAAATTATGAATTCTGAATTGTATGAATTTCTTAAACTTTTCTGCCCATTAATTACCCTTTTTCCCAAGGCTGCCGCAAGAACCATGGAAATTATTTTTTATAAATTCTTTGTAGCAGTGGAAGCACTAGGTATTCTAGTTATAAAATAAATTGAACAATAGAAACAATATCAAAATTGTCAAATAGTGGGTGTCAAATACCACGGAATGGCTGATATAACTGACAGAGTTACAACGGCGTTAATTTCTTATAAAGAGTGTTTGGGGGAACAGAACCGATAAATCCATGAAAATCTTGAAAATGACAAAAAACATACCTGTGATATTGCATTTGAAGGTAATGGCAGCCATACATTTGAACATTTATGCCATCCGACAATATTTT
Organism: Zoroaster sp. YZ-2022; assembly: GCA_029582265.1. Classification (NCBI taxonomy): domain Eukaryota; kingdom Metazoa; phylum Echinodermata; class Asteroidea; order Forcipulatida; family Zoroasteridae; genus Zoroaster; species Zoroaster sp. YZ-2022. The sequence continues at coordinate 43,720,896 of CM055819.1, forward strand.
TAGAAAACGTGAATTAACGTTCAAAACTACAGTGGATCATCAGCTCAAGATTTCCACATTCGATTGAATACAAATAATCTTAATACTTCTTAACATGTTGGTTTCAACATGGTTTATCAAAAGTGATAAGGCTTTGGATACATAACGCAACTTATCCCGAAGGCATGCGCGGTTCCAGGGTCCCACGTGACCATTTATAACCTAATAACAATGTCCAACTGTCATGGGGTGGGGATTATGACCTTTCTTTGAAAATGAAGGGTGAAGATATTTAGAAGATAAGGGTTATAGAAGATAAGGATTACCATAATAATTGAGCCGAGACTCTTCCTTTTTGGTATATGATGAGTAAGTAAGACTAATTGCGGTGACACCATGTGGAATCTCAATTGAGTAGTAATTAGTTCTGAAAAGAACTGGGGGTACAACTCGACGTTTCGATCAGTATGCTCTGATCGTCCTCAGGAGAATGCCGGACTCTGGAAATTGCTGCTGCTTAAGTAGACTGCTGGAGGATCATCCCATGAATGGATGCTGGAGGATTAGTTCGTTGAGGCGCGCAGGCGGGAAACTGTGAGACTATGAGACTAGGATCCTAGGGGTTGGGGGAGAGGAGTGTGTGCTCACTGAACTGAATCAGTTGTTAACAAGCACAGGGGGAGGGTGGTTGACTTAGGATATAGGGGATCCCTCGGTCTGGGGTGGGTTATGGACTTTGGATATAGAAGATCCTTCAGTCTGTAGTATAGGTCGCCAAATGTCGCTGATGAAGAAACCGATGTCCTGTGGCACAGTGTCGTGTTTGACGATCTCGATGGCCTCTCTGATGCGTCTGGGGTGCCATGCGTCGATGGGTGTGATGAGTTGGGCTGCCTGCCAGTCGATTTGGTGGTCCTTGATGTGCGAGTGCTATCCTAAGTCAACCACCCTCCTTCCCCTGTGCTTGTTAACAACTGATTCAGTTCAGTGAGCACACACTCCTCTCCCCCAACCCCTAGGATCCTAGTCTCACAGTCTCACAGTTTCCCGCCTGCGCGCCTCAACGAACTAATCCTCCAGCATCCATTCATGGGATGATCCTCCAGCAGTCTACTTAAGCAGCAGCAATTTCCAGAGTCCGGCATTCTCCTGAGGACGATCAGAGCATACTGATCGAAACGTCGAGTTGTACCCCCAGTTCTTTTCAGAACTAATTACTACTCAATTGAGATTCCACATGGTGTCACCGCAATTAGTCTTACTTATCATCCTCACCATGCAAAGCTACAAGTTTTACATATGATGAGTAGATAGACGAGACTGACAAACTGCTGTCAGGTATATCCCCACTCTCCATCCCTAGAGGATCACGACAATCTGAATGATAAAAACAAATCAAACAAATAAAATTAGTAGGCGACGTCGGATTCCATTTTTCCACGTAATAAAGCAATTGACATAATAATAACTTGGATAAACAGTACAAGATATCAAATTATTCCATATGTGTCTTGCTAGTCTCAAGATCCCCTGGATATGCTTAGTCTAGCCACGTATGTATTAAAGGAGCTGATCCGCAGGGGTCAATGGGTCCTGACACACCTCCCCCATCGTGTGGCTACCATTTGTTATTTAAGTTACAGATCTTTTTGAGAGACCATATGACTTTTTTAATATTATTTTTGTTTCTCTGAAACACACGGTTTTGAGCAGTCTACGTCGGAACAAATGATTGGCTAATATTGCTACACTCTTTCTTATGACACCAATATATTTCAATTCTCTGGACACTCTTTTAAAATCCTGTTTCCGCCCCCTGCGTAGTGTTTTCTGATTCAACTTGTATGACAGACTTATGTTGTAACAGAATAATGTTTTGCCATAGGCCTAATGTCAGTATAATTAGCATACTGGGAGACAAGAAACGAAAACGTATGCAATATTTTAAGATAAATAGTCGAACGTTTTAAAGGAGCACACTTGTCCCCGCATGCCATACAAGTGCTTTCAAGGGAACAATGCCGTTAACTTCTTTAAGCTGTTATACAAAGGTACTTCATCTAATTAATTCACTCAAGGTGTTTCCATTGCTTGTTATTAATAGCCACTATACTATGTATACACGATCCCCTCTCAATTTGGTGGACGGAGTTCACTTCCATGTGTGGCTGCATTAATCAAAATTTAGTCAGAAGCAATTAAAGCTTGTGTAAATATTTGAATTCACCGCTGTTGATGGCTTTTAAAGGAAAGTTAATTCCAACATCTATTTTTAGGATACGAATTCATAAGGGTGAGTGTACAATGGCAAATCTTGTCTGCAGTCAAAGTATCGCGTCCTGCAGATGAGTCGGTGAGTGACTTTCATTGCACAAGTTGGACTGCTCAACACAGTGAGTGGTGCTAGTGTTAGCATTACAGTACCGCATGGGATCGGTTGCTATGATATCGGCATCGGAGCAATCTGACAAAAACTGGTATCATTATGGATTAAAACCTAATGTATTGGAAACACTTCTTGATTGAAACAAAGCAACCTTGAGGGTAATGATTTATATCGTTTGAAGGGAGTGTGCATCATTGGTAAAATGTCTGTAAATGCATCCATACTTAAAATAAAAAGAATAAACAAGATATCTGTATAAACCAACATGTGAAATTCTCAGCTTATTTCATTTACGTTTGTATGCATTCTAAAGTAGGAAAATGGATCACGGCCATGATCTTACTTTTCAATTTGTAATACATTCCAATTACAGCAAGTTGGACAAAACAATTGCTTAGGATGTTCGGTACCAATACCAACTTCGATTCAAGTTTTCAGGTAATAATTAAGTTTTTTGTTATTTATTTGGGATGATTACCAAAGGTGTACATCTCATAAAGAGATTTACTTACACGGCTGAAAGTTGAAGGAGCACACTTGTGATGCCACGTGCCCCTCAGCATCGCTTGCCGTACACTTCACGACCACCGTGCTGTTCTTGGTGAATTCTGTCCCTGGCATTTGACTGCACGACACGTTGAGTGGCTTGCTGGTGTAGTAATCAGTGGCATTGGGGATCGTAAAGATCACCATCGGGTCGGTGGCTATGATATCGGCATTGGGGCAATCTGAAAAGACTTTTTTTACAGTAAATAATAAATACATTGTTAATTGAAGGCGACATTATTTGAGTGAAAGGAAGGATGAAGGAGGGGGAGGAGTGGATGGGATGGGATGAAAGGAGGAATGCATTATTGAGGTGAGTCAGAGATAAATATAGGCTCTTCAGAGGGTGTCCCAAACATGTTGTTTTTTATGTTCTTATAAAACTACAAAGGAAGGAAGAAAGGAAGGAAAGGAGGGAGGGGGTAAGATAAATATAGCATTTTCAGGTTATTTTTTAAACATGTCGTTTTTTATGTTCTGAGAAACAACAAGATTACCATTAATTCGTTTACTATGTTTTGAAAACAAGGGCAATAACGCTGGTGCTATTTTGCTCCATTCCAAGTATAAAATATATTCTCTAATATCAAATATAGAACAAAAGAATTAAAAAAACTGTTATTCAATCTATAGATATGCTCACTGAAAAAATAAGGTGTTAAAATTACACCAGTGTTGTCAGTGTGTTCTTTCATTGTGTTCACACCACGTTGCACGTTGTGATGAATACGAAAATCTGAATAAATTATTAGTATTTTCTTGTTATAGATGGTCTCTTGGCAAATATTAATTATTTACCTTTCCCAATTTTACAGAGATTATATAATCAGCAAACTAAAAAACGTTTTATTCAAAAATTCATTCAAATTATCCAATAAACATAAATCTTTACGAAAATGAGCTTCATAAAAAGTTATCATAATGGCTTGTTATTATCATAGCTGAATGTCCTACATCAGATTTCAATTCAAACATCGTGAATATAAAGTTGTTGATTTCGTGTACACCGGACTCAACATATGTTAAAAATGTTCTCTATAATATGACTCTGACTATAACTCGAGTGTGCCGCCACCATCTTTGTCAATTTGTGAAAAATCACTTACCTGTTGCGGCTGCCACTCTTCTGCACAATACTTTAATTCATAGGAACATATACATATGGAAACATTACCTCTGCATCCAAGTAGTTCAAAGCGCATACATATGTATCCATTCCACGTGACGGGTTCTATCTGTATGAATCTAGTCTGCATAGCCGCGGGAAAGTAGACAGTTACCGGTGTGTTACGGTCCCAGTTGCCCTGAAACTGAAGACATATAACAACAAACATATACATCTATATTTTAATTAAAATATTAAGGCATATTTAATACGTGTCTTGCAATCATTTTTCGCGAGATGTTTTCAGCGAAACGAATGATGGAGATTATTGGGGAAAAGTAATGATCAATTCCCCACCCTTCCCCTCCTGGGCACCCCGTGTATTGATATCGGGAAACATGGGTATTCGGTACCTTTTTGTTGGCAGAGTCGGGACTTTGGTCATTCGCACGCACAGTGATTCGATTGGCCAATGGGGCCCATAAAGGGGAAGAGGTTTTAGACATTTTAGACAATTTATATTTAAAAAGTAAAAGTCTATACTCGTCAGGCCAGTACCCCTTGGGCAGTTCTGAGTTCTTGTCAGAAAAATGACAACCATAACTATAAATCCTTGGAGCAAGGTAAAATAAAAATTTAAATAAATACATCAATTCAATTCAAGTGATTTTGTTATGGGGAATAAACCTTTTCGTTATTCGCATTGCATCTTGGTCTACAATATGAGTGACCAGAAAGTTTACATAGATTCGCAGAACAGTAGATGAACACTCTTTGAACTAACCTTGTTCAGTAAACTTATGATTCCCCTTCTTCGATACAGACTCGTACAGTAGAAAAACACTTTTACATTTTATATATTAAACGTTATATACTGCAAATTGAATTAAACTGTTAATTATTTATTTTAATTTTAAAGCCCCTGTTTGGGGTGTCAGGGGTATTATTTCAGGGGAGGGGAAGTACATGTCGTGCTCTTCTGAGTGCGCTTCAGTCCTCACCCGACATCCAAATCTCACCTGTGGCTCCAAGTAGCTGCTTGCATGCGGCAGCAGCTACAGCCGGGAAATCGGTTCGTCTGGCGGGCTAAACCAGGTGAGGGTAGCCGATGGGTCCTAAGCCCTCGGTGAGTTAGGGATCTCTCAGATCCAACGGCCACATAGGCGGGTAAATGCAAAACACTGTGGAATGCTAGCTTAGAGCTTGGTTTGGACACTGAAGACACCACTCAAGACAGCCGTCTTGAGTTCGTCTTGCCACTGAACCCCGACGGGCCTGGACGAGAGAGTGAGGCTGGCGATGCGCAACACTCCCTCACTATAATCCAAGTCACGAGTTCATCGTGCTGACCAACCTATCAAGTCCTGCGGCGATGGGCAAGTGGCAAAGCGGTAGGTGTGGATATACTGGCAGCCGTGGTCACAAACCTGCACGTACGCAAATCTGGCTATCTGGTCGATTTTCACCGAACGAAGAAGCACTGAAATTCGGCAGTCCCCAGCGACAGAGCAGCCCTTTCTAGGACAGCCTGAGGCTGCCGGGGATCCCATCACCGCGGCGGTAAGAATAAACGAAGAATGAAAAGCATGGATTGTGCGCACACTCACGGATTGTGTCGAGGCTAACGGACCCGAAGATGACTGCTCCTTTTGGTAGAAAACTTGCCAGATACAAGGTTAAGATTGCAGCCCTGAGCAAAACCAGGCTAGTTGACTAAGGACAACTTGCTGAAGTGGGTGTTGGCTGCACGTTTTTTTTATATTGGGCGTAAAAAGGACGAGCGCCGTTGAGGCTGGAGTTGGGTTCGCTGTCAAGTCTGACTTAGGGAGCAAACTCTCGGGACCGACCGCCTGATGATAGTCAGGCTACCACTGCCATGAAGGTGGCATGCCACACTTGTCAGCACCTACGCCCCAATTATGACGAATACTGATAACATAAAGGAGAGTTTCTATGATGACCTGAAAGCTACCATTACAACTGTACCCAGATCACGAAAGCTCATCATTCTTGGTGATTTTAACGCAAGGGTTGGTGAAGATCATACATCATGGGAATCGGCAGCAGCAACAGCAACGGCATCTTGCTGCTTCAACAGTGTTCTCAACCGTCCCTCAATCATCACACGTCTGCGATCACAAGTCTGCCGCAGGTGCCGATCAATGAATGCCTTGCAGAACTCCCTAGTCAGTCTGAAGTGGAGAAAGCAATCAAGGGTTTGTCCAGCAGCAAGACCCCAGGTGCTGACTCGATTCCAGGAATCTGATCGGGAAGCTCACCGAGCTGTTCCAGTCTATTTGGAATCAGGAGAGGATCCCCCAGGAATTCGAAGATGCTTCGATCATCCACCTCTACAAGCGGAAAGGGAACCGGCAATCTTGCGACAACCACCGAGGCATTTCTTTGCCCTCTACTGGCCCAGATTCTGCTGAACCGTCTGACGCTGCACTTGGAACAGGGCTTGCTGCTGGAGAGCCAATGCGGCTTTAGGCAGGGTCGTGGAACAGTGAACATGGTGTTCGCCGCAAGGCAGCTTCAAGAGAGCCCTTGCCCTTGTTTACTAAATATTTTGGTAATTTTTTATTATTAAAATAAGTAAAACAATTTCTGACCTGAATTGTCAAATTTTCCAAAAGTCATTGGATTACGAGCGCGCCTTTTAGATAATTGTTTTAATTATAGGAGTGGGGACAATAAATGATATACTCTCCTGCTTTCTCCATTGATCGACGCACATGCGTGTCTGCTTTATTACGCATAATAATCACCGTGGATTTGACCCGGACAGCACATGAAATCTTTTCCACGACATGAATATAGCCTGGGCCTAATGGTTATTATTTCCTCTGCAGACGTAAGTCGGACGGAGGTAATGCAATCGCCCCTGTGTATATGGAGACACATGAGGCGGGGGTACTGACACAATGGGGACATTGGTACCCCTCAAGTTTCTCTTTGTTTCCGTGTATTGCAAACAATCTAACAATGAGTGTACATGGTCTTACACATGTAAAAAAGTGAAATGACTTCAGTGTAAATGAACCCAACCATGATCATTTGTTGACAAGAAAACAGAATCAATCTGCATAATAAATGTACGCTCTGTATGTACGATTTAGTGACAGTTCAGAATGGGTGACATTCAGGGGATGTTATTGGAATCGGTAATTTTAGAATAAAATGCCTGCCCCCCCCCCCCCCCCCCCAGTTCTTGGTGATGGCATGTACTGCCACTGGTGATAAACTAACACATTTGTTTTCTAAAATTATTTGGACTATCATTGCAGCACTATAGAAGTAAGGGGCCCAGACATATGCTTGATTCCAAATTACCAATTCCATTGACCGAAGACTAGTGCTTCCTTATGTCGAGAATCACACCCAGAATCAATTCTGCATAGCTGAAGTAGCAAGATGTTTATGTCCTCTTTCTGAAAAAAAGATTTAAGAGTGAAAAGAGGAGTAAGGGCTTATATTTAAATAAATTCAACATTATCAACAATCACTCTGAAATAAGGTTAAATATTGTTTAACTAACATGGTTGGAAAGGTGGTTATCAGATCGACCCCTTCTCTTGGACTGAAATGCCAGAACTGCTAGAACAAAAAATAATAACAAATTATACTAAACCTTATTTTGGTTTGATAATAAACAACCATTAAAACTAAATGAAATGTTCATCATTGGTATTTGATAATAAACATTAATTTCAACCCTGTATTAACAAGTTAACATTAGATCTCATGAAAAATAGCATAAAAACTAACCTGTGAAAATTTATTAAAAATAGGTGCTCCCCCTCGTGTTTGACAAAGTCATATCTGGTAACTTCTTGTATTTTTTACATAATTCTTTTTTTTGGTTTCTCTAAGATAAAAGCACTTTGGACAAAATAATTTGGTCATTAGGCCTGTGTCCCAACCAAATAAAAATGTTTGATAATATTTTGCGAATATGATAATCTAAACCAAAATCGATGCTTCCCTTTCACCATTTCCTGTCAAATATGTATATGTAATCAGAGTATGTAATCAGAGGTAAGGGCAATTTCACATACTTGCCAGGGGACATTGTCACGGTTGTGTTTATCATGTACACATATACATCATGTGCTGTCTACCGATGGCAATGGAAAGCAATATTGATCATGATTGAGATGCTCACCCAGAATCCAGTATGTCCAGATAGATGCTGCTAAGCACCGGTTTGTTCAGTCTATGCCTTTATCCATAGTTGATCCAAGGTCTATCAACCCTAATAAGCATTTTTCCTAATTTTTTTTGATGATCTTGGACGTCGACGTGCACCTGGTTGCAATCTAATCCAGGGATTCTGTGATCGTTCGTGTTTACAACAGATACAAATGTACAGACTGGAACCTTGTTCCTCTTGTTACAATCACAACGGTGTACAATGCAGAGGTACCAGTCTAAATACAATCTGCAATTGCCGTACAGATTTCACGGTCGTGTAGACTACTGGACCTTTGACCTTATTGTTGTTTTTTGGACATTTCTCGGTAATTACATGATACCCAGATTTTGTTTTTGGATGAAAAAGGTTTATCTATAATTCTATCGATCCCATTTTTTTGCACTTTTAGGGCGGTGTGTACCTTTAATGTTTTACACGCCCTACAGCCGGCCAGCCAGCCAGCCAGCCGAATGAACAGATTTGCCGGGCACCATTATATTGTAGTGAGGATCGCATGCAGATCTTACACAGTGAGGATCAAATTTTAACATTTAAAAAAAATCGTATCTCAACAACCACAAGAGGTAAATTCAGAGTTTTTGCACCATTGTACAGATTGTTAATTGTCAAAAAATATTTACAAAAAGGTGACCCCAATTTGACCTTACTTCCTGTCCAAACCGGAAGTCAAAGTTTAATATTTAAAAAAAATCATATCTCAACAACCAAAACAGGTAAATTCACAATTTGTATACCATTGTACAGACCGTTAATTGTCAAAAGATATTTACAAAAACATGACCCCAATTTGACCTTACTTCCTGTCCAAACCGGAACTCAAGGTTTAATATTTAAAAAAATCATATCTCAACAACCACAAAAGCTAAATTCAAAATTGTTGTACCATTGTACAGATCGCTAATTGTCAAAATATATTTACAAAAAGATGACCCCAATTTGACCTTACTTCCTGTCCAAACCGGAAGTCAAAGTTTAATATTTAAAAAAATCATATCTCAACAACCACAAGAGGTAAATTGACATTTTTTGCACCCTTATATAAATTGTTAATTGTCGAACTCACCATTGTACAGATCGTTAATTGTCAAAATATATTTACAAAAAGATGACCCCTATTTGACCTTACTTCCTGTCCAAACCGGAAGTCAAAGTGTAATATTTAAAAAAATCATATCTCAACAACCACAAGAGGTAAATTGACATTTTTTGCACCATTGTATAGATTGTTAATTGTCAAAAAATATTTACAAAAAGGTGACCCCAATTTGACCTTACTTCCTGTCCAAACCGGAAGTCAAAGTTTAACATTTAAAAAGTCATATCTCAACAACCACAAGAGGTAAATTCAGAGTTTTTGCACCATTGTACAGATTGTTAATTGTCAAAAGATATTTACAAAAGATGACCCAATTTGACCTTACTTCCTGTCCAAACCGGAAGTCAAATTTTAATATTTAAAAATCATATCTCAACAACCACAAGAGGTAAATTCACAATTTTTGTACCATTGTACAGATCGTTAATTGTTAATTGTCGAACTCACCATTGTACAGATCGTTAATTGTCAAAAGATATTTACAAAAAAGGTGACCCCAATTTGACCTTACTTCCTGTCCAAACCGGAAGTCAAAGTGTAATATTAAAAAAATCATATCTCAACAACCACAAGAGGTAAATTGACATTTTTTGCACCATTGTATAGATTGTTAATTGTCAAAAAATATTTACAAAAAGGTAACCCCAATTTGACCTTACATCCTCCCGAACACCTAGAGTTTGTGTCGAGACAAACTCTTGAATCTCTAGGTTTTTTTTCTTCTTCTTCTCCTCGACGTCTGTCCGCCAAAAAGCACATACTTGCAAACTTCACATGAACTTGAACCTTGGCATGTACTTAGAACTTAACAAATAGATGAAACTCGAGTTGTGAGTGAACCCAATTTGACCTTACTTCCTGTCCAAACCGGAAGTCAAAGTTTAATATTTAAAAAAATCATATCTCAACAACTACAAGAGGTAAATTGACATTTTTTGCACCATTGTACAGGTCGTTAATTGTCAAAAAATATTTACCAAAAAATTACCCCAATTTGACCTTACTTCCTGTCCAAACCGGAAGTCAAAGTTTAATATTTACAAAAATCATATCTCAACAACCACAAGAGGTAAATTCACAATTTTTGTACCATTGTACAGATCGTTAATTGTAAAAAATATTTACAAAAAGGTGACCCCAATTTGACCTTACTTCCTGTCCAAACCGGAAGTCAAAGTTTAATATTTAAAAAAATCATATCTCAACAACCACAAGAGGTAAATTGACATTTTTTGCACCCTTGTATAAATTGTTAATTGTCGAACTCACCATTGTACAGATCGTTAATTGTCAAAATATATTTACAAAAAGATGACCCCAATTTGACCTTACTTCCTGTCCAAACCGGAAGTCAAAGTGTAATATTTAAAAAAATCATATCTCAACAACCACAAGAGGTAAATTGACATTTTTTGCACCATTGTATAGATTGTTAATTGTCAAAAAATATTTACAAAAAGGTGACCCCAATTTGACCTTACTTCCTGTCCAAACCGGAAGTCAAAGTTTAACATTTAAAAAAGTCATATCTCAACAACCACAAGAGGTAAATTCAGAGTTTTTGCACCATTGTACAGATTGTTAATTGTCAAAAGATATTTACAAAAAGATGACCCAATTTGACCTTACTTCCTGTCCAAACCGGAAGTCAAATTTTAATATTTAAAAAAATCATATCTCAGCAACCACAAGATGTAAATTGACATTTTTTGCACCCTTGTATAAATTGTTAATTGTCGAACTCACCATTGTACAGATCGTTAATTGTCAAAACATATTTACAAAAAGGTGACCCCAATTTGACCTTTACTTCCTGTCCAAACTGGAAGTCAAAGTGTAATATTTAAAAAAATCATATCTCAACAACCACAAGAGGTAAATTGACATTTTTTGCACCATTGTATAGATTGTTAATTGTCAAAAAATATTTACAAAAAGGTAACCCCAATTTGACCTTACATCCTCCCGAACACCTAGAGTTTGTGTCGAGACAAACTCTGAATCTCTAGGTTTTTTTTTTACTTCTTCTTCTTCTCCTCGACGTCTGTCCGCCAAAAAGCACATACTTGCAAACTTCACATGAACTTGAACCTTGGCATGTACTTAGAACTTAACAAATAGATGAAACTCGAGTTGTGAGTGAACCCAATTTGACCTTACTTCCTGTCCAAACCGGAAGTCAAAGTTTAATATTTAAAAAAATCATATCTCAACAACTACAAGAGGTAAATTGACATTTTTTGCACCATTGTACAGGTCGTTAATTGTCAAAAAATATTTACCAAAAAATTACCCCAATTTGACCTTACTTCCTGTCCAAACCGGAAGTCAAAGTTTAATATTTACAAAAATCATATCTCAACAACCACAAGAGGTAAATTCACAATTTTTTTTTACCATTGTACAGATCGTTAATTGTAAAAAAATATTTACAAAAAGGTGACCCCAATTTGACCTTACTTCCTGTCCAAACCGGAAGTCAAAGTTTAATATTTAAAAAAATCATATCTCAACAACCACAAGAGGTAAATTGACATTTTTTGCACCCTTGTATAAATTGTTAATTGTCGAACTCACCATTGTACAGATCGTTAATTGTCAAAATATATTTACAAAAAGGTGACCCCAATTTGACCTTTACTTCCTGTCCAAACCGGAAGTCAAAGTGTAATATTTAAAAAAATCATATCTCAACAACCACAAGAGGTAAATTGACATTTTTTGCACCATTGTATAGATTGTTAATTGTCAAAAAATATTTACAAAAAGGTGACCCCAATTTGACCTTACTTCCTGTCCAAACCGGAAGTCAAAGTTTAACATTTAAAAAAGTCATATCTCAACAACCACAAGAGGTAAATTCAGAGTTTTTGCACCATTGTACAGATTGTTAATTGTCAAAAGATATTTACAAAAAGATGACCCAATTTGACCTTACTTCCTGTCCAAACCGGAAGTCAAAGTTTAATATTTTTAAAAATCATATCTCAACAACCACAAGAGGTAAATTGACATTTTTTGCACCATTGTATAGATTGTTAATTGTCGAAAAATATTTACACAAAGTTGACCCTAATTTGACCTTACTTCCTGTCCAAACCGGAAGTCAAGGTTTAATATTTAAAAAAAATCATATCTCAACAACCACAAGAGGTAAATTGACATTTTTTGCACCCTTGTATAAATTGTTAATTGTCTAACTCACCATTGTACAGATCGTTAATTGTCAAAAAATATTTACAAAAAGGTGACCCCAATTTGACCTTACTTCCTGTCCAAACCGGAAGTCAAAGTTTAATAGTTAAAAAATCACATCTCAACAACCACAAGAGGTAAATTCAAAATGTTTGTACCATTGCACAGATCGTTAATTGTCAAAAAATATTTACAAAAAGGTAACCCCAATTTGACCTTACTTCCTGTCCAAACCGGAAGTCAAGGTTTAATATTTAAAAAAAATCATATCTCAACAACCACAAGAGGTAAATTGAAATTGTTGGCACCATTGTATAGATTGTTAATTGTCAAAAAATATTTACAAAAAGGTGACCCCAATTTGACCTTACTTCCTGTCCAAACCGGAAGTCAAAATTTAATATTTAAAAAAAATCATATCTCAGCAACCACAAGAGGTAAATTGAAATTTTTTGCACCATTGTATAGATTGTTAATTGTCAAAAATATTTACACAAATGTGACCCCAATTTGACCTTTACTTCCTGTCCAAACCGGAAGTCAAACTTTAATAATAAAAACAATCATCCACCAGAGGTAAATTCACAATCTTTGCACCATTGTACAGATCGTTAAATGTAAAAACAATTTTACACAAAGGTGACCTCAATATGACCTTTACGCCGTCCCGAACACCTAGTGTTTGTCAATACAAACACCAATCTCTAGTTATTATTATTATTATTATTATTATTATTATTATTATTATTATTATTATTATTATTATTATTATTATTATTATTATTATTATTATTATTATTATGTCCCCAACCCCATGTGTGGCTGCAATTTTAAAAAAATTAAAAACTTTTTGAGTGACCCTCAGCCGTTTTTAACAAAGCAAACTAATATACTTGGGTGTTTCTGAAATACAGTCAGTAATGTTTTACTTCGACGAAGTGTTAAAAATGGTTAAACACGCTCCCATCACTTCCTGCAAATTGGACCCATTACCATCTCCTCTCTTTAAGGACTGTCTTTCTGAACTTCTTCCAATCTTAACTAAGATTATTAATTTGTCACTATCAACTGGAAATTTTCCAGATCATTTTAAAGAAGCTTGTGTTCTTCCTTTGTTAAAGAAGCCAGGTTTAGATTCGAATACTTTAGCAAATTACCGTCCGATTTCAAATCTCAGATTCATTTCTAAGCTTACTGAAAGAGCCGCTACTACACAACTCCAACTTTATCTTTGTGAGAATACAGGCCCAAATGCATAAATAACCAGGTCTTATAAATCCCCCGGTGTTCGCCCGGTCTTAAATTAGCCCGGTGTGAGTCATGAAAGCTCTCGGTTACTCAAGCGTATCGCTTGGTTGCCTTCTGGTCTCTGGCTCTGGGGTCGAACAAAAGGCTAGCTAATCGGATAAGTCACTATTGTTAAAGGATTATTCGCTGGCTAGAGATTTTGGAGAGTGGCAGAGATGCCAGTTACTTCGATTTTGGTTTAATTTAGACGATTTCACCCCTTTTAAGACTTTTCTGTGTAAATTTCCGTTGATAACATGCACACGTTAATAGGTCTTGAATCCTTATTATTTCCCCAGCACATAACATTAGGATTCACACACCTGGTAACAGACTAATAATTGTATGAATCTTAGCGCCTAAATCAGCGACTATGTGGCTGTGTGTACATACATATATAATTCTCCTTGGTAAATTCGCCTGTATTGGCGTAAACAAGTGCCACAGCTTCCCAGGTCTCCGCAGTTTACGCGCAAACATAATACATCTATACGTTGGGGACCAGCGTAGAAAAATCGTCTTAAAATACTACTGTAAAACCTACTTCTTTTGCATGGGGCGACGAATAATATTCCACACGCCTTGCGCGGAACATGTACAGTATACAAATGAAAATTTGAACGTGGATGCACATTTCAGCTGTATCGAAATTACGCTTTCATTTCAAATTTCTTTGGCATGGTGGTTTTGGTTTCCGTTTTTCATAAGTGAAGCACATAATTCAAGTATTAAAAATTGAACCATTTTCAAGCAGTACTAGTAGCACTTTCCCTGTTCGTTAGGAAACTTGGTTTATATTGAGAATAATTCTTTCTCTGCAAATCTGGAATCATAACTGAAAAAATGTGTTCCTGTTCTTTAAAACACGATTTTGAAAAGGGCATGTTTTGTACTAGTTTCTGGGTGTGTGTACGCAATGCTGTGGTATTTCAAAATTTAGTACTGGTTCCTTTGACATGCAATATGCCATATCTTTAACGGTTTTTATTTTTTAATTTTTTTATTATTATTATTTTTTTTTACATATATCAATTATAGTTCTCAAATGCTTGGCAAATTGGTTCTTTTGTTGTCCCATATGGGTGAGCTCACTAGCCAAGATCTCTCCAGACTCCATAATGAGGATAAACCCGGTCCGATTCAAATTTTAGCCCGGTAAACAATACCGGGTTCTGACCGGGTTCTGACCAGACTAGCAAATTACACCGGGTTATTTATGCATATGGGCCTTAACAAATTTATAATTTATATTATTTTATATTTATAAATGGACCTAACATCCATGCACAGCCAAGACATTCCAATTAACATTTATCAAATTTTCTGTTGTTTCTAAAATATGATAAGTATGATTATTATTATCTTGTCAATGAACTTACCAGTATGTATATACAGATGGAAATAAAACAAACAAGAAAACAACGCTATACACATTTTGTGCACGTTTTAGGACGGTAGAGATACAATCCTGTGCACTAAAGGGGTGGTAGGAATCAATGGGCATAGGAAGATTTCTTTGACAAAGGGTGTCGATAATAGGGGAATTCTAACTATTGGGCGGGGCGGTTGACATTACTGTCCCCTGTATAAATAGGGGATCCCCCAGGATCGCCGCCCATGATGCATTCAAAAACCAAACAATGGCTCGACCTCACCTTTGCCATCACATGTAAATTTTGTAATATGATTTATATTTTAACTATTTATATTTTAACTATCCAACCTCACGTGCAAATTGTAAAACATTTACCTGCATTTTCTTTCTTGTAATGGATGTATATTTTCTAAAATTTTAGTCGTACTAAACAATTGCGTTTTGAGGGAGATCTTTCTTTGATTTGATACATTAATGTGTTTCCTTTAGGAATATAAAGGAACTGTAATTTCCACTGATTCGTTGAATATGGTTTGTGTTGTGATTGTAAACCATCTGATCATGTAATGTCAGATATCGTTTAAACCAGATAATAAGTCGTTTAAGCGAGATAATTGAAAATAAAAATATAACTCAAATATAAACTCTTTTTTTTATACATTTTTGTATGTATTCGAAACTTTTTTATATTTTACACTTTACATTTACCTTGTTAAGCGCCTAGGAGCATGTTTTCATGGATTGGGCGCTATATTAATGCGTATTATTATTATTATTATTATTAAATATAAATTTGCGTGGATGCAATATATACTTGGCGTGGCACAAACGTGATTTCAATCTTATTATTATCTTATTATTTTCAATCTTATTATTATTTTGTTGTTTCAATATTTATTATATATTTTAATTAGGGGTACGAGGAGGTTGTATTGGAAGTAAGGTTAGAGTGGGCTCTGGGCTATATGCTTATAGTAATTTGCATATTCATTAGCAAATCCGTGACGTTACAGCTGGGTCTGATGTGGCATCATGGTTGACTTGTGCATAAAAGTGGAATGAATTCCTCGGCCTTTTTGAAAAATAAGTATTTTCTTTCCTAAGTGTACATGTGGCTGTAGTGTATGCCTACTTGGCTTATACGTCCCATCCTAACGTAGTGTACATGTGGCTGTAGTGTATGCCTACCTGGCTTATACGTCCCATCCTAACGCAGTGTACATGTGGCTGTAGTGTATGCCTACTTGGCTTATACGTCCCATCCTAACGCAGTGTACATGTGGCTGTAGTGTATGCCTACTTGGCTTATACGTCCCATCCTAACGCAGTGTACATGTGGCTGTAGTGTATGCCTACTTGGCTTATACGTCCCATCCTAACGCAGTGTACATGTGGCTGTAGTGTATGCCTACTTGGCTTATACGTCCCATCCTAACGCAGTGTACATGTGGCTGTAGTGTATGCCTACTTGGCTTATACGTCCCATCCTAACGCAGTGTACATGTGGCTGTAGTGTATGCCTACTTGGCTTATACGTTCCATCCTAACGCAGTGTACATGTGGCTGTAGTGTATGCCTACTTGGCTTATACGTCCCATCCTAACGCAGTGTACATGTGGCTGTAGTGTATGCCTACTTGGCTTATACGTCCCATCCTAACGTAGTGTACATGTGGCTGTAGTGTATGCCTACCTGGCTTATACGTCCCATCCTAACGCAGTGTACATGTGGCTGTAGTGTATGCCTACTTGGCTTATACGTCCCATCCTAACGTAGTGTACATGTGGCTGTAGTGTATGCCTACTTGGCTTATACGTTCCATCCTAACGTAGTGTACATGTGGCTGTAGTGTATGCCTACTTGGCTTATACGTCCCATCCTGACGCAGTGTACATGTGGCTGTAGTGTATGCCTACTTGGCTTATACGTCCCATCCTAACGTAGTGTACATGTGGCTGTAGTGTATGCCTACTTGGCTTATACGTTCCATCCTAACGCAGTGTACATGTGGCTGTAGTGTATGCCTACTTGGCTTATACGTCCCATCCTAACGCAGTGTACATGTGGCTGTAGTGTATGCCTACTTGGCTTATACGTCCCATCCTAACGTAGTGTACATGTGGCTGTAGTGTATGCCTACTTGGCTTATACGTCCCATCCTAACGCAGTGTACATGTGGCTGTAGTGTATGCCTACTTGGCTTATACGTTCCATCCTAACGCAGTGTACATGTGGCTGTAGTGTATGCCTACTTGGCTTATACGTCCCATCCTGACGCAGTGTACATGTGGCTGTAGTGTATGCCTACTTGGCTTATACGTCCCATCCTGACGCAGTGTACATGTGGCTGTAGTGTATGCCTACTTGGCTTATACGTCCCATCCTGACGCAGTGTACATGTGGCTGTAGTGTATGCCTACTTGGCTTATACGTCCCATCCTAACGCAGTGTACATGTGGCTGTAGTGTATGCCTACTTGGCTTATACGTCCCATCCTAACGTAGTGTACATGTGGCTGTAGTGTATGCCTACTTGGCTTATACGTCCCATCCTAACGTAGTGTACATGTAGCTGTAGTGTATGCCTACTTGGCTTATACGTCCCATCCTAACGTAGTGTACATGTGGCTGTAGTGTATGCCTACTTGGCTTATACGTCCCATCCTAAGTGTACATGTGGCTGTAGTGTATGCCTACTTGGCTTATACGTCCCATCCTAACGTAGTGTACATGTGGCTGTAGTATATGCCTACTTGGCTTATACGTCCCATCATAACGTAGTGTACATGTGGCTGTAGTGTGCCTACTTGGCTTATACGTCCCATCCTAACGTAGTGTACATGTGGCTGTAGTGTATGCCTACTTGGCTTATACGTCCCATCCTAACGTAGTGTACATGTGGTTGTAGTGTATGCCTACTTGGCTTATACGTCCCATCCTAACGCAGTGTACATGTGGCTGTAGTGTATGCCTACTTGGCTTATACGTCCCATCCTAACGCAGTGTACATGTGGCTGTAGTGTATGCCTACTTGGCTTATACGTCCCATCCTAACATCCTAACGTAGTGTACATGTGGCTGTAGTGTGCCTACTTGGCTTATACGTCCCATCCTAACGTAGTGTACATGTGGTTGTAGTGTATGCCTACTTGGCTTATACGTCCCATCCTAACGTAGTGTACATGTGGCTGTAGTGTATGCCTACTTGGCTTATACATCCCATCCTAACGTAGTGTACATGTGGCTGTAGTGTATGCCTACTTGGCTTATACGTCCCATCCTAACGCAGTATACATGTGGCTGTAGTGTATGCCTACTTGGCTTATACGTCCCATCCTAACGTAGTGTACATGTGGCTGTAGTGTATGCCTACTTGGCTTATACGTCCCATCCTAAGTGTACATGTGGCTGTAGTGTATGCCTACTTGGCTTATACGTCCCATCCTAACGTAGTGTACATGTGGCTGTAGTATATGCCTACTTGGCTTATACGTCCCATCATAACGTAGTGTACATGTGGCTGTAGTGTGCCTACTTGGCTTATACGTCCCATCCTAACGTAGTGTACATGTGGCTGTAGTGTATGCCTACTTGGCTTATACGTCCCATCCTAACGTAGTGTACATGTGGTTGTAGTGTATGCCTACTTGAGCATACGTCCCATCCTAACGTAGTGTACATGTGGTTGTAGTGTATGCCTACTTGGCTTATACGTCCCATCCTAACGCAGTGTACATGTGGCTGTAGTGTATGCCTACTTGGCTTATACGTCCCATCCTAACGCAGTGTACATGTGGCTGTAGTGTATGCCTACTTGGCTTATACTTCCCATCCTAACATCCTAACGTAGTGTACATGTGGCTGTAGTGTGCCTACTTGGCTTATACGTCCCATCCTAACGTAGTGTACATGTGGTTGTAGTGTATGCCTACTTGGCTTATACGTCCCATCCTAACGTAGTGTACATGTGGCTGTAGTGTATGCCTACTTGGCTTATACATCCCATCCTAACGTAGTGTACATGTGGCTGTAGTGTATGCCTACTTGGCTTATACGTCCCATCCTAACGCAGTATACATGTGGCTGTAGTGTATGCCTACTTGGCTTATACGTCCCATCCTAACGTAGTGTACATGTGGCTGTAGTGTATGCCTACTTGGCTTATACGTCCCATCCTAACGTAGTGTACATGTGGCTGTAGTGTATGCCTACTTGGCTTATACGTCCCATCCTGACGCAGTGTACATGTGGCTGTAGTGTATGCCTACTTGGCTTATACGTCCCATCCTCACGCAGTGTACATGTGGCTGTAGTGTATGCCTACTTGGCTTATACGTCCCATCCTAACGCAGTGTACATGTGGCTGTAGTGTATGCCTACTTGGCTTATACGTCCCATCCTAACGCAGTGTACATGTGGCTGTAGTGTATGCCTACTTGGCTTATACGTCCCATCCTAACGTAGTGTACATGTGGCTGTAGTGGACTACTTGGCTTATACGTCCCATCCTAACGTAGTGTACATGTGGCTGTAGTGTATGCCTACTTGGCTTATACGTCCCATCCTAACGTAGTGTACATGTGGCTGTAGTGTATGCCTACTTGGCTTATACGTCCCATCCTAACGTAGTGTACATGTGGCTGTAGTGTATGCCTACTTGGCTTATACGTCCCATCATAACGTAGTGTACATGTGGCTGTAGTGTGCCTACTTGGCTTATACGTCCCATCCTAACGTAGTGTACATGTGGCTGTAGTGTATGCCTACTTGGCTTATACGTCCCATCCTAACGTAGTGTACATGTGGCTGTAGTGTATGCCTACTTGGCTTATACGTCCCATCCTAACGCAGTGTACATGTGGTTGTAGTGTATGCCTACTTGGCTTATACGTCCCATCCTAACGTAGTGTACATGTGGTTGTAGTGTATGCCTACTTGGCTTATACGTCCCATCCTGACGCAGTGTACATGTGGCTGTAGTGTATGCCTACTTGGCTTATACGTCCCATCCTAACGTAGTGTACATGTGGTTGTAGTGTATGCCTACTTGGCTTATACGTCCCATCCTGACGCAGTGTACATGTGGCTGTAGTGTATGCCTACTTGGCTTATACGTCCCATCCTGACGCAGTGTACATGTGGCTGTAGTGTATGCCTACTTGGCTTATACGTCCCATCCTAACGCAGTGTACATGTGGCTGTAGTGTATGCCTACTTGGCTTATACGTCCCATCCTAACGTAGTGTACATGTGGCTGTAGTGTATGCCTACTTGGCTTATACGTCCCATCCTAAGTGTACATGTGGCTGTAGTGTATGCCTACTTGGCTTATACGTCCCATCCTAACGTAGTGTACATGTGGCTGTAGTGTATGCCTACTTGGCTTATACGTCCCATCATAACGTAGTGTACATGTGGCTGTAGTGTGCCTACTTGGCTTATACGTCCCATCCTAACGTAGTGTACATGTGGCTGTAGTGTATGCCTACTTGGCTTATACGTCCCATCCTAACGTAGTGTACATGTGGTTGTAGTGTATGCCTACTTGGCTTATACGTCCCATCCTAACGTAGTGTACATGTGGTTGTAGTGTATGCCTACTTGGCTTATACGTCCCATCCTAACGCAGTGTACATGTGGCTGTAGTGTATGCCTACTTGGCTTATACGTCCCATCCTAACGCAGTGTACATGTGGCTGTAGTGTATGCCTACTTGGCTTATACGTCCCATCCTAACATCCTAACGTAGTGTACATGTGGCTGTAGTGTGCCTACTTGGCTTATACGTCCCATCCTAACGTAGTGTACATGTGGTTGTAGTGTATGCCTACTTGGCTTATACGTCCCATCCTAACGTAGTGTACATGTGGCTGTAGTGTATGCCTACTTGGCTTATACATCCCATCCTAACGTAGAGTACATGTGGCTGTAGTGTATGCCTACTTGGCTTATACGTCCCATCCTAACGCAGTATACATGTGGCTGTAGTGTATGCCTACTTGGCTTATACGTCCCATCCTAACGCAGTGTACATGTGGCTGTAGTGTATGCCTACTTGGCTTATACGTCCCATCCTAACGTAGTGTACATGTGGCTGTAGTGTATGCCTACTTGGCTTATACGTCCCATCCTAACGTAGTGTACATGTGGCTGTAGTGTATGACTACTTGGCTTATACGTCCCATCCTAACGTAGTGTACATGTGGCTGTAGTGTATGACTACTTGGATGAGGGTCGCGGGAGTCGTGGGAGTCCGTGAAACACGGCCGAGGAGACTCAGCGTGATCATTGGGGAAGAGTCTCGGCCACAAACGAGTCTGGACACAAGTGGAATCGAATTGAAGATATTAGGGCTCTAAACATATATTAATAATGAACCATTCTCCATTTTGAGAGAGTTGTGTCATAAGGGAACATAACAACATACATTTTATTATCTAAACACAGAGTAAGATATTGTAAAAAGTCACTTTCTCTAAGCACCTTTTGCTTCGAATTCAGAGAAAGATCAACATCCACTTGGGGAAATCAAAACGCCTTCCTGATTCCGCACTTGCAAAGACACCCTTCAAGTATTGGCCAAATATGTTGTAATAACACTGAAAATATCAGCGCTGTTGTATGTGTAAACGTAAGAGGCCATTTGCTTTCCATCAACAGACCTTAGGTTTTTCTAAATTTGAGACAAAAGGGGTCCGGACAACATTACTTTTAAAAATATTTTATCTTGGGTTGATATAAAAAAAATAAAACTTATGTAGTTTGGTTTCCTTAGAACCCCGCTTCATGCGATTAACCTACATAGGTTAAATTCAGCAAAGATGGACCCTTGAACTAAGATTGACCCTCAGTGGTCTCTGAGCTGTCAGAAAACCAGTTTAGCCTTCTCTGTTGTTCTGATGTTTTTAACTCAATTGGTGGACTGTACACGGACTGCTGTTAACGAAAATGGAAGCAGGAGTTTGTAGCAGGAATTTCACAAATCTAAGCTGGAAATCCCACAAATTCCGATGAAACAATGGGTTTAAAGTGATATTGCCCAAATCTTTTCACAACAACTTCTAATCGAGGTACACAATGTGAGTTTTATGTTCATGAATTGCATTTGTTAGCATATTTATAACATACATATGCATTCAGGTAAGATGGACGCGTCCGTAAAAAGCTGTATTTGGCAATGTAGGATGATGCACTTCATGTTTTTTTTTTCTGCAGGTTGAAAACAATTCTTATTATTGGTATCAAATGTATTCCATAGATGTTTATCTAACAGGACTGTCACAAACTGACAATTTCATGATTAGAGGAATTTTGATTTTATTCCAAGTTATTTGACCTAATGACCTATTTCCTAAACTTCTTTAAATTCTTTTAAATTATTTTAACACCGAGTATCAAGCCATGTGTGTCTTGTGGCAACTGGTAAGATGGACCCTGTAAACTTGTTTTAATATGACGTCATTTATTTGTAAACGAGACATAGTAGGCCGTGGGATGATCCACAAATTCGTTAGTTCTGTGATCTCCCTCAAGAAACTATTCATTTTTAGGCTTAAAATTCGTAGTAAAAATTCTACTTGCTACGATTACAAAAATCGCCAAGCCGAAATGTTGAACATTAGTTGATGAATCACGAATTTATGAAGTAAGTTTGACGATAACTTGTACAAAATAAAACGATGACTATACCACGGTCGGCCAATCACAGCGCGTTTGTCATGTACGTTGACCAATTATACGGCTTTTTTTCAGTGAGCTTCAGCAAAGCAAGATGGCGTATTCTTCCGACATGTCTAACACGTCGACTTATGATGGGAATGTTCGACGAGAGTTCCCAAACAGGCCCTGTTTATTGTTTTATGCATATTTCTGATAACACAAAAGAGATAGTTTGAGCGGCTTGTTCAATGTGGAACAATACAGAGGGTCATCTACTTAAAAGATCAGACAGGACAAACGCTTACTATTAGACATTTAGTATCGGAAATCTTGTAGCTATAGAAGCCAGATTTCATTTGATTTTGTATTTTTACATAAACAGTGTAAATAATTTTTTATGAACTAAGTGAGCATACATAATATTAGTACACACATATAGGTACGTACAAGGCTGGCTTTAATGATATTTTTTCATGGAACAAAATGGTGTAGGAAAGAGGGGACCCAACCGAAAACGTCTCCATTTCTCAAACTGTTTGGCTCATGATTTTGGTTTCCTGTTTTAAAATTCGTTTGATGTAACAAATTAAGTTTTTAAATTAACTTAATAACGGAGAAAAAATCATCACAGTTGTAATTGCAAATGTATAAATGTTACATGTACCTTAAAAATGCATATGTGAAAACAAACTAATTTTCTCAGAGAACTGGAGATCTCCTATATCTCATTCCAACTGCGTTTTTAGTGGACTGGATACGGGATCCTCTACATGGGGTAGATAGGTAAAAAAAGTATCCGTCCCATTGTCGCCTCTAAAGGTTCACCCACATACGCATACACAGCCCGGCACCTAGCTAAGATCCTCCGACCCTTGGTGGGTCTCACTCAGCACCATGTGTCCAACTCCAGTCAGTTCTTGAGATCACCCAGGGTCTCACTCTACAACCCAGCGACATCTTGGTTAGTTTTGATGTTGTCTCTCTTTTCACCAATGTCTCAACTGAAGAGACATGCCTCCTGGTGAAGAAGAGACTCAAACAAGACCTTTCCCTTGAAGACCGCACATCACTCTCCCCTGCCCAGCCTGTGGCTCCGCTATGTGGAAGACACCTTTGTTGTATGGCCACATGGCAGAGACGCACCCTAGGACTGCAACATCTCAACGAGCAACATCCCAGCATCAAGTTCACGATGGAAGTAGAAGACGACGCACAGTGGGCCAGGGTGGGACCAACGTGCGCCAAAACTAATCTTTCCATTATTTTGGACCCGCAGATGTCAATGTAAGTGTTTTTAAACATTTATGACGTCATCAAAATACTGATTAATGATTGGACCGCGGATAATTCACGCTTCAATTGAGTTTTTGTTCGTTATAAATTACACTAATCGAGAGTATGTGTTACGGCTGTAAATTATTTTAAGGATAAAATTATCATTAAACAATGTGAGGAGGTTTGTGATTTAGATCCATTATACACTATTGGTAATGTTTGTAAAAGTTTCACTTTATTATGTGTCATTATCCGAGAAAATAATGAAAATGCATTCAGATGTTTTGTATTCATTCTTACGTTTTTGTTTTTGTTTCCAGAGGGACAGCCATTATTTTTGGACATTATTTCACTATTTTACTAATTTGACAGCACATGAGACCAAAATAATTATTATCATCCCTGTTTGATATCATGATCAATTTAACACCAATAAGTTTCATGTAGGCCTGTGATCATTTCTGTTTTGTGAATTTACCAGTAGGAGCTTACTGACTGAATATTACTTTTTTAGATACTTCTTGCTTTCCACTATCAAGACACTGATAACAATTTTTAACTGCTCAATTGTTTATCATGGGTATCATTTCGCAAGACTTGCCTGTCAGTTATACTGTGTGGCGGGCGCTGCTCACAGTCAAGTTATGAAAAAATATCAAAACTGTTTGGATGGGGTTTACAACAATAGCTACAAAATCGCAGGTCGCAGGTGGTCGCAGCTAATTTTGGTATCAAAATGCTGCCGAAAGGTTCGGCTTCAGGGAAATATAAAAATTTAGGCGGGAATCAGCAGGAATTACTAGTTACGCCATAGCTGAACAAAAAAAGCTATATTTAAAAAAACAATTAAACCAAATCCCTCAGTTTTTGCTGATGAAATCAAGAAGCTAATTTACAATCAATTTAATTTTTAAAGAATACAGATCATGCATTTGGTTTACTTCAATTTACATGACGATAGCTTAAATTTATTACCAGCAACCGGCTTTTATCAAAAATAAATCCAGTTTGTTGAGATTGTAAGCCTGTTTTACAGTCATGACATATTAATTTCAGTTTCAATTGTTTATAAAATAGTCGTAGGGGGTCTTAGCAACCTAAAAAATGTTTAAAAAATCAAATCTGGAACATACGCAAATGACCCCTTTTGGCGCACTTTGGTTTCGCCCTGGCCCACTGTGCGACGGCAAGATCTCGTTCCATGATGTTAGCATTTCCAGAAATACACCACAGCGTTTACAGAAAGCCCACACAGATCGCTACCTCAACCAGCGCTCCTTCCATCACCCTAACATCAAGTCATTGATCAACTGCACCCTCGTGCAACGCGCCTAATAATGGTTAGTTTTTACATCTATTAAAATATTCAAACTTCATAATGCTTAAGGGGTCCATCTTTGCTGAATTTACCCTAAGCTTATACTTGGGAACACTTGGGAGCTAAAACGCACATTTATTTATAAACAACGCTTCCAGACAGCGTATCAGTAGTTTGGTTTTGATTACATTTATTCGTTTGAAAATGCCGCCATGATAATGAAACATCCAACATTAACATGAAGTAGTGACAGCGGGTCGATTGCAGGGCAACCAAACTTAACCAATGAAAGCTCAGAGTGTACCAACATCTTTTGACGCCACGCCGATATATCTTGTGCTACTCGCTCGAAGTTATTATTCGAACAATTCAGCACCCCTGGTAAAAATCAGTTTTACTCGGGTACTTTCCCATTAATATCGTTCGATCACGTATAATACTATAAGTTTATTACCTATGTAGGTAACAGACTTCTTGTAATACATATCGACTACGCAAAACTGTTTTACGGCGAAGTTGTGCATTTCTTGTTTCTTGTAAAAAAAAAATAGAGAGGATTTGTTTTGAATTGTAAAATGTTCTTTTGCAGGTAGGACAGTCGCTTAAAGACTCTTATACACTATTGATAATTTCAAAAGTAATAAATGATAACAAATGTACATGACACGTATTTATTGTAATTGATAAGTATCGTTACTCATATTGATTTTCAGCTCAAATTCATGTAAAAAAGGTGATTACTTACCATTTCCTTTCGACAATTTGTTCCCGCCCTTTCGACAAGTTGATCTAAAGTTGGCGAAAGCCTTCGACATAAGGGCGGCGCGGTCATCACCTGGTTCGGCTTGGGTCATAGCCCCACACATGTCACCATTTACATAGATCACAAGTGACATGGTGATTGCCAAAGTAAATGGCAAAATCACAGCTAAAATGAAACTAGAATATCTCATTGTAAACTTCAGAGAGCGTAAGATGTTGACTGAATTCAGAATTACACAACCGTTCCAGACACAGCTAGCTTCCAAAGTGCCGCACCATACCACAACTGCTCACATCTGTTTTCGTGTTGCCTGCTGTAATCATAGTAACTATGACGTATTTAAATATAAACTCACCTTAAACTGACAGGAGCTTTTTTGTGATGATTAATTGAGGCGAGCGTATTGGTTTTCATTATCCAGTGAATTAAATAATGTAGGCGAACATTAAATAGATAGTCTGTACGCTGGAGGGGTCTACTGTGCACCCCCTAATAACCCACCGCCACCGATATTTTTTGTTCCTTTGGATATCCTAAACACGAAAAAAGATGTTAACATTGAACATTTTGAGTTGCACTATCTGTTCTGGTACACTATTGTTTGCCCTTTTAATGAGCTTACGCTGATAATTCTTAGAACTAGGGGTGGAAGAAGATCAAACATCTCGCCATTACTCTATCATGCCTTCACCTATTATCATGTAACTTGGTACATTTAATGTTCAGTCATATGTCGTCATGATGACTTAATCAGTTCTCACGAAAACGACTGCTAGAGGGCGCTATAATTGCACGTATATTATGCATATTTTAATTATTGGAATTTTCAGAAAATATCTCATTATAAGTCATTTAGTTTGTATAGTTGCCACCAAGAACAAACAATCATTTATGCCTTAAATGGGTTTGTTTATGTGTAATGTAACCACAAAAATGTATTAACTTAGAAGTTTTTTTGATTCTCTATCTCTGAGGGCATTTTTTTGCCCCATGGTATTAAGCTTAGTTGGACGTCCATATCACTACATATTGAATAATCCTTTATTTCTCAAACCTGCTTTGACCTACATTAATCAAACTTGGCACAATAAATGTTTATGCACATGTCGTCAAGATGATGTCATTGGTTGTCTAGAGGGCACTGTGCTTGGATGCATAGCATGCACACATGAATTAATGGATACAATTATTTCTTATTTTTAGAACTTCATTAAGTTTAATGTAAAGAAAAACGAAAGATAAATTTGAATGTTTGAGCCCCTATCATGTCAAATTCAGCCAGGAATACTTAGCATTTGGGGTGGGAGGGAATTACACAAATCTCCATTACTCCGGCATACTTTGATATAGTAGATGCTGTGAAAGTTGTAGTTTATTACGTTGTTTCGTTAAGAAAAAACAACGAGGAAAATAACCTGATCTTTTATTGGCAACATTTAAAAAAATTGTAAATTGTAATGCTTACTTTTGTATCACAAAACCACTTTATTCCGGTTTCCTAGCTAAGCCCAGTCTAAAAAACAAAACATTGAATGCTCCAAATGATGAAGCTCCCAGTGTAAGGTGTACATAAGTCTCGTATTCTGGAAAATCTCTGTCGTCTCTGAAGTCAATTATACACGCTCATTTCTCCCCTAAAAGCTTGTCAGTGCTGTACCCTATTGATTGGAACACGTCAAAGTTACTCTTTTTTGAATTTCCTGAATCTGTAGCATGATCGAATACACCCATTCAGATTTGGCAGAAGTTCCCCACCTACCTGAAAAACTTGGACAGGAGTAAGAACACTTACAACAAACACAAGAGCGGTCTGAGAGTTACGCTTTTTAATATAGATTGTTTCGATACACTTGAGGTTTCTTGATACATTGTGGTATACACTTGCTAATTCATATTATTGTCAGATGTTTCTCAAAGCTATTCACTGACCGTATATTTGGAGGAAGGTGAGAGAAACTTTTCCACAAACGAGTTTCTTGATGCCTAATAGTTTATTTAAAGTTTGAGGTTCTTGCAGCAGTTATATGAACATTTATTGCATGCATTTCTTTTTATTATAGTTATGGGAACATGGGCCCTATAATTTGAAAGGTTGATAACTGTTAACGATTTTGTTTTTGCTTATACTAAAATAACACGAATTAACCCAAGCAAGAATGCCGTATTGTAGATGGGGTACACTGTTAAAATTGTGAGTTCTCAGTAGTTTTTCTGTTGAAAACAATCAATAATTTACAGCAGAAATGGCTGTTTTCAGATTTTCTTGTGAATATACAGAAATGTGGAGTTTCTAAATGGTTACGTTCCTATTCTCTGTAAAGTTACATCAGGTCTGCTGTTGATGCACAAGGGAAAATTCTGCTGTATAACAAAGAATCTGCTGTATAATAAAGAAGTCAACCTACAATAAATGAACATGTTTTAACAGTAACGTGTTTTAAGTAGCAAGTAACGCATTTATGGGAAGTAAGTACTTACGTTTTCGAAGAATACATAGCGATCATATTTTTTGTATTTTTTAAATAATAATTTCCAATTAAGATTATAATCCATAAGGAACTTAGTATGGCTGACCTCCTTTATTAGAGTTCATACCCATTTTAACTGACAAGTGGGGATATGACCCCTTGTACATTATTGATCATACTCTTTTAAAACATCCACATGGAAGTTTAATTGGAGGTTAGTCCTTAAGTTGCTCTGGGGAGAGTGATGCGAATTGTATTTTGTGGATGACTGGAAAACTGGTGTACGCTTCTATGTGCTACAATCATTTCGTTGAGTTCCATATACAGGATCCGCCCACACTGTGCCCCCTCCCCCGCTTCTGTGATCACCATGTACCATACATTATAGTGTCACATTTCGTCGTAGATTTCACGAAGTGACGGATTTGAAAATCAGTTTAGTAAATATTTGGACTTCAAACAGCCTACTGTTATCTCTCATTTCACCAAGTTTTAATCCTGAAAACTCTCCAGTTTTCTATTTAAAGTACATGTTATGCAGTTTTTGTAAAATCTAAGTCAACTGTGGTTTTAAGCTTTCACAAAGTGACCGATTGAAGTCTTGTCCATGTATTACTGCATGTATTTTATGCGAACGCATGTTTTAAGTTTTCAGGAAGTGACATAATTTGATTACGCCACTCACTTCGTGGAAACTGCCACGATTTATTTATCCATATGCCTCCCCTTTTAAGCCTCCCTCGACCCGCCCCTGTTTCTCCACTTAATTTCTCACCTCTATCCCTAATTACCACGCCGATCCCTGTGCAATGTACGTAAAGTAAACGTTATACAAATCGTGTCATAATTATAATGATTGGATAGCAATTATTTTATAATTGACAAATACAGTGTGACGACAGTGGGAGAATTAATACAAGGATGAAATTAATAAATTGGTGCATAATTTCCAAGGCCTCGTTACACAAGTAATTTATTATTATACATACGGTCTATGGACTGCATTCACGAGTCTTATTAGATGCGTTGGCTCTTACTTTCTCTATGTTCAGATCAAAGGTACAACGGCTTGCCAATTAACGCCGTGTAGTAGTAGATCAAGGGGATAAGGGGCACTTAATATAGTCTGGTCTCTTGTTTGCATCAATGACTAGCACTATACTTGTGTACTTAGGGAGCATGACAAAGATGGCTGAATTGTGATAAATGTCACAGTGGTAACAAATTTGTACAATATTGATGGAGCTGATTCTTAGTGGAGGGGGTTACAAATTTCTGCACCAGGGCGATGTGAAAAATACAAATCCGAGAATACTTATTTTTCTAGAAGTTCCCCCCTTGAAATCTGGACCCGCCCCTGTCCAAGAACCCATTAATTACTCTAGCCACGCAAACATTGCTCGACACTTTAGCAAGTTAGTGTCCAAGTCCCAGAATGTCCGTAAAAAGTTGATGGAATTCCTTAAACGAGAAAATATTTCTGCTGTTTATCGCACTGAACATGATGTAGAGCGTTCAAGGCGTTAAATTATTTGCGAACATGACCGACCGACATGACCGGTGGTGGTGGTGGTGGTGGGGGGGGGGGGGGGGAATTGAAATACTGATATGATCTAGGGGGTTTTAAAGGTAGCGTGTCCCCCCGCTCTACATCTGTGAATTGTGAGCCCCATTTTGCCACATTCCCACCATTTAAACCACCCTCGATAAATGGTATATAAATGGTGTGTTACATTATATCCTTTCCTTCATCCAAATGCAGTGTACATAATGTACGTGTGACACTAATAATTGATGGCTTGGCTCAGAGAAGCAGTCATTATTATACAAAAGCTAATTGCATTTTGGTCAATATAAATCATCCTTCATTGTTCACTAAAGCAGGTAATCAAACTGAAAATTGAAAATACTGTGCAGTGAGGAAAAAAGGGGTCAACTAGGGACGGATCCAGATATGCTGAGTGTGGGGGAAAATCCTAGAAAAGTCCGACATTTCAAATGTTTTTCTTTTCACAGTATTTTCTTTTACTAGTAAACGATCATTTGTGGTCCCCCGGCCCGCTCACCTTCCGCTAAATATAGCAATATTGTGCGCATTTATTATTTTTTTTAAATTATAATTTCTCTTTGTTTTTGTGTCTAGTGCCTTCGAGCCAAAAAGTCTCCAGATTCTAGTCTCCGCGTCGGTATTTTTAATGTTTAAAACGATGTCCAATTAAAGCCAAAATTGCTGGATCGATTGGATTTTTGACGTACTATGTTTTAAACAACTTTTTCACACGTTTGCCCGATTTGTGAGGGCTCTCTTAGCCAACATCGGCCTATTGTACGTAGGAAATTTGGTCCCCGCGTATGATGTATTGATGAGTATTTACATATTAATGACCGTGACCACGGGCGACCAACTTATGCAAACAATAAGGCCCATTAAAAATAAAATTTTGACAAAATGTTTTTACAAAGTGGACATGACATGATCCCTTCGAATGCCATAAACATTTGTATTCTTTCTTTGCATCCAACATAACTGTCTTATGTTAATTATTTAAATTTATGCACATTCATTTCTCTACAGATGGACAAGCAATTACAAGCTTATCCAAGCACGCTTCCAGATCACAACTGTTTCTGATAAAACCATATGCAGAGCCTGGAGAATTCTTGATGTTTCTTAAGTGCAGTGCCATAACTACAAATAAGAGGAGACTGTGCGCGCAGTTTGGTGATATGCACAGGTATCTAACCCTACCATTATCATCTCTTTATATCTCAGTAACAAATTAAAATTTGCATTTAGTTGTGAAATCTCCAAAAAATTGGTTTCATAAAGCATTGCCTTTAAAAGTTTGTTCTTGTTTGTTGATCTATCATAACTTGCAACATTGTCTATTGATACTTTTCATTATCTACATCTGTCAAACAGGTCCTGACTGAGCACCATGCAACATTATGTGGAAGAATGCAGCCATTCAAGATGGGCTGTCTCAAAGGTGCAAGAAGGCATTCAAGTCTTATCTAAATTGAGACAGATGGCTACAAGAAAAGCTAGTCGTTCAGATACCCATCTCTAAGCATTCAATATCTTTATTGATGAAGTATGTAAATACGTAAGAATTCTCCAAAACAACATCAGTTATACACAATTGTATTTGGTGAGAGATTACACTACCTCTGCCAGGCGGTATATCTCATATGATTGTTGAATACATATTTTGCATGTAGAATTATTGTTTGCTATCCTCTACATAATAAATCAACCTCAGGCTAAAACAAAAAAAGGTTCTGGTTTCTGGTCCTAGGTAGGCTTCATAATCATTGCGGTGAAGCATTTTAAAAATATTTGACCCTCTCTGTGAAAATGAGTCACAAGTCGCAAATTTGAAAAATTTGGATTTTTATGTGGCTGGAAAGAGTACCGTACATCATGGGAGAGAAAATTTTTTCAAAATTTTACATTAGCAATAGAGGAATATTTCATATTGATTCTAGACCAGAATTTCATAGGGAATTCAATCCAAGTGGTTAAAATTTGAAAAACCCGATTTTTTGTGAGAAATATGGATTTTTGGGTAGTAAATCTGAAAATGTGAAATTTTCGTTAAAAATTCAAATTTAATACTCTGGGATATTGTGATTAGTGGAAGCCTTGTGGGAAAATAATTATTTGTGTGCAATTATTGACGTCAATTTCAATCAATAAAATATTAAAGCCACATAGAAATCTCAATTTTTCAAATTTGCGACTTGTGACTAATTTTCACAGAGTGGGTCAGATATATCGGCCACTTAATATCTTAGTTCCCAAATCATAGTAATACATTGATAATTTAGATTAAAGGGACAGCATCGTCACGATCCGAGCAGACTTTCGGCAGGGCATGGAATCAGTGTCATAGTTCATCTTAAACTAGAACACGGATTCCATGCCCTGTTGAAAGTCTGTTCTGATCGTGATGATACTATCCCTTAAAGCAATTATATTGGACCAACAAAATGCACTTTAATAGAGATGAAAAATAAAGCATGTACTACAGCCAGTAAAACATGAATTGCTGTGTAGCTTAAGCACTAAAACG
This sequence comes from Zoroaster sp. YZ-2022, assembly GCA_029582265.1. Taxonomy (NCBI): domain Eukaryota; kingdom Metazoa; phylum Echinodermata; class Asteroidea; order Forcipulatida; family Zoroasteridae; genus Zoroaster; species Zoroaster sp. YZ-2022. The sequence goes on from CM055819.1 coordinate 43,753,639, forward strand.
TGTTTACTGTCAGTTTAACAACCATGTGTTTTATCACCATCATCTTGGCTGATTTCAAACACCGTTATATGACCAAGTTTAGTATCTCCACAATGCTGATGTGTTGATCTTTTGAATTAAAGCCATAAATGTTTTTCAAAAATAGAATTGTTTAAAACAATTTGATGTTAATAACTCATTGAAAAAAAACCAAACAAACAAATGTGTGTGTGGATTTTTAATATGAAAATGCTGTATTTTCCATATCATTGATGACACGTGGCTGAAATAAACACTTCTATAATGGGTTTGACAACATTCTTAAAAGTCGTGTCACTGTGTTATCTGAATTATTACAGAAAACTATTTTGTGTTTTTGTAAACATCTTTACTGACTGATGAATAGCACAGAAATAATGGTGTGTACCAGTAATATTGTTTTCTACTGTCAATAAGCATTAGCAAGGTACCGTATGCATTTATCATTTTTATCAAGAAAAATGATTCTGTAGTTGCCTGAATTATTTACAAATGCACGTACACATTGTACATGCACAACATGGAAGAAAAGCAATTTTAAGGAGCAACTTGTTTACTTGATATACACGCATTATATTGTATTTCTTGACGAAGTAGAAAGTAAATTAAATTCACTTCTCAGAATGAAGAAGGGAAATAATTGATGCAATTGTATTTGTCATTAACGTTATTGATATACCCATACAATACATATAAACAATTTAAGTTGCTTTATTTAATATTGTCACACAGTTTTCATTATTGTTTATAAAGGTTACACACAGTGTTGAATAAACGATCTTCTGATGTCATATTGTAACTGAATTGTGCATAAAAAATTCATTGTAAAACTGTGTGCGAAGCGAAATTCGTGACGTCGACAATGGTTCACGGCAAATATTCGCGGCGAATGTTCGCAAAAGTTGAACACATTTCAACTTGCGCGAATCATTCGCTGCGAATTTGATGACGTAAAATTCGCTTCGCATTCGCTTTCACCTGAAGTACGTATGAACCGGCCTTTAGCCTGCATGTTTTGATTGTTTTTGCTTTTTCGCCTCACTTCTAACTCCAATGATACAGAAAACACGTCCATACTGGAACGGCAAAAATAACATGTCTAATGGATAATACAGAACAACACTTGTACAAATTGTGTGTATTTGTAGGCACAGTTTGTATATTTTTTTACTTCTCAGTCCACATACCATCAATATTTATTTTAATTTTCAGATGATAAAATTTGAGTTGTAATGTCAGTACTATCCTTATTAAAAAATAAATTAAGAATTTTAGGAAGGGGTTATTATTTTGTATGTGGTCATAACTGGAACAGTTTATTAGCAAGTAGAAACTGCTCAGAATATCCTAATGTGCAGATGGTAATCCACAAAAGGCACGGCAAACATTGTATTTGACATTGACAAGGAAGAGTAGGGAGGATTTCTCATAATAGAATATAATGAAGGTTTCAGCATGGCAGTCGTGACAACTTCAACATAGGCTGCATTATTTTAGGCCTGTAGGCTCCAATCCCTTATTAAATGCATCAATAACTAAATTTGTTAGAAATATTGAATGAAATTAAATGAAATCAAAGACAGTAACAGAAATAATATAAAACTATTTTTTTTAGATGAGCTAATGGCCATCAAACCAAATTTAGCCGGAGTATGAAACTTAAGGCCAACTGCAAGAAAATGCCGGGTTGTTTTTCTACATGTAGCACAAGCGCTGTGTTTATAGAAAAGGAATTTACTTGAAAAATAAACATTAGGTGATTGTTTTTTATCACTCTATTATGATTCCTCAATGGCAAATTTAATCAAATTACTAGTTTTTAGTTTTCAAATCAGTGTGAAATAGTGTAAATATAGACTATGATTTATTAGACTCACACAAGGCATACACCACTGATTCACTTGCGTATCATCTGAAATATCTCATTATTGGTATATTTTCCCCAAAGACAGGTCTGTATTTTACTCAAATCAAACTTCTCTCCTAATATAAAGTTGCCTACTATTAAATACTATTAAATTTGGACCCTATCCACTCATAAAACAAAACAAAGATCACTGCATTGACGGACGTCTCATAGGATAAATAGTTGCCCAACTACATGGAGACTGAATTAACCAAAAAATGCCGATTATGTTTATTTCGCCATACGCTTATCGGCAAGACGGCACCCAGAGCTTGAATATTGCAGCATGCTGTTAATATGGGCTGTCTAAAAATCAACATGTTCAATGTACTAGACCCCCCCTTCCCCGTAACAACATTAGTATATTTCAAAACTATCAAGTACTGTCTCTGCTTTCGGAATTTGGGTCACGTAAAGTCAACATTTTCAAAGACGTACATGGCTGATGGCAACCAGTGGCGTATCCAGCGTATCCAGGACCTTTTCAGTGGGGGCAGGGGAAGGGGGGGGCACAGGGGGAATTGCTTTTCAGTGGGGGAGCCAGGGGTATGGGTTTTTTCCCTTTTCTTTTCTTTTTTGGGGCACTATGAGAACTTTTCGTGGGGGGAGCCTGCGGGCACTGGAAATTGGGGGGGGGGGGGGAAGTGCCCCCAGGCCCCCCGTGGCTACGCCGCTGATGGCAACCCATGTATTCTTTGTACTACCTTGCCAATGTTGAAGATTATGGTTGGAAGACCGCCTTGTTAATAAGTTAGTTGTGATTCTATTTATTTAGGGAGGGGGCGGGGTTACATTAGAACCATGGAATTTCAGTGTTAATTCACCACGCTTACCATCAACTTCCCTCAGAACCCATTATTTCTACTGGCAACAGTTGCCGACTACATTCAGTTTGTGTAGCTGTCCGGTGTCGACTTTCAGTAAACCGACAATGAAAGTTTCGGTTATTGATGGTTAACGAAATAACCGGTAACTCCTAGCAAGCTTTTATTCCCACGATGTTGTACGCTGTAGTTTGGGTGCATGATTTGTAATCGATTTCTGGAAGATGCACTTTGTTTTCTGCTGATGCATAAGCGATTCTGATCACATTACTACAACAGAATAGGATGCACTGTATCAATTTTATAAAACTGTTTACTTTGCTTAAATTATATAAGACTTAAACACTATTTTGCAAGAAAATTATTTATTTTAACATAGTGAATATTGGGCATTTTGCCATCAAGTTCAAGTCACCAACATCAAGTCCAACTCCCAAGTCACAAGTCCGAGTCTGAGTCATTGTTAATCTTGATTCGAGTCTGAGTTACCAAAAATGTTACTCAAATCGTTATGAGTCATACAAGTCTGGCCATCTGTGAATAAAGAAAATTATTGCAACTGGCAGCACAGTTTTAATGTATAACAATTTTACTTACATGTTTTCATATTGTGCATGAGACAGCTTATTCAGAAGATGAAGACGCTTCAGGTCAGATAGAAAATTAGCGGGTGTGCAAAAGTTGCGCTCACAATCGGTTCCACTTTGATCCATCCGTCACCCAAACGTTTGCGATACATTCGCATAAGCGGAGCCCTGGATTCTACGATATGTTGTGCATAAGGTATGAACATGCAAGGATTTTTTTTAGTAAACGACTGTTTGATGGCGGTACGCGCTTCATGTTGTAGACAAACGTTGTGCCTCAGTTTCATTCACTCCGACGTGGAGTATTATACAACACGAACTGAAGTACGTACGTAAGTACTACTGTTTACCAAGTTAATGATTAACAAATGACGTTAGTATATATAGTGTTAACGTTAACGGATAATACGTATTAAAGTAGGCCTACTGCACAGTGTAAATCAACTGAATTCTGATCATCGCATGTGGCTGTCAACATGAATCAACTGCCGCCAATAAAACAAAAACAAAATTACTAATATTGTCTTATGTTATTTCCTAACGTTTGAGGTTGTATCCCTAACGGCTGGCCAGCCTTACGATCGACGCTTGTGATATTTAGCTCATCAACAACGCGCACACTCACGCGCACACAAAATAAATTAATATTGGTCAACATTTCATATGGCTATGCAGACCCATGAACTAAATCCCAGACAGTTGTACTGTACACAAAATCTAAACCGGTTTAGAAGTTTATAAACTGGGGACACTATAACAATACGAATAAACTAAAATGGCAACTGTTGTATCGTTACGTGCTATGCGTATTGGGTGCGTGCTGTACACGACTTATGTAATAAACTTGTAGCTTTGCATGGTACTTAAGACTTGTAGCTTTGCAAGAGTGTTGACATTAAAAACTCCAATAGTAAAGCATGGCACAAAGTGCCACATAACCAGGAAATTTGGTCTGGTTTCAATAACCGCGTATACATGTATCACGTATTTCGCTGGTTGGCAATAAAAAAGCGCGTCACCTCAACGATTTTGAAGACAACCTATAACCAGAAACCGGAGACTTTTTTGACCAGTCGACGCCGATGTCAGTTGTAATATTACTACTGGAAATACGTGCAACTGGGTTGTTTTCTTTTATGAAAACCTTGTCAAAAATAATAATCTACCATTGTTTGGTAACTGCGCTGTTGCACAGCAACAACTTTGCACGGAATTTAATGATCCAATGTCTCTTCATGTGTGTTTCGTGGAATGAATACTTTGTCACCCACTACTCAAGTTGATAACTCATTTGTCACTGCAGTGGACAATGGCCAGGGGGTTTTGTAATATGAAGTGTGTAGGAACAATAAATAATAGAGGGAAGATATTGTAAATGAAAAATGAGCAACGGTGTATCTAGTCTATGCAGGAATCAACAACATGGGTAATGTTGGCAAAACTGTTTCTACGAGTATGACCACTTTCTGTAAATCATACATTTCAGTGAAACAACTAATCTATGAACATGTTGATGATGTACTCAGATCTTTCGTATTCGTTCTAACATTGAATTCTCGTCTCATGATGTCAAAGTTGGGAAATTATTGTATGAAATTATTTCAATGATTGCACCTCAGACAGGAAGATTTCAAGGGATGTTTCAGATACTATCAATAACTGTATAGGAAATACGTTTTATTTGATACGGTGTTCATTTATTTCTTTTGAGTAGTGTATATGAGCTTTACCCATAGAAATAACATGTTCTTTATCATAGTATAATATATGATGAGGTTGGAATATATCAATCATAAATAAGACACGGACTCACTACGAGACTTGGACAATTGAGGGTCTCATAAACAAGACACGGACTCACTACGAGACTTGGACAATTGAGGGTCTCATAAACAAGACACCGACTCACTACGAGACTTGTACAATTGAGGGTCTCATAAACAAGACACCGACTCACTACGAGACTTGTACAATTGAGGGTCTCATAAACAAGACACGGACTCACTACGAGACTTGGACAATTGAGGGTCTCATAAACAAGACACCGACTCACTACGAGACTTGTACAATTGAGGGTCTCATAAACAAGACACCGACTCACTACGAGACTTGGACAATTGAGGGTCTCATAAACAAGACACGGACTCACTACGAGACTTGGACAATTGAGGGTCTCATAAACAAGACACCGACTCACTACGAGACTTGGACAATTGAGGGTCTCATAAACAAGACACGGACTCACTACGAGACTTGGACAATTGAGGGTCTCATAAACAAGACACCGACTCACTACGAGACTTGGGCAATTGAGGGTCTCATAAACAAGACACGGACTCACTACGAGACTTGGACAATTGAGGGTCTCATAAACAAGACACAGACTCACTACGAGACTTGGACAATTGAGGGTCTCATAAACAAGACACGGACTCACTACGAGATTTGGACAATTGAGGGTCTCATAAACAAGACACGGACTCACTACGAGACTTGGACAGCTGAGGGTCCGTCATATGTTCTCCCGTGACATCTTTATGGTAACCTTTATAATAAATCAAACATTTTATTCCCTTTTTGGATTTTGTAGGTTAAAGCATCCTTATATGTTATCTATTCCTAGGTTATCTGTTCCTAGGTATAAAACTGAATCACATAATTCTTTTTATTTTCAGCGGATTGTTCCAATCTGGAATAAACTTCCTTTGGAAGAAAGATCTGCCACTTCACTTTTGTCGTTTAAATCTCAAGTGTCTCAGTTTTACAGAACAACATTTGTTCCAGTTTTTCGGGAGATAATATTTGTACATGGATGTCTTCTTGCCATTGCTCTCTCTGTCGGCGTAATTAATATGTTGCTTAATGTTGTCTTTTCCGTCCTAACTTGCTTCAGCGGCCCTCCAGTGGTGTAACGGTACAGGGGGATGGGGGGGTGTAACGAGGTATAAAATATTCAGTGGGTTTCTTGTGGTAGGATGGCCTTGTAGAGGTGCTGGTCACCTGTTCTATCTTACCACTCACTGGCTTTTGTTTAAAATATATTTTTGTGTATTTTGTGTTTGTTAGGGTTGTGGTTTTATATTTAATTGATGTAATCTGATTGCCAGTGTAAAATGTAATAAAATAAAATAATAAATATGCATGTGAGCCCAATTGTTTGGCCATATGCCTCCCCTTTAAGTCTCCCTCAACCCGCCCCTGTTTTTCCACTTTTGTCTTCACCTCCATCCCTCATACACGCTGACTAATGGAGCCATGATTGAATAATCTTTTATTATCGGTGACAAATACATTCTGACAATACAGAATTTTTACAATTATGACATTCACAAATTGCTGCGTAATTTTCAAAGCATCGTTACATAAATAATTTATACGGTCTATGGACAGCATTCACAAGTCTTATTTGATGCGTTGGCTCAGACCAAAATGTTAATGGTGCCCTCACACCATAGCGTATGCTGAAACCTATGAGTTGCGTGTAAATTTTTTTTTTATACGCACCAAACGCAACCCAAATCAACAATTTTGTCAATTTCTAACCTATTCAACCTATGGGTTGCGTGTGAGTTGCGTGTGGGTTGCGTGTGGGTTGCGTGTGGGTTGCGTGTGGGTTGCGAACTGAACTTATGATCCCCCAATATCTGCGATCACCTGCGTACGAGTTGCGTGCGAGTTGCGTGTGAGTTGCGTTCAAAACTTACAAGTTGCGTTGGACCTGCGTGCTAGTTGCGAATATCGGTCACGTGATAAAAACCTATAAAAGCGGAGCCGATTCAGTATTTTCTTCAGTACTGATTTGGTCATCGAAGAGTCACCTCGGAGGTCCACCAACAACTGACACCGATCTAGAAAAGGCCCACTATTTATACCATTTCTCAACACGCATGTAGTACGCAACTAACACGCAACTCACACGCAACTAATAGGTTGGATACGCAGGGCATAGGTTGGGGATACGCTGGGAATACGCACAATAGGTTGGGGGTACGCTACACACGCAACAGGATTGCAACAGGCACGCAACACGATCGCAACATGATCGCAACAGGTACGCAACACATTCGCAACATGTACGCTACCAAAACCTGGCCAGATACCTCAAATTTGGACCTGAGATCACCTGCGTTCATAACTTATGAGTTGCGTACCTGTTGCGATCGTGTTGCGATCGTGTTTCGTGCGTAGCGTCCCCGTTGCGTATAAATTGATCGCAGGCATTCGCAGAGAATTATTGAACATGTTCAAAATTTCTGAACTTACTCTGCGTGTGTCTGCGATCACCTGCGTGCTTGTTGCGTACTTCAAACCTATAAAACCTATTAGTTGCGTGTGAGTTGCGTTCGGAACTTATGACCACTACGCAACTGGTGATCGCTATGGTGTGAGGGCACCATAAGCTTTCCATGAAAAGAGTCATTATAATACAACAGTAATTGGTTTAGGTTCAATAAAAAATCATTATCTTTTACTTCATCATTCGATCAAGTAGGTTCATCGAATTGAAGAAAAGTTACGACTTGCCAAATGACACCGTGCAGCAGCGGATCAAGGGGACAAAACCTAGAAAGAAACGGTGGTTCAGCAGAAGACTCTAAGTACCGTAGATTAAGCATTGCGTTGACAGCCTTACCAAAATGACCAGGTTGCCCTAAGGATATTATCACGGCGCAGCCATCTTGTTTTTTCTACAATATTGTTTTTCAAAATGATCTTTTGAAATTCAAACCTCTTTGAGATACATGGTATTTGGCGATGAAATTATACAGCAGTTTCACACAGTAAAAATTTAACAAAAACCTGCTTTTTGTAGTAGCAAATGTTTGTTAAATCCTGGACGTCACCGTAGTACACGAATGTGAAATTCTAACCTGGGCTATGTATCATAACAGAACCCAATCAAATAATGACCACCGATTGTATACCTTACTAATTATGTCGATGACGTCATGTGACGGGTATGTGTTGTTCAAGTATTTCGTGAGACTGTATGTAGCCAGCTCCACTTTTTTTTATCCGTACATGTAAACAAATTATTTTGGAGGCGAAATATATTTTGATATGTAATACTGACAAGCTACATAACATTATGAATGTTGAGAATTTTTATTTCAGCAAATCTTTAAATGTATAAAATGACAGCCTATAAAGAAAAATTCTTCTTAGGAGAGTTTGATACCATCATCAACTTTCACAAAGAAACATCAAAGAATATCCTGCCTTTATTTATAGGCAAATACGAACCAGAAAGCACATATCACATAAACGAATTTCAATGCACACATTTGGAAAATGGTTGCTCATTGATGAAATTGAATAGTCGACAGCCTGTTGCTGCTGGCTTTGACGAAATTGAATGAACTTAACGACCATTTGAAATTGAATGATCTTATTTGTCGAGTGAATGCTCAGGTGTCGAAATTGAATGACTCTTTTTAACTGTTGAATGCTGATGTAGCTGAGCATTTATTTTCAAACGAAATTGAATGAGCCGGGTATCAAATTGAATGATTCTTTTCCGAAATTGTCCGGGAAAACCATCATCATCATCATCATCATCATCATCATCATCATCATCATCATCATCATCATCATCATCATCATCATCATCATCATCATCATCATCATCATCATCATCATCATCATCATCATCATCATCATCATCATCATCATTGTATATTTGTAGGTTGATGGAATTCTTGCATTGGGAGCCCTACACCGACGTCTGAATAGCACTGCATACTCGGTGTTTTCCGAGTGTCTGTGAAATTATATATTTGTTTATATATAAAAATTACAAAATTAATTCAGAATTCAGAAGTCTGTGGAGAATTTATTCGTCTTTATCCCTACCCCTCTCCACCTCTACCACCACCCATTTCCCAATAACAAAATTGTTGAATTATACTCAGAAAACTCAACTTGATTTGAAGATTGGTAGTGGTACCAAGCATCAGAAATGATTCCGTCTGACATGCCGTTTGTGTCATTTATTTTATAAGAAAACATGAAATGTATTACATTTGAAATTTATCACATCTTTTCAGGACTAATTACTACTCAAACGAGAATTTCTACATGGTGTCACCGCAAACAGTGATTACCAATCCTTTTCACCGTGTAAAACTACAAGTCTTATAAACAGAATACTTTAATTAATTACGGGTACTATATCTAACGTATTTCAAAGAAAACAATATTCCATAATATTGTCATAAAACGTAAAAAACATAAAATGTTCACTAATTCTTTTTAATACAAACTAGTACGCAATAGTAGGCCTACTCATTTTTACTACACCATGAGGTTGTCACCAAGTCAATGCGCGGGTGCGCCACAATTCCGATTAGGCTTATTGCGTACCGTATGTACATACATGCACACAGAGGGAGTCCATGATTTGCACATAATAGACCCACTAGGCCGTAGTCGGGAGAAGTAGAGGGTGTGAACATGGGACAAAAACCGCGATTGGGGACGGCATTCATACAGGGACACTAGAACAGGATATATGAATATGGGTCTAGGCCTATTTATTATTTACAAATCCTGCCCGCTGGTTGAAAGCTACAATGAAGCAGTTTAGGCCAAAATTTTTCCTTGTTTTTGCTATGAAACGATGTACAATTGCATCAACAACAAAAATAAATAAATAAATAAATAGATGGAAAAATATTGCATGTAAGACGTTTGTTTCTGTTGCCGCCAATCTGCTGCTAGTTTGCCGCCAATATTGTGCCGCTTGCCGTATATTTACATATTGATGAATAGACCTATACTGGCGTAATGTTATAATTAAACAAATATAGCAACACGGCCACAAGACAAGTTTTAATAGTTGACTTTTATTTCATCAATCTTACATCAAATTAAGCTTCATTGGGAAAATAAATGCAGTTTTTAATTTGCTACGGCAGGTATAACACCCAAGGTATAACACGCATATGCCTTGCACGCATAATGCACTGCCGCAGTATTTTGACAAAGACACGAAGGGCAATCAAAAATCATTTCTTTGGTTAGTTAATTAACCGTGTAACCGACCGTTTCAATAACGGTTACACAGTTACAAAAATAGCCGTAAACATTCAACCTAGATTATATCTAGGAATCTGTCTGTACGTCTTCCTGAAATGTTGATAGTGTCATGTTTCGTACAGGCCTACTTTTTTATTAAGGCCAAAATAGTCTCTGGTTTCTAGTCTCCGCGCGCGGCGCCTCAGACCCGCACGTCGGCATTTTTATTTATTTGTTTTATTAATTATTATTATTATTATTATTATTATTATTATTATTATTATTATTATTATTATTATTATTATTATTATTATTATTATTATTATTATTATTATTATTATTATTATTATTATTATTTCTATTATTGCTACATTTGGGCGACACTTCGTGAGAAAAATGTTTATATTAGGGCGACAAAAATATTAGGGCGACACATAACTGTCGCCCTAATATTTATCGTCTCGCCACCGGGATACTAGAAATGTTTGGACAGGTCTTTGAATAGGGTTGGCCCTCCTTGGTGTACCCGGATAAAAGTGATGTATCCAAAAAAGGACTTTGTAATTTGTCTTACCGAATAATTCGACGGATAAAATGGAGCGATTATATCTATCGTGGTGAAATTTGCTAGGTTAAGGTGACGGTAGGTTTTTGCTTTGTATGTCTCGAGAAAGGAATTATTGTTGTGTCTTTAATGAACAATTTTAATAAGTGCCTCTTATATGGTAACTTGCTGTAATTTGTTTCTTCATAAAAACATGAAAACAAGTTTTTCGAACATTTTCTGCTAATTTTGATCAGTTTTATATAATAACTTCACATGTTCTCTGAAGAGCGACCTCTAGTGCCAGATGGGCTTTGTGCGACGTCACTCGTTTTAGCGCCATAATTATCGACATGATCGAAGAAAACTTTTCGGTAGCCATTTTATTTTTAGCTGGTCTCCAGGAATAGGCTACACAAACAAGAGCAAATAACTTGTTTACAGTGTTACAGTAAGTGGAGAATTACTGTTTACATAACTTTATTTAACTGTAAGTCAAGTCCAAATGGAGAGCTGTTTAATGTAGGCCTGGCCTTGTTTTGTTAGATCTCTGAACTAGACAGTAACAACATGACTAACTCAATACAACCGACACCGTCAATACCTACACATCGTAATAATTTGACATAAAGTAGGCCTAGTATACTGTCTAGGGCCTAATAAATCTTGTCTCACATTTCAAAGTGTCTATTTCACTAGGCCTTTGGTCGGGATGGATACGGCCGGGTAAAAAACGTTAACGTGTTGTTAGTGCGTCAACATCCGCTTCACACTTTGTCACTGTTTGCGGGACTAACGTTACGCACAGTCGGCACGTTACGTTAGCTAACGATAGGCCAGGCCTCGCCAGTGCTTCCACGATCAAAATGACAGTTTTCTTTTTCTGGGATTGAATTTTAAATTTCCTGAGATTCTCTGATTCTGAGATTTCCTGATCTTCAGTAAAATACTAACTTTGGCCAGTTTCACTTTCAGGCCTGTGATAGTGTGATACTGATACTGATAGTGATACTTCAGGCCTGATACTTTGTTTATGTGTAGGCCTAGCTCTGGAGTCTAAAGTAAGCTAGTAGTATGAGTATGAGGAAAATGTAAATGTAAAATATAGGATCGTTAAAGCGGACAGTGCAGTGTGTATACATGAACAAAAAACACATGAAAATTTGGGCAAAATCAGTCATCTGATGAGTCAGGAGAAAATAGTGCAAAACCGTTGTTTTTGTATGGGTTAAATAAAGCCTAAGAATAAGATAGGCCTACTTACAATTTAATACAAAACTATATATTGCCCCATTCCTAATATTCCTGAAAGTAAAAACACAATCAGGCATGTTGCTATTTGTTACATGGAATTTAAGATACTTACAAAACTATATAGGCCTATTACCCCATTCCTAATATTCCTGGAAAAAAAATACAATCAGGCATGTTGCTATTTCAGTACTTGCTACATGGAATTTCACTGGATGAGTTTTTTGTGTCAATTCTTTACAGATAAGCATGAAGCTAAGAAAGCGTTTGTGCAATGATATTAGTCAGCTCTTCACCCCAACTCCATTTGAGGAGGCTAGAAGGTACTGCTGTCTGCAAACAGACCAGGAAGGATTTGAGCAGCAATATATTGACAAAACTATAGGTACAGTGATCCCCATTTTACTTAACAGGCATACTACTTGCATATATATTTGCTTTTGCAGTTTCATGTTAAACATTCAGTTGGCTGTTTTTTTATTGGCTGTGTACTGACTACAAAAATTAGAAGCAACATGAAAAAAGAAAGAAAAAAGCTAACAACAACACCATGTGCAGTCTCTGCTTGATGATTTCAAGGACATCAAACAAAGTTGATCATTATTGCTGGGGAATAATCTAGGGCTGCAAGTTAATGGTTATTTTTGTAACCGTGTAACCGTTTTTGAAACGGTCGGTTACTCGGTTAACCGACCGTAAATCTATTTTTAATAATATGTTGGAAACATAAATGTTTCTTCTGCTCCCTGGAAACGGTGTACAAGAATTTCGCTAAGAACCATCGTTTCCTAAATTTGAAATAATTTTCGGAGGTTTTGTAGCTGCCTTAACTATGAAAACTTTATTTTATAAACCAAAATTGCATTTAATACAGTTTAAATTATGTTCATTGTCACTGTGCCAAAACAAACAAAAACTTTGAAACTAAACTTGTCACTTATTATTTTTATTTCCCCAATTAGGCCTACTTACGATTAACTTGATGTTTTTTTTAAAACCATGTAATTGAATGAACGGTCGGTTAACTGTGTAACCTGTGTAGCCCTAGAAATAATCTTTATCAGTTTCAGCAAATTTATTGAGAGATAATTTGAATATTGCATTAGTGGTATGACTCTACAATACTTTGTTTATTCCAGGTCACGGGGTGTTTACAAAGAAATCCTTCAGTAACGGAGATTTCCTGTTAGAGTATAGAGGAGAGCTTATTCCGCACAGAGAAGCTCTGCGCAGGGAAGAGATGTACAAGGATTCACATGGAATATTTTTATATTTCTTTAAGAATGGACAGCATGGTACAATGTGGTAAGTACACACGGGCAGGCGCGTAGCCAGCCCTGTCGGTCCGGGGGGGCAAAATTAAGATGATCGTCCCGATTTCATGGTTTAAATTTAATTGCGAAATACTGAATAATATTGAATCAAAACAATCGATATATTGTACAAACATGACCATCTGTGATTTATTGTTCTTTCCTTGGATCTATACTGTCTGAACTGTTGCTATTAATTTCTACACTGTCATGACTGTGATGAACTTAAACATTCATAATTAATCGTATTCGTAATGTATATATATACACACCGTTTACAACACACATTACACTGAAAGTTATTCGTGTACATGTCGTATAAAAACCTTTAATAAAATGTTGTAAGACAAGTTGTAAATACGTTCTGCACGTAACCCGAGTACATACTGGTTCATTGTATTGATTCAAATTTCAAGTTTTTAATGTTTTAATGTTTGTTTCTATATAAATTCGTCTCTAATTAACAAAAAAGTTGAAAGATCCATCTGTAAGGTCCATATTTTATGAGCAATTTATATATCTCTCATTAGTGCATTTTGTTGCCTTTCTTGTAATGTCAAAATATATTTTTGCTGCCAATGGCGAGCATTTCTATCCCGGGTTCCTATTCAAATGAAACAAACAAAAAAGAATCTCCCGTCTCCCTTTATCAATTATTCACTCCCTTTACCATTCCCTAAATCATCCTTTCCTCCCTCCCTAAATCTGCCTGCCTCTGCATCCTTCGTCCCAGGTCCGTCCTTCCCGCCCTTTCCGGTCCCTTACCCTCTCCGGCTCCCTCGGCTCCCTTCCTTCCCTACCCCTGCCCTACCGCCGTTTCCACCCGCCCTAACCTTGCCTGCCTTAAGTTAGGCTGCCTTGGTACTCGTCCCAACGGTCCTATCCATCCTTTCTTCCATTACCAAGGCCCACATTTCCTTCTCTCCTCCCCCTCCCTCCCTCCTCCGTCCTCCCTCATTTCGTCAATAATCCCTACTCTTCTAATTTCTTTCTTTACCTCTTTCGTTTTTCTCCCTCGAGTCCCTCCCTCAATTTTCCCTCCTTTTCTCTCTTCCTTTGCTTTTCTCTTTTCTTTATTTTTACCGTCCCGATTTTACTTCTATTTTTTTTCCGGGGGGGCAGTCTGCCCCCCCTGCCCCCCCGCTGGCTACGCTACTGCACACGGGGCAATTCTTCGGTAATGGAATTGCATCTTTTCAAGACCCGGTAAATAGTTGCCATCTGCACTGTATCTATATTAGTTTGTGTCATTGAAATATATTGACATGAAATAAAAACTTTTCACTTAAAAGGGCAAAGGTCACAATCTAAACAGAAAAAAAGTATGAAAATAAGTGTTTTATAATTCCGTCATCAAGTTTTTTGCAATTCTGTTACTGCAAATAGTATTAACAGAATTACAGAGATGGCGAAGGATATAGAAGTAATGACCCAAAGTGAAACTGTATTTTAATATTAGATCGTAGGTAGACCTATTTAAAAGAAAAACAAAAATTGGGGGAAAATGATAAAAACAATTGTAGGAATGTACTTTTTGTATTTTTTGGGTATAATGTAATTATGTGTGACTTTCGTGGGTTTATTTATTTACTTTTTTTGGAGGAGACGGGAATTATTATTATTATCATTTTTTTATTGAACAAATATTTCGTACCAAAGTTTTCTAACAAAACCATTCCAATTAGGCATGCATTGATCACAATGTTCAAGAGATCTAAATTCATGTTATTTTAACAAAAATCCACATTTTCCCATTAATCACTTTTCCCACAAAAGGGCTTTCCAATTTAATCTCTGGGATTGAATTCCTCATGATTGAAATTCTGGTCAAGAATTAATATCTTTTGATAATTGTTTTTTTTCTTCCAACTTTGCCTCTCCCATGGAGAATTACTTACATGAACTATTGGAATAATTTTCGCATCCTTTGATTTATTTAAATATTTAAATTTCAAAGAAAATGTTGCTGAAGTGTTTGATTTGTCAGTACAATAAAAATCTAATTTATCTATTTTTGTTTAATTTATTTTAATTTCAGTATTGATGCTACACATTCAACAGGACTAGGTAGAATGATAAATGACGCTACCTTGCCAGTAGCAAACTGCAAAATGATGATATTTACAGGTTGCACAAATGGACCTCAGGTGCACCTATGTGTATTTGCAATAAAAAACATACAAAGAGGCACAGAGCTCAGGTATGACTATGGGATAAAGGACCTTCCTTGGCGTAAAAAGGTATGTGGGTATATTTTAAGAGGATCTTTTAAAATATTACATAAAAAAATATTTCAGAAACATTCATTGGTTTTAAGGCAGCAATTATTATTCCATACAAAAAAATAAAGTTAGTTACTTTTGGGTTTGCAAATCGGACCAGATTTATTATTTGTAACAAAGGAATTTAGTATACTGTTGCACATCACTCCTTAATATTTCTACCAGTCAGCCACAATTACTTCCCCCTGAAGTGCAGCTGTATGGGTAAATTCTTTTATTTTTATTTTTATTTAAATTTGTTAGGTTTCAAGTAGTCTTGTAAACAACATAAAATGGGTTTTACATTTATATATTAGAATCCTCTTACCAAATTTGTATGAGCCCGAAGAGTGTGGATCCAATCTAAACTTAAGGTAAAATATAGGATTGTAATCATCCAAAAAAAATTATTAGTTTCAATAACTGATTATGAAGTTCATACTAATCCTCCAAAGAAATATTTCCCTCTGAAGTACTGTCAAAGTCGAGAAAACAACATTTGAAGACCCCAAAAATCACTGTTGCTTACATTTGATTGGGCGAATCAAAATAAGGACAAATACATGTCGTAGAGTTGCTGAAATGGGCATGGTTTTTCACTATTTTCTGTTGACTCGGATGACAGTTTGAGGCCAAATTTTCACAGGTTTGTCTTTTCATGTATATGTTGAATCACACGGTCAGCTTTACCAATCAGATATTTTACCTTTAACAATAAAATGTAATCCTCAACAAGTGAGGTTTTCCTGTTTATTCATAGCAGCAAATAAAGCCATACAAGGAGTTCATCAAGCCTGTAAAGGAGGTTGAACAAAGTGCCCTAGCATCACTCTCTTTTTGTGGACTGAAATTGGTAAGTGGGACATTCCATTTATGTGGGGGCCAGTGGTAAAAATGCACATTAATGGGGAATTGTCATGTTAGTTTAGTCCACATGTTAAGTTTTGTGTTTTTCTTGAGTCACCACCATCAATTTGTACTACATACCTACAAAATGTGTATGTGTATTTGCTTAATATTTTGACATTCTAGCTAAACTTTGTAATGGAGCTTTATAACATGCAGTATATAAAACTTTGCCAACTTGTTTTAGAATTTGTAATATTAGGCAATACATCTTTGGTGTCCCCGTAACATATTTACACATGAAACTTTGTTTTTGCACCACAAAAATGTGATAAAACACTGATAAACTAATCAATTGAGTTTTTAGCTTAAAATTTACCAAGTTATCTAAAGCAGACACATATATATGGTAGGAAACAGATTCTAGTGTGGTCTTAATGTGATGAAAGCATTTTGGTGTCCCCTTTTACACGTGAAACCCATAATTTTCGATGAATGAAGATATTTTGAGGGTGTACATAATTCTTACACCCCTGAAAAGAACTTACATGCCATCATTTTTAAGAAACTTATTAAATATAACAAATTAAAAATGGTTTTGATGATATAAAAGCTGAATTTTTTTAAATTTAGGGCCTAAAATGTGCATGTTACAAATTGGCACCCTAATTTATGGAATGACCTGAATACATTAATTATTTATTGATATTTTTATTTCATAATTGGGTTAAGGTATGTTTTACACCACAAGAGATAAACATTACTCATAAATAACTGCCAAGTCTTATAAATAGTACATTACATAACAAATATTTGTGGTACAGATTCCTCAGTTGCAGTAGAGAGTTAGATATTTTTGTATGCCAAGGGTGTAGAGTTTAAACACTAAATGAATAAGGGTATTTCTTGCAGGACAGGAAAGAAATCTTTCCCAATTTTGATTAAAAATAAAAAGCTCTCAAGTTTACGTGCACGACAATTTAAATTGACATCTTCTGATGGCAGCTTTGCCCAAGGTAAGCAATAGGTGTAAGACAAAATGGTATGTTTTTAATTGAGCTAGATATATGTGAGCATAAAATTGAGCAAGTGACTGCATAAATGATAAAAACTTTTAAACCACTCTATAGATGGGAGGTGATGAGCACTCAACTGGGGAATGTAGCACCGATGGGAGATCTCCTGATGGTGATGAACAATCCCCTGGCAACAATGGGAAATCTCCTGATGGCTACACTGATAAACGAACCCCTAGCAGTGAAGGGCACTCCCATGGCAGAGATGGACAATCCCTTGGCATTGACAGACATTCCCATGATGATGACAAGAATTCAAAGCTAGCTAAAAACAATCCCTTGAATTTTGTAAGGTATGTTGAAGAGCTTTATCAATGTCAAATAGCAGACACCATTTGGGCACTTTAATAAATTTACATAAAATATGTCACAATAGCATTAAGACAAGGCAAGGATGGCAAAGTTAACAATGATAACCTTCTCATAATTAGACTACGGTTATTTCTAGTAGTACAATTCAACTTTCTGCAGCCACTCATTTTAGGCTCTCATTGAAAAAAAAACCATTTCATATCTGAGGAAGTAACTAATTGCAAACTCTCAAGTGCACACACGGATCAACAATACACATTTTTTACGGGTTATCTCCTGAAATTTTGGTAGTTTTATGAATGTTTATTCCCTGAGAAAGAAGTTTTCACATTGACTGATTGAACGGAAGAATCTTTTAATAACTCTACAGGTGGTTGATGATATGCAAGGCGTTGAAGAGTATCCAAGTGACAGTAACAAGCAACCACCTGAGGGAAATGGGAGATCTGATGGTGGTGAGAATCCAAGTAGTGAAGATAAACAGTCCCTTGATGCAGACAGGAGATCCTACGATGGTGACGAGCACTCAAGTGGTGACAAAGAACACTCAGGTAGCAGTGATGGGAGATCCCTTGATGGCTACACTGACAAACAAACCCCTAGCAGCAAAGGGCACTCCCATGGCAGTGACAGACATTCCCATGATGTTGACGAGAATTCAAGTAGCTATGAAAAACAATCCCATGAATTTTATAAGGTATGTTGAAGAGCTTTATTAATGCAGACAACATTAAGGCACTTGAATAAAAAATAATTATGTCACAAAAAATAGCATTAAAGACAAGGCAAGGACAGCAAAGTTAACAATGAGGAGGACATTCTCATAATTAGACTACGGGCATGTCTAGTAGTGCAACTCAACTTTCTGCAGCCACTCATTTTAGGATCTCATTGAAAAAAATCCCCCTTTCATACCTGAGGAAGCAACTAATTGCAACCTCTCAAATGCACGCACGTGCTAAGACACATTTTTTACAGGTTATCCCTGAAATTTTGGTAGTAATATGAATGTTTTTATTCCCTGAGAAAGAAACTTTCAAATTGATTGATTGAATAAAAGAAACTTTTAATAATCGATCTACAGATGATTAATGATATGCAAGGCGTTGAAGAGTATCCAAGTGACAGTAACAAGCAACCACCTGAGGAAAATGGGAGATCTGCTGGTGGTGAGAATCCAAGTAGTGAAGATAAACAGTCCCTTGATGCAGACAGGAGATCCTACGATGGTGACGAGCACTCAAGTGGTGGTGATGATGTACAGTCTCCTGGTGGTGAGGAGCCATATCATAGTGGTGAAGGGCACTCCTCTTGTGGCTATGCATCATCCTCTGGCAGGGTTCGGAGGTTTCCTGGTAGCAATGAGCACTCGCACTCAGATTCAGATTCGTATGTGGCAGATTCTGATAATGAATCTTCCTATGGATCTTCATATCTTCCAGGTATTTATGCAATACCTTTAAAGTGAAATTAGGGCATAACATATTGGCAAAATATTACTAAGTCATAGGTATAATGCATGAATTTTACAACATGACCCTAGGCCTTTGTTATTAATCATGGTGATTCATTATTTTTGTGCAAGAACAAGTAATAACCATTTTCATTTCTAATCTTTCAGGTTATAGGAGAGGAATCATCAATTAATATTGCTGTGTTAGCAAACTATCTGATAGAATCAAGATTTTACTACTAATATATACATACCGGTATACCACCCTCCCAATTTATTTTATATATATTATTTCAGGTCTCTGGAAATGTAAGCCTGCAAGTAAACCTGCTGATGCATACACAGATAAAGCTGCTGATCAAGGTATGTACCACTAAAATATGACTTTTTGTTTCAATAAAATTATATACACACCACCTTTAATGCAGATGTTCTTCACCTTGCACCATGTAAATTGCTTATTTTACAGAGCTATAGTGGCGTATTCATGGGGAGGTGCAATATGTGACTTTAGGCCAACTTTTTTGAGCCCCTTGTAATTGGTGGGACCTGTTTCCACCCCCCTCCATTTTGAATTTTGTGGAACCAGAAATTATTTTGCTGTTTGTAAATTCGGGGTCCTTTTCCATCATCACCAGGCATTGTAGATCCAGCAGTTAGAATGCATCTAGCTAGACCATCCCAAATTGTAAAAGTCTCCCAAATTATATCAGCCCTGCAAAGCAGGCTGATATATTGTAATGCAAAAATTCTTTCTTTCATTATATCAGCCCTACGAAGCAGGCTGATATATTGTAATGCAAAAATTCTTACTTTCTTCGGGCAAACGGTCACGTGACCAAAATAAAAATGCCATAACTCCTAAACTATTCGGCCGATTTTAAACAAACCTGGTCAAATTAAACCTTGACACCTGCCCTATCTAGAGATGGTCATAACATTTGGCCAGAGGTCATCTGGTGGTCAGTAGTGGTCATTTTAGCAATATTTACAAAATGTTTCTACTCCCACATCCCATACTATTTTTAAATGATAGCTTGGTCATTATACATTTAAAAAAACTCGGTCAGCCGCTTACCAAAAGGGAGTTCGTAAAAAATGCTAAGCGGCTGATATTCGTGCTTCGTGAAGCACATTAGCTCTAGTTTAAAAATTGTGCCATAAAGTGGGGCTGGAGGCAATTATTCTAATCAATTCTGAAAATATTGAGTTTGAAAAGAAAACACTTGATATGCAGGCCTACCTACCACCCCCCCCCCCCCGATCATTTTTCTCATATTATAAGTGTTGTACATTGCACAAAAATGCATGTAGACTAGGCCCTATACAGACTTTTAAAATGGCCCCGAAAAAAAAAGTTTTTGCAAAATGTAGCATTAAAAATGGAGCTGGGACGTTCCTCCTTCCACCCATGTACATGTATGAAGTAATATTAATCCTCTCTTCCTTCATTTTCTTATTAGGCCTATTCCAGATGTTCTAGATCTGGAATGTTCTGAAGAGCTTAATTTTATTATATGAATCCTAGTAATTGTCAGGCCCATGTAAAGATCATACACATGTATGATTTTCTTTTGTGCTTCAATCTGAAAAGGTATATTTACAAGAACGTGATGTGTCGCATGGTGTAGGGGCATAGAGTTACCAACTTGCCTCACTGGTAGATACACCACTGAGTAACACATGATACATTAGGCATTAATAATTAAACTTTTTTCACACTTAATTTGCACAGGTGCTCATAGAGTGTTGACACAAGGTTTGGACAGTAGTGATGATGATGATCCTATGGATGAGGATTATACACCATCATCGGAGAGTGAATCAAGTAGTAAGTTGAAAATTACCATGTCTTTACCTTAATTATCCATAATTACATATAATGTATTTCATGAAGGGTCTGTCAAATAAACCCATGATAAAACAGATTTTGTGCAGTTTGTTTGACTATAAATATATCAACATACGTAGTAGGGTATTTTGCCTGAATTTTAATTGGCATCTGCATGCAAGTTGGATTTAAAGTTAGGAATAGGTTGAAAATTAAAATATCTCTATGTGAAGCACATAGAGAATTTAGAATAGATTTTTAAAAATTGCCATGATATTACAATTTTTTAACAAGTTACATTTGAATAATTAGTTTTTCTTTCTTATTAAACAGGCATGCAACTTTTTTCTCAGCTGATTAGCTGATTTTCTTTTTTTCTATCTTGTTAATGTCATTGAAAACTGAAAGGTTTTGTTTGCTAGGCAATTCCTCTTTGTTTTTGCAATAACAAAGTTGCATGTCTGATTAAAGTGACATGCACATTTTTACAAAGATAACAGCGAAGAAGATGGATCTAGCCAATGCAAAGGCATGATTTCAAGACTTAATTTAGTTAAAATGCATGGTAATGATGTTACAGGTGACGACATACCAGTGCCCAACGGTCAACTTCAGACAGAGCATGAGTCTAGAGGTAACAAGTTGTCATCAAGACATAAAGGTATGTGTACATGTAACAAAAAATAATTGTAGACAATAATATAAATTGGTGGTATTTGGTCATATTGGTAAGAATTTTGCATCCTTTATTTCATAAATATCTTTAACAAAAACTATTTCTCATCGCTGAGTCCCCACAACAGTAAGAATTAATTGTATCATGTACTTGTGCATGTAACTAGAGAAAATGTTGGCTATCTGATGAACAACATTATGGTGACATGTAAATTCAATTTCAGATTTTTCTCTTAAAAATTCACAACAAACCTTTATTACCACTCCTCATCTAGTTCATATACAATAAAATTTGAGGGTTGTCATATATATTCACACAGCAGCATTTACATAGTTCTATTCATTGACTGACACAGTATGCAGGGGTGTGGATTCAAACCCTGCTAAAGTAACATAATGCTTGTGCCCTTAAACAAGATATTTGATACACTTCAACCTTCCCAGCCATTGTAGGTGGGAAGATATGAGGTAACTGATGTAAAAAAAAAAAAAAAAAGCAAAACTGGATTGTTTGCCCTTACCATGATCAGAGGTAATAAAATATCAATCAAAATTACTCCTTCTGGTGCATAACATTTGTATCCTTTTTTTCCATATTTTTAGATAACGTACTTCAAAAGAAAGGACCATCAGTACCACAGCAAACATCATCTGCCATTGAATCTGAATCGGTGCCAGAGCAAACATCATCTGCCATTGAATCTCAATCAGTGTCAGAGCAAACATCATCTGCCATGATGTCTGAAAAGGAGAATCTTGATAAATGTACCAGTAAGTGCACTAAACATACATGCACGCAATTGAAACAAACATATTGTTCTTCATATAACCAGCTGTGAAGGACTAGTTAAAAATAAGGTGTATACTTGTCCACATATCTTAGCTACCTTTTTCGATAGAGACCAGTGGTAACAAGATATACAAAAATGTAGAAGTAGCTTTTCAAAGGAAGAATTTGCAATGGTATTGGAAAATTACACTCATTCGGAAGATTTAGTATCCACAAACGTGTCATAAAACCAGTTTTAAAAATCAACAACTTGGGTGTTGTAAGTTTCTGAGAAAAAGTGAGTAATGGTAACATTTTGTTTATGTTTTTGTGTATATTTGTATAAAAGTAGAAAGACTGGGGTTTTGGGGACTCCAGATAGAGTTGTCTTAAAGATATCACTAGATGGAAATATTTCTGGACAATTGGTAATAGTATCATCACCTTCACCTTTTAGATTAAAACATGTAAAACAAATTTCCCCTGATTTCCACCAAAGCCGAATTATATGGCATGAATACAAGTTAAGACACATTATAAAAGTGTCATTTTATTTCTTTGCAGGCCATAGGAAGAAACCCTATAGACCTTGCCCTTTTGTGGAACTTTGCAGAGCAGGCTAAGCCGACACATGACCAGTAAACACAAAGGTGGAAAGCAACCATTAAGGACGCAAAGAAACTTCCACAGAGAGCGACACCTAGTCTTAACAAAACTGAGGCTACAGGGTATTTATGATTATAATAAGGTTTTAATGAAGAATGGCAAATCGTCTGAATTGATGACACAAAGGAAGCAACAACATACCGGTACATCCCAGTTTGTCTTGTGCAGCACTTGTAAGGGATTTTTCAGTAGACGATTCTTTTGGAACCATAAAATGCACTGCAACCAAGATTCCGTCAACAGTTCAACCCCATTGTCAACTTCGTTCCTCACGCCCCAGCCAAGGTTTATTACGGAAGAGTTTCAAAAGCACATTCTTAGTCGCTTTCGTGATGGGGAGGTGGGAAACATTTGCAGAGATGACCCTATAATCTGCTTACTTGGTCAAACACTATATAGTAAGATGAAACGAAAGCAAGACAAGAAAGTTGAAGTTCGAAAATCTGTGATGTCTGACATGAGAAGAGCGGCCACACTATTCCTCGAATTCAAGAAAGTGAAAGGTAACCAGGAACCATCACAGCCAATTAATGCAGTAGAAATGTTGTCACGACAAAATTTCAACGACCTCCAAGAGGCAATTGAAAACATGACATCTAGTGAAGAGAAAATGAAAATCAAAGAATAAACTCAAATCAGGGTTAAAGATTGCTTTGCTTTATCTGCTCAAGAAAATGGCTAAAGTTGTTCAGGGTAATTACCTAATTGAAGGAAATGACGCCAAGGCAGAGGAAGTGGAGAAATTTGTGCACGTTCTGAATCACAACAGAGATTTTGTGTTTGGTGATGCCATCTACTTACTCAACAAATCCAGGCAGGTTAATCTCAGAAAGCCAGATCAACTCCCCCTTGAGTCAGATGTGAAGAAACTACGAGATTTCACCATCACAAAAATGAAGGAGATGTTGGATGACAACTTTCTGTTTTGGTCACCAAATGAATATGTTCAACTCCGTGATCTGGCTGCTTCAAGGATAACTTTGTTCAATGCGAGGAGAGGTGGAGAACCAGCAAGACTACCACTCACAGAATGGGAAGAAGCAGCCAATGGGACTTGGCTGGATAAGCAGTCACTAAGCCGCATCGACAAATCAGACCAGAAGTGCTTCAAAGAAATGAAGGTCACATTTCAAACAGGAAAGGGCAATGACCACCTTGTTCCTGTTTTAATTCCGCTGGACACAATAGATGCAATGAAAAAGCTATCTGACCCAAGAGTCCGTGAAACAGCCACAATACATGCACAGAACCCTTACATGTTCCCATGTATCCACAACAGTGATAGCCATATCAGTGGATGGCACAGTGTGCAGAAGGTTTGTAATGCATGCACAAGTACAACAACCACACACAGATGACAGCAACCTCAATGCGTCACCGTGCTAGTACACTCTATGCGAGCATGGACGTACCAGAAAGTGAACGTGTGCTTTTCTATAAACACATGGGCCATTCAGCACTAATCAACGCCAATATCTACCAAACTCCGTTAGCCGTGGAGGAAGTTAGGAAAGTGGGACGAAGATTACAACAAATGGATTCGCAAAGATATACATGTATGTACATGCATCATGCAATAAATAAATTTGTTTCCATTTTCTTGCATTTGGTTACAAACTTGGCTGGATTATACTGTGTCCCCACTTCAAGATACGTAAATGCATGATACAAAGTTAGAAATAACTAAGGACATAATCATTGAGGAACCCAAGCTAATGCACCATCTTCAGGAATGTTTGACAAAATAATTGTCTACTACGTCTGCAATCTAATGGAGTTGAACATATATACACATGCATTTCATTCAGTAGTATGGCTCCTTTACATATTAATAGAAACTCATATCACAGTGGTTCATGAAGAGGCACATAAACAAAATTAAAGTAATTCTTGAATGATAATTCTCCTGCTTGTTTTACTTTTGTTATGGAATGCAGGTGAAGAGGCTTCCACATGCGAGACAGCTGATGAATTTCCTGATCATGTAACAATTACAGAAAGAGTTGGAGGTAAAATATTGGATACAAATTCAAAATTATACAATTTACGCACACACAAGAACACTACACATGCTTATAAAATATTGCATTTGAATTGATGGGATGAGATAACAGGACCCACATGAAGTTAAGTGGCAAACTGTTAACTGTAAAAGTCTGATGATGAAAAGCTGTATTTCAATTTAACTATAGATTTTATGTCCCAAGTTTTGTAACTTTGCCTGTGTAAAGCTGGACATGTTTCTTGTTTATAACCCCTCTGCACAGCTGGACAAAATATTAAGTTTTTGGACTAAGAGCTGAGAGCTATCTAGTGTATAACAAACAGCCATATTTTTATGTGCAAGATTTTCTCATTGAACCTACATGTAGGTTGTACAAATTAACTAAATAGGTTACAGTAAAAGTTGACACAAAAAGTTTTAAATGAATAACAGGAAATATCTCTGCTTGGATAAATCAATACAACTTGAAGGAAAGCCACCCTACATTTTACCTAGCCAATTAAAGCATGTCTTATAGCAGGATGAGTAAACATTTTCTTTTACATGTGCTAACACACTCTTAATTTGAACTGCAGGTGAGGAAATGGCTGAAATACAAGACATTATATCTGAGAAACTAGGAGGTTAGTTATCAGTTGCAAGTTGACGTTGTTTCTGTACAAGGTTTACAATTGTTATGGCCAAATACAATAAATAGGTAAAATAAAAATCTCATTTTCTTCCTCTTTGGGTTTATTCGACTTTAAGAACCGATTGAATAACCCAAAATGTGTTACTTTTTCAACACGTTCATTTGATTTGGCAGTTTTTTACATTTAAAAGTTCTTAAAATAAAATTAAAAATATCATTTATGTTCTGCAGATCCAAGGGTCTTGCATGACCCTTTTAGAAACATGATGATGCCAAGGAATAATCTCAGAATCTTGTAGATAAAGAGAGAGAATTCCTGGATCTCTATGATGAAGTCATCAAATAATAGAGGCAGATAGTGATAGAAATGAAAGCAAAACAAACATACTTGACCTTTTAAGTGGTGTTTGAATCCTGTCCTACTGATTACAAGTGTTTATTATACACAACACTGCCCTAGCTCCAAAAAGCTCATTGAATGGGAATTTGAATCCAAATTGTTTGCTTATATCACAAAAGCTCAGTGGAAGGAGTTTAATTGACTTTCCTATTACAACTTTCAGGATCCGATGAGGGAGTCACAGCCAAAACCATTGTCCAAGGGAACAGAGGTAGATATCATTTAGTAACATCTCAAAACTAAGTGTTAGGAATTGAATACCATATTATGCTTATGTTACAGTTTCTTTCAGCAAAAGCAGGAGTGTATGGAAAAAATTTGAGACTCATTGGCCATCATCCTTTATTATCCCACACTCATTTTTATACTTTTAGAGGAAGTACACCATTATAATAATGTCATACTATCTAGTAAGGTTTAAACCTTACTGGATTGTATTTCCACCATGCAAAGTTTCAAATCCTACAAATGTCATAATAGGTCAAGTGGTTAGACTGCAGGGTTTGAATCCAAAACTGACCGCTTAATATTTAACCTGCCTGTATAAATATTGTCATCTAATTACTGAATTGCGCTATTGGATTGAGCAGTCCAGAATCTTCAGTGTATAACAAATATTAATATAAAGAGAAAACTTGGCAGTTGTCAGTTTGGCTTTTATATCCAAATAGTTATAATTTGAATAATAATGTACTTACACAGGTACAAATAATCTCTACATAATTGATATTTTTTTGGGACACAACTTAAATTTTTTCTTCCATTCTTTGAAAAGTTTCCAGACCCTATACCAGATGGTCTAAATGGGAGACTGCAATTGTCATGGAAAACTTCAGAGGATGGATTAATGGCCAAAGTCTACCAGGTGAGTTTCATCACTGTTTCAAACCATGAATTGAACATGTTATTGTTATCATGTTCTTTGTTTTCAGTAATAAAATGATATCAAGGTAAATTTACAAAGAACATTTTGATTTTGGTAATGCTTTGCTTATAACTTTTGAAATGCAATTGCAAAATGAACAGTTCAAGAACAAGTTTCTGTAAATTAAAGGAACAAACTATATCACATCTCAGATATAGTGAAATTTGGTTGGTACAAAACTGTTGTGTAACAAAGTTTTCTTAAACAATTAATTAGATTCAATATACATGTAATGAGAGTGAGACAGACCAGCCAGTGTGATTTACTTCAGTAAGTGAAGTGAAATATCCAATTAGTGCAGACTTCTATCGAAAATAGTAATGTTGCAGGGGCTTGGTGTTCTAAACTATGTCTATCTTTTGTTGTTGCTTGTCAATGTCAATAGTATCTTATTTTCATGTACTTTGTAGGAAAGAAGGACATCTTCCTGTTTCTCCAGAAGTACCCATCCTTAAAATTCACCTGGCAGACAGTGAGGACAAAGGTATTCAACGAACAACAGGCTTCAAACAAGAGACTGAAGAAACAAATCTCTCAGCTACAAGAATAAGAACCTGATCAGTTGTATCATGGCACTCTATTCAAAGGTAGAGGGTCCAATTTATGGTTTCTTCCACAGACCTGTGCAGACTTACATCCTGTTCTCTCTAGGTCGTCCTCAGACGAGCCCTCCATCGACGCTTCCAGTCATCCCGGTTCTCCATACATCTGGCCAGTTCGTTGGTACTTAGCACTCCTGCATCCTTCCTGAGTACGTCCATGTATGTTAATGTAGGACGTCCTCGTGACCGATGCCCATGTGTTGGTTCCCACAGCACCAATTTGCTGGATGGCAGCTCTTGATGTCTTTGGCAATGTCCTGCTAGTCTCATTCTCCTGACAGCTATTAATCTTCCACTAAGTGGGCACTTTCATAAATAAGGTATGTAATGTGTTTTATCATTTAATGATGAAGCCATAATCTTTGATTTTTGAAAGGTTTTAATTAAATGAATGAATCTAGACTCATGAAATATTGGAAGTGCATTAATGAATCTAGTCTCTTGAAATATTGGAAGTGCATTAATGAATCTAGATTCTTGAAATATTCGAAAGGAATTAATAAATCTAGAGTCTTGGAATATTGGAAGTGCATTGATGAATCTAGACTTGAAATGTTGGAAGTGTATTGATGAATCTAGTCTCTCAAAATATTGGAATTGCATTGACAAATCTAGAGTTAAAATATTGGAAGTGCATTGATGAATCTAGTCTCGTAAAATATTCAAAGTGTATTAATGAATCTAGACTTGAAATATTGGAAGTGCATCGATGAATCTAGACTTGAACTATTGGAAGTGCATCGATGAATCTAGACTTGAAATATTGGAAGTGCATTGATGAATCTAGACTCTTGAAATGTTGGAATTGCGTTGATAAATCTAGACTCTTGAAATATTGGAAGTGTATTAATGAATCTAGACTTGAAATATTGGAAGTGTATTGATGAATCTAGACTTGAAAATCGAGATTAAATACGAGTGTATTGATGAATCTAGACCTTGAACTAAACCATTGAACTATTGGAAGTTTATTTATTAATCTAGACCCTTGAAATATTGGAAGTGTATTAATGAATCTAGACGCTTGAACTATTGGAAGTGTATTGATGAATCTAGACGCTTGAGATATTGATGAATCTAAACCCTTGAACTATTGGAAGTATATTGATGAATCTAGACCCTTGAAATATTGGAAGTGTATTTATGAATCTAGACCCTTGAACTATTGGAAGTGTATTAATGAATCTAGACCCTTGAACTATTGGAAGTGTATTGATGAATCTAGACCCTTGAAATATTGGAAGTGTATTGATGAATCTAAACCCTTGAACTATTGGAAGTGTATTTATGAATCTAGACCCTTGAAATATTGGAAGTGTATTAATGAATCTAGACGCTTGAACTATTGGAAGTGTATTGATGAATCTAGACGCTTGAGATATTGATGAATCTAAACCCTTGAACTATTGGAAGTATATTGATGAATCTAGACCCTTGAAATATTGGAAGTGTATTTATGAATCTAGACCCTTCAAATATTGGAAGTGTATTAATGAATCTAGACCCTTGAACTATTGGAAGTGTATTGATGAATCTAGACCCTTGAAATATTGGAAGTGTATTTATGAATCTAGACGCTTGAAATATTAAAGTGCATTGATGAATCTAGACTCTTAAATTTTGGAAGTGTATTAATGAATCTAGACTCTTAAATGTTGGAAGTGTATTGATGAGTCTAGACTCTTGAAATATTAGAAGTGTATTGTTGAGTCTAGACTCTTGAAATATTGGAAGTGTATTGATGAGTCTAGACTCTTGAAATATTGGAAGTGTATTGATGAATCTAGACTCTTGAAATATTGGAAGTGTATTGATGAGTAGTCTAGACTCTTGAAATATTGGAAGTGCATTGATGATTGAGTGGTGAAATATTGGAAGTGTTTTGATAAAGCCCAGTTAATAATCGTTTGAAGTGAGTTGCTGAAGCCTAGCTTTCAGATCTGTGAAGTGTATTGATGATATGAATGTGGACTCTTGAAGCCTGGATAAAAGCTAGAATCTAATTGATAAAGTCACTCTTGAAATCTTGGAAGTTCATTGATTTGAAACGTAAGTGTAGTACGGATTGAAGCCAGAATAAGTATAATTGTTGGAGTGTGTTGAATGCCTGTCTCTATTCAAATTGTTGGATTGACTAAGATTGGACCCAATTAAAGCATCCAACAGAAGGCAAATGAACCAAGACTTAAAAGTGAAGCCGGATTATGTATACAAATGTACTGAGCTCTGGAAGATTTCATCCGACTTGTCAAGATCCTGAGATAATTATCTCAGTATGACGACATCTTACCGGCCAATTATGTCGACATCCTGAGATAATTATCTTCCGGATAATCATCCTACCACCAAGAAAAATATATCTCGATATCGTTAAATTATGTCGTTATGCTGATATACAGTGGCTTGAGCCCCTGTCGCTCAGAACCGTTGTCCCCCCCACCTCTTGCCCCCCCCTCTTGCCCCCCCCCCCAAATGAGATCAAAGAAAATGCATAATATTATGTATGGTTCAATACAACAACTATCCCCAAAATTATTTCGTTGCCCCATGATATAAATTATGGTGGAATCCCGACAAGTCGGATGGCAATTCCAGAGCTCCGTATAAATATGCAAAGGGTTTGAAGAATGTCGGCTCTAGATTAATTTGAAGTGTTCTGACTGAAGTTGGACATAAAACTCTATAAAAGGTTTACAGTGTGCAAGGTTTTGAAAGGTACTGATGAACCAGAGACTTAAACAATTATTGGAATACATTGATGTTGATGAAAGTAAACACTAGAAATTTGGAAGGGTAATGAATATGACGGATACTTCCCAAAAATATTAGTGTTTTGAGTGAAGCCTGACCCAGTAGAAATTGTTGCAATAACCAGCGTAGACATCTGGAAAAGCAATTGCGATATAACAACACTGCACAGGTGTATTGGTTAAAGCCCCTATGAATGTCTGCAGTGTTTAGATTGAAGATTGACCCAATACACAAACACTGTCTTTTAAGCAGAAATTATCGAACGCATCAATTAAGAAGTATTCTAGATTTTTTGAAATATATTGCTAAAGCAGCACTCTGTAGACAATTTTCAAAGCGTTCTGACCTCATCCGGAATTTTGTAGAAAGTTTTGAAGTGTTAAAAGTGATCATAAAGCTGGAATGTAAACGTTTCTAAAGAGTCCTGCTTTGAACAATTAGTACTTTCTTAATTCTTACTAGCAGTGAGTTTTGCTTTAACTACATGCAAAAAAGAAAAGAAAAAGATGCTGTATGATAATAGATTTAAACTTGTATGGCTGTTGATGAATTTATTGTTGCTATTCTAAAATAAAAAAGGATGGTTTTGTGCCTTTTACAAATCAAATTTTATTTTTTAATTAATTTTTATTTGTTGTATTTTACTTAACTTCTAACCACCAAAAATGTCATATTTGCCTAATCGTATAGTGTAATAGTGTGGTGAATTTGAAATTTCGCATATGTTAGGCTGTTAACCGTTATATAAAAAAAAAAATTGTTGCCCAACCCTCCTATCAAATGAACATTGGCGAAGAATAATTTGGAGAGAAAAAAGAGCGAACTAATTTTCTTGCTGTGGAGATTTAAAGAACTGGGGTTAATCATTCAATACTCGTACATCGATGGAGATTTTGTTTGTTTTCTTTTTTTCTCCTTCGTTTCACAATGCTTCGCCATCTCCGATTTTGTCGTACTGTCCGAGTCTCACAATTGTGACACAATTTTTTCTGCCACTGGTGGAAAGCATGGACGGGTGCCCGGCTCCAATTATAACAATAACTTGGGGAAAATTGTCAAAGTTTGGGAAACTTGAAATTTTGAGTGGTATAGCTCCCTTCAGGTGCAATCTAGACCGGCTATAATATGAGAAAATGAAGGGGGATACGATTGCATGTTGAAACCCAATTTCTTATCAATGGGTAGTTGATGATGCCTGGTTTGGGTAAATGTCATGTATCTTAAATTTGAGTGTATTTATTTGGCAGTCTGTTCTCAATTTACCACAAAATGGCGAACGTAAACAATGCCAAAGATAACAATCTTTGCGGAAAAAATGTACAATATGTCGACATATAACTGTCGCCCCATTGTGTATTTATTTGGCAGTCGATCTGCTCTCAACATATCCCAAAATATCGAACGTGAACATTGTCAAAGATAACAATCTTTGCGGAAAATATGTACAATAGGTCGACATATAACTGTCGCCCCATTGCGGAGATTCAAATATTGGGATCATTCATTCTATATACTCTAGTTGATGATGCATGCATGGTTTGGGTAAACATTCTGCAAGTTGATGAGCCTTATTTGCCTCGGAATACCTTCCATATCGTATAATAAATGTAAGTGTATTTATTTGGCAGTCTGCTCTCAACTTATCCCAAAATATCGAACGTGAACATTGTCAAAGATAACAATCTTTGCGGAAAATATGTACAATAGGTCGACATATAACTGTCGCCCCATTGCGGAGATTCAAACATTGGGATCATTCATTCTCTAGTTGATGATGCATGCATGGTTTGGGTAAACATTCGGCAAGTTGATGAGCCTTATTTGCCTCGGAATATCTTCCATCCATATCGTATAATAAATGTAAGTGTATTTATTTGGCAGTCTGTTCTCAATTTATCACAACATGGCGAACGTAAACAATGCCAAAGATAACAATCTTTGCGGAAAAAATGTACAATATGTCGACATATAACTGTCGCCCCATTGTGTATTTATTTGGCAGTCGATCTGCTCTCAACTTATCCAAAAATTTCGAAAGTGAACATTGTCAAAGATAACAATCTTTGCGGAAAATATGTACAATAAGTCGACATATAACTGTCGCCCCATTGTGGAGATTCAAACATTGGGATCATTCATTCTATATACTCTAGTTGATGATGCATGCATGGTTTGGGTAAACATTCGGCAAGTTGATGAACCTTATTTGCCTCGGAATATCTTCCATATCGTATAATAAATGTAAGTGTATTTATTTGGCAGTCTGCTCTCAACTTACTCCAAAATATCGAACGTGAACATTGTCAAAGATAACAATCTGCGGAAAATATGTACAATAGGTCGACATATAACTGTCCCCATTGTGGAGATTCACACATTGGGATCATTCATTCTATATACTCTAGTTGATGATGCATGCATGGTTTGGGTAAACATTCTGCAAGTTGATGAGCCTCATTTGCCTCGGAATACCTTCCATATCGTATAATAAATGTAAGTGTATTTATTTGGCAGTCTGCTCTCAACTTACTCCAACATATCGAACGTGAACATTGTCAAAGATAACAATCTTTGCGGAAAATATGTACAATAGGTCGACATAATCAAATATTGGGATCATTCATTCTATATACTCTAGTTGATGATGCATGCATGGTTTGGGTAAACATTCTGCAAGTTGATGAGCCTTATTTGCCTCGGAATATCTTCCATATCATATAATAAATGTAAGTGTATTTATTTGGCAGTCTGCTCTCAACTTTCTCCAAAATATCGAGCGTGAACATTGTCAAAGACAACAATCTTTTGCGGAAAATATGTACAATAGGTCGACATATAACTGTCGCCCCATTGTGGAGATTCAAACATTGAGATCATTCATTCTATATACTCTAGTTGATGATGCATGCATAGTTTGGGTAAACATTCTGCAAGTTGATGAACCTTAATTGTTTGCCTCGGAATATCTTCCATATCGTATAATAAATGTAAGTGTATTTATTTGGCAGTCTGCTCTCAACTTACTCCAAAATATCGAACGTGAACATTGTCAAAGATAACAATCTTTGCGGAAAATATGTACAATAGGTCGACATATAACTGTCGCCCCATTGTGGAGATTCACACATTGGGATCATTCATTTTATATACTCTAGTTGATGATGCATGCATGGTTTGGGTAAACATTCTGCAAGTTGATGAGCCTTATTTGCCTTGGAATATCTTCCATATCGTATAATAAATGTAAGTGTATTTATTTGGCAGTCTGCTCTCAACTTACTCCAAAATATCGAACGTGAACATTGTCAAAGATAACAATCTTTGCGGAAAATATGTACAATAGGTCGACATATAACTGTCGCCCCATTGTGGAGATTCAAACATTGGGATCATTCATTCTATATACTCTAGTTGATGATGCATGCATGGTTTGGGTAAACATTCTGCAAGTTGATGAACCTTAATTGTTTGCCTCGGAATATCTTCCATATCGTATAATAAATGTAAGTGTATTTATTTGGCAGTTTGCTCTCAACTTACTCCAAAATATCGAACGTGAACATTGTCAAAGATAACAATCTGCGGAAAATCTGTACAATAGGTCGACATATAACTGTCGCCCCATTGTGGAGATTCACACATTGGGATCATTCATTTTATATACTCTAGTTGATGATGCATGCATGGTTTGGGTAAACATTCTGCAAGTTGATGAGCCTTATTTGCCTTGGAATATATTCCATATCTTATAATAAATGTAAGTGTATTTATTTGGCAGTCTGCTCTCAACTTATCCCAAAATATCGAACGTGAACATTGTCAAAGATAATCTTTGCGGAAAATATGTACAATAGGTCGACATATAACTGTCGCCCCATTGCGGAGATTCAAACATTGGGATCGTTCATTTTATATACTCTAGTTGATGATGCATGCATGGTTTGGGTAAACATTCTGCAAGTTGATGAGCCTTATTTGCCTTGGAATATATTCCATATCGTATAATAAATGTAAGTGTATTTATTTGGCAGTCTGCTCTCAACTTACTCCAAAATATCGAACGTGAACATTGTCAAAGATAACAATCTTTGCGGAAAATATGTACAATAGGTCGACATATAACTGTCGCCCCATTGTGGAGATTCAAACATTGGGATCATTCATTCTATATACTCTAGTTGATGATGCATGCATGGTTTGGGTAAACATTCTGCAAGTTGATGAGCCTTATTTGCCTCTGAATATCTTCCATATCGTATAATAAATGTAAGTGTATTTATTTGGCAGTCTGCTCTCAACTTACTCCAAAATATCGAACGTGAACATTGTCAAAGATAACAATCTTTGCGGAAAATATGTACAATAGGTCGACATATAACTGTCGCCCCATTGTGGAGATTCACACATTGGGATCATTCATTCTCTAGTTGATGATGCATGCATGGTTTGGGTAAACATTCTGCAAGTTGATGAGCCTTATTTGCTTCTGAATATCTTCCATATCGTATAATAAATGTAAGTGTATTTATTTGGCAGTCTGCTCTCAACTTACTCCAAAATATCGAACGTGAACATTGTCAAAGATAACAATCTTTGCGGAAAATATGTACAATAGGTCGACATATAACTGTCGCCCCATTGTGGAGATTCAAACATTGGGATCATTCATTCTATATACTCTAGTTGATGATGCATGCATGGTTTGGGTAAACATTCTGCAAGTTGATGAGCCTTATTTGCCTCTGAATATCTTCCATATCGTATAATAAATGTAAGTGTATTTATTTGGCAGTCTGCTCTCAACTTTCTCCAAAATATCGAGCGTGAACATTGTCAAAGACAACAATCTTTTGCGGAAAATATGTACAATAGGTCGACATATAACTGTCGCCCCATTGTGGAGATTCAAACATTGGGATCATTCATTCTATATACTCTAGTTGATGATGCATGCATGGTTTGGGTAAACATTCTGCAAGTTGATGAACCTCATTTGCCTCGGAATATCTTCCATATCGTATAATAAATGTAAGTGTATTTATTTGGCAGTCTGCTCTCAACTTACTCCAAAATATCGAACGTGAACATTGTCAAAGATAACAATCTTTGCGGAAAATATGTACAATAGGTCGACATATAACTGTCGCCCCATTGTGGAGATTCAAACATTGGGATCATTCATTCTATATACTCTAGTTGATGATGCATGCATGGTTTGGGTAAACATTCTGCAAGTTGATGAGCCTTATTTGCCTCTGAATATCTTCCATATCGTATAATAAATGTAAGTGTATTTATTTGGCAGTCTGCTCTCAACTTACTCCAAAATATCGAACGTGAACATTGTCAAAGATAACAATCTTTGCGGAAAATATGTACAATAGGTCGACATATAACTGTCGCCCCATTGTGGAGATTCAAACATTGGGATCATTCATTTTATATACTCTAGTTGATGATGCATGCATGGTTTGGGTAAACATTCTGCAAGTTGATGAGCCTTATTTGCCTTGGAATATATTCCATATC
Organism: Zoroaster sp. YZ-2022; assembly: GCA_029582265.1. Classification (NCBI taxonomy): domain Eukaryota; kingdom Metazoa; phylum Echinodermata; class Asteroidea; order Forcipulatida; family Zoroasteridae; genus Zoroaster; species Zoroaster sp. YZ-2022. Next base: position 43,789,831 of record CM055819.1, read on the forward strand.
GTATAATAAATGTAAGTGTATTTATTTGGCAGTCTGCTCTCAACTTTCTCCAAAATATCGAGCGTGAACATTGTCAAAGACAACAATCTTTTGCGGAAAATATGTACAATAGGTCGACATATAACTGTCGCCCCATTGTGGAGATTCAAACATTGAGATCATTCATTCTATATACTCTAGTTGATGATGCATGCATGGTTTGGGTAAACATTCTGCAAGTTGATGAACCTTAATTGTTTGCCTCGGAATATCTTCCATATCGTATAATAAATGTAAGTGTATTTATTTGGCAGTTTGCTCTCAACTTACTCCAAAATATCGAACGTGAACATTGTCAAAGATAACAATCTGCGGAAAATCTGTACAATAGGTCGACATATAACTGTCGCTCCATTGTGGAGATTCAAACATTGGGATCATTCATTCTATATACTCTAGTTGATGATGCATGCATGGTTTGGGTAAACATTCTGCAAGTTGATGAGCCTTATTTGCTTCTGAATATCTTCCATATCGTATAATAAATGTAAGTGTATTTATTTGGCAGTCTGCTCTCAACTTACTCCAAAATATCGAACGTGAACATTGTCAAAGATAACAATCTTTGCGGAAAATATGTACAATAGGTCGACATATAACTGTCGACCCATTGTGGAGATTCACACATTGGGATCATTCATTTTATATACTCTAGTTGATGATGCATGCATGGTTTGGGTAAACATTCTGCAAGTTGATGAGCCTTATTTGCCTCGGAATATCTTCCATATCGTATAATAAATGTAAGTGTATTTATTTGGCAGTCTGCTCTCAACTTTCTCCAAAATATCGAGCGTGAACATTGTCAAAGATAACAATCTTTGCGGAAAATATGTACAATAGGTCGACATATAACTGTCGCCCCATTGTGGAGATTCAAACATTGGGATCATTCATTTTATATACTCTAGTTGATGATGCATGCATGGTTTGGGTAAACATTCTGCAAGTTGATCAGCCTTATTTGCCTCGGAATATCTTCCATATCGTATAATAAATGTAAGTGTATTTATTTGGCAGTCTGCTCTCAACTTTCTCCAAAATATCGAGCGTGAACATTGTCAAAGATAACAATCTTTGCGGAAAATATGTACAATAGGTCGACATATAACTGTCGCCCCATTGTGGAGATTCAAACATTGGGATCATTCATTTTATATACTCTAGTTGATGATGCATGCATGGTTTGGGTAAACATTCTGCAAGTTGATCAGCCTTATTTGCCTCTGAATATCTTCCATATCGTATAATAAATGTAAGTGTATTTATTTGGCAGTCTGCTCTCAACTTTCTCCAAAATATCGAACGTGAACATTGTCAAAGATAACAATCTTTTGCGGAAAATATGTACAATAGATCGACATATATATAACTGTCCCCCCATTGTGGAGATTCAAGCATTGAGATCATTTATTCTCACTGTATAGTTGATGATGCTGGGTTTGGGTAAATATTCTGTTAGCTGTTGAGCACTTGCCGGTGATCGATATTTTGAAGTGGAGATGGGGTTGGGTGGGGGCATGCGAGCTCTGAGATGCTCCATTTGCGGGACCAACACAATGGCGTATCCCGGTTGGGAACCGGTGGGGTGGTGGTGATAAAATATTCCATCCCCCCACCCACCACCACCACTGGCAAGCTATTTTTCCAGAATCGTATCCTGATTTTGGAGCCGGGGGCGGTGATCAAATCTCTTCCCCCCCCCCCCCCCCCAACACCACCACTGGCAAGCAAAATGTATGAAGTATCGGAGAGAATAGGGAATTCTGGACATTTTTAAAAAACGATTTGAAGATTTTGAAATGAGGATTGTTTAGAATAATAAGGAATTGTGGAAAATGTCAGGAAACTATTGAAATTCTGGGACGATATTTTGAGACAAACTAGTCTAATTTGCAGGGCCATGATGGGATGCACCAATTTTTCCAAAAGGGCACCGCCAAACTCCCTCGTGAGGGGGGAGGGTGGCATGGGGTGCCCCAGCTCCAATTTTTTATCTTAAATTTGAGTGTATTTATTTGGCAGTCTGTTCTCAATTTATCACAAAATAGTGACCTCCCCCCGGATAAAATTGGCGCAGCTTCGAGCTCGCCCCCCCCCCCCTCACACACACACATTCATATCGTTGTCGACACGGTAAACCGAGGACTTCTCTTCATTCTCCCATTGACCCCACGAATTTGATGGTGCTGCCTAGAAAAACTGGTGCATACTCAGCCCCCTGCAAATGAAACCCTAGTTCCGCTACTGGACCTCTGGGAGCACAATCACCCTCCCATGGCCTGCCGATTGTTAGTTATTTTACAAATATATTGTGTGTTTTTTTATAGAAAAAAGGGGGAAAAGAAAAAAAATGTCAACAAGATGCAGTTTTAAAGTACATTGGGGGAGGTTTTGTCTACCCCTAGCACCCATGCCTGAAAAACTGACCTCGGGCAAATACACCCCTCCCGTTTTTAACACGGATTTACGCCACTGGTAAATATTCTGTAAGTTGTTGAGCGCTTGCCAGCGGAAATTGCTATAATTGTCATAAATTTGAAAGTTCAAAAAATATTTGGCCGTCTGTTCTCAATTCATCACAAAATGGCTAAAGTGAACATTGCCAAAGATAACAATCTTGGCTGAATATAATGTGCATTCGGAGCGTTCATTACTATTATAGTTCATGATGTTTGACTTTGGTAAACGTTGTGCAATACTTGCCAGCGGAATTTATCAAAACTATCATGAATGTGAGTGTATTTTTGGCAGTCTGACAAACAGATGGGAGCGTTCATTCTAACTCTAGTTGTTGATGCCTGGTTTGGGTAAAATATTCTGCAAGTTGTTGAGCAATACTTGCCCTAATAATTTTCTACATCTTACCACTACATCTTACTTTTGAGTGACTTTATCTTTCATTCTGAATCCCCCCCCCCCCCCCCCAGTCAAAATCCTTGAAAAACCTTTGTTTTATGATCTCCATCGTCCCTTCATTTACTCAGGAGGACCCATCAGAGGCTAGGTTAATTATCACAACTCTTATTTCTGTCAAATCAGAAATATAATACAACTCAAAACATATGTGATTAGAAAAATAATGCACATGTCGCCACAATGTGGAATTTTCATGTTTATATTACACTTGCTGTAATCGGGCGACACATAACAATGTCGCCCTAATGTAGCGTAAGTAGTTAAAAATTACTTAGGGCGACACCAAGTAGTTATATCCTAAAAACAAATGTGTAAATGTAAATCAATCAATTAATTTGCTAATTAATGCAAATAAATGAATTATTTATAGAAATAACAAAAAAATCATGGGTAATTTGTGAAAAAAAGCACTGTCACTGGAATGTCGCCCCATTCTAGCAAAAGTAGTAAAAAAATATTAGGGCGACACCAAAAGAGGTTATATCCTAGAGAACAGGGTCTATCAGTTAATCAATCAAGTAAGTAGCTAATTAATGCATATAAGTTAATTATTTATAGAAATACAAAAAAAATAATTGTTAATTTTGGAGAAAATGCACTGTCGCCCAAATATACCAATTTTGCCACTGTCGCTCTATTATAGCAATAGGTGTTATTATTATTATTATTATTATTATTATTATTATTATTATTATTATTATTATTATTATTATTATTATTATTATTATTATTATTATTATTATTATTTTGTTTTACTATGAAACGATGTCCAATTGCAGCCAAAATTGCTGTATTGCCGCACCAATTCTGAAGCTGACCTATGACCAGAAATCTGAGACTTTTTTTGGCCCAAGGCGAAATATAAATAATTAAAATGTACATACCTCCTTTGTCAGACACTGGTAGCTGAAGCTGTTTTATGACACTCGGCTGCAAAACAAAGCATATGGTAATTCTATTATAGGTTTTCCGGTCAATTTCGGCAAATAAGCGGCCAATTTCACTTTCATACGTTCATTTTAAAGCGATTTTGCCTCTCTATTTGTTACTGTGTTTCGAATTAACAATTCCAGCATTCAATTTCATTTTCAGGCTATGTGAATTCATGTGGCATTATATTCAATTTAGCATATACGTTGTTCTTTTTAGTAATGCACATTTTTCATCCAATTTAGCAGAGTTAGTTCGAGATTTTCACTAAAATCAATTTCGCCAAATTAAAAAAAATAAATAAAATACAAGAAACAAATGGAAAAAGACAACAGAATACGTTTCATATGTTTACTTGAATTCAAACTTTATTTTGCGTTCTTTATTCATGTGCGTTTCTCATACACTGTAAAGAGTGCAACATTCAGAAAACAAATAATTAAAACTGTTTAATGTTTTTTCCACCCCTTTTTACCCCATTCCATTTGGGTCCCTAAATCCAGAAATACAATCAATTAGGTGAAAGGGTGTAAATTTTACTTGGGCCGCTCTCACCTGGACATACTGAATCTGGGTTATGTGTAAATAACACAAAAGTGTGCAATATCTTTAATTTACCTGAAATGGACTTATAAATTATTTTCTCACAAAAGTATTATTTCAGCAAAAAATGCAACTCACCATGTGAATATCATTGAGAAAAGGGATCATATTATTATGTTATACATGTATTGAAAAGAAAAGAAAATATTGATTGACATTGATCATGTGTGCATTCATTTACTTCCACAGCCATGACAGCATTCACACCCTTGATGAGGTTCACAACACACAGAGAAACCGGAGACTTTGTTGGCCTTATAGATGACATTTGTAAGACTCGTGATTTGATTTTTATGACTCGTGACTTGATTTGTAAGACTCGTGATTCGACTCACTTTTTTGGTGACTCGGACTCGGACTCGAATCACCATGTATAAAGACTCGGACTCGGACTCGGACTTGACCCTTTGGACTCGGACTCGTGACTCGGACACGATGTTTGTGACTCGGACTCAACGGCAAAATGCCCATAGCAATATTCATTTTTTTTAAAACAAAATAAAGAATATTCTTGAAACATACTGTTTAAGTCGTGTTACTTAATTTAAACATTGGAAACAGTTTTGTAAAATACCATGCATCCTATTCCGTTGTAGCATTATAGTGTTTTTTTCTCACTTATGTTCATAGCTGTCGCTTAGTTCTTAGTTTTGTCTCCTTGCCGTGATTGCGCAATTATTCGCTCCAATGACTATGTCCTTGCTACGTCCTGGCTGTATCAATATCTGTCAGAACTGTCGATTTTCATTGAACAATATTTTCCTTATTTTGGCAGTTTGTTAAAAGAAAATACCATGACAAAACGTTATATAGGCCTACATTTAATTTTAATTTCTGTGTAATTTTTTATTTTTAAAATTAATGATTTTATTTTTATAAATTACAAATATAGCGCGTCATACACTTTTCAAACATTTCCCAAAATGTTGGGAAAAGGACGTTATTCTAAGGCATTTTTCCAATGTTCTTTATTTTTGTTAATGCTTTGCTCGTCACTCCAATTGAAGAAATATTCAAACGAAATCACACATATTTTTTTAGATGAGCAAAGATTGACTATGTGGAGTATGGTGAATTTTAATATGCCAAGTTTCAGTACGCCATGTACTAACGACCGCGTCGTGGGACGCCCTCTCACCGTACTCGTCCTACTCTGTGTGACCATAGTGCAACCCAGCGCGAAGCGGTAGAACGTAATTATACAGTGTACAATATAATGGACACACAAATGCAATACAGTAGAGAACATGTACATGTTTTTATCACGCACTTATCTGCACTGCACATTCTCTTGGTTTGGGGATGATATCATAACACTAAAATGGCTAGGTTTTGATTGAAAATTTCACGATCATCTTCTGAACACTTCGTTTGCCGCTTTACAATAGACCAACAGCTTCCATTCTTCTTCGTTGAAAACGTTTTTCCGACCGTAAAAGTCACATTTGGAAAGGGAAAATCACAAAACGGCAATGTACATGTATGTGCAAATATGTATACATCACTTATTTAGGATATATGATTATAACTTTCATATGAAGCACGATTTTTTAGTCATAAACCGTTTTTGAGGTAGTCTTTTTTTCAGAGAAACCTCAAAGACCAAGCACACATGGAGACATTTCCGCACCTTACCACCTTTCCCGTGAATATGTGTAGCCACTACATGTTGTGCTCGCACGCGCACATTTACGGCCAGCAGTGATCAAAATAAGTAAAAAATAAATCAAAGCAGGAGGGCTATAACAAAGATTAAAATGACATTTCTAAGCATTGATATCTTCATTATTGTAATTGGCATATTTATTGAATTATTGACGTAAATTTTCCTAGCAAGTGAAAATACCACCGAAATTTGTTCCATGATGCTTACTGAAGGTATATTATTAATATTTATAAATTTTTTGGAAATTATTTTTATGAAAAGTAGTTAATTATGCAAATTCAGTGTATTCAAATAAATTATGTGATTAAATTTGTAGGCAATCAAAATAAAACATTGTGTGTACAATGCAAGATGACATATCAAATTTGTTGTATCAAGCAAGAACCATTGCACACCACAAGCCTTTAATTGGTAAAACTTGTAGCTTTGCATGGTGAGGATGATAAGTAAGACTAATTGCGGTGACACCATGTGGAATCTCAATTGAGTAGTAATTAGTTCTGAAAAGAACTGGAGGTACAACTCGACGTTTCGATCAGTATGCTCTGATCGCCCTCAGGAGAATGCCGGACTCTGGAAAATGCTGCTGCTTAAGTAGACTGCTGGAGGATCATCCCCTGAATGAATGCTGGAGGATTAGTTCGTTGAGGCGCGCAGGCGGGAACTGTTGAGACTAGGATCCTAGGGGTTGCGGGAGAGGAGTGTGTGCTCACTGAACTGAATCAGTTGTTGACAAGCACAGGGGGATGGAGGGTGGTTGACTTAGGATATAGGAGATCCCTCAGTCTGGGGTGGGTTATGGACTTCGGATATAGAAGATCCTTCAGTCCGTAGTAGTGGTCGCCAAATGTCGCTGATGTAGTCTCTTCAAGTTGTTTTCAGTTTCAGGGAAAGTTCTACGAGCAGACAGCTGGGACCTCCATGGGATCTCCTTTATCCCCGGTCCTTGCTGATATTTTCATGGAAGAGTTTGAAAACTCTTCCCTCAACACCGCCGACCTCCAACCGAAGCTGTGGCTCCGATACGTGGATGACACCTTTGTGATTTGGCCACATGGCAGAGACACACTCCAGGATTTTCTACAATATCTCAACCAGCAACACCCGAGCATCAAGTTCACCATGGAAACAGAAGAAGACGGCAAGATCGCGTTCCTTGATGTTGGCATTTCCAGAAACCCAGACGGCTCCCTACACCACAACGTCTACAGAAAGCCCACGCACACAGATCGGTACCTGAACCAGCGCTCCTTCCATCACCGAAGCATCAAGTCATCGGTCAACCGTACCCTCGTACAACGCGCCTACAACATTTGTGACAAGGACAGCCTTCCCAAGGAACTACAGCACATCCGAACCACCCTCAAACGCAACGGTTACAACCCCAGCAAGATCAGCACAGCGAAGCCGGTTCCAAACCCCGAAAGCAAGATAAGTAATCTAACCCTCTCTGCTTGTCTCCCCTATCTAGGTTCGACGTCTCACAAACTACAGCGCATCCTCCGACGAGCAGGCATCGATGTGTTCCACTCAGCCCCCAGCAAACTCCAAGGACTTCTACACACCCACAAGGACAAACCGGACCCAAACAACAGAGCGGGAGTCTACCGGATCCCCTGTGAGTGCGGTAAGGTGTACATCGGTGAAACAGGGCGCAACCTCCCCACCAGATTGAAGGAACACCGAGCACACGGCCGCAGAGGAGATTTCGAGAAGTCCGCTATCGTCAAGCACTCACACATCAAGGACCACCAAATCGACTGGCAGGCAGCCCAACTCATCACACCCATCGACACATGGCACCCCAGACGGATCAGAGAGGCCATCGAGATCGTCAAACATGACACTGTGCCACAGGACATCGGCTTCTACATCAGCGACATTTGGCGACCACTACTACGGACTGAAGGATCTTCTATATCCGAAGTCCATAACCCACCCCAGACTGAGGGATCTCCTATATCCTAAGTCCATAACCCACCCCAGACTGAGGGATCTCCTTTATCCTAAGTCAACCACCCTCCATCCCCCTGTGTTTGTCAACAACTGATTCCGTTCAGTGAGCACACACTCCTCTCCCGCAACCCCTAGGATCCTAGTCTCAACATTTCCCGCCTGCGCGCCTCAACGAACTAATCCTCCAGCATTCATTCAGGGGATGATCCTCCAGCAGTCTACTTAAGCAGCAGCATTTTCCACAGTCCGGCATTCTCCTGAGGACGATCAGAGCATACTGATCGAAACGTCGAGTTGTACCTCCAGTTCTTTTCAGAACTAATTACTACTCAATTGAGATTCCACATGGTGTCACCGCAATTAGTCTTACTTAAGCCTTTAATTCTTCAATTATGTAAATTCTATACTTATTAATTATGCAAATTAATTATGCAAATTATTCTTTTTTAATATAAAATAAACACTTACTTGCACATGGTCAGTAATGTAGCAAAGAAAAATGTCATCAATTTTTGAAACTACTGTTACGTTAACACATTTAATTCACTTTTTAATTTTGAAACATTTTTAAGGAATAAATTAATTATGCAAATGTGATTATAAAACTAGCTAAGATAGGTAGCATCTTGTTGGATTATCCATACTTGAATTAGTTTAGCAAAATTTGGTCCCTTCAGACATATTTTCTCCTTTTGTTGACAAATAAGAGCTTAAATTTACCTAATTAACTAATTATGTTATGCAAATTTGTTATTTTTAAATTATTTATTTGTATTTTAATCACACATGTAGGAATTCCCAAAGTCTGACACAAGTAGTGTTTCATTAAGAAACGTTATCATGTACAACAGATATATCCACATGTTACATTTTGGTACAAAGCAGAAAATAAAGAAAAACATAAGATGACATTTGACCTCGTGTCTATTATTTACCCTTACTTTGCAAAATATAATTGGTTGTAACTCTTGATTGGAATGTCCGATCTGAAAAAAAATTCAAAAATATTTCTTCTAATGAATGAACACCAATGATTTCAAAAAGTCTATGGTTTCTGGTTATCAGTCATTGTTTTTTGCCAACAGGGAAATACATGATACATTGTATACGCTTTGACCAAAATTCCCATATACAAAGTATAGTGGCTAAGAGAGGCCTCACAAGTCGGGCAAACATTCATGCCCCTATAATGTGAAAGGTCGTATAAAGCACATTGGACATCGTTTTATAGCAAAGATTAGAGCAGGCTAATCGAAACGTTGAGAATAACCCGTGAAGTCCCCATGGTTCTCCCTGAACCATATTAACCTGTGAAGTCCCCATGGTTCTCCCTGAACCATATTTTTCACTTAGCGACAGTAGAGAAAAACGAGTTGCCCGAAATTGGTTCTCCCTTGAACCTTTCTCACTTAACGAAGGTTGAGATACGAGTTGTGCGATACGGTTCTTTTCAGAACCTGTACCTCAGCTTCACGTTAGTTGAGATAAACACATGGTGTTACCGCAAACCGAAACGATATCGATATTCCACAATGCAAAGCCTCAAAACTTATATAAAAATAATAAAAAATAAATACAATTAAAAATGCCGACGCACGGGCCTTAATTTAAAATAAAATTTAGAATGAACGGACCTTTGTACACTTCAGTGTTCTGGCTTCCCTTTTATTTAATAATATGACATCTTGTGTGTAAATCAAATAATGTTGATTTTGGAAATAAATCTTTGGTTGAGTCAAATTGATGAGATATTACAGGTAGCCCATATGTCGAGTATTTTTTCACTTAACTTTGAACCTTGACATTATTTTTTCGTTTGAATTTTTTAAAGTGACTCGTGACTCGGACTCAGACTCGATCAACATTACTCGGGATTCGGACTCGGACTCGACACTGGGGACTTGGACCAACCAATAACAACAAATATAACATAAAATCTCCTTAAAAGGTCTATATATATATTGATTGTTATTGGGTATCTTAAGTATCAACTCTCACCGATACATCTACTAGTCCGACAGTGCTGATCATATTGAGCAACTCGCCAAACCATAACAAAATAAAATTGCCTCGCTCCGATACAGTTCTATTGATATTGGGAAATGCCTCCAGTTTTCCTATTTGCTCAACCAAGCGATGTATGACGTAGATGGAAAAGCTTTACCCAGTTGCCTTAGTAACAATACAATAAAGTTCCTTGTATCACATCGTAGTAGTAGTGTAATTTTATTTGAGAATTCAGTTAAAACCTAATTTCGCTGTTTTCATTTTTGGCCCTGAAATACTGCTCCAAAGAATGGACAAACATTAAAAAACGAAGTTATCGGTTTACCTTCTCCGGTCCGTAATAATATGTGTCCTTCTTCTCAGCGAGGGCCAGCGAGAACTGCGACGGTGAAGCCCCGTTCAGCTCACACAGCTTGTCCCGGTCCGAGTGGTCATGGAAATCCCCGTCAAGTTGCGGCATCCGTGCCCCTGCAGGAACATGTTGGCTATGCCACTGAAATACAGGTTATGGGAGATACGAACGGTCGCGTTTTCACATGAGCTGGCGGCCTCAGCCGACAGGCAATGAATGAACACCAAACAGAGAAGACGAAACATCTCTTTTTGTGGTGAATGATCTTGAACTTGAATATCACAGTTTGTTGCAAATGCTGCTGTTGATGAAACTAAAGTTTCTAATAAAGCCACAGGTGATGATGTGAGATGATGAGGATGATTACGACGACAAAAACAATCAATTATGACAGTATTTCTTTAGACAAGTTCTTTTTTATTGGAAAGAAAATTGCGCCATATTACACCGTCCCCCAGCAAACGCGTCTCGAATCGTCTTGACGTCTACTCTCAGTGTATAACGCAGCCATTATTATCACGTGCCCATCGATCCATCCACCCGCAAAACATACCGATAGAGGGCGGTATCGCTCATTCTTAATATTTTACTATAATTATTATGGTAGCCATAATAAGATCTGACGTCACGCTTCGAGACTCGTGTATGACGCCAGATACCGGCCTCTCAGTTTCATTGAAATTCAACTTTGACCTTGGTTGGTAGCTAGCGCGGGAGTCTATATAGAACCGTGACGTCAGATCTTCTAAGGCACAATGTATCCAATGAAATCCCTTGAATGATACGCCAGGAACCTGCCTCTGTCCTTGATAGGATAAAGACGGGACTAGTATATAACTAGAGGGTAATAAACATCAAATACCCAATTCTGCCCTCCTTGTCACTCTGGATGTTTCCTCCTTATATACTAACATCCCCATGGCGAAGGCATAAATGCATGTGCCAATGCTCTCAGATCCAACAACCAAACCAAACCTTCTGTGAGACACCTCACAGATCTTATCCGACATAATTATACCATGGAGGAAGAAAACATAATTTTCTTCCTCCATGATTATACTGACTAAAAACAATTTCACGTTCCTTGACAGAAACTTTATCCAGGTACAAGGTACAGCAATGTGCACTAAGATGGCACCGTCATACACTAATCTGTTTATGTCTGACCTTGAAGACAGATTGCTATCTTCTTCCCCCCACCGTCCTCTAGTATGGTGGAGATTTATTGACGATATTTTCTCCATCTGGTGTGGTGGCCAAGATAGCCTAGATGAATTCATCAACTACATGCCACCATCAAGTTTAATGCTAACTGCTCTCCCAATAGCGTGAACTTCCTAGACGTCACCATCAACAAATCCCCCAGGGCATCTCGACTGATGTCTATTGTAAACCCACTGACACTCATCAATACCTCCTTTCTGACAGCTGCCACCCCAAGCACTGCAAAGAGGCCATTGCCTACAGTCAAGCCCTCCGTATAAGACGTATATGTTCCACTGGGGGCCCCAGAGGGACTGTCATCTGGGGTCTCGTCGTCTGTGGAGGGCTCGACGTGAAATAATTCACGGAGTCATAGTCTGCGGTTGAAGTGGGCTATGTCCTGATGGAGTGAGAGTTTATTATGCTCCTTGTTTGTGGGGCAAAACGTAAGACCCCTTGAGAGCAAAATCCCACAGGCTCCAAAAAGAGCCTTTGTTGCGATACGCTTCAATCCCGTGGGCTTCGAAAGGTTCCGGGAATAGTTACGTGCTTCACTCCCAAGGCGAATTAAGTCACCAGCTGAAAAAGCTTTAGAGCGTTATTTTGTTTGGCGCCCTCTATTGACAGGAAT
>CM055819.1:43802636-43853726 GCA_029582265.1 Zoroaster sp. YZ-2022
TTTCCCAATATGAAACTCATCTTATGAACATAGACTAGATTTCCAAAAAATAGCATATTCCATGCTCACTCTACATCCAATTACTTTCATTCCATTTTTGTGAAATGCACGTTAGTAGCATATTCAGGAAATTATTTCAAGTAAGTACAAAATATTCACCTCAGTACCCATATAGATCTTTTCCCAAAAATTACTCACTATGAAACAAATACAATATATACAACTAGACTTTAGGGAATTTGTTTGTCCTTTGGACGAACACAGAGCTATTACGAGCTAATGCGTCTGTTTTGTTTACGTTAATAATGACCTTGACCTGTAGATTGGAAGTAGGCCATGAACTTTGGTTTTGTATTTGACCTCATGAACGACGATTTCATAAATAACGAAACCATATCCAAATGTCACAACATCACATTGCTTGTATCCTATAATAAATGGATACAAATAAAGAGGATTTTGTGTTTGATCTTCCTGTGTTTGGACCGGAAGGAAAGGTCAAAGAGTGAGGTCATGTTTAATGAACGAAATGTTACAGAGGTTGTAGCTACAAGACAGACGGCAACTTCGGATTATGAACTTATGACGTCTAGTTCAGAAAGATATGAAAACACGTTAGCTGAATCGCAACCCTTTGTGCAATTTGCCGTGCTGGTGTAAGCATATAGCTAATGTGAGGAGACAGTTGATCCAAAGTTGACAATTGGATGGTTTTGGGAAGTAAAGTTGTGGTAAAGGAGTGAGACACAAATGTTTTAAAAAGTAGAGACTCTTTATTCGCAAATATATGAAGCTGTTTTTAAAGAACTTACAAAATAAATAATAAATACATACTACATAAGTTGAGGTTGGTGTTTAAAGAAAGGATAGACAAAGTGTGCATGGGTAGTGAACTCATTGTACAGTAACCTTCAAATTACATTGCGGTTGTGACTTCTGTATAAGTTTGTAAAGGCCATCTTAACAAGGTAAGAGTTTGTTCCTTGTGAAATATGCGCACTATTGTGTTTCTTGTATGTAACTAACAGGTCGTCGTAACTTAGCTAATTAAGTTATTGTTTAAAAAGGTGGCCTTATCGTCACGATCAACAGGGCATGGAATCAAAGTTCAAGTTCTAGTTTAACCAGTGACTGAAAATAGTACTACTCCACAATAAGGTCCATATTTGCGTTGCTGCTGCATAAATGAGCCAAAATTTTTAGTCACTGTGTTCTGCATCTTAAACTGGACGCCGATTCCATACTGTTTGTAAAAAATCTGCTCAGATCGTGACGATACTGTCCCTTACACATTGTCTACTTCCCATAATTGTGTTTATGGGATTGATGGTCAGTACTATCCAACGCGTGCATAAAATAAATAGGTACTTTAACTGGGTTGATCTGGCAAAATGTATTCCAAAAGCTGACACACCCATGCAATGAAGAATTGGGGTATGTTTACAATGTTTACATGGACCAACTGCCATAGGCAGAAGATTCACTGTCGGCAATATACATTTTACTAGTTGAAAGTTTACAATTTACATACCCTCAAGTGAAACTTAAGTAATGAAGACCCTTCCATTAATGTGGCCAACGATTCTCAAATCGTCATCAGTTGAACGTTAGACGTTAAACCATACCAACATTATGCAATCCTATCGAAAAAGCTCGTCTGTGCACGAAATAAAAACTCGACCGTCAAATACAATCCTATGGCAAATTCCCTACTACTGCAAAACCACCTACCAGATACGAGGTCGAATGAAACAAAACGTGTACTACTTTTCATTACTGGCAAAATTCAGAAACTACAGAACGATGTCTCTGAACAAAGAGACATATACCGTATATCCAGTGGAAATCATGATAAGGTCATGTTCGCGTTTTCGGTTGCATAAATGAGGCCAGTAATTTTCGATCACCTGTTGATCTTAAAACTGGGACGGTTTTCGATTTCGCGCACCCCCGTTTCTAGAAAGGCGTGCTCTGATGTTGACGATACTGTCCCTTTTAACATCTTTACACCAATTGTGTTAATTACCCGGGATTGATGGTCCAGTAGTATCCCAATGTATGGCATAAAATATAAATAGGAATCTTGTAAAAAGTGCCTAAAAACGTAACAAAGGGATTTATCGTGGAATTGCCCATAATACACGTGCTGCAATATGAACCGGTGTTGTTGGCTGGAAAAGTTGAGGTATACTTCTATCAAGAGCCAGTATGAAGTGTGCTGTAGCTTCTGGTCTGTGTCGGGCTTCTAAAGGCTGACGACGGTACATGCTATTGTGACTGCGTACTTTTAAAGTACTGTTGACGACTTGAACAGTTACAGTTACACTGCAGTTGGATGTTTGTGTCAACGGCTGTGTTGGGTGCTGTGGCTGGAACTCATTGTATTGGAGCTATGATACGTGGAAAGTCGTAAGCTCGCTTCTTAACAAATAATAGAGGGAAGGTTTATAAGTACATGGACAAAGAATAAAGTATTTGAAATTTCAGAGAAGTTCTAATTTATGTGAATGAGGGAAAATAATACGTATCAGTCAACCTATGTAAAAATAATAGGAAGGTTTTATAAGTACATGGACCAGAAAAGTATTTGAAATTGTTCAGAGGAAGTTCTAATTTATGTGAATGGGGAAAAAATAGTGTTAATAATTTGGGGTAGCTGGGCCATTAAAATTGAAAAGGGCATTGGCCGTTTTCAAATTTTTAGAATTATTCTTGACAATGTGTAATAAATGTTCAAAGGAAATGTTCTCATGAAACTTCATCGAAAGAGAAAGGAGTATATTAAAGAGGTTGCTGAGTCTGATATACTCATAGTATAATAATAATAATAATAATGTGTGGACTTATTGCGGCGCACGTATCACCAACACGTGATGCTAAAGGCGCGTATAATCTATCATTACCTGCTCATGTATAAGGCTTCTAAATCGTTCTGAAACCATCTCTGCTCCCTGGGGTATACATCTCAATTACTGCCATTACAGCGCATATGGGGCTAATCAACCAACTCTGCCTCACAGGTACCCATTTTTTAACCCTGGGTGGAAAAGCAATTATGGTTAAGTGTCTTGCTCCAAAGGACACAAGTGTACGACCGCAGAGATTCGAACCCACATTCTGCTGCTAACACCAGAACTTCAGTCCGGTAGCTAGAACCCGCTCGGCCACATGTGAGAGATGTCACAGAAGAGAGCCTCCCAGGGGAGCAGGACCTACAAGTACATGTATTGTGTCATGAATATTGTGGATTTTTCCTATCAAATAATTGTCCTATGTAAGATTGATTTGTATCTGAGAAAGGGTAAAAAATTGGGAAAATGCAGTAACAATTACTACTTAACGTTAATTTATTGCACAAACAGGATTTTGGACAAACAAGAATTTCAAAATATAAAAATTTCTAAAATTAAACCTTAACAACTAATTTTATATTCTAAATACATTTTGGTGACATCTGTTCTTTTTTTGAAAAGTGGCGAGTTTTTAAAAGTATGTTTCCCATGTAACGTTAGTTAAACAGGCACAAAGCAACGACGAACTCTATACATTAACGTTATGGCCAATAACCGAGGCTTAAAAAATGGCTTTCTTGTATAAAACACGAAGATAAACACAGAAATCCTCTTAAAATTAAATTCAAAGATACCTACCATTTATGACTGTGATGGCGATCCATTTTTACGAAATCCAAGACCTATTGGGGAAAAACTCCCTCAAAAAGACGCACTTTCGTAGAAACAAGATGTCTGACGATTCAGCAACCTGGCAAAAAAATTACGTCTGGCCCACACGAAAACAGCGTCGATATAAATCCATTGTACATGTAACAGAGTTATATGTAAGAACTAGAGGGCGCACATATCACGTGACCCCGTGCCAAAAGGACACGGCCGGCATTTTCTAAGTGGGCAATTTTTGAACATCGTTTGTGCGTAAAGACGTGTTATGGCTGTAGAAATCGCAGCAACTGTGGAAAAAGTGAGAGATTTCATTGTTTTTTAAACAAAGGCAGTTTGGAAAGAATGAACTCACCGCCACTTTTGCACAATATTCTAAAAACGTGTTTTTCTTTTAGTTTTAGCTCTTTTAGTCGTTTTACATTAACGTTTAAAGTTAGCAGACGACAAAATAGACAAACATCTCACGAGATTATATGTGCATACATTTATGCTCGAAATATGGTTTCAAGTCCTCCCAAAACTGTGACGGGTAGAATGTCGTATCCGCACTTTTTCTCATTCAATATAACCAATAAAGTAATCTTACCTACCTAGTAAGGTGGGAACATATGGATGGTGATGGACATATATTTCAAATTATTCGGATATATTTTCATGAAAAATTAGGAATTTTGGTATACGATTTCCTCAGTCATGTCAGTTTGATCTTGTCACCCCCCATAGTGGTCATGTACATGCCCAGTGGCAACTATAAGGATCCTTCTACTTTCTGAAGGGAGGATTTTTAGAAGGGAAATAAAGTCTGAAACTATCATAAAAGTGGATTTTAAAGATAATTTTTCGGTTTTTCCCCAAAAATAGAATAATTTTTAACTGGTTAGTGGTTAAAGAAAATACCCGAAACGTCTTAAAAAGTGGCGGTCGGATACGTCATTCTTTCCACTGTGACATTTGTCATATTTTGGATAGAAAAGTAGCGGTTGTATTCTCACTTTTCATTCAAACCTCCCAGAAATGAAAACAAGATTAAGAAAACTCTGTAACGGTAGGCAAATTAGTTACTTATAATTTGTTTATCTTGACTCATCTGTCCGGTGGCCTGGGAGTTCAAAGAATATCAAACCCATAGTTTTGATGAAAAGAGGCATGATGACTGAACCTTTTCCCGTTATTTTGATACTCTCAGATCTATTCCTTCTTGAAGACCCCAACTTGTTGCTGAAATAGGCTAGCCAACATCAGTTGAGACAACTTCCAGCCCTGTAAAACCATGTATACAGCAAGCATTTTGTGAAGAAAGATTACATACGAGGTAAGCCTAACGTTAAGACTAAATGTCTAATTAGTGGCGTAAATATGTATCAAAAGTAGGGGTGATGATCTTGAAGTGTGTACATAATGTACAAAAGTACTGCAGTGCATAACCAATCATAATCCCACAACTACTTGTTGACACCCAAATGGACAAAGAAACAAACAAACAAATTTTAAAACTTCCCCTTTTTGCTTGTTTTTTAATAAATTGTTGCTTATTACTATTTTACCGCATGGGGTGATCCTATGGACCATTATAAAGAGAATCGGTATGATAACCAACCTGTGAAAGTTTTAGTTAACTCATTTTATTGTAATATATGAGAAAATGGTAAAAGAATATGTTTACATCAGTAATTGTTTCATTAATTCTGTTTGAAATTTATACTTCGTTGAGACATGAATTAATTCTTGTTGATTTAATAATTTGTTTTACTAATTTCTCAAAAAAACAATATAAATACATAAGGTAGAATATTTCAAGTGAGGGTTTCCTGTCATCAACTTAACACCCATGCAGCATGGACCAATAGTGTGTATTCAAGGGCTGCAAAAATTGTTCCATCTCGCACTCACACTTAGCCTGGCCCTTACCAGTATGGCAGAAATGAAATATAGCCATAGATTTTGGATAACTTGGTGTGTATAATAACAGACAAATATTTCATTTTGTTTATTACTCATGTGAATTTATCAAGAGATGACCACAAAGGAGCCATCATAAGCTACTTGAGCAAGCAGTTCAGACAGTGTTTCCATCATCCAACCTATAAGCAGGAAAAACAACGAAAAGAGGCCCTGCCTCAGAAAAGACCATTCTGTCCTGATTCATGTCTCAACAACCACAAAAAGAAAATTCCATCTGACCATGTCTTGAATGAACATGAGTACAGTGCATTTCCTGATATTGTTGAACAGCAACTAGCAGAACCAAGCGGTTTATGAATAAAATTATTACATAATAAAAATTATTATATCTAAACTCATCAACTGTTATTTCCCAAATGTACATGTAGACCGCAATTCTCAGCTGACCCCTCATGATGTAGCCCATTATATCCCCTTTCAAATGATGCCATTTTCATATTAATGACTTCTTTATTTCTTCACTAATTTCATCATTTAATTAGTCATTTATAAATACATTTAAGTGTATATATATTACTTATTTATTTCTTCTCCCAGAAACAATGTAAAAGTGGGATTCTTTCTCTTGACTGAGCGGCTACATAGATTTATCTATCTAATCTGTCTATTAGGGGACAGAGGCAAATTGTGCTGTGAATATTTGTTGAGTTGGTTTACATAAATACATTAATTTCTTAATTAAATTATGTATTATATGTATTTTTTTCTATTTAATTATTTATTGGCGTATTGATTAATTTATTGAAAAACTATTTCAACAAGTTTTTTTACAGGCCTGTGATTTCTCAGTATTTTACAAATCTCCCTTTTCCTCAAAGAAAGAAATAGCCGGTATTTTTCCAAACCTCTAGTTTCTTTGTTGGGATGTGGACACACGGCTGTTTCGTTTACGTGCGTTGTGCGTAATAAAGTTCCAACAAACGCGCGTTTGTTTTGCATTACTCAGTGGAATATCATGACGTCATGCATAAACATGTCAGCCTCTATAGTCCATAAAGTTTACATGAATAGAATCATGAATTGACCCGCTTTGAAAATATTATGATTGTATTTGAAGTGCAAAATGAAACATGTTTTCTCACTTATATAAAATTTTTCTTTCAAATGTTGTATTTGTTTGGGACTAAAAATACACTTTTTTAAAAAAAGAACGATTTTCAATGTCTGCCTACTTAACGTTCATGTTGAAATTATACCCTTCAAATATGCTCTTTTATAACATCAGCAGAATTTTTCATTCATACTTCTACATTTCCATTAGTGAGATTAAATGTTTTTACAAGTATTTTTCCAAATATTATTCCTGGGACAAAACTGTTTACAAGTTTTTATAAGGTTTTGTTTAAGTTGAGTGTCGGTATTTACGCGGGGTTTGAAGTCTTTGTGACGTGCACAAACAAATAGGAATTTACATACAGCGCGCGTGTGCGGGATTATACGTGTAATACACGGACGTCTATGTACGCGTCGCGCTCATTTGTATGTGAGCGACGCGCGGTGGACATTGTGAAAAGTTATGGGAAATCACCGAGTATGTTACCTTGTTTTCCACATTCCTGTTTATCTGGAGATGAGTTTTGATTTTCATTTAAAAAAATGCTCTGACAAAGTTATGAAGAATTATGGTAATAGACTGATTATAGCTACATGAAAATGGCTAAGATGAGCAGGTGTTCAGACTAGAAAAAGGCATTTTCTATAATATTTAATTGGAGAACATGGGACCACAATTCCCAAGCAACACCATCAAATATTCTATTATTATTATTATTTATTCGGTCAAAATACAACAATCATACAAAGAAAAATGAGAAATGAACATTGTAATTATATATAAACGTTAAACTTGACAGGGCCAAGATAAGCAGCACAATATTTTAACTATTCAGATCGCAGGAAGGCCTTTTTTCAAAATATGTGTTTGGTTGGAGTATATGGGACGACATTTCTGATCAACATCCATCAATTATTTTATTGTCATTATTTATTTGGCCAAAAATGCAACAATCTTACAAACACTACAAGAGAAATGAACATTGTAATTTTATATGAATGTTATATAAACATAACAGGGTATACAAGTTGAACAAAGGGATTGGGTCAGGAGAGAAGGGGGTGTGTAACATAAAATAAAAAATGTTATAACCAAGGAATAATAAATAGTAAGTCACAAATCAAGGCAATGTAGACAACAACCAGATGGATATAGACAAAAAACAACCATTCTAAGATGGTCAAGATTGATAAAAGTGAATTTATTATGTTGAGACTCGAAAACTTATTAATTGAATCTTAAAATGGAACATGAAAGCTGATGACAGAAGTTAATAATTTGAAGTGATTATAAAAAGTAATAAATATAAATTTATATGCAATATGATTAATAATTGTGTATATATTGCATAAATCAAAACAATGTGACATCCATATAAATCAAAATATAATATAGGTAAATGTATACTTGCGCGAGGAAATTAAGGCACTGACAATCAGTCACGCCTAACTGGTATAAACATGAGAGGGTAGACAACTACCAAGTTTGTGAACAGTTCAACAAACAGGCACAACCAGGACGACCAAAGAAATTGAAAATAAAATCTCCAAAAGTCCTAGAATACTGCATGTTCAACTTAAAAATGTGGTGGTTGTCTGGGCATCGTGTCTTCCACTTGGAAAAGTGCATCAACTATCTGCCCATGTATGCCCGAAGAAAACATCTCCAGACAGACCTATATGTAGGCCTAGTACAACTTTTGATGAAGCAAGTCTAGTGACAACATCTTGAAAAGCTGCCAACCTTCTCAAAAGCAGTAACCTTGAGATCCAATTTCAGTTGCCATTGAACAAGCTATACAGAGCCTGAAACACAAGAAAAATATTTTTAAATAAGTTTTGCACTTATCATTTAAAAGGACCTGTGGTGAATACTCAAAGAACTTTAGAGAAAACTGGAAGCAGAGCATTTACAATGTATATAATTTATAAATAATGTACAAAGGCCCTTTATGTAACAAACAAAAATTGAAATGACGAAAATGAGAATGGACAAGTTGCCTTGAACTATCATAGGAGAATAACAACAGGGACATGAAGGACAAATGGAGGAAATACAAATAAATTGAAAAGCAGAAATCGTCTGTTAACAAGTAGCCTACATGTAAATAAGAATTAGACTGAATACTATTTCTAGTTAAATTACCTGTTGTCGTAGATGTCCTAAATTAATAGGAGCCAACTGCCAATGTTGTAAACTGTTTTCAATTCCTGGTTGAAAGAAATGATAATAAAATAATAGTAAGGCTTCCATAGTTCTATGAAAACATTAAAAATAACACCACTCATCCAGACCGTTCTCTTGGATATCTTCAACACCATTATATTTGCAAGCATGTAAATATAGTGCAAAGTTGACATGCGGATGAAAATGCAGTATACCGTAAATGTACAATAATGTACAGTGTGAAGTTACATTCACGTTCATAACGCTAGGCCTATCGATTGAACTACTGAATTCAATACATGTAAAAACAAACATTGTTGAAACAAGTTTCACTTTATTAACAACGAAAAAGTTTGCCTATCATTTATTAATTTAACGCCACTGTGTGTTTTAATAAACTTAAAGACTGCGTGAGGCCAAAATGTATTCTCATTGTCAGGGATCAGGCTGAATGTTCATTTGATGCAGTACATGTCTTTTGCAAGAATTCACAGTAACCGTACACAACTGTTTCTGTAAAATGGCTATCCTTTCTATGCATTCAGAATACACACGATCAAACGAGTTAACCGTGTACGGTGTACGTAAACACGTAATGCGTTACGATGGATGCACTAAACATGTATACGTTAAACGCCATTACTTTGTACACAATAATGTTAAAACCAACCGCATAAACTGATTTTTGGGGGAAAGTTTTTTAAAGGAAATAACCTTGTCCCAGACTTACTTTGTGGATAAAATAAAAGTAGATGCCATCATCGTTGATTTACTAGGTCGATTGTGCTTATCAAAAATTCGGACGTATCCATGACGACAGCTAGAAAACGTCTTCAAATGTTCAAGGCAAAGACGACATTTAAATGGCTGCCTTCCACTACGTAGACTTCACCGGCAATTCCACAATGTAAACAGCCTCAATTTCGCGGAAAGCTATCATGTGACTGTTTATTAAATAAACTTAGTATATTCATTAAAAATTGCATATTTAACTTGAAAACCAATCACAAGAAAGCAAAATGTAAACAAACCAAATATAGATTTGAACCACACGCGTCACCCCTACGCGCGAGATGTATGAATGACGGATCAAACACCTCATTTGCATACTGTTTAACTTTCGACAACAGAGGGGGTACTTTTTTTAAAGGGAAACAGCCGTGGACAGTGTGTAATCCTCCAATATTAAATATTCAGGGCTTTGTCCTCTGCCCTCTAACCCTCAGTCCCACTACCCAGGATTCTTTACTTTTGTCAATGTATATTTTTGATTAGTTTTTTTTTTATTGATTAACGCATTTATAACATGTTAATTCATTTTGCAAAAGATATTTCACAGGTCGGGAAGGGCAGGTCTGCTACAATGATTGTTTTATCAAAATTTGTTTGAATATTGTTATGGGTATGTTGTTTACTCGCGGCAACGGCCACACCCATCGGGATCGACACAACAGACAAAACAGAGTAGCCAGTTTAAACGTGTCTTTTCTAAATCTACAACTTAGTATTTAATTAACATCAATAACATGTTATACGGCAAACAGAAATCCAAATATTACAGTAGTCTAAATGAGCGCGAGCGACCGACGGCACGATTGAGGGACACAGACCCCGAGAGCTCGGACCCACCCTTAGGCGTTATATAACATAAATTCCAAACTGCATTCCAAGACCTCAAGAGCCGAGACAGGAATGCGAACCACGAGGTAGCGGCATAACAATATAAATAAGAATATTTATTTTGATGAAGATGTCAAATGATCTCTGTGTCTCAATGTTTGGTGTACTTTGCAACTTACAATCAAGAAATAGGTTTTACTATGACCGTCGGGATAGTGACAGTAGCGCTGGCAAAGTGTTTTAACCGAGTGTACATGTATTACACACCGGGGATAATCGGGCGAAGAGAAATTATAATCTTAAAATGTATTTTCTACCATTTTATTCGGTAAATTAATCAATGATAAATAATGTTACTGACTATCTTTCATTCAGGTCAAAACAAACGAAATAATTCATAACAATCAACTTTAAACGGCCGCCCGTTTTTCAAAGACCATAGCATAACGCGCTGTTTTGTGGGCACATCCGGGCATTTCACATTCATTTTGCCCACTTTGAAAATGGCGGCCGTGTCTCCACAGTGGCAACGGCTCCGTAACGTACACGACGTAGCGACTGCGCCCTAGTCTAGTTTTTATATATATAACTATATGACATGTAACGATCTACTCGATTCAATTCATGAAACGTAATTGAAACGTTAGAGACTGGACCCCGCTCCATGGATTTACACAGAAGCATTGCGCATAGCACGAAGTAAATTCGTGGACTCGATGTAGTCCATGCAGTCTCAATCCCGTAAGTTATTATTATGTGCATAACAAATAATGTTTGAACGGGACTTGATCAAGTCTATGAATTGACATTATGAGTGTCATAGTGCCCAAAATTTCAAATAAACGGTGCCATTTTTTAATAGAAATAGATTAGTTGTAATGTCCTGGAATTAACTCTTACCAAAAGCTGATGCGTTTTAATGATGATTTATGTAAAACTATGACACGGATAATTTATAATTTTAGTGTAATGACATTTAAAAACTACGTCAAGGCATAAGCTTCCATATGGTATTTGATTTGACTCTTTCTGATATTCCTAAGAAGGACTTTTGCCACCAAGACCTCTCACACGTTAAGGCAATAGGGTTTTGGCGGAACAACAACAACAACAACAACAACAACAACAACAACAACAACAACAACAACAACAACAACAACAACACAACTTTTCTCACAATTTTTCTCACAATTTTGTGATGATAATAATGAATGCTATGCAGCATCAACTCAACGGTGAATCAGCGACAAACTCTCAAAGAGGAAGTCCATCGCCCGTTCTGGTCGGTATGCTTGAGCAGGTACCGCCAGATCGTACACACACTGCTCAGAACAATAACAGCATTCGTGCTGTAAACAGGAGAAAGTGGAGTAAGGACGATAACAGAATTGCAATGGAATGTTTTATAAGGAGCAAGCCAGAGAACAGAGGGTACAGAAGGAGAATGATTAACATATGGCAGGATAAAGGCATGTTTGAAATAAGCGAACAGCGGCTTGCCGACCAGGTAAAACAAATCAAAACATAATCAGTGGCTAACGAAAGTTGAGGTGGAAGAGATGAGTAGAATAATATCACGGACAGAGGCTGGGGATGAAGAAGTGCAGGAGGAGGAACTGGACAACGTGGTCGCTGGTGAGCTGGCAAGTTCCCAGAGTGCGGATGAGGTCAGTGGAGGAATAGAAGAGGGAACAGAAGACTTGACGGAGGAAGAGCTAGAGATTAGGAAGAGGATTGAAGAGTACACTGCAAAACTGGAGTGTTAAAAGTAACACCAACGGTGTTAATTTTTATTCTTTCCCGGTATCTATATGTGACAACACCCTTGGTGTTAATTAACACCATTGCTTAGAATTAATTTTTATCAACACCAAACTTGGTGTATTTTTGACACTGTATTGGTGTTAATGTCTTACAATTGGTGTAAAATATATTCTTTACCAGTATCGATGTGACAACACCAAGTGGTGTTAATTAACACCAATGCTTGGAATTGAATTTTAACACATCTATGGTGTTTTTTTTAAACAAAACTGGTGTTAAAATGTAATACAAATGGTGTCAAATGTATTCTTTCCCGGTATCTATATGTGACAACACCATGGTGTTAAATGACACCAATGCTTGGTATGAACTTTTTTAACACCATCCTCGGTGTTTTTTGATAGCAAAGCTGGTGTTATAATGTATATCGTTGGTGTAAAATGTATTTTCTCCCAGTATCCATATATGACAACAGCTATGGTGTTAATGAACACCAATGGTTAGAATTAAAATTTTTAACACCATTTCCAGTGTATTTTAAACAATGTTGTACATTTAACAATTTTGAGCGTTTTGTGAAACCAAATTAAAATCAGTTGATGTGGGGGGGGGGGGTATAATACAAGCCTACATGAACTAAATGCTATGATATTAAAAGTGCATCACAGTTATTAAAATCTTATGATACAATTAGATTAATTAATTGTAATCTTTTATTGAACAAGAACATTAAACATGAGTGCATCAAATGCAGTACAAAGCACTGTAACTGGTAAAACTTCAACAAAATACAACTACATGTCTACAACACTAACCATGATATAAATTTTGTTATACACGTCTGTTGGTTCATACAGAAAACCTTTATTAAAAGGAGTTGTGCACACACTTAATCAAATCCTCTAGAGTTTGCATCACACTGAATACAAAAGGTGATCACGTTTTTCAGAAAAAAAGTAGCGAATACAAGTTCCATGTTTAGTGATAAAAAATGCACGTTATAGATGCTTATTCGAGTGGCTTCAAATTATAGAATTTGAGACGTAGGTAGATTGGTACCAGTACCAAGATTAAAACAAGTAAGCTTTTAGAATCAAACTCAATATTTATTTATTTATTTATTTATTTGTTTTGTTTTGAAATTTCCAATACTATACCATGTCTTTAAAATAAAACCTCATGATGAAGCAATAGACATTGTACAACTTAGAGTTACGTATAATAAGCCTTTTTTGCCACATAATTTGCTTTCACTTAATTGTCTGTAAATAAAATAACAGAAGTGTTTACTTTTTTTTATAACAGGTTGTACTAGCATATTTGTACCAGAAATTAATTCAAAGATAAAACCGAGTTTCGTCACTTTACAAAAACGTTAGCTTTCATCGTATCTTGAGTTTTCACTGAAAAAGGGACGTACATTACTTAAGATGATTAGTAAACTTGCACACTTTCAACTGTATATTCTGAAGACTTAATAACAAAAATAAATAAATGAGGAAGTTTTTGTAAAACGTGAAAATAGTACAGCTGACTTTTATCCCATTATCCACAGCGAGAAATGGTCGCTCCAGTGTAACTTCTTAGTGGCAGTCTGCAATGCGAATCGCCCGATATAAATTCACTTTTTGCCTAGTTATTATAGCTCCTTTTCATTTTCACAAAATAAATCATTAATTAAGAAGATTAAGTAGGATTAGAAACTTTGCATGGTGGGAATACAGTCTAGTGAGGTTTGCGGCAACACCATGGAAAAAATCTCTCTGAGTTGTATTGGTTCTCAAAAAGGAGTTGATACACCATCGTTTTTTCTTTTCAGAACCATTACAACTCATAGGGAGATTATTTACATAAACTACATTAAGACAATTTACACATTTTGTTTTGCTTTTTCAGTGGTTATTAGTTATAGCCTATGTATTGTCAGTCACGCCATGAACCACAGTATATCAAGTTTTGACTAAAACAAGTTTTTGGCATTACCATTTATTTATGGGGCAACATTTAAATAATTTATTTATTCTTACCATTTTTATTTCATTAAAGTGTTTATCTTCACTAAGTTTTATCCGATTTTGCAGAGTAACTACAATGAAAACAACCGTGCAATGAAGTGACATATTAGTAAAGTCACTTCATAACACGTACTTACTCCCATAGCACCTTGATGTCATCAAAGTGCATAGGGTGAAAATGTTATTCCATGAATAGATAGGGTCTCTTTCAAGATTTATGAAATACAGTAAAAAGAAAGTTTTTCAAAGTGATGAGTTAAAACAAAATTATGATTTGGATTCTTATACAGGATGTATGCGGAATGAGGCACCCAAAATATCACTAAGTCCTAGTCTTTTCCCCTCAAAACACCAGAAATCAGGATAGGCCTACGTTGTTTCGATGATACATAAATTCCGTTTAGCTATCAAAACAGCCCTGGGGGTGGTTGCCAAGAGAGTAGAATCACTTTCATTAGATGGTTCTGTTGTTCCTACTGCTCCTGGAGTGTAAAAAATAATAGCAGGGTAAATTACTTATAATATGCTTCAAATAATTTTCATACATTTCCTGTGGGTATGGAGAGTAGATTCAACAGTAACAAAAACACTTGTAGGACCCCCAATTATTCTAACATTGTACTTGTATTACAGTACCACCCATGAGCATCATTCACTGTGTGAGCTGTGCTCCTGGTGTGACCATGGAGCTAATAAAACATCCATAGTGTGACTACCACCCTTTTTTCCTGCCCATGGAGCTAAAATGGATAGCTCCAAGCTAGGCCCAAGGGATATTGGTACATGTATTCACATATTGTGGAAATTCGATCAATGGGTGTTGACAGATAACTAACCACAGGATTACTTAATTAACAGGGGAAGTTTGTTGGTTTTTGTTTAGAGGGGCTAAAGAAATAAGAACAGTTTTGCTGGTACTTGTGTCATCAGTACCACTCCAGGGTTTCAAACAGGCACAAGAGATATGGTGCAAAATTGTCAAACTTCAATTTGGATGTCTGTCTGCATGCAGTTTACATATAGGCCTATGTTGGCAAATTAAACTATAAAAATAAGTTTTGGTAAATAAAAACAATATTAAACTATTTGTTGTATTTCGTATGTAAAAATCTACATATTACCCAATAAAGTTTCATTATTTTTTGAAAACTAGGCCTTAAAACTGAGTTTATAAATATTGCTAGACCAGGACCATCAAGTATATCCATTTTTAAGACACACATGGAACATGAGTTATAATAAAGACCTGCATACATTGTACAACAAAAGTACACAAGAAAAATACATGTGCAAGGGCATTCTAAAATATTTTTCAAAAATCAACAATAGTCTGTCTACCCTTATGTTTGGGCAACAAAAATTTACACACAAAAAGTATTGATGCATTCCATTATGAATTCGACCAAACTACTGTAATGGGGGGGGGGGGGGTATCTGCTGTGCATGCCACAGACCACAACTTGAATTGCACACCCCTGCCTCCCATGCATCAATATTAAATTAAGTTTCAAAAAGTGCAATAGGAAATCTTAGTTTAAAAAAGTGGTTATATATAAATAAACAAACCGAATAAAGTTGTATTTTTAGAATGAAATTGAAACACTATTGGCTGGCAGTGCACATGCCGATAGGTTTTGCCCGGTTTAAAATTACTGATGTTACTCACCCCATTTCTCTCCTTCTTTTAACATCATAAGAAGGGAGGGATCAGATTTGATAAGTTCTTCCATTACCTCCTCATCAAATCATGTGTCAATTATTGCCCCGTCTTTTTTCGTCAACGAATGTTAGGGAGCCATCATCAGCTGCAATGCCAAACTTCTTTTTATTATTATTATTATTATTTCTGGTTTATTAAAACATTGCACTTGTAGCCAAAGGCTAAATTGAGGCAAAGTATACAATTAACCACACTCAACAATTACTAAATACATAATAAAACATTAAAAATACATGCACAAAATAGGACACAAAACTAATTACCATTCACTGCATAAAGAATAAATAGGCCTATGATATGTTTGTGTTAAAATCTAAATCACCCAATATTAAACTATTAGGCCTATTGTTTTTTAGTTTTTTTCTTTTTTCTTGAGTTAGTGTACATTTTTGCTGAATATTATTAAAATCCTCTGTGACTGAAAATCCTCTCCCACAATACATGTATTGTAGGCCTACGTAACCGTCGTAAGGGTACATGCAAAAGAATTGTAAAACTACACAGCAATCATAGATCAGGCTTAAGTAGCTTAGCCATAGCATAGGCTAATGATTAATATCACGCAGATGCCTTCAAAATTCAATTCAACCTCATGTACAAAGTACAACTAAGGCTAAACATGGACTGCCTATAACTTATAAGTTACAACAATACAAGATAATACTTCAACCATGACATACAACATGTACAATGACTGTACATGACATAGGACCGTCGTAAGGGTACATGCTCGTCGCTTAGCCTTAGCCCTCTGTCGCTCGCAGGGAGAAAGACGACTTTTTTAACGTGTAACAGATGGCAGTTTCAAGGTCAAAGGTGACTTTTCGTGGCACGAATTTGTCCGTCGGGCATTGACGAGCCTGCCTCTTTAAGTAGCTTAGCCATAGCATAGGCTAATGATTAATAGCACGCAGCTGCTTTCAATTCAACCTAAACATGGCCTATACAAGATAACACTTCAACCATGACATAGGACCCTGCAGTGTACACGTACAATATACAGCCCGTGTACATGTACACGTAAAGTATACTGTAAATTTGTATTTTTACGAGGGCAAAATACACGTTGAAAACTCACTTACCATTTTCGATGAACTTTTCAAAATCCGCCTGGTAAGATAGGATTTTAGTCGTATGTCGTCCACCCGTAATTATTCGTACTATTGGCATTGTCAAATTAACGATGAGATACGATTGTTTTTCCTTATAAATGCGATAGAATCCTACGACTTTCAACAAAACGTACAAAGGGACGACGCTACACGTCACTTTTAATTGACCAATCATTATTGTCGATCTCTCCGCGCAAGCGCATTTCATGTTTTTAACACTGCTATAAATCAACACCACAGTAATACTTTTTCTACCAGCCCAATTGAATTTAAAGGGTGTTATTTTAACACTGAATGAATCACCACAACGGTTACACCAGTGTAGTGTTAACCATTTAACACCCGAGTTTTTGCAGTGTAATGGTATCGGTAAAAGGGACAGGTAAGTGGAGTATTCCTGCATTGCGCCAGGTCCCAAGGAAAAAGCTGACAAATGTGTCAGCTATGGTAAGTAGAATCCTTGGGACGGTAAGTACTACTAATCTTTCTGAAATTAACGATCTTGTCTTTGCAGGTGCAGTTGTAGTAGCGGAGAGATCAGGGGTAAAATCTTCACATTCACAATCACGACATAAAAATAATAAACCTTGGTGGAAACGCAGACTTGAGGGCCAAATTAACGAGTTACGCAAAGATCTCAGTAGAATAGAGCAAATGGATAGAGGTGCAATGAAAGATTCAGATATGAGGAACAGATTAATGAAGAAGTATCAAGTAAAAGGAAAGGGGATGAGTGTAGTTAAGGAAGAAATAAAGCAAAGGGTCAAGGCGAAGGCTGCGAAAGTAAAGAGGTACGATGACAGAGTCAGGCAGTTTCATCAAAATCGCCTATTCAGTACAAATCAACGTCAATTATTCAAAGAAATGGACGGGAAATGTGACAACTCACAAGTGGGCCCAGAGCCAGCAGAGGCAAGGAATTTTTGGGGTGGCCTTTGGGATCAGCCTGGTGATCATAACAGACAAGCAGAATGGTTAGCCGACGTGAAAGACGAGTTAAAGAATGTACAACAACAAGAGGGATTTCAGATTGATGTGAGCAAGGTGAAGAAACAGTTGAGGAAAGTGCCAAATTGGAAAGCCCCGGGACCAGAACAAGTGCACGGATACTGGCTAAAGAACTTCAGTAGTCTTCACGAAAGAATAGCCCAGCAGCTGCAACAATGCTTAGTGCGTGGCAACGTTCCGACGTGGATGACTGAAGCAAGAACGGTTCTCATCATGAAGGACATTAAGAAGGGTAACGTTGCAAGTAACTATCGACCTATTACATGTCTACCCATGATGAATAAACTTCTGACCGGTATCATTGCAGAAGATCTGTATAGCCACATAGAAGATCAGCAGTTATTTCCAGATGAGCAGAAAGGTTGCAAGAAGCGGTCAAGAGGAACGAAAGACCAACTCATCATTGATAAGAGGGTGCTAAAGGACTGTAGGAACAGGAAAACTAATCTGGCCATGGCATGGATAGATTACAAGAAGGCATACGACATGGTATCACACTCATGGATTATGGAATGTTTGGATATGTTAGGGGCAGCTGATGCGGTGAAATGTCTTCTGGGTGAGAGCATGAAGACATGGAGAACAAATCTGATGGCCAGCGATGAATGTCTTGGTAAGGTAAACATCAGACGAGGTATTTTCCAGGGTGATTCTCTGTCTCCACTGTTGTTTGTTTTGGCGCTGTTCCCTTTGACGATGATTTTGCGGAAGGTTAGTGCGGGATACGAGATGACGAAGGATGGATGCAGGATTAATCATCTTCTCTTCATGGACGACCTGAAGTTGTTTGCGAAGAACGAGAAAGAGATTGATTCCTTGGTGCAGATGGTACGGATCTTCAGCGATGACATCGGCATGAAGTTTGGTCTGGAGAAATGTGCTGCGATGACCATGAAGAGGGGTAAAAGGGTACATTCGGATGGAATTGCTTTACCAGATGGCACACAATTGAGGGCGTTGGGTGAAGAAGAAAGTTATAAGTATCTTGGAGTGCTTGAAGCAGATCATGTACTGCACGAGGAATCGAAAGAGAGACTTAAGAAAGAGTATATAAGACGAGTGAAGAAGTGTTTGAAGTCCAAGCTGAATGGAGGGAATATGATAAAGGCGATCAACACTTGGGCTGTGTCACTAATGAGATACAGTGCGGTTATTGTCGAGTGGACTAAGGCAGATCTAGATGTTGCTGACAGGAAAACGAGGAAAATAATGACGATGTACGGTATGTTACATCCACGGTCGAATGTCAGCAGACTCTATCTACCAAGGTCAGAGGGCGGAAGAGGGTTACTTAGTGTATCAGACAGTGTTAACATCGAGAGGAGCTTGCAGTGTCATGTAAGAAGTACTCGGGAAAAGTTGTTGAAGGTTGCGCAGAAATACATGAAGGCAGACGAATTAGGTCCAAAGGAGTATAAGAATCAAAGAAGAGAAGAAAGAACACGAGATTGGCAGGAAAAACCACTTCACGGCCGATTCCTGAGATGTACAGAAGTGGCAAGTAGCAAGACTTGGGAATGGTTGAGGAGAGGAGAACTAAAGAAAGAAACTGAGGGTCTGATTACTGCAGCGCAAGACCAGTCTCTGCCGACGAATGTGATGAAGGCAAGGATCGAGAAGTCAGATGTCTCTTCTATGTGCAGAATGTGCAATGCGGCGGAGGAGACTGTATTTCACATTGTCAGCGAATGCAGAGTGCATGCTCAGACAGAGTACAAAGGCAGACACGACAAGTTGGCCAAGGTGATCCATTGGGATCTATGTAAGAAGTACGGTGTCAAGGTGCAATCGAAGTGGTACGACCATGTGCCGGAAAAGGTTGAAGAAACGGATCATGTCAAGATTCTCTGGGACTTCAACATCCAGACAGATCATGTTATAGAACATAGACGGCCGGATGTTGTTGTCTTGGATAAGCATGCAAATATGTGTCATCTTATTGATATAGCTGTGCCGGGTGATAGTAGAGTAGCTTCGAAGGAGAAGGAGAAGGAGAAGGTACAGAAATATCAGGATTTAGCGAGAGAACTCCGCAAGCTGTGGCAAGTCAAGGTGAAGGTAATTCCTGTGGTAGTGGGAGCACTGGGTACAATTCCGAAGGCGTTGGAGAAACATCTCAAGGAGATAGGAACATCTGTTAGAGTAGAACTACTACAGAAGGCGGCACTCTTAGGTACAGCAAGGATTCTGCGAAAGACACTCGAGATCTAAGGCTACGGGACGTAGCTTGACTCGAGGTGTAACCGGCAGAAAGGAAAACAAGATCTTTCTTTTCATGCTGTGCTAATCCGAAATAATAATAATAATAATAATAATAATAATTAATAATAATAATAATAATAATAATAATAATAATAATAATAATAATAATAATAATAATAATAATAATAATAATAATAATAATAATAATAATAATAATAATAATAATAATAATAATAATAATAATAATAATAATAATAATAATAATAATAATAATAATAATAATAATAATAATAATAATAATAATAATAATAATAATAATAATAATAATAATAATAATAATAATAATAATAATAATAATAATAATAATAATAATAATAATAATAATAATAATAATAATAATAATAATAATAATAATAATAATAATAATAATAATAATAATAATAATAACACCTATTGCTATAATAGGGCGACAGTGGCAAAATTTGTATATTTGGGCGACAGTGCATTTTCTCCAAAATTAACAATTATTTGTTTGTTATTTCTATAAATAATTAACTTATTTGCATTAATTAGCTACTTACTTGATTGATTAACTGATAGACCCTGTTCTAGGATATAACCTCTTTTGGTGTCGCCCTAATATTTTTTTACTACTTTTGCTAGAATGGGGCGACATTCCAGTGACAGTGCTTTTTTTCACAAACTACCCATGATTTTTTTGTTATTTCTATAAATAATTAATTTATTTGCATTAATTAGCAAATTAATTGATTGATTTACATTTACACATTTGTTTTTAGGATATAACTACTTGGTGTCGCCCTAAGTAATTTTTAACTACTTACGCTACATTAGGGCGACATTGTTATGTGTCGCCCGATTACAGCAAGTGTAATATAAACATGAAAATTCCACATTGTGGCGACATGTGCATTATTTTTCTAATCACATATGTTTTGAGTTGTATTATATTTCTGATTTGACAGAAATAAGAGTTGTGATAATTAACCTAGCCTCTGATGGGTCCTCCTGAGTAAATGAAGGGACGATGGAGATCATAAAACAAAGGTTTTTCAAGGATTTTGACTGGGGGGGGGGGGATTCAGAATGAAAGATAAAGTCACTCAAAAGTAAGATGTAGTGGTAAGATGTAGAAAATTATTCGGGCAAGTATTGCTCAACAACTTGCAGAATATTTTACCCAAACGAGGCATCAACAACTAGAGTTAGAATGAACGCTCCCATCTGTTTGTCAGACTGCCAAAAATACACTCATGATAGTTTTGATAAATTCCGCTGGCAAGTATTGTACAACGTTTACCAAAGTCAAACATCATGAACTATAATAGTAATGAACGCTCCGAATGCACATTATATTCAGCCAAGATTGTTATCTTTGGCAATGTTCACTTTTGCCATTTTTTGATGAATTGAGAACAGACGGCCAAATATTTTTTGAACTTTCAAATTTATGACAATTATAGCAATTTCCGCTGGCAAGCGCTCAACAACTTACAGAATATTTACCAGTGGCGTAAATCCGTGTTAAAAACGGGAGGGGTGTATTTGCCCGAGGTCAGTTTTTCAGGCATGGGTGCTAGGGGTGAACAAAACCTCCCCCAATGTACTTTAAAACTGCATCTTGTTGACATTTTTTTTCTTTTCCCCCTTTTTTCTATAAAAAAACACACAATATATTTGTAAAATAACTAACAATCGGCAGGCCATGGGAGGGTGATTGTGCTCCCAGAGGTCCAGTAGCGGAACTAGGGTTTCATTTGTAGGGGGCTGAGTATGCACCAGTTTTTCTAGGCAGCACCATCAAATTCGTGGGGTCAATGGGAGAATGAAGAGAAGTCCTCGGTTTACCGTGTCGACAACGATATGAATGTGTGTGTGTGAGGGGGGGGGGGGCGAGCTCGAAGCTGCGCCAATTTTATCTGGGGGGGAGGTCACTATTTTGTGATAAATTGAGAACAGACTGCCAAATAAATACACTAAAATTTAAGATTAAAAATTGGAGCTGGGCACCCCATGCCACCCTCCCCCCTCACGAGGGAGTTTGGCGGTGCCCTTTTGGAAAAATTGGTGCATCCCATCATGGCCCTGCAAATTAGACTAGTTTGTCTCAAAATATCGTCCCAGAATTTCAATAGTTTCCTGACATTTTCCACAATTCCTTATTATTCTAAACAATCCTCATTTCAAAATCTTCAAATCGTTTTTTAAAAATGTCCAGAATTCCCTATTCTCTCCGATACTTCATACATTTTGCTTGCCAGTGGTGGTGTTGGGGGGGGGGGGGGGGGAAGAGAATTGATCACCCCCCCCGGCACCAAAAACGGTTTACGATTGTGGAAAAAAACATTGCCCGTGGTGGTGGGGGGTGGGGGGATGGAATATTTTATCACCACCACCCCACCGGTTCCCAACCGGGATACGCCATTGTGTGTTGGTCCCGCAAATGGAGCATCTCAGAGCTCGCATGCCCCCACCCACCCCCATCTCCACTTCAAAATATCGATCACCGGCAAGTGCTCAACAGCTAACAGAATATTTACCCAAACCCAGCATCATCAACTATACAGTGAGAATAAATGATCTCAATGCTTGAATCTCCACAATGGGGCGACAGTTATATGTCGACCTATTGTACATATTTTCCGCAAAAGATTGTTATCTTTGACAATGTTCACGTTCGATATTTTGGAGAAAGTTGAGAGCAGACTGCCAAATAAATACACTTACATTTATTATACGATATGGAAGTTATTCAGAAGCAAATAAGGCTCATCAACTTGCAGAATATTTACCCAAACCATGCATGCATCATCAACTAGAGTATATATAATGAATGATCCCAATGTTTGAATCTCCACAATGGAGCGACAGTTATATGTCGACCTATTGTACATATTTTCAGCAAAGATTGTTATTTTGACAATGTTCACGTTCGATATTTTGGGGTAAGTTGAGAGCAGACTGCCAAATAAATATACTTACATTTATTATACGATATGGAATATATTCCAAGGAAAATAAGGCTCATCAACTTGCAGAATGTTTACCCAAACCATGCATGCATCATCAACTAGAGTATATAGAATGAATGATCACAATGATTGAATCTCCACAATGGGGCGACAGTTATATGTCGACCTATTGTACATATTTTCCGCAAAGATTGTTATCTTTGACAATGTTCACGCTCGATATTTTGGAGAAAGTTGAGAGCAGACTGCCAAATAAATACACTTACATTTATTATATGATATGGAAGATATTCCGAGGCAAATAAGGCTCATCAACTTGCAGAATGTTTACCCAAACCATGCATGCATCATCAACTAGAGTATATAGAATGAATGATCTCAATGTTTGAATCTCCACAATGGGGCGACAGTTATATGTCGACCTATTGTACATATTTTCCGCAAAAGATTGTTATCTTTGATAATGTTCACGCTCGATATTTTGGAGAAAGTTGAGAGCAGACTGCCAAATAAATACACTTACATTTATTATACGATATGGAAGATATTCCGAGGCAAATAAGGCTCATCAACTTGCAGAATGTTTACCCAAACCATGCATGCATCATCAACTAGAGAATGAATGATCCCAATGTGTGAATCTCCACAATGGGGCGACAGTTATATGTCGACCTATTGTACATATTTTCCGCAGATTGTTATCTTTGACAATGTTCACGTTCGATATTTTGGAGTAAGTTGAGAGCAGACTGCCAAATAAATACACTTACATTTATTATACGATATGGAAGATATTCCGAGGCAAACAAGGTTCATCAACTTGCAGAATGTTTACCAAAACCATGCATGCATCATCAACTAGAGTATATAGAATGAATGATCTCAATGTTTGAATCTCCACAATGGGGCGACAGTTATATGTCGACCTATTGTACATATTTTCCGCAAAAGATTGTTATCTTTGACAATGTTCACGCTCGATATTTTGGAGAAAGTTGAGAGCAGACTGCCAAATAAATACACTTACATTTATTATATGATATGGAAGATATTCCGAGGCAAATAAGGCTCATCAACTTGCAGAATGTTTACCCAAACCATGCATGCATCATCAACTAGAGTATATAGAATGAATGATCTCAATGTTTGAATCTCCACAATGGGGCGACAGTTATATGTCGACCTATTGTACATATTTTCCGCAAAAGATTGTTATCTTTGATAATGTTCACGCTCGATATTTTGGAGAAAGTTGAGAGCAGACTGCCAAATAAATACACTTACATTTATTATACGATATGGAAGATATTCCGAGGCAAATAAGGCTCATCAACTTGCAGAATGTTTACCCAAACCATGCATGCATCATCAACTAGAGTATATAGAATGAATGATCCCAATGTTTGAATCTCCACAATGGGGCGACAGTTATATGTCGACCTATTGTACATATTTTCCGCAAAGATTGTTATCTTTGACAATGTTCACGTTCGATATTTTGGAGTAAGTTGAGAGCAGACTGCCAAATAAATACACTTACATTTATTATACGATATGGAAGATATTCAGAGGCAAATAAGGCTCATCAACTTGCAGAATGTTTACCCAAACCATGCATGCATCATCAACTAGAGAATGAATGATCCCAATGTTTGAATCTCCACAATGGGGCGACAGTTATATGTCGACCTATTGTACATATTTTCCGGACAGATTGTTATCTTTGACAATGTTCACGTTCGATATTGTGGGATAAGTTGAGAGCAGACTGCCAAATAAATACACTTACATTTATTATATGATATGGAAGATATTCCGAGGCAAATAAGGCTCATCAACTTGCCGAATGTTTACCCAAACCATGCATGCATCATCAACTAGAGAATGAATGATCCCAATGTGTGAATCTCCACAATGGGGCGACAGTTATATGTCGACCTATTGTACATATTTTCCGCAGATTGTTATCTTTGACAATGTTCACGTTCGATATTTTGGAGTAAGTTGAGAGCAGACTGCCAAATAAATACACTTACATTTATTATACGATATGGAAGATATTCCGAGGCAAATAAGGTTCATCAACTTGCCGAATGTTTACCCAAACCATGCATGCATCATCAACTAGAGTATATAGAATGAATGATCCCAATGTTTGAATCTCCACAATGGGGCGACAGTTATATGTCGACTTATTGTACATATTTTCCGCAAAGATTGTTATCTTTGACAATGTTCACTTTCGACATTTTTGGATAAGTTGAGAGCAGATCGACTGCCAAATAAATACACAATGGGGCGAC
This sequence comes from Zoroaster sp. YZ-2022, assembly GCA_029582265.1. Taxonomy (NCBI): domain Eukaryota; kingdom Metazoa; phylum Echinodermata; class Asteroidea; order Forcipulatida; family Zoroasteridae; genus Zoroaster; species Zoroaster sp. YZ-2022. The sequence goes on from CM055819.1 coordinate 43,828,236, forward strand.
AGTTATATGTCGACATATTGTACATTTTTTCCGCAAAGATTGTTATCTTTGGCATTGTTTACGTTCGCCATTTTGTGATAAATTGAGAACAGACTGCCAAATAAATACACTTACATTTATTATATGATACGGAAGATATTCCGAGGCAAATAAGGCTCATCAACTTGCAGAATGTTTACCCAAACCATGCATGCATCATCAACTAGAGTATATAGAATGAATGATCCCAATGTTTGAATCTCCACAATGGGGCGACAGTTATATGTCGACCTATTGTACATATTTTCCGCAAAGATTGTTATCTTTGACAATGTTCACTTTCGAGATTTTTGGATAAGTTGAGAGCAGATCGACTGCCAAATAAATACACAATGGGGCGACAGTTATATGTCGACATATTGTACATTTTTTCCGCAAAGATTGTTATCTTTGGCATTGTTTACGTTCGCCATTTTGTGGTAAATTGAGAACAGACTGCTAAATAAATACACTCAAATTTAAGATATATGACATTTACCCAAACCAGGCATCATCAACTACCCATTGATAAGAAATTGGGTTTCAACATGCAATCGTATCCCCCTTCATTTTCTCATATTATAGCCGGTCTAGATTGCACCTGAAGGGAGCTATACCACTCAAAATTTCAAGTTTCCCAAACTTTGACAATTTTCCCCAAGTTATTGTTATAATTGGAGCCGGGCACCCGTCCATGCTTTCCACCAGTGGCAGAAAAATTGTGTCACAATTGTGAGACTCGGACAGTACGACAAAATCGGAGATGGCGAAGCATTGTGAAACGAAGGAGAAAAAAAGAAAACAAACAAAATCTCCATCGATGTACGAGTATTGAATGATTAACCCCAGTTCTTTAAATCTCCACAGCAAGAAAATTAGTTCGCTCTTTTTTCTCTCCAAATTATTCTTCGCCAATGTTCATTTGATAGGAGGGTTGGGCAACAATTTTTTTTTATATAACGGTTAACAGCCTAAAATATGCGAAATTTCAAATTCACCACACTATTACACTATACGATTAGGCAAATATGACATTTTTGGTGGTTAGAAGTTAAGTAAAATACAACAAATAAAAATTAATTAAAAAATAAAATTTGATTTGTAAAAGGCACAAAACCATCCTTTTTTATTTTAGAATAGCAACAATAAATTCATCAACAGCCATACAAGTTTAAATCTATTATCATACAGCATATTTTTCTTTCTTTTTTTGCATGTAGTTAAAGCAAAACTCACTGCTAGTAGAATTAAGAAAGTACTAATTGATCAAAGCAGGACTCTTTAGAAACGTTTACATTCCAGCTTTATGATCACTTTTAACACTTCAAAACTTTCTACAAAATTCCGGATGAGGTCAGAACGCTTTGAAAATTGTCTACTGGAGTGTCGTGGCCGAGCGGTCTAGCGCACCGAACTCAAGTTCTGGTGTTGCCAGCAGCAGGGTGTGGGTTCGAGCCCCGGTCGTGACACTTGTGTCCTTGAGCAAGGTACTTAACCATAATTGCTTCGTCCTTCGGATGGGACGTAAAGCCGTAGGTCCCGTGTGTTGTATAATGCACGTAAAGTGGATTGTCGTGCGGTCTAGCGCACTGAACTCAAGTTCTGGTGTTGCCAGCAGCAGAGTGTGGGTTCGAGCCCCGGCCGTGACACTTGTGTCCTTGAGCAAGACACTTAACCATAATTGCTTCTCTCCACCCAGGGGTTAGATGGGTACCTGTGAAGGCAGAGATGGTTTGCTCTATATGCGCTAGAAATGGCAGCAATTGAGCTGTATACTCCCCAGGGAGCTGAGATGGTTTCAGGAATGATTTATGAGCCTTATGAGCCTTATGAGCAGGGATAATAATATAATGCGCCTTGAGCGCCACTTAGTTGGTGGATACGTGCGCTATATAAATCTATACATTATTATTATTATTATTATTATTACTGAGTGCTGCTTTAGCAATATATTTCAAAAAATCTAGAATACTTCTTAATTGATGCGTTCGATAATTTCTGCTTAATAGACAGTGTTTGTGTATTGGGTCAATCTTCAATCTAAACACTGCAGACATTCAGAGGGGCTTTAACCAATACACCTGTGCAGTGTTGTTATATCGCAATTGCTTTTCCAGATGTCTACGCTGGTTATTGCAACAATTTCTACTGGGTCAGGCTTCACTCAAAACACTTTAATATGTTTGGGAAGTATCCGTCATATTCATTACCCTTCCAAATTTCTAGTGTTTACTTTCATCAACATCAATGTATTCCAATAATTGTTTAAGTCTCTGGTTCATCAGTACCTTTCAAAACCTTGCACACTGTAAACCTTTTATAGAGTTTTATGTCCAACTTCAGTCAGAACACTTCAAATTAATCTAGAGCCGACATTCTTCAAACCCTTTGCATATTTATACGGAGCTCTGGAATTGCCATCCGACTTGTCGGGATTCCACCATAATTTATATCAGCGGGGGCAACGAAATAATTTTGGGGGGATAGTTGTTGTATTGAACCATACATAATATTATGCATTTTCTTTGATCTCATTTGGGGGGGGGGGGCAAGAGGGGGGGCAAGAGGTGGGGGGGACAACGGTTCTGAGCGACAGGGGCTCAAGCCACTGTATATCAGCATAACGACATAATTTAACGATATCGAGATATATTTTTCTTGGTGGTAGGATGACATCATCCGAAGATAATTATCTCAGGATGTCGACATAATTGGCCGGTAAGATGTCGTCATACTGAGATAATTATCTCAGGATCTTGACAAGTCGGATGAAATCTTCCAGAGCTCAGTACATTTGTATACATAATCCGGCTTCACTTTTAAGTCTTGGTTCATTTGCCTTCTGTTGGATGCTTTAATTGGGTCCAATCTTAGTCAATCCAACAATTTGAATAGAGACAGGCATTCAACACACTCCAACAATTATACTTATTCTGGCTTCAATCCGTACTACACTTACGTTTCAAATCAATGAACTTCCAAGATTTCAAGAGTGACTTTATCAATTAGATTCTAGCTTTTATCCAGGCTTCAAGAGTCCACATTCATATCATCAATACACTTCACAGATTTGAAAGCTAGGCTTCAGCAACTCACTTCAAACGATTATTAACTGGGCTTTATCAAAACACTTCCAATGTTTCACCACTCAATCATCAATGCACTTCCAATATTTCAAGAGTCTAGACTACTCATCAATACACTTCCAATATTTCAAGAGTCTAGATTCATCAATACACTTCCAATATTTCAAGAGTCTAGACTCATCAATACACTTCCAATATTTCAAGAGTCTAGATTCATCAATACACTTCTAATATTTCAAGAGTCTAGACTCATCAATACACTTCCAATATTTAAGAGTCTAGATTCATTAATACACTTCCAAAATTTAAGAGTCTAGATTCATCAATGCATTTTAATATTTCAAGCGTCTAGATTCATAAATACACTTCCAATATTTCAAAGGTCTAGATTCATCAATACACTTCCAATAGTTCAAGGGTCTAGATTCATTAATACACTTCCAATATTTGAAGGGTCTAGATTCATAAATACACTTCCAATATTTCAAGGGTCTAGATTCATCAATATACTTCCAATAGTTCAAGGGTTTAGATTCATCAATATCTCAAGCGTCTAGATTCATCAATACACTTCCAATAGTTCAAGGGTCTAGATTCATTAATACACTTCCAATATTTCAAGGGTCTAGATTCATAAATACACTTCCAATATTTCAAGGGTCTAGATTCATCAATACACTTCCAATATTTCAAGGGTCTAGATTCATCAATACACTTCCAATAGTTCAAGGGTCTAGATTCATTAATACACTTCCAATATTTCAAGGGTCTAGATTCATCAATACACTTCCAATAGTTCAAGGGTCTAGATTCATAAATACACTTCCAATATTTCAAGGGTCTAGATTCATAAATACACTTCCAATATTTCAAGGGTCTAGATTCATAAATACACTTCCAATATTTCAAGGGTCTAGATTCATAAATACACTTCCAATATTTCAAGGGTCTAGATTCATTAACACACTTCCAATATTTCAAGGGTCTAGATTCATAAATACACTTCCAATATTTCAAGGGTCTAGATTCATAAATACACTTCCAATATTTCAAGGGTCTAGATTCATAAATACACTTCCAATATTTCAAGGGTCTAGATTCATAAATACACTTCCAATATTTCAAGGGTCTAGATTCATTAACACACTTCCAATATTTCAAGGGTCTAGATTCATAAATACACTTCCAATATTTCAAGGGTCTAGATTCATCAATACACTTCCAATAGTTCAAGGGTCTAGATTCATTAACACACTTCCAATATTTCAAGGGTCTAGATTCATAAATACACTTCCAATATTTCAAGGGTCTAGATTCATCAATATACTTCCAATAGTTCAAGGGTTTAGATTCATCAATATCTCAAGCGTCTAGATTCATCAATACACTTCCAATATTTCAAGGGTCTAGATTCATTAATACACTTCCAATATTTCAAGAGTCTAGATTTATCAACGCAATTCCAACATTTCAAGAGTCTAGATTCATTAATGTACTTTAAATATTTCAAGAATCCAGATTCATCAATGCACTTCCAATATTTCAAGTCTAGATTCATCGATGCACTTCCAATATTTCAAGTCTAGATTCATTAATACACTTTGAATATTTTACGAGACTAGATTCATCAATGCACTTCCAATATTTTAACTCTAGATTTGTCAATGCAATTCCAAATATTTTGAGAGACTAGATTCATCAATACACTTCCAACATTTCAAGTCTAGATTCATCAATGCACTTCCAATATTCCAAGACTCTAGATTTATTAATTCCTTTCGAATATTTCAAGAATCTAGATTCATTAATGCACTTCCAATATTTCAAGAGACTAGATTCATTAATGCACTTCCAATATTTCATGAGTCTAGATTCATTCATTTAATTAAAACCTTTCAAAAATCAAAGATTATGGCTTCATCATTAAATGATAAAACACATTACATACCTTATTTATGAAAGTGCCCACTTAGTGGAAGATTAACAGGATGTAAGTCTGCACAGGTCTGTGGAAGAAACCATAAATTGGACCCTCTACCTTTGAATAGAGTGCCATGATACAACTGATCAGGTTCTTATTCTTGTAGCTGAGAGATTTGTTTCTTCAGTCTCTTGTTTGAAGCCTGTTGTTCGTTGAATACCTTTGTCCTCACTGTCTGCCAGGTGAATTTTAAGGATGGGTACTTCTGGAGAAACAGGAAGATGTCCTTCTTTCCTACAAAGTACATGAAAATAAGATACTATTGACATTGACAAGCAACAACAAAAGATAGACATAGTTTAGAACACCAAGCCCCTGCAACATTACTATTTTCGATAAAAGTCTGCAGTAATTGGATATTTCACTTCACTTACTGAAGTAAATCACACTGGCTGGTCTGTCTCACTCTCATTACATGTATATTGAATCTAATGAATTGTTTAAGAAAACTTTGTTACACAACAGTTTTGTACCAACCAAATTTCACTATATCTGAGATGTGATATAGTTTGTTCCTTTAATTTACAGAAACTTTTTCTTGAACTGTTCATTTTGCAATTGCATTTCAAAAGTTATAAGCAAAGCATTACCAAAATCAAAATGTTCTTTGTAAATTTACCTTGATATCATTTTATTACTGAAAACAAAGAACATGATAACAATAACATGTTCAATTCATGGTTTGAAACAGTGATGAAACTCACCTGGTAGACTTTGGCCATTAATCCATCCTCTGAAGTTTTCCATGACAATTGCAGTCTCCCATTTAGACCATCTGGTATAGGGTCTGGAAACTTTTCAAAGAATGGAAGAAAACATTTAAGTTGTGTCCCAAATAAATATCAATTATGTAGAGATTATTTGATACCTGTGTAAGTACATTATTATTCAAATTATAACTATTTGGATATAAAAGCCAAACTGACAACTGCCAAGTTTTCTCTTTATATTATATTTGTTATACACTGAAGATTCTGGACTGCTCAATCCAATAGCGCAATTCAGTAATTAGATGACAATATTTATACAGGCAGGTTAAATATTAAGCGGTCAGTTTTGGATTCAAACCCTGCAGTCTAACCACTTGACCTATTATGACATTTGTAGGATTTGAAACTTTGCATGGTGGAAATACAATCCAGTAAGGTTTAAACCTTACTAGATAGTATGACATTATTATATTATTATAATGGTGTACTTCCCCTAAAAGTATAAAAATGAGTGTGGGATAATAAAGGATGATGGCCAATGAGTCTCAAATTTTTTCCATACACTCCTGCTTTTGCTGAAAGAAACTGTAACATAAGCATAATATGGTATTCAATTCCTAACACTTAGTTTTGAGATGTTACTAAATGATATCTACCTCTGTTCCCTTGGACAATGGTTTTGGCTGTGACTCCCTCATCGGATCCTGAAAGTTGTAATAGGAAAGTCAATTAAACTCCTTCCACTGAGCTTTTGTGATATAAGCAAACAATTTGGATTCAATTCCCATTCAATGAGCTTTTTTGGAGCTAGGCAGTGTTGTGTATAATAAACACTTGTAATCAGTAGGACAGGATTCAAACACCACTTAAAAGGTCAAGTATGTTTGTTTTGCTTGCATTTCTATCACTATCTGCCTCTATTATTTGATGACTTCATCATAGAGATCCAGGAATTCTCTCTCTTTATCTACAAGATTCTGAGATTATTCCTTGGCATCATCATGTTTCTAAAAGGGTCATGCAAGACCCTTGGATCTGCAGAACATAAATGATATTTTTTATTTTATTTTAAGAACTTAAAATGTAAAAAACTGCCAAATCAAATGAACATGTTGAAAAAGTAACACATTTTGGGTTATTCAATCGTATACACCATTGGTTCTTAAAGTCGAATAAACCCAAAGAGGAAGAAAATGAGATTTTTATTTTACCTATTTATTGTATTTGGCCACAACAATTGTAAACCTTGTACAGAAACAACGTCAACTTGCAACTGATAACTAACCTCCTAGTTTCTCAGATATAATGTCTTGTATTTCAGCCATTTCCTCACCTGCAGTTCAAATTAAGAGTGTGTTAGCACATGTAAAAGAAAATGTTTACTCATCCTGCTATAAGACATGCTTTAATTGGCTAGGTAAAATGTAGGGTGGCTTTCCTTCAAGTTGTATTGATTTATCCAAGCAGAGATATTTCCTGTTATTCATTTAAAACTTTTTGTGTCAACTTTTACTGTAACCTATTTAGTTAATTTGTACAACCTACATGTAGGTTCAATGAGAAAATCTTGCACATAAAATATGGCTGTTTGTTATACACTAGATAGCTCTCAGCTCTTAGTCAAAAACTTTATATTTTGTCCAGCTGTGCAGAGGGGTTATAAACAAGAAACATGTCCAGCTTTACACAGGCAAAGTTACAAAACTTGGGACATAAAATCTATAGTTAAATTGAAATACAGCTTTTCATCATCAGACTTTACAGTTAACAGTTTGCCACTTAACTTCATGTGGGTCCTGCTATCTCATCCCATCAATTCAAATGCAATATTTTATAAGCATGTGTAGTGTTCTTGTGTGTGCGTAAATTGTATAATTTTGAATTTGTATCCAATATTTTACCTCCAACTCTTTCTGTAATTGTTACATGATCAGGAAATTCATCAGCTGTCTCGCATGTGGAAGCCTCTTCACCTGCATTCCATAACAAAAGTAAAACAAGCAGGAGAATTATCATTCAAGTATTACTTTAATTTTGTTTATGTGCCTCTTCATGAACCACTGTGATATGAGTTTCTATTAATATGTAAAGGAGCCATACTACTGAATGAAATGCATGTGTATATATGTTCAACTCCATTAGATTGCAGACGTAGTAGACAATTATTTTGTCAAACATTCTGAAGATGGTGCATTAGCTTGGGTTCCTCAATGATTATGTCCTTAGTTATTTCTAACTTTGTATCATGCATTTACGTATCTTGAAGTGGGGACACAGTATAATCCAGCCAAGTTTGTAACCAAATGCAAGAAAATGGAAACAAATTTATTTATTGCATGATGCATGTACATACATGTATATCTTTGCGAATCCATTTGTTGTAATCTTCGTCCCACTTTCCTAACTTCCTCCACGGCTAACGGAGTTTGGTAGATATTGGCGTTGATTAGTGCTGAATGGCCCATGTGTTTATAGAAAAGCACACGTTCACTTTCTGGTACGTCCATGCTCGCATAAAGTGTACTAGCACGGTGACGCATTGAGGTTGCTGTCATCTTGTGTGGTTGTTGTACTTGTGCATCATTACAAACCTTCTGCACACTGTGCCATCCACTGATATGGCTATCACTGTTGTGGATACATGGGAACATGTAAGGGTTCTGTGCATGTATTGTGGCTGTTTCACGGACTCTTGGGTCAGATAGCTTTTTCATTGCATCTATTGTGTCCAGCGGAATTAAAACAGGAACAAGGTGGTCATTGCCCTTTCCTGTTTGAAATGTGACCTTCATTTCTTTGAAGCACTTCTGGTCTGATTTGTCGATGCGGCTTAGTGACTGCTTATCCAGCCAAGACCCATTGGCTGCTTCTTCCCATTCTGTGAGTAGTAGTCTTGCTGGTTCTCCACCTCTCCTCGCATTGAACAAAGTTATCCTTGAAGCAGCCAGATCACGGAGTTGAACATATTCATTTGGTGACCAAAACAGAAAGTTGTCATCCAACATCTCCTTCATTTTTGTGATGGTGAAATCTCGTAGTTTCTTCACATCTGACTCAAGGGGGAGTTGATCTGGCTTTCTGAGATTAACCTGCCTGGATTTGTTGAGTAAGTAGATGGCATCACCAAACACAAAATCTCTGTTGTGATTCAGAACGTGCACAAATTTCTCCACTTCCTCTGCCTTGGCGTCATTTCCTTCAATTAGGTAATTACCCTGAACAACTTTAGCCATTTTCTTGAGCAGATAAAGCAAAGCAATCTTTAACCCTGATTTGAGTTTATTCTTTGGATTTTCATTTTTCTCTTCACTAGATGTCATGTTTTCAATTGCCTCTTGGAGGTCGTTGAAATTTTGTCGTGACAACATTTCTACTGCATTAATTGGCTGTGATGGTTCCTGGTTACCTTTCACTTTCTTGAATTCGAGGAATAGTGTGGCCGCTCTTCTCATGTCAGACATCACAGATTTTCGAACTTCAACTTTCTTGTCTTGCTTTCGTTTCATCTTACTATATAGTGTTTGACCAAGTAAGCAGATTATAGGGTCATCTCTGCAAATGTTTCCCACCTCCCCATCACGAAAGCGACTAAGAATGTGCTTTTGAAACTCTTCCATAATAAACCTTGGCTGGGGCGTGAGGAACGAAGTTGACAATGGGGTTGAACTGTTGACGGAATCTTGGTTGCAGTGCATTTTATGGTTCCAAAAGAATCGTCTACTGAAAAATCCCTTACAAGTGCTGCACAAGACAAACTGGGATGTACCGGTATGTTGTTGCTTCCTTTGTGTCATCAATTCAGACGATTTGCCATTCTTCATTAAAACCTTATTATAATCATAAATACCCTGTAGCCTCAGTTTTGTTAAGACTAGGTGTCGCTCTCTCTGTGGAAGTTTCTTTGCGTCCTTAATGGTTGCTTCACCTTTGTGTTTACTGGTCATGTGTCGGCTTAGCCTGCTCTGCAAAGTTCCACAAAAGGGGCAAGGTCTATAGGGTTTCTTCCTATGGCCTGCAAAGAAATAAAAATGACACTTTTATAATGTGTCTTAACTTGTATTCATGCCATATAATTCGGCTTTGGTGGAAATCAGGGGAAATTTGTTTTACATGTTTTAATCTAAAAGGTGAAGGTGATGATACTATTACCAATTGTCCAGAAATATTTCCATCTAGTGATATCTTTAAGACAACTCTATCTGGAGTCCCCAAAACCCCAGTCTTTCTACTTTTATACAAATATACACAAAAACATAAACAAAATGTTACCATTACTCACTTTTTCTCAGAAACTTACAACACCCAAGTTGTTGATTTTTAAAACTGGTTTTATGACACGTTTGTGGATACTAAATCTTCCGAATGAGTGTAATTTTCCAATACCATTGCAAATTCTTCCTTTGAAAAGCTACTTCTACATTTTTGTATATCTTGTTACCACTGGTCTCTATCGAAAAAGGTAGCTAAGATATGTGGACAAGTATACACCTTATTTTTAACTAGTCCTTCACAGCTGGTTATATGAAGAACAATATGTTTGTTTCAATTGCGTGCATGTATGTTTAGTGCACTTACTGGTACATTTATCAAGATTCTCCTTTTCAGACATCATGGCAGATGATGTTTGCTCTGACACTGATTGAGATTCAATGGCAGATGATGTTTGCTCTGGCACCGATTCAGATTCAATGGCAGATGATGTTTGCTGTGGTACTGATGGTCCTTTCTTTTGAGGTACGTTATCTAAAAATATGGAAAAAAAGGATACAAATGTTATGCACCAGAAGGAGTAATTTTGATTGATATTTTATTACCTCTGATCATGGTAAGGGCAAACAATCCAGTTTTGCTTTTTTTGTTTACATCAGTTACCTCATATCTTCCCACCTACAATGGCTGGGAAGGTTGAAGTGTATCAAATATCTTGTTTAAGGGCACAAGCATTATGTTACTTTAGCAGGGTTTGAATCCACACCCCTGCATACTGTGTCAGTCAATGAATAGAACCATGTAAATGCTGCTGTGTGAATATATATGACAACCCTCAAATTTTATTGTATATGAACTAGATGAGGAGTGGTAATAAAGGTTTGTTGTGAATTTTTAAGAGAAAAATCTGAAATTGAATTTACATGTCATCATAATGTTGTTCATCAGATAGCCAACATTTTCTCTAGTTACATGCACAAGTACATGATACAATTAATTCTTACTGTTGTGAGGACTCAGCGATGAGAAATAGTTTTTGTTAAAGATATTTATGAAATAAAGGATGCAAAATTCTTACCAATATGACCAAATACCACCAATTTATATTATTGTCTACAATTATTTTTTGTTACATGTACACATACCTTTACGTCTTGATGACAACTTGTTACCTCTAGACTCATGCTCTGTCTGAAGTTGACCGTTGGGCACTGGTATGTCGTCACCTGTAACATCATTACCATGCATTTTAACTAAATTAAGTCTTGAAATCATGCCTTTGCATTGGCTAGATCCATCTTCTTCGCTGTTATCTTTGTAAAAATGTGCATGTCACTTTAATCAGACATGCAACTTTGTTATTGCAAAAAAAAAGAGGAATTGCCTAGCAAACAAAACCTTTCAGTTTCAATGACATTAACAAGATAGAAAAAACGAAAATCAGCTAATCAGCTGAGAAAAAAGTTGCATGCCTGTTTAATAAGAAAGAAAAACTAATTATTCAAATGTAACTTGTTAAAAAATTGTAATATCATGGCAATTTTTAAAAATCTGTTCTAAATTCTCTATGTGCTTCACATAGAGATATTTTAATTTTCAACCTATTCCTAACTTTAAATCCAACTTGCATGCAGATGCCAATTAAAATTCAGGCAAAATACCCTACTACGTATGTTGATATATTTATAGTCAAACAAACTGCACAAAATCTGTTTTATCATGGGTTTATTTGACAGACCCTTCATGAAATACATTATATGTAATTATGGATAATTAAGGTAAAGACATGGTAATTTTCAACTTACTACTTGATTCACTCTCCGATGATGGTGTATAATCCTCATCCATAGGATCATCATCATCACTACTGGCCAAACCTTGTGTCAACACTCTATGAGCACCTGTGCAAATTAAGTGTGAAAAAAGTTTAATTATTAATGCCTAATGTATCATGTGTTACTCAGTGGTGTATCTACCAGTGAGGCAAGTTGGTAACTCTATGCCCCTACACCATGCGACACATCACGTTCTTGTAAATATACCTTTTCAGATTGAAGCACAAAAGAAAATCATACATGTGTATGATCTTTACATGGGCCTGACAATTACTAGGACTCATATAATAACATTTAGCTCTTCAGAACATTCCAGATCTAGAACATCTGGAATAGGCCTAATAAGAAAATGAAGGAAGAGAGGATTAATATTACTTCATACATGTACATGGGTGGAAGGAGGAACGTCCCAGCTCCATTTTTAATGCTACATTTTGCAAAAACTTTTTTTTTCGGGGCCATTTTAAAAGTCTGTATAGGGCCTATCTACATGCATTTTTGTGCAATGTACAACACTTATAATATGAGAAAATTGATCGGGGGGGGGGGGGGGGGGTAGGTAGGCCTGCATATAAAGTGTTTTCTTTTCAAACTCAATATTTTCAGAATTGATTAGAATAATTGCCTCCAGCCCCACTTTGAGGCACAATTTTTAAACTAGAGCTAATGTGCTTCACGAAGCACGAATATCAGCCGCTTAGCATTTTTTACGAACTCCCTTTTGGTAAGCAGCTGACCAAGTTTTTTTTAATGTATAATGACCAAGCTATCATTTAAAAATAGTATGGGATGTGGGAGTAGAAGCATTTTGTAAATATTGCTAAAATGACCACTACTGACCACCAGATGACCTCTGGCCAAATGTTATGACCATCTCTAGATAGGGCAGGTGTCAAGGTTTAATTTGACCAAGTTTGTTTAAAATCGGCCGAATAGTTTAGGAGTTATGGCATTTTTATTTTGGTCACGTGACCGTTTGCCCGAAGAAAGAAAGAATTTTTGCATTACAATATATCAGCCTGCTTCGTAGGGCTGATATAATGAAAGAAAGAATTTTTGCATTACAATATATCAGCCTGCTTTGCAGGGCTGATATAATTTGGGAGACTTTTACAATTTGGGATGGTCTAGCTAGATGCATTCTAACTGCTGGATCTACAATGCCTGGTGATGATGGAAAAGGACCCCGAATTTACAAACAGCAAAATAATTTCTGGTTCCACAAAATTCAAAATGGAGGGGGGTGGAAACAGGTCCCACCAATTACAAGGGGCTCAAAAAAGTTGGCCTAAAGTCACATATTGCACCTCCCCATGAATACGCCACTATAGCTCTGTAAAATAAGCAATTTACATGGTGCAAGGTGAAGAACATCTGCATTAAAGGTGGTGTGTATATAATTTTATTGAAACAAAAAGTCATATTTTAGTGGTACATACCTTGATCAGCAGCTTTATCTGTGTATGCATCAGCAGGTTTACTTGCAGGCTTACATTTCCAGAGACCTGAAATAATATATATAAAATAAATTGGGAGGGTGGTATACCGGTATGTATATATTAGTAGTAAAATCTTGATTCTATCAGATAGTTTGCTAACACAGCAATATTAATTGATGATTCCTCTCCTATAACCTGAAAGATTAGAAATGAAAATGGTTATTACTTGTTCTTGCACAAAAATAATGAATCACCATGATTAATAACAAAGGCCTAGGGTCTATTTGTAAAATTCATGCATTATACCTATGACTTAGTAATATTTTGCCAATATGTTATGCCCTACTTTCACTTTAAAGGTATTGCATAAATACCTGGAAGATATGAAGATCCATAGGAAGATTCATTTTCAGAATCTGCCACATACGAATCTGAATCCGAGTGCGAGTGCTCATTGCTACCAGGAAACCTCCGAACCCTGCCAGAGGATGATGCATAGCCACAAGAGGAGTGCCCTTCACCACTATGATATGGCTCCTCACCACCAGGAGACTGTACATCATCACCACCACTTGAGTGCTCGTCACCATCGTAGGATCTCCTGTCTGCATCAAGGGACTGTTCATTTTCACTACTTGGATTCTCACCACCATCAGATCTCCCATTTCCCTCAGGTGGTTGCTTGTTACTGTCACTTGGATACTCTTCAACGCCTTGCATATCATTAATCATCTGTAGAGTTATTAAAAGTTTCTTTTATTCAATCAATCAATTTGAAAGTTTCTTTCTCAGGGAATAAAAACATTCATATTACTACCAAAATTTCAGGGATAACCTGTAAAAAATGTCTTGGCACGTGCGTGCATTTGAGAGGTTGCAATTAGTTGCTTCCTCAGGTATGAAAGGGGGATTTTTTTCAATGAGATCCTAACATGAGTGGCTGCAGAAAGTTGAGTTGTACTACTAGAAATGCCCGTAGTCTAATTATGAGAATGTCCTCCTCATTGTTAACTTTGCTGTCCTTGCCTTGTCTTTAATGCTATTTTTTGTGACCTAATTTTTTTTATTCAAGTGCCTTAATGTTGTCTGCATTAATAAAGCTCTTCAACATACCTTATAAAATTCATGGGATTGTTTTTTATAGCTACTTGAATTCTCGTCAACATCATGGGAATGTCTGTCAATGCCAGGGGATTGTCTGTCACTGCCATGGGAGTGCCCTTCGCTGCTAGGGGTTTGTATGTCAGTGTAGCCATCAAGGGATCTCCCATCACTGCTACCTGAGTGTTCTTTGTCACCACTTGAGTGCTCGTCACCATCGTAGGATCTCCTGTCTGCATCAAGGGACTGTTTATCTTCACTACTTGGATTCTCACCACCATCAGATCTCCCATTTCCCTCGGGTGGTTGCTTGTTACTGTCACTTGGATACTCTTCAACGCCTTGCATATCATCAACCACCTGTAGAGTTATTAAAAGATTCTTCCGTTCAATCAGTCAATCTGAAAACTTCTTTCTCAGGGAATAAACATTCATAAAACTACCAACATTTCAGGAGATAACCCGTAAAAAATGTGTATTGTTGATCCATGTGTGCACTTGAGTTTGCAATTAGTTACTTCCTCAGATATGAAATGGTTTTTTTTTTCAATGAGAGCCTAAAATGAGTGGCTGCAGAAAGTTGAATTGTACTACTAGAAATAACCGTAGTCTAATTATGAGAAGGTTCTCATTGTTAACTTTGCCATCCTTGCCTTGTCTTAATGCTATTGTGACATATTTTATGTAAATTTGTTAAAGTGCCCAAATGGTGTCTGCTATTTGACATTGATAAAGCTCTTCAACATACCTTACAAAATTCAAGGGATTGTTTTTTATAGCTACTTGAATTCTTGTCATCATCATGGGAATGTCTGTCAATGCCAAGGGATTGTCCATCTCTGCCATGGGAGTGCCCTTCACTGCTAGGGGTTCGTTTATCAGTGTAGCCATCAGGAGATTTCCCATTGTTGCCAGGGGATTGTTCATCACCATCAGGAGATCTCCCATCGCTGCTACATTCACCAGTTGAGTGCTCATCACCTCCCATCTATAGAGTGGTTTAAAAGTTTTTATCATTTATGCAGTCACTTGCTCAATTTTATGCTCACATATATCTAGCTCAATTAAAAACATACCATTTTGTCTTACACCTATTGCTTACCTTGGGCAAAGCTGCCATCAGAAGATGTCAATTTAAATTGTCGCGCACGTAAACTTGAGAGCTTTTTATTTTTAATCAAAATTGCGAAAGATTTCTTTCCTGTCCTGCAAGAAATACCCTTATTCATTTAGTGTTTAAACTCTACACCCTTGGCATACAAAAATATCTAACTCTCTACTGCAACTGAGGAATCTGTACCACAAATATTTGTTATGTAATGTACTATTTATAAGACTTGGCAGTTATTTATGAGTAATGTTTATCTCTTGTGGTGTAAAACATACCTTAACCCAATTATGAAATAAAAATATCAATAAATAATTAATGTATTCAGGTCATTCCATAAATTAGGGTGCCAATTTGTAACATGCACATTTTAGGCCCTAAATTTAAAAAAAATCATCTTTTATATCATCAAAACCATTTTTAATTTGTTATATTTAATAAGTTTCTTAAAAATGATGGCATGTAAGTTCTTTTCAGGGGTGCAAGAATTATGTACACCCTCAAAATATCTTCATTCATCGAAAATTATGCGTTTCACGTGTAAAAGGGGACACCAAAATGCTTTCATCACATTAAGACCACACTAGAATCTGTTTCCTACCATTAAATATGTGTCTGCTTTAGATAACTTGGTAAATTTTAAGCTAAAAACTCAATTGATTAGTTTATCAGTGTTTTATCACATTTTTGTGGTGCAAAAACAAAGTTTCATGTGTAAATATGTTACGGGGACACCAAAGATGTATTGCCTAATATTACAAATTCTAAAACAAGTTGGCAAAGTTTTATATACTGCATGTTATAAAGCTCCATTACAAAGTTTAGCTAGAATGTCAAAATATTAAGCAAATACACATACACATTTTGTAGGTATGTAGTACAAATTGATGGTGGTGACTCAAGAAAAACACAAAACTTAACATGTGGACTAAACTAACATGACAATTCCCCATTAAAGTATAGGAATGTGCATTTTTACCACTGGCCCCCACATAAATGGAATGTCCCACTTACCAATTTCAGTCCACAAAAAGAGAGTGATGCAAGGGCACTTTGTTCAACCTCCTTTACAGGCTTGATGAACTCCTTGTATGGTTTTATTTGCTGCTATGAATAAACAGGAAAACCTCACTTGTTGAGGATTACATTTTATTGTTAAAGGTAATATCTGATTGGTAAAGCTGACCGTGTGATTCAACATATACATGAAAAAACAAACCTGTGAAATTTGGCCTCAAACTGTCATCCGAGTCAACAGAAAATAGTGAAAAACCATGCCCATTTCAGCAACTCTACGACATGTATTTGTCCTTATTTTGATTCGCCCAATCAAATGTAAGCAACAGTGATTTTTGGGGTCTTCAAATATTGTTTTCTCGACTTTGACTAAATGACAGTACTTCAGAGGGAAATATTTCTTTGGAGGATTAGTATGAACTTCATAATCAGTTATTGAAACTAATAATTTTTTTTGGATGATTACAATCCTATATTTTACCTTAAGTTTAGATTGGATCCACACTCTTCGGGCTCATACAAATTTGGTAAGAGGATTCTAATTTTACTTTGAATAAAAAATATATAAATGTAAAACCCATTTTATGTTGTTTACAAGACTACTTGAAACCTAAAAAATAAAAATAAAAGAATTTACCCATACAGCTGCACTTCAGGGGGAATTAATTGTGGCTGACTGGTGGAAATATTAAGGAGTGATGTGCAACTGTATACTAAATTCCTTTGTTACAAATAATAAATCTGGTCCGATTTGCAAACCCAAAAGTAACTAACTTTATTTTTTTGTATGGAATAATAATTGCTGCCTTAAAACCAATGAATGTTTCTGAAATATTTTCTTTTCTAATATTTTGAAATATCCTCTTAAAATATACCCACATACCTTTTTACGCCAAGGAAGGTCCTTTATCCCATAGTCATACCTGAGCTCTGTGCCTCTTTGTATGTTTTTTATTACAAATACACATAGGTGCACCTGAGGTCCATTTGTGCAACCTGTAAATATCATCATTTTGCAGTTTGATACTGGCAAGGTAGCGTCATTTATCATTCTACCTAGTCCTGTTGAATGTGTAGCATCAATACTGAAATTAAAATAAATTAAACAAAAATAGATAAATTAGATTTTTATTGTACTGACAAATCAAACACTTCAGCAACATTTTCTTTGAAATTTAAATATTTAAATAAATCAAAGGATGCGAAAATTATTCCAATAGTTCATGTAAGTAATTCTCCATGGGAGAGGCAAAGTTGGAAAAAAAAAAAAATTATCAAAAGATATTAATTCTTGACCAGAATTTCAATCATGAGGAATTCAATCCCAGAGATTAAATTGGAAAGCCCTTTTGTGGGAAAAGTGATTAATGGGAAAATGTGGATTTTTGTTAAAATAACATGAATTTAGATCTCTTGAACATTGTAATCAATGCATGCCTAATTGGAATGGTTTTGTTAGAAAACTTTGGTACGAAATATTTGTTTAATAAAAAAATAATAATAATAATTCCACGTCTCCTCCAAAAAAAGTAAATAAATAAACCCACGAAAGTCACACATAATTACATTATACCCAAAAAATACCAAAAGTACATTCCTACAATTGTTTTTATCATTTTCCCCCAATTTTGGTTTTTCTTTTAAATAGGTCTACCTACGATCTAATCTTAAAATATAGTTTCACTTTGGGTCATTACTTCTATATCCTTCGCCATCTCTGTAATTCTGTTAATACTATTTGCAGTAACAGAATTGCAAAAAACTTGATGACAGAATTATAAAACACTTATTTTCATACTTTTTTCTGTTTAGATTGTGACCTTTGCCCTTTTAAGTGAAAAGTTTTTATTTCATGTCAATATATTTCAATGACACAAATCAATATAGATACAGTGCAGATGGCAACTATTTACCGGGTCTTGAAAAGATGCAATTCCATTACCGAAGAATTGCCCCTTGTGTACTTACCACATTGTACCATGCTGTCCATTCTTAAAGAAATATAAAAATATTCCATGTGAATCCTTGTACATCTCTTCCCTGCGCAGAGCTTCTCTGTGCGGAATAAGCTCTCCTCTATACTCTAACAGGAAATCTCCGTTACTGAAGGATTTCTTTGTAAACACCCCGTGACCTGGAATAAACAAAGTATTGTAGAGTCATACCACTAACGCAATATTCAAATTATCTCTCAATAAATTTGCTGAAACTGATAAAGATTATTTCTAGGGCTACACAGGTTACACAGTTAACCGACCGTTCATTCAATTACATGGTTTTAAAAAAAACATCAAGTTAATCGTAAGTAGGCCTAATTGGGGAAATAAAAATAATAAGTGACAAGTTTAGTTTCAAAGTTTTTGTTTGTTTTGGCACAGTGACAATGAACATAATTTAAACTGTATTAAATGCAATTTTGGTTTATAAAATAAAGTTTTCATAGTTAAGGCAGACCTACAAAACCTCCGAAAATTATTTCAAATTTAGGAAACGATGGTTCTTAGCGAAATTCTTGTACACCGTTTCCAGGGAGCAGAAGAAACATTTATGTTTCCAACATATTATTAAAAATAGATTTACGGTCGGTTAACCGAGTAACCGACCGTTTCAAAAACGGTTACACGGTTACAAAAATAACCATTAACTTGCAGCCCTAGATTATTCCCCAGCAATAATGATCAACTTTGTTTGATGTCCTTGAAATCATCAAGCAGAGACTGCACATGGTTGCTTCTAATTTTTGTAGTCAGTACACAGCCAATAAAAAAACAGCCAACTGAATATTTAACATGAAACTGCAAAAGCAAATATATATATGCAAGTAGTATGCCTGTTAAGTAAAATGGGGATCACTGTACCTATAGTTTTGTCAATATATTGCTGCTCAAATCCTTCCTGGTCTGTTTGCAGACAGCAGTACCTTCTAGCCTCCTCAAATGGAGTTGGGGTGAAGAGCTGACTAATATCATTGCACAAACGCTTTCTTAGCTTCATGCTTATCTGTAAAGAATTGACACAAAAAACTCATCCAGTGAAATTCCATGTAGCAAATACTGAAATAGCAACATGCCTGATTGTATTTTTACTTTCAGGAATATTAGGAATGGGGTAATATATAGTTTTGTATTAAATTGTAAGTATCTTAAATTCCATGTAACAAATAGCAACATGCCTGATTGTGTTTTTACTTTCAGGAATATTAGGAATGGGGCAATATATAGTTTGTATTAAATTGTAAGTAGGCCTATCTTATTCTTAGGCTTTATTTAACCCATACAAAAACAATGGTTTTGCACTATTTTCTCCTGACTCATCAGATGACTGAGTTTGCCCAAATTTTCATGTGTTTTTTGTTCATGTATACACTGCACTGTCAGCTTTAAGTTTAACGATCCTATATTTTACATTTACATTTTCCTCATACTCATACTAGGCTTACTTTAGACTCTACTGTCTAGAGCTAGGCCTACACATAAACAAAGTATCAGGCCTGAAGTATCACTATCATCAGCATGATCAGTACTAATCAGTAGGCCTATCACAGTATCAGGCCTGAAACTGGCCAAAGTTAGTATTTTACTGAAGATCAGGAAATCTCAGAATCAGAGAATCTCAGGAAATTTAAAATTCAATCCCAGAAAAAGAAAACTGTCATTTTGATCGTGGAAGCACTGGCGAGGCCGGCCTATGGGGTAAGCTAACTGCCGTTTTTGGGCGTAACGTTGTTAACATCCAATGTCAGGGGGGCAAACCATGGAATGTTAGGTCTATGAAGGGGAATGGATTGTCAGGATTCCCAATCTCGAGGCTTGTTTGAGTACCGGGCCCTCATTAAACAGCTCTCCTTTTGGACTTGACACTGAAATCTTAAAAAAATTTTTCGTCATGGAAATCGCCTTTGCTCTTGTACCCCTTTCCGGGAACCCGCTAAAAAAAAAAATGGCTAAAAGTTTTCTTCGATCATGTCGACGGATTTGGCGCTAAAACGGTATCGCACAAAACCCCTCTGGGCCGGGGGCCTCTTCGAGGCATGTGAAGTTATTATTTAAAACGTCAAAAATTAAGAAAATTTAAAAACCTTTGTTTTTTTGAAAAACAAAATTAAACAAGTTACCATAAAAGGGACTTATTTTTTCATTAAAAACAAAATAATTCCTTTCTTTAGCAACCAAAAAACCCCCGTCACCTTAACCACAAATTTCCCAAAGGGAGTATAATCCTCCCTTTCATCCGTCGGGTTTCGGAAGACAAATTACAAAGTCCTTTTTGGATACATCACTTTTTCCCTACAAGGACGGAACCCCATTAAAAACCTGTCCCAAAAATTTCCCCATATCGGTGGCAGCGGTTTTTAGGGCGACGTTTGTGTCGCCCTAATATATTTTCTCACGGGGTCGCCCCAAAAAATTTAAAAAAGCAACAGCCCGCAACAGGACAGCAACACAGAACAACAACAACAAAAGCAAACCCCAACAGCAGCAACAACACAACAACAAGGCAACAACAACAAAACACAAAACCAACAACAAAAAAGAACCCAACCAACGGTATAACGTAACAGTAGTAAAGTAACAATAGTAATAAAAACAAAAGTAATAACAGTAATAATAGTAATAACAGTAATGTAATAATAGTAATAATATAATATAATAATAATAATAATAAAAATAATAATAATATAATAATAATAATAATAATCATGGGGCGACAGTAACGTTGAATATCTGATTGAACACCTGGCAAAAAAAATTGGATAATACTTTGTCGCCTTTTTTCCTAGACCTTGATGACCCCCTAAAAATAGACTCATGAGCAAGTTTCATGCCAATATACATGACGATGAGGAACAACTAACTGTATAATAACATCACCACTGTCACTTTAGGGCTGCAAAATTTTCGGTAAATTAGCCCTTTTTTAATGAAGTAGTGTGAAGGTTCTCACCTCTCCAAGCTTTATCTCTCCTGAATCAGCAGCTCTCTCACTCTAGGGGGGTAGGATCATGTTGTGAGCTTCACGAAGTTCATCAGCAGTGACTTCAGGAAGTGTACTTGGAACTTTCAGTGCTGGAAGTGGTTTCTTTTGTGCAACCTTTTGAGCTCTTGTCTGACAGCTAGTACCTGATGGTGAATTTCTCCTTGCCACCCCCTCTCGTTTGTTCCCTTTGGGAACAAGGGGATGCACTCGCCACTTTCCCATTTTAAATCTGGTTTCCCTGGATCACAGGCTGTATGAATATTTCCTGGTACATCATAAACAGGGTTAACCATGCACGTGCTTCTATGACCCAAAAAAATATGGAGAATCAATAGTGACATGAGACTGGTATTACTCTACTGTCCCATCAACAAGAACACAATATTTGGTTGTGCCTGTAAACTGGTTTTACAATTACAACACCTGTACAACGGTATCTCAGAACCGTAACATTCGTTTTGAATTTTCCCCTCTGGTGACCAGCATACCTTTAACATCATCTGTTCTACAAGCTGCACTCATCAAAATTAAATTGTGCATATTTTAAAAGTAACTACATTATCAGAACAACAGTTTGCAAGATTTGCTTTTTCTACCATACATGCTACTCTTTCCAACATCTGGTGAAGTTGCATGGGGTTGAGGTTGAAAACCTGATGACATTCAGAACACTGCTGTGTGTAGTTTGGTGCCGCAGGCTGTTGTTGAATCTGGTTGCTGCTGCGCTGAGTTGCATAGACTCTTGATCTTCATTAATCAGTCCAGCCATTTCATTGGTTTTGTGAATTACTCCAGCAGTTCCTGGCTAAATGACCTGGTTTATGACACTTATAACAAATTCTAGTTTGCGTTGATCAAATAACAATTGTAACGTGGTTTATCAAAAAAGAATAGATTTTCTGTCAGGTTGTCTGTCTTATCCTTGTCCTGTTGGTTTATTTGTTATGTTAGTGTTTGGTCGTTGATAATGGTCTCTTGTCTTGTCTATCCTCTAAGAAGAAAAACGTCTTCGTCTGTTTGCCCAAAGCACCTCCTCTAGCCTCAACATACTTTTCTGCTAAGTCGGCCATTTCATCTAGGTGGTGGGATTCGTCTTTCAGAAACAAAGCAAGATCTACATTAGAACCATTTATAAATTGTTGCCTAAGAGAGATCTTTTAAACCCAAATTGAAATCCTTTTCAATCTTGGCCAAATCAGTCCACCTACAAAAAATAGTTATTGAGTCTAACTCAAATTGTTTTGGCTTTCCTTCTCCGGTCTAGCTGCTCAAATTTCTTTTCTGAAGCCATCTTCTGTTAATTGATATCTTTTCAAAAAAGAGCTTTTCAAAGTTTGATAGTTTGAAGCTTTTTACAGTGGAAGCCTTAGTAGACTCAGCTTTGCCTCTCAGAAGGGCACCGTTGATTGCCCGGTTATCCTGGCTCCAACCTTGGGCAGTAGCATATCGTTCAAACCTTTGTAGGTACGAGTCTAACTGTCTCTGTATCTTCAAAATGAGGCAGTTTTGGTACGCGAGCATTTTTTTTTATAAAACTTAGTACTTTGTTCTTCTTGACCTTTAGCCTGTTCCTTTTTTAAATTTGTTCTAACTTAACCCAGTTATTGCCTCTCGTTTTGTCGTTTAATTTCTAATTGTTGGGCTCGAGCTTCCTTTCAACAACTTCTTTCTCTTTTTCTCTGCTCTTTTTCTGTCTTGCTCTTCTTTTACAAACTCTCTCAACTCGTCCCCTCAAATCCATATCTTTGCCTATTCTAACAAGCTTTTCCAAATCCATGGTCACACCCTTACCTCGCTGCAAGCAATTCCCCGCAGAAACGTTAGGCAATTGGTTGGAGTGAGTCAACAATTTAATCTGAAAGTCAAGATCTGAAATAAAACTAGCAAGAACAATCTAATTACATTACATGTAAACATTTAAAATTAATCCACCTCACTTAAGGTACAAATATTTCTGTTGACAGTGAGTTTTTATGTACGATAGAAATTTCTTGGACAAGCCCCCAGAAATGTACCTAACCCTAGAGGATGGCTATGACCGAAAGACTCAGTGAATGGAACTAGGACAAAAGCAGTAATATATTTATTTACCCTTTATTATTTAAAAATTTTCCGCATCCACTGGTTCTAGTTTAATATTTACATTTGTTGAATGACCATTCGACATACACCTTCAATTGATGAATATTATATTTATGTTTTATACACAATTAATAAATTTATATTCACCGCCATAACGCTTAATTGTCAGTAAACAATTATTGGAAGTTCGGGCAAAATTAAAACACAATTTCTAGAAAATACCAGTCTCAAATAAAGAATCTTCACTTGGACAGTTACCGAAAATCCCTATACAAAATTTAATAAATTTTATATTCGCCCGTTTTGAGAACAACATTTGTAACTTTTAAATTGTCAACAATAAATTATAAATTGTCCAATCATTAAAATTGAATCATCAAGTAATTAAATCACAATTTCCCAAAAGTCCGTCTCAATTTCTCCTGCAAAATTAAAAGCACCTGAGCCTATATGCCTTGAAATACACTCCAAGTTCCAAACTAAATTACATTACGAATGTCAAAACCTCCTCAAAAAGATTTTAAAATGTTCCCTGATCTGACGTCCGCAAATTTAAATCGAGAATATAAATTTTCAATTAGAAAATTCATAACAGACAGGATTGACATTCACATACATTCAAAGGGGTAACATATTACCGTTTTAGGTTGGCATAAATTCAAAGACAAACGGCACTAGTCGGCTAACCCTCATAAACGATAATACAAATAATTATGTTCCTCTTGGGACAAGATTTTTTATACATTAAAAAACGGTCCACAAATCTATGGGGTGGGCCTCAAAGTTGTAATTCCTCATCACTCCACACAGCTAGCCCCTTTAAATACGTATTCATCTGCTTCAGACGCCGCGAAAACAAAAGTTGAATTTACAAAGTTCAAAAGTTCAAAGGTTGCGCCCTCTTCGCTGATAGCGACC
The DNA here is from genome assembly GCA_029582265.1 of Zoroaster sp. YZ-2022. NCBI lineage: Eukaryota > Metazoa > Echinodermata > Asteroidea > Forcipulatida > Zoroasteridae > Zoroaster > Zoroaster sp. YZ-2022. Next base: position 43,852,717 of record CM055819.1, read on the forward strand.
AAGGGTTTCTGGACCAGGACGTCACACTTTCGGCCAACACTCAGTCTGGTGTTAAAAAAGTGGTGAAACCATCTATAAAATGGGAAAAATTATCAAAAACTAATAACACAATCTATTCAGAAACCCTTTTCCTGCTTCTAAAACTTTGTATAATTAAAATGAAAATCAACTTTATATTTTAAAGTATAAACCAATGTAATTTGAATGGACGTGTCTATAATTCAAATAGATGCACACATTAGATCATGTTTAATAGTTAACCAATTTCTATAACAAAATTAAATGGGTAAAACACGGTTTTTCCCTCAAGAAATTGTATCTTGGTTGCAGATCCCAGCAGCTTCTCTCCTCCCAAAAAATTTGCCTTTACAGCCTAAAATATCTGCTCTTCTAGGCCATATTTGTAAACCATTTATCTCTTTCCAACAACAATACTGACTGCAACCCTCTCAGCACCCCCATACCCAACTATTTAACTAAAAATTCCCCATTCCTATTAAATTAACCACCTCTCATTCACAACTCCACACAAGACTGGAGCACAATAGCCTAAGGGAAACCAGTGTTAAACTAATTTACATATTAACAAATGAAAGCCATCGTTTTTAATACTTATTTCTTTGGGAAGCTGTTTGAAGTACAAAGAACTGAAAACATCTAAGACAAGTTAAATTCTGACAATATAATAATAATAATAATAATAATAATAATAATAATAATAATAATAATAATAATAATAATAATATAATAATAATAATAATAATAATAATAATAATAATAATAATAATAATAATAATAATAATAATAAAATAAAATAATAATATAATAATAATAATAATATGGTAGCCCCATATCCCCCCTGCTGGGCTCAGGCGCGGAAACAAGAAAAACATGAATACAAACAATATACAATGATGGGATATATAGGAACAAAAATTATGTACTGAGATACATGTACCACAATGCAATTACAATATACATCATCTTTGAAGAAGACATAAGGTGAGTTT
>CM055819.1:43854226-43934226 GCA_029582265.1 Zoroaster sp. YZ-2022
TACATTTACATTTATTATACGATATGGAAGATATTCCGAGGCAAATGAGGTTCATCAACTTGCAGAATGTTTACCCAAACCATGCATGCATCATCAACTAGAGTATATAGAATGAATGATCCCAATGTTTGAATCTCCACAATGGGGCGACAGTTATATGTCGACCTATTGTACATATTTTCCGCAAAGATTGTTATTATCTTTGACAATGTTCACGTTCGATATGTTGGAGTAAGTTGAGAGCAGACTGCCAAGTAAATACACTTACATTTATTATACGATATGGAAGGTATTCCGAGGCAAATGAGGCTCATCAACTTGCAGAATGTTTACCCAAACCATTCATGCATCATCAACTAGAGTATATAGAATGAGGTTTTAGAAATGAGAAACAAACGCAGAAGTACATACACGCTCTGCAAATGAATTTGCAATTTATTGTCACACTTGTAGAGGGGTACATACCTGTGGTTATCGGCTCTAAAGCAATCATGCATGAATGAAAAAAAGAATTGCGATATTATCGAAAATCGCGATATATGTTTGCCGATATATCGTGGATGAAAAAAAAATGATATCGCCCAAGCTTACTGCATACTTGAAACTTGATTGAATTTTTCAATCTTTGCCTACCTTGATGTTTCTGTTTCTTGTCATTTCTTTTCTCGGCCCTGCAAATGGCATGGAAGCATTTGTACGACTCAAGAGTGGTACCCATAAATCTGTAAATCAAATGGTAATTAATTTTAGGAATGTCGGCTATTCATCCATTCATACATACATGTAAACTAAAAAATAAATGGGTCAGCATCCATCTTCATTGTATAGACTATGAAAAATTAACTTAAGTTCCCCAAAACAAGCATCACTCCATGCTTAAAGTTATGTTTGTGCAACTACATACAAGTATTACTTTTAAGTAACTGATAAAACTCCATTATAAAGATCCCATTTTTAAACAGCGATGATTTTCCCCAAAAAAAGTGCTCCTTTGAGGATTTTGACGGATTTGGAGTGGTTAGGGTTATAGTTTATTTTGTTGGTCAAGGTTATTTTGTTGGTCAAGGTATTAACATGGTAACTATTGAAAATAATCACCAGGAATGATCTTTTTTGAAATTGTCACTTCTAAAAAGTATTATAATATCAACAATAGACACGATATTGAGGGACAGACGAGAATAAGATATTAAAAGTCTGACGACACATGTTAAATTGTCAAGGATATTTTTCATATGAGTCCAACTATTTTACAAAATATATGTAGTCTGATTATGTCCAGATATTTCTCAAATTCATTTAAAAATAATTCCTACGTTATCTGTTTAACAGAGTTTCTGAAAGTTGTTCGTTACCGGCGACGTGGCGATCACTTATCATTATACATATGTTGTATACGTTAGTTCCAGCCCTAACGTGTCGTTAGACCATTCCTTGCTCCATGGTTAGACATGGTTTATTGGCAATATCGCACTCAACCATACCATCTGTTTCTTCCATCCACTTACACATGAAAGAAACTTTGTCCAACTCATTTCCGAAAATGATAACAATTTGGATTCCATGCTAGACAAAATAATGCACAATACATTTGCTGCGACGCATTTTCTGCACGGGCCCGACCGGCAGGCAAGCCATTGTTGTTGCTGCTGCATGTGCAATGCGCATGCTTGGCGGGTCATGACCTTACAAGTGCAACAGCCACCACTGTCGCTGCGCGGTCTTGTAAATTAATTTTTGAAATATTAAACTTGCGGTTTCGACAGGACGGAGAGGTCGGATTGGGGTCACGTCTGTGTACGAAAAATTACATAATTAAAGATCTATAACATGCTGCAAAGATTGTGAAAATATCGTTTGTGGTTCATGAGATATGATTGTTTGAAAATATTAAACTTTGATTTAGTGTAATTCGATATCTAATGACTTCACTATGACGTCACAACTTAGAATAAAACTACATGTTAAGGTCTAACTATGTGTAAAGTTTTAAGGTTCTGTGAACTCTGCAACTATGTTGTAGAAGAAGAAGAAGAAGAAGAAGAAGAAGAAGAAGAAGAAGAAGAAGAAGAAGAAGAAGAAGAAGAAGAAGAAGAAGAAGAAGAAGAAGAAGAAGAAGAAGAAGAAGAAGAAGAAGAAGAAGAAGAAGAAGAAGAAGAAGAAGAAGAAGAAGAAGAAGAAGAAGAAGAAGAAGAAGAAGAAGAAGAAGAAGAAGAAGAAGAAGAAGAAGAAGAAGAAGAAGAAGAAGAAGAAGAAGAGGTGTTTGGCTCCAACCCAAACACCTAATAAACACTATTATGATCACTGTTACCAAGACCAGAATGTTGGGTAACATTTGAAAATAAGTCGGGTGTGTCGGTAAATATGTGGTTTAACATGAGCAACCTTCTGGCTATCAGGGAAACAACTGGAAGAAACAGATTTGTTTACAATAATTGTTATATACTTAGCAAACACATCAATATTTTGTTTTATTAGCGAAGTTGGTACTGGATCACGTTTACATGATTTTGATGGCGATTTCATGATGAGTTTCTTGATGTCCGTAACACTAGTAGGCTCAAACATAGACAGTCTACAATGTGGATCCTTGTGTGGCGGTGTTTGTGATAGAATGGCAGGTACTGGGGGAAAAGAAGGACGGATATTCTCAATTTTTGTGACAAAAAAGTTTGAAAATGCATTTGCGATGTTCTGATCGGAGTTTGTAGATGGAAGCACTGGAGTTTTGGGTTTATGAAGCAGCTTTTCAACAATGTTAAAGATTTTTTTCTGGTCGCCAGAGCTCTCTTCCACAAGAGATGAGTAGTGAGTTATTTTTGTTCTTCACAATATCACGTTGGTTACAGTATTCTTGCCGATGTACTCCAAGTTTCCCATTGTCACGCCATTTTCGCTCAAGTTGACGGCGGATTTTCCATGCAGCACGAATATCATCATTGAACCAGGGGGATTCAGATTGTAGTTTAACAGTTCGAGTTTTTTGCGGAGCATGATCGTCCAAGATGTTACGGACAGTAGATTCAAATAGATTGACACAAGAATCCAGCTCACCGTCTTCAAGGTTTACATTTTCCAGTTGAGATTCAATAGCATGACATAAATCTTGGATATTTACATTTTTCCAGTGGTGAGTAGTTACAGAAATGGTAGGTATGGGAGGTTTTTTAAGGTTCATATCTGCCATGATTGCATAATGATCAGATAAGCCGGGATGGATAGTTATATTTGAGATGAGAGGTGAAGTATGTTTACGCGTTATCATGAGGTCAAGACAGTGACCATATCGATGAGTGGGTGCTGTGATGTGCTGGATAAGTCCATGAGCAGAGAGCATATCTTTAAACTGATTTGCATAATTGTTTGAAGTGATGTCCATATGAATGTTAAAATCGCCGATTAAAATAATGTCAGATGGGTGCAAGAGATAATAGACAATTAATTTCTCAAATTCATGGAGAAAAATGGAGAAATTTACATGTTTACCATCAACATCCCTTTCTGGTCGATATAGGCTATATTAACAAGGCGAACAGATCTAGAGTTGCATGTTACCTCAGCATGCAGAGATTCAAATGTTAGGTAGTCAATTTTAACATTTTTCATACTGACAGATAAACTGGATCTAAAGAGAAGTGCAACCCCCCCCCCCCCCCACCCACCCACACACACACACACCGGTCTTCTTTGGTCTGGGGATATGATGGAAAGAGTAGCCAGCAGGAGTGCACTCGCGGGGTAGCAAGTCATCATCAGGTTTAAACCATGTCTCGGATATGGCAACAAGATCCAAATTGTTTTGAAGTTCAAAGTCAACAAATTCATCCGATTTGTTACATATGGATTGAGTGTTCAAGACACAGAGCTGAAGTTTAGACTCATCATGAACATTTGGAGTTGAAGTTATGCCAATGTCGCTTGTTGATGGGTTGCTGGGGGTTGGTCAGGCCGGAGTGCTGGTTGTGTAAGTTTGTCCATTCTACGGCGACCAGCTTTTTTACCACTGTGTGTGCGGCGGTATGTTTTGGGTTGATTGTCAAGTATTCCAAGACAGTTTAATTGACTCAATGCTGAATAAGATAAAGCTGCATCAGTACATGGAGTATTGCGAAGATTGAGTAGTTCATTACGGCTATAGGAATTTTTATGGAGCTGAGTGGCGTTGGTGGGTGTGTTGATCAGTGTTTCAGGTCCAGGGTTTGGGTTTATGTCACCAGAAATTAAAAGTTCCAGGTGAAAGGTGGCAGATGAATTATCATAATGTGATACAGGACAACTCAACAATTTAAGATGGCGGATTTTTTTTATTTTATGTAGCATACAAGCTGTAGGTTGCATGCTGTAGTCATATTCTAAAAATGAGTCATTGAGACACAATGGTTCAGATAGCAAGAGTAGAATAAACATAATGTAGACCTCCATTGTCTGATCACTAAGTTCTTGATCCAAACAAAAGGCTTGTGGTCAAGATACAGGTTATAATCTCAAGCTATAGGTTTAAATCTAAGTCAGGGTTGACTGCACAACAAAAATGAAGATAGAAGATGGATATCCACTACACAGTAAAATCTTACAGCAGAGACAGACCAAATACAACAGTTTTTCACTTATTATAAGAAGACAAATGTACCAATACTGACATAAAACGTCCAGTAGATTCCACGTGTAATAACAAATCCACTAGTATAAAAATGAAGACACATTAGCTCTACAAAACACTTATTTAACACAAAACTGGATAGCTGTTATGAGTGGCTGCTTGTTAGGCGCTCACATAAACATTTCTGCACCACACAGGAGCGCAGAATTCATCAGAAGTGTAACACTGGCTCTCCTAGTTCTGGTCATACAGCACAAGCTGGCACAAGCCAGACAAAATCTGGCACAGGCCGGCACAGGACGGCATAGGGCGCTGCGTGTCATAAGTTAATATCATACTGGTTAGCCAAATTTTGGTGGAATGTAACAGAACTATCTAACTTTAGACCAAGTTATGTTAAGACATGCAGGTGAACACACTAATGAAGTCATCTGTTGGCAACACTTAAAATGCATTAAGGTTCAGGACTTTTCATAATTCCCCGGAGCGCCTTTGTGCCGCCATTGTGCTGTATGGCCGGCCAGAAGTACTACAGCCAGTGTCACCCTATGCCATCCTATATAGTTTATGTGTACATTTCTGCTGAATTCTGCTCTCCTGTGTGGTGCAGTAGAAAACATACTCTTGTGGTGGACAGGAGCCTGAACAATACCCTGCGCTTAATTACCAGGTGCCTTCGACCCAGCCCTAGAAGAAGTACCCAGCCTACACAGCCTCGCGGGAAAGAAAGCAGTGAATCTAGCTGACTAATCAAGTTGATGAATTGAGCACACCTGTAGGTAGAGACAACTATATAGCCCATGTGAACCCTTTTAAGCCGGTTGATGATTTCCTGTGCCTAAAACGAGGCCAGGGTGACCTTCCATTGGATATTCCCTTCCCGAAAATAAAACGTGTGTATTGAGTTCGGATAGCAGATGAATTGCTCACAGTTCATACATCACACAGCAGTCTCCATGTTAGGGGAAGCTACATTTCGGGATGGGATGCGGAACATGCACAAGTGCCCAGTGCTGCCTACATTCCAACACTATTGTATTGTCTGGCTTTGTGAGGATACCGTACTGTATCCTTTCAAAAGTTCATTTCAGGATTTGGTGCTCCCATACAGCGTGGATCTACAATAAGGCTTCCTTGTAAAGGTGGATGCAGCTTCCTATTAAAGGTTGATGCAGCTTCCTATTAAAGGTTGATGCAGGTTCCTATTAAAGGTAGATGCAGCTTCCTTGTAACGGTGGATGCAGTTTTCTGTTAAAGGTGGATGCAGCTTCCTTGTAAAGGTGGACTCACCATCCCAAACAGGAAGCTTCTTCTTAAGTCAAGTAACATTGGCGAGATGTTGGATCTTCTTTCACCCTAGTGCTAAGAATTATCAGCTCAGCTTATTATGAGGGCAAACAAATAGTGGACCAGAAGATCATTTTCACTGTTAACATATTTTTCGTGTTTAGGTCATCCAAAGAAACAACAAAATATCGGTGGTGGTGGGTTATGGGGGCGGGGTGCACGGTAGACCCCTCCAGCCCACAGAATACGTGTTTAGGCATCAGATCACTGTTTTTAGATCATCCCATAACATTCATGCAGCACCAGTAGTTATCGATAAACTCTATTATAACTAAACTGCCCAAGAACACATTCATTAAATAAAAGACAGTCAAACATTTCAATGTAAATTTGGGGCTTGTTTTTCAATATTAATCATATATTAATCAATATATTAATCAATATATTAATCAATATATTAATCAATAAAAAAGTGCACAAAAATGTTTACCCTCATTTTTACATATTATGAATTTGCCAGTCATGTAATTAATTAAAACAAGGTTGGGCCTAAACAACCCGATTAATATTTTAATATCAGTCATACAATTGTATTTATATTTTCCAGTTTGTCCCATGTTATGACCATGTACTGTAAAACATGGGCCGAATTTTGTTTTCTTTATGTTGGTACACAAACCATACAGCAAACTAAATTATATTACAAACTGTAGTGGAGATTTAACCTAAAATGTAACAAACAAATTCACAGATATTACACATACCAGAATTCTGGCATATTTAACGAGCGAGTCTAAACGAAATGGGTCTCACTTTTTCAACAATTTAAATAACGCACAGATTTGTGTGCGTGTGTAGGGGTGAGCGCAAGTACCAGCCCTAATCAGTAGGATCGTCTCCCAACTATGACGTCACACGGAAGCATCGACTTGGGTGTTGTGACTTTTGGTTTTCAGAAATGTGAAAACGGGGCTGTAGAAAACATGCTAATATTGAGATTGTTTCAGTTTTAAAATTCTAAAAAAGGTATTCCGACGTACGGCCCGGTTTGTCAGAACAAATTTGCTCGTACTTTTGGAGTAGGTTTGATAAATCTTTCTGTTGGTCATTGTGCAAATGGCCAAGGATTTCATCCAAGTTAGCCAGAATTTCAGAATTTGAAAGCTGCACAGCGAAAAACTCAAGTTCAGACGTTTTTGTCTAAAGGTCTTCATTACATGAATTGTCATCGTCGGGTTTTGACTCAATAACAGCTACCCCCACTGGTTGACCAAAATTATCACGCTCATAATACTTCTTGAGCATGTTAACATGACAAACTCTTTGGTTCTTTCTTCGGTCTAGGGTACTGATTACGTAATTAACATCATTGAGTTTCTTTTGGATACAGTAGGGCCCACTAAACTTCGCTTTAAGGGGCTCGCCAGGCAGAGGCAACAGCACTAGTACTTTCTCGCCGGGTTTAAAGATGCGGACCTCAGATTTATTGTCTGCTCTTGTCTTCATGACCCGTTGAGACACCTTGAGATGTTCTTGTGCCACAGAACACGCCTTGGATAACCTCTGTTTGAAGTTCGACACATAGTCGAGCAGATTGGTCTCATCCTCCTCTGCCAAAAATCTCTCCTTAATTAGTTTCAAATGCCCCCATACCTCATGACCGTAGACCAACTCAAACGGAGTAAAACCAGTTGACTCGTTCGGTGAGTCCCTAGTGGCAAACAACAGAAAGGGAATTCCTTTGTCCCAATCTTCTGGGAAATCCTCGCAGTATGCTCTTATCATATTCTTGAGGGTTTGGTGGTACCTCTCCAGAGCTCCCTGAGACTGCGGGTGATATGCAGATGATTTCAACTGCTTGATCCCCAGCTCAAGCAGGACTTCCTGAAACACACCGGACATGAAGTTAGACCCCTGATCGGACTGCACTTCTTTCGGTAAACCATATCTTGTGAAAAACTGCATAAGGGCCTCAACAACAACTTTGGCTGTTATCTTCCTCAGTGGAATGGCCTCTGGAAATCTGGTTGACAAATCCATGATGGTCAACAAAAACTGATGCCCGGACTTCGTCCGCGGTAGAGGACCAACACAATCCACTAGGACTCTTGTAAATGGCTCATCAAATGCAAGAATCGGTATCATCGGTGCAGGCTTGATTGATGGCTATGGTTTTCCCACCATCTGACACGTATGGCACGTCTTGCAGAATTTCACGACATATTGGTGTAGCTTAGGCCAATAAAAATGTGCCATAACTCTAGCTTGAGTCTTTCTGATGCCAATATGACCTGCAACCGGAATCTCGTGAGCAATTCTCAAGATCTCATCACGGTAACACGGAGGAATAACAATTTGATGGACAATACTCCATTCTTCATCAGCTGGTCTCTGGGTAGGTCTCCATTTCCTCATTAACACGCCCGACTTGACGTAGAAGCATTCTGGAACCCCCTTAGCCTCTTCCTCAGAACACGCTGTCTGGACGAGCTTCCTCAAATCTGGGTCCGCTTTCTGCTTCTCTATCAGCGTGGATCGGCTAAATTTAGCATCTTGAGACACTCCCTCATTTTCTTCAAAATTATTGAAAAAAGTTTCAGCCAGCCAAACACCAGAGTCCTCCTCTATAGGCACTGACTCTGCAACCTCTTTTTCCGTCTGTTTCATCTGATATCTTGTCACTGCACATTCTAGGAAGATTTCTGGGAACTCCTCCTCCAAAGAATGAATTTCTGGCTCATCCACAGGTTCACCAGAGACAATAGGGGATGCCGACACTTTACCTCCCGAAACGTCATTACCTAGCAAAAATCCGACACATTTCATCGGTAGACTAGGAACAACTCCAACATCCACAGGGCCAGTGATCAATTCACATTTCAAATTCACCCTATGCAACGGGACAGGCATAAAATTACCCCCAATACCTTGAATCAACATTTTCGCATTCAGCGAACTTTCTGACAACACATCCTTCAGCATCAGTGACTGTGACGCGCCTGTATCCCTTAGGATAACAACTGAACTGCCGGCTTCATCAGACGCACACGAAACATCACCACAATAAACAAATCTTTGTAGACCTCATCAACTTGGTTGATTTCATCAAACACCTTCGAAGAAGAAACACGGTAGCCATCGGCCTCACCGGACTTCCTACCAAGTAGAGTGTCCTTACGGACAAAAGCGACAGGCTTTTCAGAACGCTCTCGCTCGTCAGCGATGAACTTGAAACATCTCGCCTTCGTGTGGCCCTTTTTGTGACAGTAATCACACGGAGGAAAAAAAAATCTTCTTTTGGTCCTCCTTGGCTCCACTTGGTGATGAAGACTTCTTATTCGATGGATCAGGATTTCCAGTGCTAGACTGTGCCTCGGGACCTGACTTGCCCTCATCAGTGTTTTTGTAGAAACCCTTAGACCGGAAATTAGTTTTACCCATACTCATATTGTGAGTTAATTCATAATCATCGGCTACCACTGCAGCTTTCTTTAATTTGATGATCTGGTGTTCTTTCAAATGGGTTTTGATACTGTAGCGAACAATATAGACTGACTGTTACGCCCCGCCGGCTCAAGGGACCCGCCGGCACCCCAAAGGCCATGAACCTCTTCCTGGAAATAGGCCACGGAAATAGTCTCCGGAAATGAGCAATTCGGCGAACAATAGATGCCGCAACACTGGATATAAAGAAGCGGATGCTTGGCGCGCTGGCAGCTAGCCAGGTATTTCGCGCCCTTTGCCGTTTTGTTTAGCACCAGTAGAAATAATTAGGTAAACCAGTTGTTGAGTTGATTTTGTCCGAGTAGGACGTTAATAAAGAGTTCTCTGTGTTCAGATAAATTTGGTTTACTGCTGTGTAAGTTTGTTAGGCGTTTTGCGGCAGACCTTACAAGTACCTAGGGATACGCTACAAATAGTGGCTAGCGGTGGGATTTATCAGCAGAATAAACCTTGAAGAATGGCAAGCTACTGGACCTTTGACGAAATAGAGAAGACGCTTGATGACATTGAGAGTGATTTGATGAGCCGTACTGGTCCGCATAGACAAAGGGAGAGCACGCTCCGTGATCTCGAAAGGGCGCCGGTGGATGAGACCCGTTCATTGGTTTCTGAATGTTCGGCGGTGAAACCACTGCACCGAAAACATCATCGTGAGAAGGGAACTCGCTTTGATCGCATGTTGGAAGATTTGAAGAAGCAGTGGAGGGAGGAATATGACGATTCATCCCTCGCAGTGGGGAGGACAGACCGAGGCAGTAGCCACGAAACTCCGCCTTTTCGTCCTGTGCAAGTCGCTGATGTCGGCGCTGGCTCCGGGAGCGTGACCGGGGAACACATGGACTCCACTTACAGTGGTAGGCCTGTTCTTACGGATCACAATACTGTGAGCTTAGTCCGACCCACGACCGTGCCGAGGATAAAGGCCCGTGAGTTCGATGGCTCTTCTTGCCTTGAGGAATACCTTGTGCACTTTGAGAGAGTGGCGATAATCAACAGATGGACTCAGCATGAGATGGCAGATTATTTGCTGGTGGCCCTAAAAGGACAGGCTTTGGAATTGGCTTGCACGCTTGATAAGGAGTCGCAGTCTGATTACGCGGACCTTGTAAAAGCCTTAGAACGCCGTTTCGGATGTGAGAGGCAACGGGTACGACACCGGGCAGAACTGACAGCAAGAAAACGACAAACAGGGGAGACCCTGCGGAGCTTGACCATGCCATCAGGAAGCTTGTGAGACGGGCATATCCGGACAGTGGGTTGGAGTTTCAAGAAGAGTTTGCCATTGAGCAATTTAAGAATGCTTTGGAGGACTTTGAACTGAAGCGTGAGCTGTTTCAGGGAAAACCAAAGACATTGGACGAAGCTACCGAAATTGTGACGGAAGCGGAGACATGGCTGAAAGCCGAGAAAGCAGGTCACTCGAGGTTAGTCAAAGCCACTGATGCCAGTACGGAGACTTGCACTGGGATCCCCGAGATGAAGAAAATGTTGCAGGAGGTGTTGGTGGCACTTGCTGAGCAAAAGAAAACTAGCATTAAGCCGAAGGAATGGAAACCAGGATGCTGGGTTTGTGGGAGTTTAGAACATTTCCGTGCCGATTGTCCGAATGCTACAGGTATGCCTGATCAGTTAAAATAGATAGAGCTGTATTTGAGAGCCAAAATGCAGCTCAAGTAGACGAGAGGCTAAAAAATGGGACAGCATTGACAGAGACTACTCGGAAGAGGGCTGCTCCGCCAGTGTTGGCAGCCCCGCCAGTGTTAGCAGCCCCGCCAGTGTTGGCAGACCCGCCGGTAAGGGAGGCCCCGCCGGTGCAAGCAGCCCCGCTGAGGCACGAGGCCCCCGCTGGTGTGGAATGCTCCGCCAGCGCAGGCGTCCCCGCTGGGTTGGACAGACACTCCTGAGCCAATGCAGGAAGCAGAAAGTATGGAAGTCGAAGATCAAGGTGCCAGATTGCGGTCAACGTCGTCCAAGATAACTGGACTGTATGTCTGTGGGAAACTACTGGACAGGACTATAGCGTTCCTAATAGACACTGGCGCTACTCAGAGTTTTATTTCGACTCGTGTGTTTGGTGAGATAGCCCCACGAATAAAGCCAAGACTGACAGCTCCTGATCGTATCTTTCGTCAGGCTGATGGGAGTAAACTTGGAGTGTCTGGTCAAGCAAAAATGAACATTGCTCTTGGTGGGTGTGAACTGGAACACACGATGTGGGTTGCAGACGTCAGCGACGATGCAATACTCGGACTGGACTTCATGAGGGAGCACAAGTGCACACTGCTCTGGGAGGATGAGTGCTTGCAAGTTGGCCAATACAAGATGCCGATGCAATCTTCCCCAGAGGAACCCACTGTCTGTCGTGTCCGACTAACTGAAAACGTTGTTGTACCACTCTCGATGGAAGTTCTTGTTAGATGTCAGGTTGTGTCTGATAACACGGGAACCATGCCTACGTGGGGTGTACTCCAAAATAAAGACAGTGTGGCTAAAAACCACACTGTTTTGATTGCTAGTGCACTGGTGGAAACTACTAACCGTGTTGTTCCGGTAAGAATCATGAATTTGTCATCAGAACCCCAGGTGCTCAGAAGAGGTACAGATGCTGCTACACTAGACCCAGTGGACAATGTGACGATGCTGGGAGATCACCTCCCGACTGAGGACATCAACAAGGTTCAAATTGAAACAGACGACGTTGACAACACGGAAGTACTGGAAGTCCCAGAACATTTGACTTCTCTATTTGAACTGAGTGGTGAGAGTCTGTCTCCCCACGAGAGGGAAAGACTAGCATCTCTGCTTCGGTCGTATGGTGATGCCTTCTCAACAAAGGATGGGGATATTGGTAGGACAAACATTACCCAACATCACATTGTGACAGAAGATGTGCCACCAATCCGACAAAGACCGCGACGAATTCCGTTGGGTCAGCGGGAAGTAGCAGACAGGGAGGTGGCAAAGATGCTATCCCAGGGAATAATCGAACCCTCAGATGGTCCGTGGTGCTCCCCCATTGTTTTGGTGAAAAAACAGATGGGTCTGTGAGGGTCTGCATTGACTACAGAAAGCTGAACGAAGTGACCAGGAAGGATGCTCATCCGCTGCCACGCATTGAGGACAATCTGGACTCATTAGCTGGATCACAGTTCTTCTCAACTTTAGACCTCGCTTCCGGCTACTGGCAGGTGGAGGTATCCAAGGAGGACAGGCCAAAGACATCTTTCAGCACGGGGCGTGGTGGACTTTACCAGTTTGTTACGATGCCATTTGGCTTGTGTAATGCGCCCTCTACCTTCGAGCGCCTAATGGAGCGAGTGTTGGCTGGCCTACAGTGGTAGGTTGCGGTACTGTACCTTGACGATGTCATTGTCTTTGACGAGTCATTCGAACAACACTTGAAGATACTATGCACAGTTCTAGAGAGACTACGGGGAGCGAACCTGAAATTGAAGCCAAAGAAATGCAAGCTGTTTAGGAGGAGGGTGGAATTTCTTGGCCATGTTGTTTCGCAGGAGGGAGTCGCAACAGATCCCGAAAAGGTTCTTGCTGTGCAAAGCTGGCCTCAGCCAATGACGGTCACCGATGTGCGAAGTTTCCTTGGCCTGGTATCCTACTATAGACGGTTCATTAAGGGATTCGCCATGATTGCCCGCGCACTCAATCGTGTAACCGAGAAAGGGAGAGAATTTAATTGGACTAGCGAGTGTCAACAGGCATTTGAGATACTCAAGAGGTGTCTGACCTCTGCTCCAATATTAGCCTACCCAAGTGCGGAAAGCGAATTCATTCTCGACACAGATGCAAGCGCCTTTGCTATTGGAGGTGTACTTTCACAGGTGCAGGAGGGGAAGGAGCGTGTACTGGCCTATGGTAGCAGAACACTGACTAAATGCGAGATAAGTTACTGCGTCACACGACGAGAACTGTTAGCTGCAGTGTTCTTTGTACGGAAATACAATCACTACCTGTATGGGACACACTTTCGCATCAGAACTGACCACCGGCCACTGAAATGGCTGCATGGAGTTAAAGAACCACAGGGACAGTTCGCTAGGTGGCTTCAGAAGTTGAGTATTTATGACTTCACTATTGAACACCGGCCCGGTAACCAACACGGTAATGCTGATGCTCTATCAAGAAGGTGTTTTCCGGAATGTGACCATGAGGAAATGAATGACAGTATCTCCATAGGTGCTGAGCTTGATGTTCGGAAGCTACGACAAACAGGCGCAATTATACAGTCAGAGACAGTTCCATCACCTCAGACAGCCCCGCCAGTGCAGGCAGCCCCGCTGGTGCAGGTAGCCCCGCCGGTGCAGGCAGCCCCGCCAGTGCAGGCAGCCCCGCCGGTGCGGGAGGTCCCGCCGGTGCAGGCAGCCCCGCCGGTGCAGGCAGCCCCGCCGGTGCAGGCAGCCCCGCTGGTGCAGGCAGGCCAGCCGGTGCGGGAGGTCTTGCCGGTGTCGGCAGCCCCTCCTTCAACTCCCGTTGTAAGAGGAATACAGGCTGTGGAAGGAGTGGGGGTGACCCAAGATCTTAGCACAGAAGCTGTAGTCCGAGCACAACAAAGCGACAACGACCTGAGTGAGGTGTTTGTATGGCTCAGACAGAATGATGGACGACCCACGTGGGAGGAAGTATCTTCTAGGGGTAAAGAACTGAAATTCTGGTGGGCCCGCTATGATCAGTTGGTCGTCAGTGATGGCATTCTGTGCATTCGATGGGAGGCCGCTAGACCTACAGACCAGACTCATCTAAAGATTATATTGCCACTAGACCTAAGACCAGCAATTATGAAACACTTTCATGACCAAAAGACCGCCGGGCACCTGGGAATTTCAAAGACATTTTCTAAGTTGTGTCGTAGCAAATTCTACTGGCCATCTATGCGTCAATCTTCGCGACGGTGGGTTCAAAATTGTCAGCAGTGTCAAAGAAGGAAGCAACCAGGCAGAACGAAACGAGCTGAAACAATGCTCTACCAGGTTGTTGCACCGCTCGAGAGAGTCGCTATAGACATCATGGGGCCATTTCCACCCACTGACCGTGGTAACCGTTACGTCCTGGTAGTGGGGGACTACTTTACCAAATGGACGAAATGTTACGCCATCCCAGACCAGAAAGCACATACCGTGGCCACCAAGCTTGTTGAGGAGTTCGTGGCGAGATTTGGAGTACCACTGGAACTCCACTCTGATCAAGGGAGGGACTTTGAGTCATCGGTCTTTAAAGAGATGTGCTTACTCTTGGGCATAAGTAAAACACGCACGACACCATACCACCCGCGATCAGATGGAATGATTGAGAGGTTCAACAGGACAATTGAAGCCATGCTGAGCCTCTGGGTTGATAAGTCCCAGACCGACTGGGATCAACATCTTGCTTTGCTCACGATGGCTTACCGATCTGCGGACCATGAATCTACAAAGGAGACACCCAATGCAATGATGCTTGGCCTGGAGGTATCCATGCCGGTGGATCTTCTGGTTGGATTAAGTGTGCCAGAAGAATCAGTGCCAGCCACACGGCTGTTTCAAGCTTTAAAAAGTGCGCCCTCATTTGGTTATATTTTGCCAATGCGCTAAGTCAAGTGTATGACGTCATAATACTACTTCTATTTTTGGAACGCTGGGCGCTGAACGGACAACGTTTGACCGCGTCTTTTAAAATGCTGGTTACTGATTGGCTAAACATTAGGCGGTTGTTGTTTTTTAGCTAAAGGTCATTGGGGGTATTTTATCGTACGATATAGTCATTCACATGTGTTTGTGGGTATGTTTTTTTTTAAGCGTGACCTTTGGAAAGTGCAACACGTGTGGCACATAAGGCGTCTTGTGGAAAGGTGTGGTGAAAATAGGCTTAAATTTCGCTCTTTTTATGCAATTCGGAGCATTCAATAGGACCAAAGATGAAATGAGTCAAGAAATTAAGCATTATTTCTCATTTTTCAGTTGGTGGTAAGTGTGGGACATTTAATTTTATGTCTAAAAAAATCGTTTCAATCTCTGTGAATTTATTGTTTTTTTCACAGTCAGAAGATCAACGTGTGTTAAAGCATAGAGAAAGGACATGTATTCTCTAACGACGTTGAGCAAATGCACTGGTGTGGTGCACACGTGTATTCGTTTATTGTATAATATTACTGTTTAGGCCTATTTAATGCACGTTCTGTCTTTATGATTTATTCTCATTGTATAATCACTAGCTAGCCTCTCGGCCTCCAGAATGAACATACAAAATGAATTCAGATGATTAACACTAACAGACACATGGTTAGCGATGAGGGGAAAAAATAATATTTTTATTAATCCTGTTTGTATCCCAATCAGCCAATACATGATAAACCCTTTCAAACAGCATGCAAAACTAAAAATGAATAAATATTTATTGAGAAAATGAAGCTGATCGACAAACAGATAAAGATTTGCATTATAATTTTTATTTTGTTACCAAAAAAAAATACAATATTTATATATATAGGGCCCTATATAGGCTAATACAATATAATTTTATAGCCAGGATTTGATCTAGCTATTTATACAGGACATTAAAAAAAAATTGAGAGAGAGAACAAAAAACCGTGGCGTACTGTAGGCTTGGGCTATATCAATTTTGTTCATCCACGATATATCATAAAACATATATCACGCTTTTCGATAGTATCGCGATTATTTTTTTTCATTTACGCATGATTGCTTAAGAGCCAATAACCACAGGTATGTACCCTTCTACAAGCATCACAATAAATCGCCAGCGTTTAGCCGAGAGACACCTACAATCACGCCAATCGTGAGTGCACCATGGACATTGGCAAATTCGTTTACATAGTGTGTGTACTTTCTGTAATTTCTGACTCAACTTACAATTGTGATTTTAGTTTTTCAATCGTTTTTCAACTTGAAAAGGTTCTCGCCCAAGCTTAGCGTGCTGTGCTTGCGAGCCCAATAGAAGTTTATGTAGATAAAGCCCTACCTTGTTATTTTAACTTAATATTAATATTTGGCATGCTAAATTGGGTTGATTAATAATTAGGGTAAAGTGTATGTTACTGAGTGGCATCCTGTTATATTTCTTTAAAAAATATTTACAGTGTAGGGGCCTACCCCCATTGTGTTGTTACATGTAACTTATAACCCTAATACAGCGCTCTTTATTTTTCTTCTTTTTAGGCTTTCATCATCAGCAAAAATGAAGAGAATCGTGTTCCAAATGTCACGTATTGACCATGTAAGTAATCTAGTGTTGTTTACAGATAATGTACATGTATAGCCTGTGGAAGATTTTCAATTTGTTAGTCAAAGGCGTACGGTATACAAGTTGACATGCTTATTTTCAAAAATAGTACATTAAGGCCAACAATCAAATTGCGGTTATTGCTAAACTACCATTCATATGGATATAAGAAATCATCCACAATTTTTGATAAACCATCCACAATTTTTTTGTAAACCTTGTAATTTTGTTTTTTGTCTTTAACAATCACAAAATAGCAGCATAACTGGGGATGGGGCAGTGGTCACCTGGAAAGAACAAATATTTTCGGGTGGGGGTGGTGGGGAAGGGGAAGCGCTTTACGTACTTGTTTTAATAACTCTGAGCAGGTGTCTGAGCAGATAAGAATTTGAGCTGGGGTCGCTACTAGCCTTGTGGTGGATTATTGCATCCTACCGCACAGTTACGTCACTGCACAATACAATTATTTATTTGCATATGATGTTACTTATTTTATTTTGATGCTAGTTTTCATGTTTCCTCCAAGGTTCTACAGTGCTAGCTCGGATGTCTGGTATTGTGCTAGTGAGATGTCTTCTCATTATGGCCATCAACCGTTGCAAATTGTCACGCATCCCATGAACTATTCGCCCAATACGGTTGAAGTGTGTGTGGATCAATTCTCCACCTTGTTCATTAAGGAGTCCAAACCCAACTCGGAACTTAGAGAGCTGTTGTACCGCATGGTCTTCCAGAAGATGAAGTTTTGGGGTGATGTTTTGGCCGGGGAACATACGCCGATATGTGTCCAGGAGGTCCTTGATACAGATACCTAAAGAGAAGGAATTATACATTTATAAGGGAATCACAAAGGATGAAATCATCTACAAAGCTCAAACGATATGTCAGAATGGAAAGTGAAAAAGAAAATATGGAATGGCAGAAGTGAGTACCGATCTACTTAATGTACAGTAATTACCTATGCGCTGGATTTCTTCAGATGAAAGGGGATTTGCATGGTTGATGCCTTGATGTACATCCGCAAATTTAAGGAAAATGTCACGATACTTATGCTTCACTGTCAAAGCTTCCCTCATAAGGCGATTTTGACAGGCGAGTGGTAAGTCATCAGTCATGTGCTCGATTACAGCCTGCCGAGGGGCGTCAGTAAGAGCGTCAATGACTTCAACCTAGAAGAGGAAGGAAAAAAGTCACTTTTTTGGAATACAAATTCCCCACTGCAGAATTTCAAATACTCCAGTGAGTACATATGTCATGTGTGCATCTCCTGATCAGATTATCTATGGATTAAACCTTATATGGATTACCTTACAGCATTTGTGTACGTGGTTCCCAACGAAGGCTTTACCATGGTAGGCTTGGCGTTGCACGTTAAATTTGGAAAGCACCTTTTCTAAAGAGCTGACAATGGGACCAGTGCCAAAGGCAAGGTCAGCACTATTGGCCTCCTTTTCCTGTGGAGAAAAAAATATTAAAAATTTTACTGCTGTAAGATGCAATATCTAGTGCAGATTGGACTTGCCAACATGTTTTATCTGATCAATATTTTGATTGGAAATTGGAGATTAATTACCAAATTCTGCACGTCAATTCGCAACTGGACTGCCTCCATTGCCATTTGACAAAATTCAGCACTGGCATCCTGCTGTGTCGTGTTCTGAAGGACGTACAAGGGTAGGTCATCTTCAATTTCCTCCAGTCGGGCCTGCTTGTCTCGTAACTGCTTGGATATATTATGTTGTTTGCTGATGCTTGCTGAGACTTGTGCGTCAAAATTGTTGACTTCAAGATCGTCCTCGTCAGTATCAACTTCTGCATCAGCTCGCAACTTGAACAGATGACTGTCTAAGTCATGACATTCACCCTCGAAGAGGTCATACAGCTTTTTGAACACTCCCAATGAGATGTGCAAACTTGGGAGAATGACCTGTAGTATGGGGGGAAATCAGTGAATGTTACTACATGTATACATGTACATAATAACTGATTGTTTTACTTGAGTCTGGATTTGAGTTGACTCCTGAATTGAGATAATCCTTCAGTGAATTACACATGGATGCTCATCTCATGGTTTATGGAACTTATTTTTTCCAAAACCACACTGTGTAACATTTGTGGGAATTCTTAAAGGGTTAGCAGTAACACAGTGTGGGGGTAAAGTTGAACTGATAATTATCAACAAACTTAAATACAAGTCATGTAGTGCATGTACATGTACACATGTTGCTCAAATATTTGGTCTTGTAGTTCATGCACGTACACTGACAATTGGGCCTATACACCATTGTACATGTATTACTAAGTACATTATGTTATACATGTAGTTGTTCCACATTATTTTATTCAAATGAGTGTCTGCACTTAATAATAAAAACACAGTATACAATGTTCTTACATGGTCTAGTTCAATTGAAATCATGGGCTCATTAACAACACTAACAGAAACATATTTTGCTCGATTCCTTTTGGCACCGTCATTAGTAAAGACGCTGTAGTTGTTCCTTATGGTCTGTAGGGTACGAGCTGATGATGGTCCACGTTGTTTATATGGTTGCTGCATCATTTCCTTTGAAGCAGTACAGTAGATGCAACAATAGCGAGCTGTTAAAAAAAGAAATAAAACAAAGTTCAATTTGAAGAATTAGTCAAATCTGCATAACACTACTTCTTGTACATGTAGACCATATGTACAGGTAAGTTCAAAGATGTACATGTACATGTACTGCACATACATGTAGATGTACACAGATATGGATTTATTTGTGCATCCTCTGCACTACTTACCATTGCATCCACAGAGACCATACATCTTGTTCAGGAGCTCGTAATCCCCGAAACAGAAGAGTCGGATTGTCTTGTCACTGTTACGTAATAAATGGAAGAAAAAACAATCAAAATTAGACTAGTTTGTGTACAGTGAATCAAATATACAAGTTTTGTTGTGTCATTTAATTCTGATACTTTACATACAACGAGCATGTATTTGCTGAAATGAATAGCAACAAACAAAAAAACTTACCGCCACTTGGTTGTTGACAATGTGGCTACCTGGTCCATGATCTTTGGGAGAGTGCATTGAAGGTTGACTAGAGAGTCATTTCCCTCGAAGCAACAGAACACTACTGTGTTAGCTAGTGAATTTGGGTGATGCACATTGACGATTTGGAAATTTAACTTGAATGACGTCCCTCCCTTATCCCCTCCTATTTTCACCCAAATCTCGGTTGAGGGAATAACATCATTGTGCCAAGTTAAGCATCCATTTCTAGAAAGAAAACAAAAACAGAAAATTCATTTGCAATCATGTGATTGTGGTGCACACATTTATGCATCAAACGAGTACATGTATAGTGTAAAATTTTAAAAGGTACATTCCAAGTTGAATTTTACTAACTTGTCAAGACGATCCAGGTAGTCCAGAATCATACTACTCAGGTTGTTGATGTAAACAATGGGGGTTTCTCTGGTTATAAAGCCATTGATTCCATCTGCCTTTGTGGAGGGGAACACAAGGTTGGCCAGCTCTCCTTGTAGGCTACAATCCTTAAGTAGGATTTTTTGATGATGCCTCATCTTCCTTTCAGATGTCACCTTAAAGCTAGTACCGAGGTACCTACATGTAGTACAAATTCAAAAAGAAAATATTTAAAAACATGTTCTAAAATTGATATTTAACTTGTATAATTGGCTTGTTTATTCTGAATATTGTTTTATCTGAATACAAATGTATAAACTTTTCAATAGTCAGGTACTTATGTGAGAATACATGTGGTTATTAAGTTTATGTATGAGAAATAATTAAATATGTTTGAATGTGACCTATTGTAATTAAATAAAATGTAAATATGTTCACAGTTTAATTACTTATTCTGATTAGGCCAGAACTGTATAATTACCGTCTGATCTTGCGTAGCTGGTCCCAGGCGAGGTGACAATCTTTCATCATCGCAAATGCTTTGTTTGCTGACATTGTACATGTATTGCTATCTGTGTTGTGATGACCACTCATGTCTGATGATTTACACCCGGTCACCTTCTGTATTAAGGCAGGCTGTAATTGTGTGCAATATATGAATATTTACTTTTAAATTATTATATTTGTAAAATAGCTTCATTTCAATTCAAATATAATTTTGTGTGTGCAGTATTAATTTATAAAGTATCCTTATTCTCCGTAGAGTCACATAATTCTATTTTTGTATTTTATAATCTATGTACAGCACTTTAAAACAAATATATTTATGATTATTTTTTATGTATGTAATATTCAGTGAACTATTTATTCTGTATTGAATTGCAAAACATTTCACGATTCAGCATTTGCTCATGAGAATTGGTGATGCAGAAAACCAAATGTAAATTATTTATTATTATAATTCATATTTTATTTGTGAACATCACTTACTCGTCCCCCGGTGTGTAGGAAAGCTTTGTGCTCTTTGTCTTGTTGAAGTTTTATCCACATCCAACGGTCAGTGGCCTGTTCAATTTCAATTGGTATGGGATTGCCTGCTTCGTACTTTGATGCCAGAGCTTTGAGAATTCGTGCAGCATTTGTTGCACCATTATCTTCAGAAACTTGTGGGTCAACTTGCACTTGTCCCCGGAATATTTTAACTGTTGGCTTAGTAGGCATTTTTGATGTGCACTGGTGATTTACAAATTTACAGATTTTACCAATATTGTGGCAAGTTATACATGCAACATCCAGATTGTCCAGCTGTACACAAAGAACTCTTGGGCTTGCTGTGATATTGCTGACATGTATTGATACAAGGCATACTGGGCATTTAATTTTAGCAACTTTGTTGTGTGTGAAATAATTAGACAAACATGTTGCGCAAAAATTATGTTGACAAGGTGTCTGTACCGATGGCCTGCTCAATATGCACAGGCAGATAGCACATGTAAATAAGTTTTGTTCCTCATGTCCAAATACCTCAAGGTTGGGGGGAACTTGCTGTTGGCCCGTGAGCGTAGGCATTATCAAATGCTCAAATATGCTGTGTGATCCAACGTCAAAGGGAAGGTTAGGCGCGGCTGTTAACTGTTCATTCTGTACATGAATGTACCCGCCTCTCTTTGCTTTTTTATTTGCTGTACGACAGCCACCTTTTGCTTGAGATGTCACCAAGCTGCACACGTAACAGTAGCCCGTCCTCTGATGTTTTGGCCAGTCCCTCTGTATGTGTTGTGTGCAAGTTGCCTGCTTATTGCAATAGTTTCGAGTACCAGACCTCTGGTGTCTCACTTTCCTTGCGCAGAGTTCACACAAATTATGTGGATGCTGTTCTGGAGAATCATCCCAGATGTTGATGTCAAAAACGCCTTGTATCTCCTTACAGTAATCCTTGCAAATCGTAGGTTTCCTATTTGTGATTTTGATCCTGTATGAACATATTCTACATATTTTGGTTAAACCTAACTGGTGGAATTTGAAGCTCATTTTGAAGAGAGTAATAAATATATTGAAAAAGACACTATGTGTACTGCTGTCATAACTTACACCTTTAAAGTTTGAGTACTTCTGTCAAAGGCTGTCATACCCCTTTAAAACACCGCCTACTGCCTTTAACGTTAACGTTGAGTGTGCACAGACTTCGTACACATATACTGCACACAGTATCCGTACACAAAATGCATAATACGTACTGTACGTAAAAATTGTATTGCGCGCGCTATTTGTGTTGCTGGTACCCGCAATCAATGCATGATGTTGAAACAGGAAAACATTTTTATAATGGGAACCAATGAAAACAACGCGATCGTCTGAAACGAGTTTCATGGACACGGTGAATGGTAAATTGTCACTTTTTAACTCACCGTTGCTATTAAAATACAAATGTCCCAGAGTTTAAACACTAATTTATGTTTGTAAAATATATTAAAGGCAACAGGAAAGGCATACGATGTTTTAATGAATGCTTCGTTTATTAATAATTCATTTTTTTCTACACCGATGTTTTTCGGAATAAATTACGAATCAAGTTTGAAAATGCAACACTAAAATTACAATTTAACAATCTTAATTCGTTTTTTCAATTTTTTATTGACTAAAAACAATATCTTTTTTCTAAATAATTTTGAATCAATTAAAAAAAAAAAAATTAAACTCGCATCACCTCATCAAATTTGTTTTTTAAATGTTGACGTCATCAAACATCAAAAAAAAATTCTGAGTAGCGTCTTGCGCCGATGTAGTAGGGGAAAAACAAACTATGACGTCATCAACATCTCACACAACACACCATCCCTTTTTTTAGTCTTATAACAGTCACACCCCTACTACTACCCAACAAATTTATTTAAAACAAATCATTTTTTTGGTACTTGGTCCAGGACCGGCATCTGACATACTACTTGAGCTTATAATGTATTTTAAGCAAGATTTATCCATGAAGTGTTTCTTACCATTCGTTGTTTGTGGAATGTTATAATAACGCGTTATTTTACAGGAGACATTTGTGGTCAAACCAACATCAACATAACCAGTTCCCTTCACTCTTGACATACCTGATTACTGGGTCTTTGAATGCCGTTGGTTTATCACAAATCCTTTGGAAACATTCATATACATAGATGTTGTCCGTGTCAGTATATCAGCGTATCAGGAGTTATCATTTGAGCGGGTGATTGGTAGTAATCGTAACGAGACAACTCTTATATATGAATACACGTTGGACACGACACTGCCGAACGGAACGTCCTTCTACTTCAGTGGGAACAACATTACAATATCATTTTCATCCTGCCGGTATGTCAGAAGTGCGCCCTCATTGATGGTAATCTTACGATATGAGGATGATGGTGGTAATAAGTGGATCATAATGTCATCCAGATCATAACGTTACATCAACAATTGTCACCGAATCATAATGGAAAACTTAAAGTGGTTCATTATGTAATCCAGACCTATTATCAAACAGGTCTAATGGATATTATATATATATTACCCAGAATAATCGGCTCACAATGTTATCCAGACCAAAAGTGGCTGTTATCATTACGACATCCCTAAACTGACCATAATGTATTTTTATCAAGCATAAGCATATTATTTAAAAAGTACACTGTTATTATTACTGTTACCCAGCAGAAATACAGTTAGATACATAAATGTATGATACTATAAATTTACAAATCATATCACAATTTGAAATACAGGACTAACCGTCATGAAAAGTGAATTAAATAAAATCACAAGGAAACTGTTTATTATGTGAACGAAGAAAAATGTACTTAAGCAGGATTTGAACCAGTTACCGTATTGGAACTCTACCAACTGAGCTATCTAATCCGAGCCTTATTGGTCATTCTCAACATTTATTTTAAAAAATACAAAGATTGCCTTGACATGCTATAAACCTTTGCTTTTTAGGTGTGTGTAATGTTGAGCAGATACTCTGTAAGCCGTATAGAAAGTGTCTACCAATAAGAGTTGCTTGCAATTATGTTGTGGATTGCCCAGATTACACGGATGAAATAAACTGTGGTGAGCGTTAACATTTATGTGGAAGTTGTTGTGTACTTAATAATTTTAGTTATATTCTACAATTCTCTCAATAATATACTTGTTTTGAGAGTCTCCTCTAGACACGTTTGCTTTATGAGGACCTTCACCACCTATAATCACTCTCGTCTGAGTTCTTTACCGATACATGGTTTTTTATGTTGTATTGATTGACGAGCTTGCTTTGAGAGTCTCCTCTAGACAAGCTTGCTTTATAGAGACCTGCATCAACTATAATCACTCTTGTCTGAGTTCTTTACAGATACATGTTTTTGTATGTTGTATTGATTGACAAGCTTGCTTTAAGTTGCTTTATAGAAACCTGCACCAGCTATAATCACTCTTGTCTGAGTTTTTTTTACTGATACATGTTTTTGTATGTTGTATTGATTAACGAGCTTGCTTTATGGAGACCTGCACCAACTATAATCACTCTCATCTGAGTTCTTTACAGATACATGTTTTTGTATGTTGTATTGATTGACAAGCTTGCTTTATAGAGACCTCCACCAACTATAATCACTCTTGTCTGAGTTCTTTACAGATACATGTTTTTGTATGTTGTGTTGGTTGACAAGCTTGCTTTATGGAGACCTCCACCAACTATAATCACTCTTGTCTGAGTTCTTTACAGATACATGTTTTTGTATGTTGTATTGATTGACAAGCTTGCTTTAAGTTGCTTTATAGAAACCTGCACCAGCTATAATCACTCTTGTCTGAGTTTTTTTTACTGATACATGTTTTTGTATGTTGTATTGATTAACGAGCTTGCTTTATGGAGACCTGCACCAACTATAATCACTCTCATCTGAGTTCTTTACAGATACATGTTTTTGTATGTTGTATTGATTGACAAGCTTGCTTTATAGAGACCTCCACCAACTATAATCACTCTTGTCTGAGTTCTTTACAGATACATGTTTTTGTATGTTGTGTTGGTTGACAAGCTTGCTTTATGGAGACCTCCACCAACTATAATCACTCTTGTCTGAGTTCTTTACAGATACATGTTTTTGTATGTTGTATTGATTGACAAGCTTGCTTTCAGTTGTTTTATAGAAACCTGCACCAGCTATAATCACTCTTGTCTGAGTTTTTTTTACTGATACATGTTTTTTGTATGTTGTATTGATTAACGAGCTTGCTTTATGGAGACCTGCACCAACTATAATCACTCTCATCTGAGTTCTTTACAGATACATGTTTTTGTATGTTGTATTGATTGACAAGCTTGCTTTATAGAGACCTCCACCAACTATAATCACTCTTGTCTGAGTTCTTTACAGATACATGTTTTTGTATGTTGTGTTGGTTGACAAGCTTGCTTTATGGAGACCTCCACCAACTATAATCACTCTTGTCTGAGTTCTTTACAGATACATGTTTTGTATGTTGTATTGATTGACAAGCTTGCTTTATAGAGACCTGCACCAACTATAATCACTCGTCTGAGTTCTTTACAGATACATGTTTTTGTATGTTGTATTGGTTGAGTGGAAAATAATATAAACCGAACTGAACTTCCATTGGAAACACATTATATTTACCTCCTTCTCCTTCTCCTTCTCCTTCTCCTTCTCCTTCTCCTTCTCCTTCTCCTTCTTATCGGTTGTCTACAAAAAACACATACTTGCAAACTTCACATGAACTTGAAACTGAGCATATACTTAAAAACATGAGTTGTGACGTCATGATGAGGTCATCAGATATCGAATTGCGATAAATCAAAGTTTAATATTTAAAAACATCATATCGCAACAACCACAAGAGGTAAATTCACAATTTTCGCACCATTGCACAGATCGTTAATTGTCGAAAAATATGTACACAAAGGTGACCCCAATTTGACCTTACTTCTTGTCCAAACCGGAAGTCAAAGTTTAATATTTAAAACAATCATATCTCAACAACCACGAGAGATAAATTCACAGTTTTTGCACCATTGTACAGATTGTTAATTGTCAAAAATATTTACAAAAAGGTGACCCCAATTTGACCTTTACTTCCTGTCTAAATCGGAATTCAAAGTTTAATATTTAACAAAATCATATCTCAACAACCACAAAGGGTAAATTCACAATCTTTCCACGATTGTATAGATTGTTAATTGTCAAAAAATATTTACACAAAGGTGACCCCAATTTGACCTTTACTTCCTGTCCAAACCGGAAGTCAAACTTTAATATTAAAAACATATTTTCAAAACCGTATTTTTTACGTAAACCGTAAAAAATTATAATCATGTACTCTTTAATATGTAAAAAAATATAATAATGCAAAGTTTCTTTAAAAAACATTCTGACGTCATCTTCACTGCCCTGACAAAACCGAACACCTATGTGTTTGTAATATAACAAACACTTCCGTCTAGTTTGTTGTTGTGGTTTGTGTGTGATATGGACACATTTTCGAAACGTTACAATTTACAGTAACGTTTCAAGAACTATAATGATAAATGGCTCACCTTTTACCAGTGTTATCTTAACGTTCTGTTAATAATGAAGCTGTGTTACTTCCTCTGATTTGTTGCCCAGACATGTGCGGTACTTCAAATAATCATCTGCAATTTGGAGAAGCGCTTACAATTCTGGGTGAAATTACCCGACAACCAGACGGAAATCGCATGTCTCACTTTGCCGTGTATTCGGGAACGTCAGCATCGTTTCCGAATACAAATTCTCTTTAATCGATCACCGACATCGTGGGCATTTCGTGTGTGTTTGGAAATTCACTGAGCCACCAGGAAGTCGAATCCGAATAGAGATTATCGAATTTTCCAGTTCTTATTATATTTTGAAAGTTGGAAATGGGCTCGATCCTACTGACGGAGAGCCGATTGCAGTATTGGACGAGGATTTGCTGTACGCGATGGAGGTGTTGTCTGTTGATTCGGGAGTCTGGATAGTGCTGGAATCGAACTGGCCGTATAGATTATTCAATAGACTACGAATGGTATTGACGGTTTATAACATGACTGGTAACT
Source organism: Zoroaster sp. YZ-2022 (assembly GCA_029582265.1). NCBI lineage: Eukaryota > Metazoa > Echinodermata > Asteroidea > Forcipulatida > Zoroasteridae > Zoroaster > Zoroaster sp. YZ-2022. The sequence continues at coordinate 43,881,347 of CM055819.1, forward strand.
TCATTTCAAAACAGTATATGTAAAACTCCATCGGACTTGTATTATATTATGCTTATTTTATTGACAATTGTACATAACTGCTTTACAGCTGAATTACAACAATACTGCAGTTAAATGGAATCATAATTTTTTAACTTAAACCCTGAAAATAATGAATGTTATTAAAAGAAAAAAACAATTGAGTTGTTTATATTGCAGATAATCCATTGTGTTCAAAGAAATTATTTGAAAATCTTAACTATCTTAACTAAATACTAAATATGTATAAAATGAGAACACCTTGGAGACTGGGACAATTTTACAATCATTTTATTCAAAGAACACTCAGTCAATATCATAATTAAGCAAATCAAAGGGTCAACCCACTATAAACAAAATGAAATGTAAACATTGCCGTGGCAAAACAAAACACTTAATACGCCAATGTAAACTAGAGACACTGGCCATATCTATGTAAGGTATATGGACAGGCTGCGGGTGTACTCTGCTCAATATATTTCATTGATCGGAGTAGGCGTGGTACGACATAAATGTGTTTTACCTGATACAAATTATGTTTGTCTTTCCTCTATCCCTCTATCTCACCTAACCATCTCTCTTTGTTCCCCCTCTTCTGCATCCGTCTGCAATTTTGTTGTTGTTGTGGTTTGTCTGTGATGGGCACATTTTCCAAGCATCACTTTTTTCACAATAAAACCAAATTATTACATGATAAATGTATCACCTTTTAGCAGTGTTATCATAACGTTATGTGAATAATGAAGCTGTGTTACTTCCTCTGATTTGTTGCCCAGACATGTGTGGTACTTCAAATAATCATCTGCGATTTGGAGAAGCACTTACAATTATGGGGGAAACTATCAGACAATCAGACGGAAATGTCATGTCTCACTTTTGTTTTTGGGGACGTCAGCATCATTTCCGAATACTGATGTCTTTTTAGTCGACCAGCGATATCCTAGGGATTTCGTGTGTCCTTGGAAATTCACTGAGCCGCCGGGGAGTCGAATTCGAATTGACATTCTTGAATTTTCCAGTTATGATAATATTTTAAAAGTTGGAAATGGAGTCAATCCTACTGACGGAGAGCCGATTGCAGTATTGAACCATCTTGAAGAAGATTTTTGTCCACGCCAAGACGTCATACTTTAAATTCTCTGCATTTGTCTATACAAAGCCATCCAGTAAATTTTATCTAGTTCCAATCCTGTGAAGACGTTGACTGTTATTTCTAAGTCCATTTGTATCCCGCCTTTTTTGCTCTTGTTGTCGTTAAAGTGAAGTCTTTGATGTATGAGTGTTTAGGCATTCGGGCGATGTGGCTGAGGTACTTTTGCTGTTGGCGACCAGTGTATATAGTTTCGATTTTTGTGATCTTTCGAAGGTCGTTATTGGTTCACAATATATTCTTAAATGACGATTGCCCAATGACGGTTAGCCGGCTAGAATCCTATATAGCAGCGGGTTCCATGATATTTATATATCAATTTACAGTCAGAATTTTACAAACAGGTACCGTATTAGAGCTTACAATTAGAGCATCGATTCACAATATATTTTTTCTGTATTATTTCTTTTCACTCCATTATCTAAATGGCTTTAATTATATATATATTTTTTTTTCTTGATCATTATTTAAGAGTGTGATGACGATCAGTTTGTATGCCCATCTGGTCTTCGATGCCTTAATACATCGTCTATCTGTGACGGCCGACTGGACTGCGATGCTTACGAAGATGAATTAGGGTGTGGTAAGGAAAGCTACAGGAGTGATCCGTATTCTCTAAAATATTCGAAATTATCCTTCGGAGGTGGGCACTATTTGTAATAGCTAGTCATGTTTGTTTTTATCAGCGAAGACTTTACAGACCCAGACTGAGTGTTTTAATGATCATATCTGTCTCTTTCTCGGTCTAAAACACAGGACATTTTTGTGTTTCTTAGGTGGGTGTGGTGAACACTATTACGCATGCGCATCGGGAGACTGTATCCCAAGGTACCAACTATGTAACGGGAAAATTGATTGTGTGGACTTAACGGACGAGTTTTTGTGCGGTTAGTATCAAAGAAGGTTTTGTTTGTGTGAAAATGTGTTCAGGTTAAACATTAGACTTAATGTCAGACATTATGCTACTACATAAATGCAGCTTACTGGTTTGTATTTCTTGAATATCCTTAAAAAAAGAAATATGTAAACCAGCAAAAAGAAGTTAATTTGAATTAGTTACATCATTGCATTTTATTCAAAGGTCTCTTAGTCAATAACAAATCAATGGGTCAACCCACTTAAAAAATGTTTTTAAGTGGGTTGACCATTTAATGATGTCTAAAATTTACAGTGGCAAAACAAAACAATTGAGTACCACTCAATTTATTTCATTGATTTGAGTAGGAGAGGACACGTCGTAAAATGTGTTTTACCTGATACAAATTATGTTTGCCTGATCCCTCTATCTATACTAACCATCTCTCTTCATCTCCCTCATCTTCTGCTTTTGCCTGCAGTTTTGTTGTTATTGTGGTTTGTGTGCAATGGACATATTTTCCAATCAATTTGCAGTAATGTTTCAAGAACAATTTCTCAATAAAACCACATTATTACACGATAAATGTATTACCTTTTATCAATATTATCTAAACGGTATGTTGATAATGAATGAAGCTGTGTTACTTCGTCTGATTTGTTGTCCAGACATGTGCGGTACTTCAAATAATCATCTGCGATTTGGAGAAGCACTTACACTTCTAGGGGAAGATACCTTACAACCAGACGGAAATCGTATAACTTACTTTGCCGTTTATTCGGGAACGTCAGCATCGTTTCCGAATACTAATGTCTCTGTAATGGGGCACCCGAATACTGCAAATTTTTAGTGTGTTTGGAAATTCACTGAGCCGCCAGGAAGTCGAATCCGAATAGAGATTATCGATTTTTCCGGCTATATTTTGAAAGTTGGAAATTGTGTCGATCCTACTTACGGAGAGCCGATTGCAGTATTGGAAGAAGATTTGCTGTACGCGATGGAGGTATTGTCTGTTGATTCGGGAGTCTGGATAGTGCTGGAATCGAAGTGGTCGTATGGATCATTGTCTAGACTAAGAATTGTGTTGACAGTTTATAAAATGACTGGTAGGTTCATTTCAAACATTATCTGTAAAAATCCATCGGACTTTATATTAATTGATTTAATTTTGCCCTACACCGACGTGTGTATAGCACTGTATACTCAGTGCTTTCCGAGTGTCTGTGGAAAAACTACACAGGCGACTCAGGCGGGATTCGAACCCACGACCTCCTGCTTACGAGTGCAGACGTCTTAACCTCTCGACCACCGAGCTTTATATTATTATATTATTATGTTATTCATGTTTTTATGTTATTGACTATTACACATAACTGCTTTACAGCTGAATTACAACAACATTACAGTTAAATGGCCGATGAAATTATAAATCTTTAACTTTATCTTTAAAATAAAGAAACGAACAACTGAGTTGTTTATATTGCAGAGTTCCGTTAAAGGTTCGCTGAACTTGAGATCCATGGTGTTCAAAGAAATTACATGAAAACCTAAACGAAATATCTCTAAAATAAGAACGCTTTGGTGAATGGGTGAATTCTACACTCATTTATCCGTTATCAGAGTTATATCATAGGAGCTTTATTCGATAAAATACTTATGAATCTAAATGGCTTTAATTGAAATTTTAGATTTTCTTGATCATAATTTAAGAGTGTGATGACGATCAGATTGTATGCCCATCTGGTCTTCAATGCCTTAATACATCGTCTATCTGTGACGGCCGACGAGACTGCGACGCTTACGAGGATGAATTAGGGTGTGGTAAGGAAAACTATAGGAGTGATTAATTTTCTGTACAATCTGCAAATAATGGAGGCGGGCAATATTTATAATAGCCAGTCATTTAATATTTTTGATATTTTTTTTCATTAACGAAGACTTTAAAGACCCAGACTGAGTGTTTTAATGATCGTATCTGTCTATTTCTCGGTCTAAAACAAAGAGCATTTTTGTATTTCCAAGGTGAGTGTGGTGAACACCATTACGCATGCGCATCAGGAGACTGTATCCCAAGGTACCAGCTATGTAACGGGCGGATAGACTGTGGGGACTTCTCAGACGAGGTTTTGTGCGGTTAGTATAAGGATCAAACTGGGACACCAAGGTTTGTTAGTGTCAAACTTTGTTCAGGTGTCATACATAGGCTATCAAATAAATGCAGCTTACTGGTTTATATTTCTTGAACATCATTTATAAAAAGGAAATGTGTAAACCAGCAAAGAGAAGTTAATTTAAATTAGTTACATCATTGCATTTTATTCAAAGGTCTTTCAGTCAATATCACAGTTATGCAAATGAAGGGTCAACCCACTGTAAACAAGTCTAAAAATTGCAGTGGCAAAACAAAACACTTAGTACGCCAATGTAAACTGGAGACACTGACCATATCTATTTAAGATATGGACAGGCTGTGGGTGTACCACTCTATTTATTTCATTGATTTGAGTAGTCGTAACGAGGACACGTCGTAAATGTGTTTTACCTGATACAAATTATGTTTGCCTGATCCCTCTATCTATACTAACCATCTCTCTTCATCTCCCCCATCTTCTGCTTTTGCCTGCAGTTTTGTTGTTATTGTGGTTTGTGTGCAATGAACATATTTTTCAAGCAATTTGCAGTAATTTTTCAAATACATTTTTCCCCCAATAAAACCACATTATTACACGATAAATGTATCACCTTTTAGCAGTATTATCTAAACGGTCTGTTGATAATGAATGAAGCTGTGTTACTTCGTCTGATTTGTTGTCCAGACATGTGCGGTACTTCAAATAATCATCTGCGATTTGGAGAAGCACTTACACTTGAAACACTTCTGAGGGAAACTACCCGACAACCAGACGGAAATCGCATAACTTACTTTGCCGTTTATTCGGGAACGTCAGCATCGTTTCCAAATACTAATGTCTCTTTAATGGGGCATCCGAATACTGCGAATTTTGAGTGTGTTTGGAAATTCACTGAGCCGCCAGTAAGTCGAATCCGAATAGAGATTATCGATTTTTCCTCTTATGGTTATATTTTGAAAGTTGGAAATGGACTCGATCCTACTGACGGAGAGCTGATTGCAGTATTGGACGAGGATTTGCTGTACGCGATGGAGGTATTGTCTGTTGATTCGGGAGTCTGGATAGTGCTGGAATCGAAGTGGGGGTATGCAGCATTGTCTAGACTAAGAATTGTATTGACGGTTTATAACATGACTGGTAGGTTCATTTCAAACATTATCTGTAAAAATCCATCGAACTTTATATTATTATATTATTTATGTTTTTATGTTATTGACTATTACACATAACTGCTTTACAGCTGAATTACAACAACATTACAGTTAAATGGCCGATGAAATTATAAATTTTTAACTTTACCTTTAAAATAAGGAAACGAACAACTGAGTTGTTTATATTGCAGAGTTCCGTTAAAGGTTCGCTGAACTTGAGATCCATGGTGTTCAAAGAAATTACATGAAAACCTAAACGAAATATCTCTAAACTAAGAACGCTTTGGTGAATGGGTGAATTCTACACTCATTTATCCGTTATCAGAGTTATATCATAGGAGCTTTATTCGATAAAATACTTATGAATCTAAATGGCTTTAATTGAAATTTTAGATTTTCTTGATCATAATTTAAGAGTGTGATGACGATCAGATTGTATGCCCATCTGGTCTTCAATGCCTTAATACATCGTCTATCTGTGACGGCCGACGAGACTGCGACGCTTACGAGGATGAATTAGGCTGTGGTAAGGAAAACTACAAGAGTGATGAGTTGTATATAAAATCTTCCAAATTATCCCTCGGGGCGGGCAATATTTGTAATAGCCAGTCATCTAAATATTTTAGATGTTTTATTTATTTATTTTTATTTTTATTTTTATTTATTTTTATATTTTTTTTTTGATCAACGAAGACTGAGTGTTTTAATGATCGTATCTGTCTCTTTCTCAGTCTAAAACAAACATGTTTTTTTTATTCCTAGGTGAGTGTAGTGATCACTATTATGCATGCGCATCAGGAGACTGTATACCGAGATACCATCTATGTAACGGAGAGAAAGATTGTAAGGACTTCATGGACGAGTTTTTTTGCGGTTAGTATAAGAATCAAACTGGAACCCAAGGTTTTGTTGGTGTCAAAGTTTGTTCAGGTTAAACATTAGACTTAATGTCAGACATAGGCTATCAAATAAATGCAGCTTACCCGTTTATATTTCTTGAATACCGTATGCTTTATAAAAAGGAAATGTATAAACCATCAAAGAGAAGTTAATTTGAATAAGCTACATCGTAGCATTTTATTCAAAGGTCTCTCAGTCAATATCATAATTATCCAAATCGATGGGTCACCTCACTTTATAAAAAAAATGAACTCTAAAAATTGCAATGGCAAAACAAAACACTTAGTACGCCAATGTAAACTGGAGACACTGATATACATATCTATTTAATTATGGGCAGGCTGTCACTGTGGGTGTGCCACTCAATTTATTTCATTGATTGAAATAGGTGTAATGAGGACACGCCGTAAATACGTTTTACCAAATACAATTATGTTTACCTTTCCTCTCTTCCTCTATCTCACCTAACCATCTCTCTTCGTCACCCTTCTTCTGCATCTGTCTACAATTGTGTTGTTCATTGTTGCGCACATTTTCTAAGCATCCATAATTTGTAATAACGTTTGGAGAACACTTTTTTCTCTCGATAAAACCACATTATTACATGATAAATGTATCACCTTTTAGCAGTGTTATCTTAACGTTCTGTGAATAATGAAGCTGTGTTACTTCCTCTGATTTGTTGCCCAGACATATGCGGTACTTCAAATAATCATCTGCGATTTGGAGAAGCGCTTACAATTCTGGGGAATCTACTCGACAATCAGACGATAATCGCATATCTCACTTTGCCGTGTATTCGGGAACGTCAGCATCGTTTCCGAGTACTGAATTCTCTTTAATCAACCATCGATATTATGGGCATTTCGTGTGTGTTTGGAAATTCACTGAGCCGCCAGGAAGTCAAATTCGAATTGAGATTTTTGAATTTTCTAGTCCTGATTATATTGTGAAAGTTGGAAACGGAGTCGATACTTCTGACGGAGAGCCGATTGCAGTATTGGACGAGAGATTGCTGTACGTGATGGAGTTGTTGTCTGTTGATCCGGGAGTCTGGATAGTGCTGGAATCAAAACAGGCTGATGCAGTCTTATATAGACTAAGAATTGTATTGACGGTTTATAACCTGACTGGTAGGTTCATTTCAAAACAGTATCTGTAAAACTACGTCTGAGTTGTATTAGGATTATATTATTCATGGTTTATTGACTATTGGGAATAACACCTTTACAGCTGAATTACAAAATAATTACCATTAAATGGTCGATGAAATTATAACTTTTTAACTTAAACTTTAAAATAAAGAAAGTTAGAAAAACAAAAAATAAGTTCTTAGAACTATACTTTTTAAAACTACCGATTGTAATATTTGTTTAACATTGTTTATATTGCAGAGTTACATTTAAGGTTCCCTGAACTCGAGATCAATGGAGTTCAAAACAATTATTTGAAAACTTTAACTATATATATATATCTATAAAAAAAAAAACATGACGCGACGTCATCACCCGACGCAAGAATTTCATTAATATATATCACAGGAGCTTACGATTAGGGCTGCATTGAATTGATTTGCAATGTATTTCTTTTTTCTATTATTCGATAAAATAATTTCGAATCTAAATGGTTTTAATTCGAATTTTTGATTTTCTTGATCATAATTTAAGAGTGTGATGACGATCAATTTGTATGCCCATCTGATCTTCAGTGCCTTAATACATCGTCTATCTGTGACGGCCGACTGGACTGCGATACTTACGAGGATGAATTAGGGTGTGGTAAGGAAATCTACAGGTCTGGAGTGATTAATTTTCTCTAAAATCTTCCAAATTATCCCTCGGAGGCGGGCAATATTTGTTGTAGCCAGTCATCCAAATAGTTCAGTTTTTTTTTATCAATGAAGACTTTAAAGACACAGACTGGGTGTTTTTATGATCATATCTGTCACTTTCTCGATCTAAGATACAGGAATTTTTTTATTTCCAGGTGAGTGTAGTGATCATTATTACGCATGCGCATCAGGAACCTGTATCCCAATGTACCATCTATGTAACGGACAGAATGACTGTGGAGACGAGGTTTTGTGCGGTTAGTATAAGGATCAAACTGGGACAGAAGGTTTTGTTGGTGTCAGACTTTGTTCATGTTAAATATTAGACTTAATGTCAGACATAGGCTATCATATAACTGCAGCTTAGCCGTTTATATTTCTTGAATATGCTTTATAAAAAGGGTATGTGTAAACCAGGAAAGAGAAGTTAATTTGAATTAACTTCATCAACATCATTGCATTTTATTCAAAGGTCTTTCAGTCAATATCATAATTATCCAAATGGAGCGTCAACCCACTATAAACAAAATAAAGTCTAAAAATTGCAGTGGCAAAACAAAACATTTAATACGCCAATGTAAACTGGAGACACTGACCATATTTATTTAAGATATGGACAGACTCTGTGAGTACCACTCAATTTATTTCATTGATTGGAGTAGGTGTGGTGTAGACACGACATTAATGTGTTTTACCTGATACAAATTATGTTTGCCTTTCCTCTATCCCTCTATCTCACCTAACCATCTCTCTTTGTTCCCCCTCTTCTGCATCCATCTGCAATGTTGTTGTTGCTGTTGTTGTTGTTGTTGTTGTTGTTGTTGTTGTTGTTGTTGTTGTGGTTTGTGTGCGATGAGCACATTTTGCAAGTAACACAATTTGCAGTAATGTTAAAAAACAGTTTTTTCTGAATAAAACCACATTATTACACGATAAATGGCTTACCTTTTAGCAGTGTTATCTTAACGTTCTGTTAATAATGAAGCTGTGTTACTTCCTCTGATTTGTTGTCCAGACATATGCGGTACTTCAACTAATCATCTGCAATTTGGAGAAGCGCTTACAATTTTTGGGGAATCTACTCAACAACCAGACGGACTTCGCATACCTCACTTTGCCGTGTATTCAGGAACGTCAGCATCATTTCCGAGTACTAATGTCTCTTCAATCGACTATCGATATCCTGGGTATTTCGTGTGTGTTTGGAAATTCACTGAGCCGCCGGGGAGTCGAATTCGAATTGAGATTCTTGAATTTTCCTATTATGATTGTATTTTGAAAGTTGGAAATGGAGTGGATCCTACTGCCGGAGAGCCGATTGCAGTATTGGACGGGAGTTTCCTGTACGAAATGGAGGTGTTGTCTGTTGATTCGGGAGTCTGGATAGTGGTGGAATCGACCAGGCTCTATGCATCATTTAATAGACTAAGAATTGTTTTGACGGTTTATAACATGACTGGTAGGTTAATTTCAAAACAGTATATGTAAAACTACGTCTGAGTTGAATTAGGATATATTATTCATGGTTTATTGACTATTGCACATAACACCTTTACAGCTGAATTACAACAATATTACAGTTAAATGGCATATGGAATTATACTTAAAGCTTTAAAATAAAGAAAATAAGTAAAAGAAACAAACAATCGAGTTGTTTATATTGCACATTTCCGTTAAGGTTCGCTGAACTCAAGATCTATGGTGTTCAAAGAATTATTTGAAAACCTTGACTAAATAACTCAAAAATAAGAACACCTGGGAGAATCGAGGAAATTTTACAACCATTTACCGTTATTAGAGCGACATCATATGAGCTTACGATTAGGGCTGTATTGAATTGACTCACAATGTATTTCTTTTCTCTATTATTTGATAAAACAATTTCGAATCTAAATGGCTTTAATTTGAATTTGTGATTTTTTGATCATAATTTAAGAGTGTGATGACGATCAGTTTGCATGCCCATCTGGTCTTCAGTGCCTTAATGCCCCAGTCACATTGGAGCTGCGATTGCCTACGACCATGTCAGTCGTGCGACCTAGGGCGGTCTTGGCCCGGTCGTAGGTTTTTTCTGCGATGTCGGCCTAGCAGTCACACAATAAGACCTGTCCCCGACTGGTCTGCGACTTGTAGCCAACTGATAGCACGACTGGTCGCAAGACCTTGAGGGACTTGTCGTACGATCACCCAAGACTACCTACGATTGTCAAGGATCAGTCGCACGACTAGTCACGCATAGTCGTGTGACTAGTCGTGCATTCGCACGACAAGTCGTGCGAATAGTCGTGCATAGTCGTGCGACTGTTGGACGACTGGATAGTCCCACGATGATCCACGACTACGTAAGACCACCCAAGACTTGTAGCACGACCATCGCACGACTATTGAAGACCTACCTACGACAAGCTACGACCAGCTACGACCAGTTTGGTCGCAGCCAGGTTTTTGAACATGATCGAAAACCTCCCCAAGACTGAATTCGGTCTTGCGACTACCCAAGACCACCCGCAACCACCCGGGACTTGTCGCAGGACTTTTCTACGATTCCTTGTAATTTCCAGTCGCAGACGATCGTAACCTGTTGTAAGTTGTCGTATCCTCCAGTGTGACTGGGGCATAATACATCGTCTATATGTGACGGCCGACGAGACTGCGACACTTACGAGGATGAATTAGGGTGTGGTAAGGAAAGTTACACGATTGATTCGTTTTCAAAAATCTTCAAAACTATCCCTCGGAGGCGGGAAATATTTGTCATAGCCAGTCATCTAAATACTTTATATGGTTTATTTTTTTATCAATGAAGACTTTTAAGACTCAGACTGAGTGTTTTAATGATCGTATCTCTCTCGTTCTCGGTCTAAAACACGTTGCATTTTCCCCTAGGTGAGTGTGGTGAACACTATTACGCATGCGCATCAGGAGATTGTATCCCAAGGTACCAGCTATGCAATGGGCAGAAAGACTGCGGGGACTTCTCAGACGAGTTTTTGTGCGGTTAGTATAAGGATATCTAAGATATGGACATACGCTGGGAGTACCACTCAATTGATTGCATTGATTAGAGTAGCCGTGTTGCTGACACGTCGTAAATGTACTAGCGCTTAGCCGGTATACGCCTTTTTGTGTAGGCCTACCCGTGAGCCTTTTTGCGTGATGTCATATTTTCGCGTCAGTTTCTCGTCTGCGTGACTCTGAGGTAATTTGTTATTATTGCTTATTTTCCAGGCTTTTGCGAAAATGAGTTGATTCGGATAAACTCCAGTGCTCCATATTCACTTCAGCAAACCGACAACTCTCAGGATCGACATACGTCAGTACACTGCAATTGGTAGGTGCTCTTTGTAGTAAAGGTGCTGTCATTATTAATATCATGTTTTGAGCCGTTTTATAAAGAGCTAGTATCCTCTAAATAAAATCATTTGCCATTTAAATCACCAATTAATTAATAATTATATACGAGCAAACGAGTGTCGTGGCCGAGCGGTCTAGCTTACCGGAATTAAGTTCTGGTGTTAGCAGCAGAATGTGGGTTCGAATCCCGGCCGTGACACTTGTGTCCTTGAGCAAGACACTTAACCATAATTGCTTCTCTCCACCCAGGGGTTAAATGGGTACCTGTGAGGGCAGAGTTGGTTGATTAGCCCTATGCGCTGTAATGGCAGCAATTGAGCTGTATACTCCCCCAGGGAGCTGAGATGTTTTCAGGAATGATTTATGAGCCTTATGAGCCTTATGAGCAGGGGTAATAATATAATTCGCCTTGAGCACCACTCATTTGGTGGATACGTGCGCTATTTAAGTCCACACATTATTGTTAGTATTATTGTTCTGATTGGTACTTGTCACAAAAATATCCATGTAAACGGAACAAACATTGCAACACCCTCAGCAAACACCCAACAAAACTCAAACAAATAATTAAAAGAATAGCATAACAAAACTAACAATTCAAAAGTTACTTCGAGCGCAAATAATTACATGCTAGCATTTTGTTTTCGATTACTGGTTCAATTTCCATAATTGGCCAGTTATTAACAGTTATTAATTTGAATATAAGATAAAGCAAAGGCATATCTGTATTTTCTGACCACCAGCATGTGCACAAAATGAATTTTCCTGTATCTCGGTACCAAGATGTCTCAATGAAACAGCCGTCTGCAACGGGTGGGGAGACTGCCCTGAGAAAGAGGATGAATTCGGCTGTGGTGAGGGTTCATGAATATTCATTTCTTTAATATGTTCTGATGCTAAGCGGCTGATTTTTGGCTTACTGTACGTTTTTCATTTTATAGCGCTGCTAAACCGTAGAGAAAGGCACGCTAACTTGCTGGCCGTTATTGCCAGCAAATGAATGACGCAACAATACAAATCCACGGTGAACGCACACGCGACGCTCTCAATTTCCTTGTTAACCTGTGAAATGCGCTTATGCTTAAAGGATCACAGAAATAAAAATAATAAAAAATGTTCATATTGGAAACTGTTTCCCACTTCACAAGCCCCCCACTTTATTGGCAATTGAGTAATGTAATGCATCACGTGATACCGTGACATCAGTTAAAGAACGATTTCCTAGCAATACATAGCTGTTTGTTTGTGTGTGTACGTGTCCGATGCGCTTATGTCAAAACCCTAATATATGTGTATACATGTTTTCATCCTAAATATCCTTGAAAATATACATCATGCCTACAAGATGTGTCGTAGCAGGCTGTAGTAATACTCCTAGCGAAGGTGTAAGTAAGCCTCCATAGGTTCCCTAAAGACGAGGCACTACGAAAAATGTGGGTTACAAAAGTGCGGTTGACGAGGGCAAAATGGTTCGGGTCGTCTCCAACCAGCGTGATATGTAGCGATCATTTTAACGCTGAGGACTTTAAAACGAGCCTTCATGGGGAATTTAGGATGTCCAAGGCAGCCAGACTGAAGAAAACTTCGATTTCAACGAACAGACAAGTAAACGTTAAGTCGGATCCGACATGTTCGATCTGTATAGATAGTTTATTAGTTACTTATTACCTCAGTAAAGTAATACAATTTCATCTGACGACGATTCAGCCATTTCTATGTTATTTTCCAACGTGTGCAATATAAAGCGGAGGTATGTGAATGAACGCGTTCGCTGTTTTGTATGTACGTGGCTGGCGTCCCCGGAAGCAAGCCTTCTTCTTTACGTAACGTCACGCATAGAGACGTTTAGGATGCAGTGCAAAAGGCTCCTTTTAGGGGCGTGTTAATCGGCGCCAACATCCTCTTCGGAAAAGCTTCACATTATAAGTAGCTCGCTATAAATCAATGAGCTTTTTATTTTTTATCATTAAAAATACCATATTTTAGTATCTCCATGGCATTTACGTCTCTATTTCTGCGGTCCTTTAAGCAATTTTTCTGCTATAGTTAGCATGAAAATTTGCTTGCCGGTAAGCAGCGCTATGAAACTGGGCCCCGTTCGTAATAGACCATGGGATGAACACTGAAATTCTTTCAAAACGTGATACCCTCTTTTGGACCACGAAATTTGGATGTATAATTGAGGAAATAAATATAAAAATGTCAAAACACGATGATGCTTGTCATACAAGTTGCACATTATTTCTAAATCTATTGAATTTGACGACAATTTCGTCATTAAAAAGCTCTGAAATATACGCATTACGTCATCGTCGAGACCCAGAATCCATTCAAAATGTAAAATCAAACTCTTTTTATGTTTTAAAATATCATTCAGATGGATTTGCTGTAAATAAATCTTACAATATCTTACAATAACTTACAATAACAATAAAGAATAAAGACTTTGCATTTTATTAATTTACCTAGACGATAGATCAGGACCAGGCATTTTTTATTTATTTATTTATTTATTTAAAAAAAAATTTTTTTGAGGGGGCTCAGAAAGCTCCCCTCTGTATGTTCCAAAGTCATCGGCCGAGTTTCATAAAACTTGGTAAGAATGTTCCTTCCTGCAAAACCTACATGGCGACTTAAAAATAATTTGCAAACGTCACCACTACAAGGTGTATTTAAGTGTTTTTGCCCAAACAGCGTATTTCTGTAATATTTTCTGTATTCTTTGGCAACATTTCATAAAGCTTGGCAAATAAAAATAAAAATATCATCGGAATTCCCCAGGCCTGGGGTCATTGTTGGGGTGCTGTAATCCATTATTTCCCCCAATTTGAGGCGAAAAAAAACGATAATATAGGCCTACGTTTTTATCATTTGAAAATCAACATGGCTGTCAGCTTTTTGGGGCCTGGAATGCATTTCTGAGGATGAAGTGACATTTCTATATCCTTCCTTGGCATTAAAAGTAAGAAACATCCATTGAGAAAACTCAATATGTTTTACCCCAACATAACAGAATAAAAGACAAAATCCAAGATGGCTGTTGGCTGTGGTGGCCATTTTGAATTCCTATAATGCATCTGATATGATAATGTGACAAATACCCATCACATTTCTTTAAAAAATGTTGTTGTTTTTTAATTGAAAAAAAAATGCAAAAGAATACATTTAGGGGGCATATTGTGCGCCACCCTCCTCCCAGGGTTAATCAATATTAAAGTAATAATAATTTATATCTTTAAAATGTGCAATTTTACGTCCTGGCAACAATCATAATTGAATTCAGCACCATTGAAACCCCCTATGTTCCAAATTTTATGTGGTCCTGTGATCGGGATCACGAAATTACCAAAAAAAATAGGTCTCATTTTTAAGTTCATCCCATGGTCTATAAGTCGATACGTATACGCGCACGCATTCGTAGTACGCGCAGTCGTGCAGTTTCGCTCCAAAATTGGCATACCGGTGTGTGTAATTTAACCTAAATCCCTTTTTGAGTATTTACATGTATCGTCCATGTACGTAATTCGCCGCACTCGTCAAATGACGCACTTTATTTACCTTTGGCTTAGCATTTCTCGGAAAAAGTACAAAACTATGGCGTATTACTGGTTGCAAAGTCATACTTGTTACAAAAATAAAAATCATATTGAAATTGATTTACTGGAAAGTTAGTGCTTGTGAAAGTGGAAAAAAGTTGTTTAACAACTGATTTTACTAGATACAAATAGTGATAATAATACCCACATGATATGATAAGGTCATATTACCGTTGTTGCCAGTAATTATCATTCACTGTGTTCATTTTAGGACACCAATTCTATGCCCTGTTGAAAGTCTGTTCTGACGATATTGTTCCTTAAACTGAAAATATAACAGCATGAAAAATAATCTCTTTTTGGACGATTTTGGGGAAAATAGAGCTGTTGGGTCTTGCATCATTCTACATGTACCTCCGATGGGTCTGTATTTAGATTTTGTTTATCAGTAATAAAAAAATCAAGGAAGCCACCACTTTATTTGCAGGGCTACAAAAGGAATAACATTATCATTTAATTACTTAATTTAACTAATTACTACTCAATTGAGATTCCACATGGTGTCACTGCAATTAGTCTTACTTATCATCCTCACCATGCAAAGCTACAAGTTTTACCTATCTACGCTCTACGGGGAGCATACCACTACCAAGGTTCGGTCGTTTGAACGAGCGTCGATCAGACGTTCTAAACTCATGAACAACCTCGCCTTCCTGAAACGATGCCGAGACTCCAACCTCATCCCGCCAGGCCTACAGCTCCATGACCCAGTTCGCAGCCTCCGTTCCCGCCGCATCCTACGTTCAGCCAGCGCCTCCTTGCTTCGTGAGAGGATCGGCTCCACACGTTCCTCCCTCGCCGACACCGACCGCAGTCTATCCCACCTAGAAGAAGGATTTCGTGACACGTTACACCCCGAGGACTTCGAGAAAGTCACCACCCGCACTTCGTCTTCGAGCAGACACGTGTTCACCACCACCCGCCGGAAGCAGATCAGCAAGTTTTCGCAACTTCAACGATTGGATACGGGATCATCTATATCCCTATTCCCCCGCTCGTTCACCCGGTCCAAGGGATCCTCTATATCCCCACGACCATCCGACTCGGAGTCCTGGAGATCTCCTATATCTCACTCCAACCGCGCTTCTAGCAGACTGGATACGGGATCTTCTACATCCCTATTCCCCCGCGCGTTCACACGGTCTGAGGGATCCCGTGTATCCCCACGACCTTCTGACTCGGAGTCTTGGAGATCTTCTACATCTCGCTCCAACCGCGCTTCAAGTAAACCTACGGGATCTGCTATATCCCTAAGGCAACCCTCACACCTCCGCTCACAGGACGCGTTCCAGAAACACACTGTCGTCAACCTCAGCCAACGCACCCTCACTCCTATCGAAACATCAGTACTGTCACTGGGAATGAATTTCGCCCTCACACCCAAATCCATTCCAACGGAAGAAATCATCCAGTCAGTTGAGCCAGCCCTGCGACGACTCAACAAAACAGCAGCTGATGACGTCAGACTACAGATGAGCGATGTTCTGCGTAAAGCCAAGCCAGCCAAGCCCAACCTCTCCAAGGGAGAACTTTCTGCTTTACAGGACATCCGACGAGACAGCTCCATCCACATCCTCACCGCAGACAAAGGCAACGCTACAGTCATCATGGACCGAGCACAATACACCGACAAGGTAAGTCACATTTTATTATCCGATTCATACCGCCCCCTCAAGAAGAACCCCATCCCATCCATAGAGAAAAGAGTAGCTAGCAAACTCCTTGCCCTCCACCGTGCCGGTGGCCTCTCCATCCAACTCTACCGACATCTCAGACCATCCAGCTCATCCTGCCCTAGGTTCTTTGGCCAGCCGAAGATTCACAAACCTGATGTCCCTCTCCGCCCTATTGTCGCCTCCAGAGGTTCACCTACGTACAACACAGCCCGTCATTTAGCTAAGATCCTCCGACCCTTGGTGGGTCTCACTCAACACCATGTGTCCAACTCCAGTCAGTTCGTTGAGATCACGGGGCCTCACACTTCAACCCAGCGACATCTTGGTTAGTTTTGATGTTGTCTCCCTATTCACCAATGTCCCAACTACAGAGACATGCCTCCTGGTGAAGGACAGACTCGTACAAGATCTTTCTCTTGATGATCGCACATCACTCACCCCGGACCAAATTCATGATTTGCTACTAACATGTGTCTCTTCAAGTTGTTTTCAGTTTCAGGGCAAGTTCTACGAGCAGACAGCTGGGACCTCCATGGGATATCCTTTATCCCCGGTCCTTGCTGATATTTTCATGGAAGAGTTTGAAAACTCTTCCCTCAACACCGCCGACCTCCAACCCAAGCTGTGGCTCCGATACGTGGATGACACCTTTGTGGTTTGGCCACACGGCAGAGACACACTCCAGGATTTTCTACAACATCTAAACCAGCAACACCCGAGCATCAAGTTCACCATGGAAACGGAAGAAGATGACAAGATCGCGTTCCTTGATGTTGGCATTTCCAGAAACCCAGACGGCTCCCTACACCACAACGTCTACAGAAAGCCCACGCACACAGATCGGTACCTGAACCAGCGCTCCTTCCATAAATAAATAAATAAATAAATAAATAAATAAATGTGAAAAAGTCGTTTACACAGCACCGCAAAATTCAAATCAATCCAGCAATTTTGGCTGCAATTGGACATCGCTTCATAGCAAATAAATAAATAAATAAAAAATAAAACAAAAAATGCCGACGCGCAATTCTGAGACGACACGGGCGAAGACAAGAAACCAGACTTATTTTGGCCTTAAAAGTTGCATTTCAAATTTCTATACTAGATACATGCCATTTCGCAGCCTATCATGGAATGCCTAGGTATCCAATACAAGCTAGCTTTTACAATACTTATTTCAAATAAATACTTACATTATCATCTGTTATTAAAGCATCACTGATAAAAGTAATGAATTTGCATCATAATTATCTTATTTTGTTCTTCTTAGTACACTTTCAGGAGCAAACATCAGTACCCTCAGTGCAGGTCTATTCAAAGAATTTCTGTTCCTTAATTAACCACAGACACTAGGAAAGCACTGACTGCTTCCTACATACGTCGGTATAAGGGCAAAAATCAAATCAACAGCAATAATAATCATAGATTAAAACAGTTGGTTAATTTTTGTGTGATGATAACAAAGAGCGGACACTGACCCCAATTGACCTCTGGATCAGCCAAATTGCATCACCCTAGCAGGTTCGTTCTCAAAGGCAACATTTGAGATTGAACCTGCTAGGTTCGAAACGTCAGGCCAACAACCATGATTTTGCATGATAACAATACACAAAGTTTGAAATATATATGCATCTATGTCTACTAACTTTTCCAGCTTTTTGAACTTAGGTCGTTGACTGGTAATGAAATCCACCGACTACATCCTGGGACATTCGTCGATCTTAGCAACCTAACATTTTTGTAAGTTTAAACAAAAAATTAAAAGAAATATTACAAAGGGCCCATATTACATTATGAGGCCACATTTTGTTAACTTATTTGCTTTTGTTTGTTAATATCTACGCATTGATGTCTACTTTTGTCCCACTTTTTGAACTTAGGTCGTTGTCTGGAAATGAAATTGACCGACTACTTCCTGGGACCTTCGTCGATCTTAGCAACCTAATTGTTTTGTAAGTTTAAATAAATTAGTAAATAATGGGTTATTAAAAGGGGCCCAGTTTACCATGAGGTCACTTTTGGTATAACGTTATGGTCAGGATTACAATAAGAGCCATTTTAAATCATATTTGGCAGTCAAAATTACGCTGCACCCTCAACAATAACATCAATTGTATTTAGAATCTCTGTATATTTATATACTTAGATTTTTGTATTGAAAGGACACATCGAGGGATCCTGTGATCGTAACGTTGAGTTGTCGAAGCACTGATTCTTGTCAAAACCAACACATTAGTATAACTCCATAGAGATATTACATGATGCTACTGCAAACCTTCCTCTTACTGATCTTACACCATATACAAAGCTTCATCTTACTGATCTTACACCATATACAAAGCTTGCTCTTACTGATCTTCCACCATGTACAAACCTTCCTCTTACTGATCTTACACCATATACAAACCTTCCTCTTACTGATCTTACACCATTATACAAACCTTCCTCTTACTGATCTTACACCACATACAAACCTTCCTCTTACTGATCTTACACCAAATACAAACCTTCCTCTTACTGATCTTACACCATATACAAAGCTTCATCTTACTGATCTTACACCATGTACAAACCTTCCTCTTACTGATCTTACTCCATATACAAACCTTCCTCTTCTCCGGACTCAATAAGTTGGAATCCATTTCAAATTCAATTCAATTCAATTCAATTCATGTATTCGTCATGCCAGCATGAAAATCATTTCCTCAGTTTGCACATATAAAAAAAATAATACACACTATTATGTTAAAAAAATTAAAAATTGTAATTAAAAATTATTCCATATCACACATATTGTATTCATTATATTACAAAATACAGCAAATAAAAATATAATGAAACTGGGAAGGGACAGGGAAAGGTGGGGAAGGAGGAAAGGGAAAGGGAAGGGAAAACAATTCATGGGAACAGGGGAAGGCCAAGGGGATATAATTTGGAAGGGGGCTGGAAAGGTAGAAAAAGAAAACCCAAACCTCAAAAACAGTAAGCCTTAAAACAACAAAAACAAAAAGCAAGTCATCTAATAAAACTACCATGCAAACCACCATGCAAACCTTTAAGTCTTACTTAAGTATTAATAAAACTATTGTTAAAACAAGAAATTGCACTGGGTACGAAAGAGAGGCGATGACGATTTGTGTTGGATTTGAGTTGTCGTAATCTACCGGACTTATTAAAAACTAAGAGTGAATGAAGTGGATGGGTATTATCAAGTTGTATTGTTTTTAGTTTAGTCGTTAGAGCTGACTCGTAGATTGAACTCAAGTTTATTTTTACAGTAGTACCGATGATCTTACTTGCGGATTTAGTGATTCTGTTGATTTTATTTAGATTACCCATAGACAGACCATTTACCCATGCAATGCAAGAGATCTCCTTCCGGTTTTTTTCGAAAATCAAACACAATTTCCTTAGTTGTTTGTGCATTTAAAACCAGAAAATGTTCTCTGCACCAATGAACAAACTTGGTAATTTCATCTCTATACCCGGTCTCATCCTCATAAGTAATGAATCCTGTTAACGATGTGTCATCTGTGTACTTGACCATAGAGCACGTGGCATTACTACATCTGAGATCACTTGTATAAAGTGTGAAAAGTACTGGGGATAAAACACATCCCTGAGGGGCCCATGTGTTGGTATAAACAATATCAGATACTGATTGCATTCGTCTAACTCTCTGTGATCTATTTGTCAAAAAATCGGTAATCCATAAAATCAAGTATGGGTTTACATTCATCCCTCTCAGCTTGCCTAACACAATATGAGGCTGGGATCAAGTTGAAAGCCGATGAAAAATCCACGAATAGAGTCCTAACATATGCTTTAGAACGATCAAGATGGCTATAAATGCCATACAACAATGTTAGGATAGCATCTTCAACGCTTCGCTCTGTTCTGTAGGCAAACTGCAAGGGATCAATGAAAGGTTTTGTTTGGTTAACAATGAAATCCTTAACAATCCGTTCAAAACACTTCTTGACAATGGCCGTAAGAGCCACAGGCCTATAGTCAGTTAGCACAGTGGGTTTAGATTTTTTTGCAACAGGAATAACATCTGCAATTTTCCATAATTGAGGAATTGTGAAAGTGTCCAAAGACCACTGAAAAAAGGTCCCTAAATACTGGAAACAGTTCTCTGAAACAGGATTTCAGAACCTTGCCGCTAAGTCTGTCCGGCCCTGCAGACTTATTAATCGTTAATCCTTTCAGTGATCTTTCAACAACAGTAATATCTAATATAATTTTCTCATCAGCAGTAATGTGATTTTTTTTAAAGTTTCACCTAGTTCACGATTAACACTAGTAAAGTCATTGTAGTCAAATCTGGCATAACATTTATTTAGATCACTCAGGAATGTTCCGATACCACCAAGTGGAACAACTGAATTGTTTTGTTCCCCACATCTGGTAATTGTTTTAATGCCCTGCCAAGCACTTTTAGGGTCACCCTGCCGAAATTTGTCCTCCACCTTTTTTTCCGTATTCCTTTTTGCTTTGTCGAATATGTTGAGAAAGCTCCTTCTGGATTCTCCTTTTCTCGACCAAGTCTCCGGTCTTGAAGGCATATTGTTTTCTTTTCAGACGTTCACGAATGTCCTTGTTAACCTACGGTTTACTATTTGGGTAGATTCTAATGTCCTTTTTAGGTATAATCATATCTTCAATCTAAGATCTACAATCGTCTACTTCTTAATCGTATCCGTCCTGAAGTGGAGAAGATACTCCGGTCCAACCAAAATGGCTTTCGAACTCTGCGGTCAACCTGTTCTCAAATCCTTGCCCTCAGACATCTTATTGAGGAAATTCGTAACCACCAGAAGGAAGCTGCCATTATCTTCATTGATTTCTGTAAGGCATTTGATTCTATTGATAGACCAACAATGTTTAAGATCCTGCATGTTTACGGTACCCTAGAGGAGTTAGTTCGGGCCATCAAAATTATGTATGAAGACATAAGCGCTGTTGTCCTCACCCCCGAACGTGAATCTGATTCATTCCCCATCAACACTGGAGTTATTCAGGGTGATCCTCTTGCCCCCCTACCTGTTCATTATTGTTTTGGATTATGCCCTGCGCACAGCAATTAATGACACTGATGGTCTTACTCTCTGACACCGTAGGAGTACTAGACACCCTGATCAACACCTATCTGATCTAGATTATGCAGATGATATTAGCCTGCTTGTTGACACCCTCCAAGATGCTGAATTTCTGCTCCATGAGGTAGAAACTTGTTGCAAGTCCATCGGTCTCTCCCTCAATATAAAGAAGACCAAATATATGGATATCAACCCGTCTACCTTTGACGACATTTTCACACTGGATGGTGGTAAGCTGGATAAGGTTGATGACTTCAAATATCTGGGCTCGTATACCAACACGTCTCATGATGTTGAATGTAGAAAAGCCCAAGCTTGGTCCGCACTGAACTCGCTGAACAAAAATCTGGCGATCTTCATTCTCCAAGGCCACCAAACTTAAGATCTTTAAGGCTTCAGTGGAACCAATCCTACTCTACGGCTGCGAGTCCTGGGCCCTGACCAACCAAACCTCTACATCCATTGATGGCACTTACACTCGGATGCTGCGTGTTGTACAGAATGTTTCTTGGCAACAACACCTTCCTAACTGTTCTGTACGGTACCCTTCCTCCCATCTCCACCATCATCAGACAGCGCCGCCTTCGACTAGCCGGTCAAGTCTACCGTCATAATGAGCCAGCTGGTCGTGTTCTACTCTGGATGCCTGATGCCCCTCGCCGTAGAGGTCGTCCCAACTTGACCCTGAAAACATCAATTGAGCTGGAGACTGGCTTAAGCGGTCAAACCCTCACTAACATTATGGTAGACAGGGATAGATGGGCTCAACTCGTCATCTCATAACGAAAGTGAATGAACAAAGAAGAATATATCTTCGCAGAACTTGATGTAGTCAGTGACGACATCTGTAGCCATGTCGATCGTAGTCAACTTGGTAAAGATGCTCCAGTCCGTACAGTCGAAGCATGCACGGAGAGCCTCTTCACCATCAGTAGACCACTCCCTGACCTGCTTAACTTGTGGTTTCTCCAGTTTCAGTTTTTGTTTATAGACTGGAACTAGATGCACAATGTCATGATCCGATGAACCAAGCCCAGCTTTTGAATGAGCTTTATAGGCCTTTTTAATGTTTCCGTAACATTTATCTAGTGTACGGTTTCCTCTTGTATAAATATTTACATATTAATGATAGTGGGGTAGCACAGTTTTAAGGTTGCAGCTGTTGAAATCCCCGGTAATTAGTTTTACTGAGTCAGGTGACTGTGTTTCAAATTGATGCGTGATCTCAAGAATCTTAGCAGATGCAGTGGTCACATTCGCTGTAGGTTGTATATACACAACGGCAACAAACAACTGGTTGAATTATCTAGGTACATAATAAGTAGGGTTTTCAGGTGAAAAATTATTCCTAAACCAATATGCTCAATATTTATATCAAATTAAAGGTCTTGATGAAAGAAATACAATGGTTTTTAAATCAAGAAAATCGGACGAGTAGTTTTTGAGGAATCCTGTTTTATTTAATCAAGTATACAGCATTCGATGAAGTGCGACTGTCCATACACTGTGTACATCCCTAATGGCAACAAAACCGTTGAATCAGCCTACACACACCGTGATACACATGCACAGCGTTCCTGCTCGTTTCCCTCATAAGAGCTTTTGAAAGGGTGTAAAAAATACAATCTCCGCTCAAAACTAAACAAAATTGCGGCTCAAAACTTTCACATATGATAGAAAAGAGTTGTAAAATTAATTCAGATACCGCTCTTACCTTTCACCTTGAAGATTTCACCTAGAAAAAATGGTGTTTACTTTTCATCTCTTCGTAACTTCGGTTGTAGAGTAGCTGTGGAGATCGAGCAAGCATGGGTATGTAAAGGAGCCCTTTGACTCAATAGCTAAACCCGTTTTCATGTCAATCACAATGTACTCGGGGGCGGAGACAGCTCCGAATTGGATGCCCTCAGCAGAGCGCGGCAAATTTTACGGGCTGAATGCGCCCGATCTCGGAACACTTCGCGAAAGGATGGGCGGGACGAGAGTGGTTCATTCATAAAAACCTAGGCTTTCGCACGTACTTCCGATTGCTATTTTATGTACATTGTTGGATAGCTGAAACTATAAGCTTTCCAATGAGTTATTACAAGATTTCGATAGGTAAAAGTAGTAAAAATTTTGTTAAAATATTTATGTTTTTTGGTTGCGGGCGATTCGCTGTGCGTGTGGAGGGCTTCGGTCAAGCACGTACGAACTGAAAACCCTATAATAAGGACGTTGACTGACACTTAATAATTCAATGTCTTCTGAGCAACAACGATGTTTAACATTGGTATTGTTGCACCCCCGTTTGTTGATATGAATGCACACTCCACCACCGCATGATTTACCCGACTCTGCAGTTATGTCCATCCTCTCACATATAAACCCATCAATGTCAGTGAAATGTGTACTATCTGTGTCCTTGAACCACGTTTCACTAAAGCACATCATGCAGTTCTCTCAATATTCATAACGGAATTTTGAACATGCCTGTAATTCATCAAGTTTGTTTCTCAGTGATCGGCAGTTACCTGTGACGATAGATGGTAATGGTGGGTTATGCTTACGACGTCTGAGTCGTACCCTTAAGCCTCCTTTCTTGCCTCGTTTGCGGCGTTTTAGGCAGCTACAATCCTCTGGAAAAGCACAAAATGGCGATGTGACCTGTGACGTGAGTTTTAACAATGCATCCCGCTTGTACTACACCACCACCACCACCACCACCACCTTACTCCTTTATTTTTAAAAATAAGACGTATAAGAGCTGTATTCATCGAATCAGGAAGTGCATCAGTATTTGTGCAGGTTTGAATTACCTCCATGAAATCATGTTTTATTAGAGGCCAAAAGGTTTGATAAAACTCTACTGTTAACCCATCTAATCCTGGAGATTTACCCTTATTCATTTGATTCAGTGCCTGAAAGGTTTCAATTTCATCAAATTCTTTTTCTAGGGTCGAGGTGATATCATTATTGAAATTTACTTCATTTATAGCCTCTAGAGTAGTTTGCATTTGATCATTTCAATTGTTTCAGTTGAATACAGCTCCTTGTAAAAATAACTAACACACCTACACATAGAAATTGGTTCGTCGTGAAATTTACCATTATTGTCTTTTATACATTTTAAAACATTCTCATTGACCCTTTGTTTCTCCGAGTTTAGGAAATATCTACTTGGTTTTCTCCATCTACTCGCTTGGTGATGTGTAATCTTATACGAGACTTTTCAAATTGTTTCATTTCATGTTTTTTTAATTGGTTCTAAATTTCATTGATCTCATCGGGGGTACAAAATGGCCTTGCCAATAAATTATTGAAAGTTTTTTGTAAGTGGTTGTGATAACGTTTTACTTTCTTATTTTTTTCAAAACCGTAATCCTTAATAATTTCTTTTAGTTTCGTTTTGCCCATGTCCCACTAATTTAAAATATTACCATAAGCATGTTTCTTTGTTTTCCAGTAGCCCCAAAATAATTCAATTCTGGTTTTGCACTGTTCATCATCTAGAAGGGAATTGTTACATACCCACCTCCCGGGTCCACGGGTGGTATCTTGTTTTTTAAGGCGAAAGTTGACGTTTCTATGATCTGTGGTACCCATAGCAGTCAAATTAACATCTGTAACTAAATGAAGAAGTTCGTTTGAAATAAAGAAATAATCAATTCTACTAGGTCTTTTCAAGACTTTGTGATAAAAGGTATGGCCATTATCATTGGGATATATAGTCCGCCAAACATCGTACATTTCATTCTCTTGGATAATGTTTTGTAAGTCAGCAACACTCCTATCATTTGTTTTTATTTCGTCAAGTTGACAGTTAAAGTCGCCTGCTACTATCCAATTTTCCCCTTCTTGTAAGCGCTTCATTAAATCTTGAAAAAAGTATTTTCTAGGGTACATTGAATTAGGAGCGTACACTGACATAATTGAGAGATTAATAGATTTCCATGTAATATCTGCTTTAACCCAACGACCTTCCGCATCTTGTTCTTGATTAGTTAGTTTAAGTCCACTTTTGTTTGACGTAAGTATAGCTACCCCCTTTGAATTTCTTTGACCATGGTTAAAGTAAATCTCTCCTCCCCATTGTTGACGCCATAAAGTTTCATCTTTTAAATTGCTATGAGTTTCTTGGAGACAAATTATATCATGTTTTTCTCGTAAAAGGTGTTCGAACAAAACTTCCCTCTTTAAATTGTCCCTCAGACCGTTCACATTGAGGGTAGATATTCTAATCATTAAAAGTAACAGAAGTGCGACATAAACCATGAATCAGAAGAAAGATTTTGGGCTGACAACTCACTTAAAAGTCTCTTCTTCCCCTTCCTCTTCTGTTTGTGTAGGGCATGGATCTATTCGAGATAGCGATTGTCCCTGTACCTCTCCTCTTTCGGAAACGTTGAATTCCTTGTTTTACCCATGGCACTAAGTCTTCGTTCAGTGGATTGGCTTCGACTGGATTGTATGTCTCCATTGATTGCTCAGAATCGCTGCTTTGCAAATCGTCTTCGTAGTTAATAGGAGGTCGAGTTCTTTTCGGGTTTTTCCTTTTTCCAGTTTTGCCTTTGCCTTTAACAGCATCGGCCCAGTTCTTTGTCTCCGCGTTATTGATTTTGCTTTGTTCAGTTGTGTCGCTCGTTCGTTGTTTTTGAGGTGTAGGTCGAGTTGATGGTCCTGCCGTGTCTTCTGATGACCGATTCCGCTGAGAATCATGTCTTGGGTTGTTCACGTTGTCCGCCTTATGTGTTGGTTTGTCGACTTTTGCGGGGTCCTTCTCTACCGGTTTCTTTGCAGTTGAAGGCGTCTTCTCCGTCTGTGTTGTCTCGTTCTCGTCCGTTGCTTGTGGTGTGTTGGTTCTGATTTCTGTATTCTCTTCTGGTTGTTCGTTAGCTTTTTCACTTTGTGTTTCCGCTTCTTGTGGGTCGTTTTCAATGTTCTTGTTCATTTCTTCCATCTTTCTTGCCTTTTGTGGAGGTTCTTCCTCATCTTCTGCGTCCTCGAAATTACTGACTTCTCCTCTATCTGTATCATTCCCATCCGTGCTTGGGTCCTTGTCTGGTGGAGCTGTGGCGTCAATTTCGTCTGCCCCTTCTTCTTCATCTGTAGTATCCCAAAAGCCAGTTTTCTCTGTGTTTCTTTCTTGTCTCCTATGTTGTTCTGCTCTATGTCCTGGCTTACCACACACAAAACATTTTACTTGCATGTTGCAATCTCTTGCTATGTGTCCTGACTGATGGCACAGTCGACAGGTTCTGATTTGGCCTCGATGTCTTATCGGCAACGTGAAGTTTCCAACTCGCAAGAAGCTGGGAATGGGTTTTTTAACGTTCTTTATAAGCATACTTCTCACACCTGTTTCAACTGTGTCGTCAAAGCTGTGGTACTGGCGTCGTATGTTGGCTACTGTACCGTATGGTGATAAGGCAGCAGCAACAGTTTGATCTGACTTCTCGTAGGGTGCTGTCACGTATGCCACCAACGAGTCCTGAATACCTGCTCTTTCGCACGGAATAAGCATCCCTTGAATTTTAATTCCACT
Source organism: Zoroaster sp. YZ-2022 (assembly GCA_029582265.1). Taxonomy (NCBI): domain Eukaryota; kingdom Metazoa; phylum Echinodermata; class Asteroidea; order Forcipulatida; family Zoroasteridae; genus Zoroaster; species Zoroaster sp. YZ-2022. The sequence continues at coordinate 43,908,637 of CM055819.1, forward strand.
GTGTGCGACTTGTTCACAATGCATTTCATTGGACACGTTGAACCATCCTGTTTTGAGTTCTGCTATGCATTTAATTGTTCCAGTAGAGTCTATTTCTTTGCCAGTTGCGTAATAGACTTCCTCGGGTGTTACGTGAAAGCCTCGAGGGTTGAATTGTATTGTGTTTGGTCTTTTCAAAGCGTCCCTGTAGAAAGTGTAGGTTAACATGATGGCTGATGGTAGAGGCAAGATGGCGTCGACGTACCTATACGCCTAGCCCTTTGCCTATTTCAAAAAATCTGCTTCAAACCTTGTTATTTGTAGGAATCTTTCCAGCTGTAGTCTTGTTTTTGTCTATGTTCTTAATGCAAAACGTACCTTTAGTTCAGAGATCGGAGAGGTCCACAAATTGAAGAAAAAAGGCGGTTTTTCGAGAGCAGGATGTGAAACACGACTTGCGCCTCGAACGCATGATGATGATGATGATGATGATGATGATGATGATGATGATGATGATGATGATGATGATGATGATGATGATGATGATGATGATGATGATGATGATGATGATGATGATGATGATGATGATGATGATGATGATGATGATGATGATGATGATGATGATGATGATGATGATGATTTCCATAAGGTGTATAGTTAAGGAATTCATTTTGTGGATGGGCAAAAACTCAAAATGTCCACATAATAACCAAAAAGTGGTTAATATGTGGATTGGCCAAATATTTTGCTCACTTTGTGGTTTTTGTAATAATGTGGTCGTGGTTATTATGTGGTTTGACCCGCTATGAACTTTGAATTGCATATAACATATATTCTGGGTTAATTTTTTACTAACTTGCCACACTCTATGGCACACTCTGTGTGAAAGGAAACGAATACGTACTTAATCTCCGTATTTTTAATGGTTAATTAAAAGTCACTTTGATGCATATTTCTGCACATTAAATTTCTTGATAGAATTTATCTATTTCTCATTCTGTGGAATGGCAAAATCTTCAAGTTGGGAGGGCAAGGATTCTTAATTCCGGAACCTTCACAAAATATCCTCTTTGTACAAGAACTTGATGTAGATTTTTGTTTTTACTCGTCAAAATGGGTAGAATATTCTTTGTTTTATATTATTTTTGTTTAAAAAGTTGGATTTATTTCCACGTTATGTCAAAAACAAATATTTTAAAATTATATTCGTGATTATGATAAACCACATCTTGAGAATTATCCAAATGCACAGGAAACAGTCTACCAAACAACCAGACCTTGGTTCTTTCAGATAACACTTCAAAACATCTTTACTTAAGCTCATCAATATTTTTTCTTCGGTTACTAGCGTTCCATAAGCCTTTGTTAACGTTTATTATTATTTGAAAAAATATATATAAAACCTTGTTAGTCTTTAAAGCATCCCCAAATAATTGTAAATCACAACAAAACACAAGTCAATAACACTGACATTTTTTTTAATTACTGTGAATTAGAACTTTTATTCATCATTAAAAATCATATCAATTTGAATCATTAATTAGAAAAAGTAGTACGCGATTTATAAAACACTGGGTTGACTCTACATATATAGGTTTAATCAGATCAGTACCTTCAAGCACTCTATATATCCCAACAATTGGCAACACAATAGGTGATGCATCTTTAATAAAGCCCTAAAAATAATAATACAACAAAATTAAATAAACCTCCCTCTTCCGGAAGCTTAAAGGTAAAATTGACCTTAGATGAAACATTAATTCATTTAAAAATTGAATAACAAACTTCTATTGACTTGACAGATAATTTTTGTTAATTACTGTGAATTAGAACTTTTATTCATCATTAAAAATCATATCAGTTTGAATCCTTAATTAGAAAAAGTAGTAAATTGCAAAAACACGACTTATAAAACACTGGGTTGACTCCATGTGTAAAAGTCTAATCAGATCAGTACCTTCAAGCACTCTATATATCCCAACAATTGGCAACACAATAGGTGATGCATCTTTAATAAAGCCCTACAAGTAATAATAGAAAAAAAATTAATAAACCTCCCTCTTCCGGAAGCTTAAAGGTAAAATTGACCTTAGATGAAACATTAATTCATTAAAAAATTGAATAACAAACTTCTATTGACCTGACAGATAATTTTTGTTAATTACTGTGAATTAGAACTTTTATTCATCATTAAAAATCATATCAGTTTGAATCCTTAATTAGAAAAAGTAGTAAATTGCAAAAACACGACTTATAAAACACTGGGTTGACTCCATGTGTAAAAGTCTAATCAGATCAGTACCTTCAAGCACTCTATATATCCCAACAATTGGCAACACAATAGGTGATGCATCTTTAATAAAGCCCTACAAGTAATAATAGAAAAAAAATTAATAAACCTCCCTCTTCCGGAAGCTTAAAGGTAAAATTGACCTTAGATGAAACATTAATTCATTAAAAAATTGAATAACAAACTTCTATTGACCTGACAGATAATTTTTGTTAATTACTGTGAATTAGAACTTTTATTCATCATTAAAAATCATATCAGTTTGAATCCTTAATTAGAAAAAGTAGTAAATTGCAAAAACACGACTTATAAAACACTGGGTTGACTCCATGTGTAAAAGTCTAATCAGATCAGTACCTTCAAGCACTCTATATATCCCAACAATTGGCAACACAATAGGTGATGCATCTTTAATAAAGCCCTAAAAATAATAATACAACAAAATTAAATAAACCTCCCTCTTCCGGAAGCTTAAAGGTAAAATTGACCTTAGATGAAACATTAATTCATTTAAAAATTGAATAACAAACTTCTATTGACTTGACAGATAATTTTTGTTAATTACTGTGAATTAGAACTTTTATTCATCATTAAAAATCATATCAGTTTGAATCCTTAATTAGAAAAAGTAGTAAATTGCAAAAACACGACTTATAAAACACTGGGTTGACTCCATGTGTAAAAGTCTAATCAGATCAGTACCTTCAAGCACTCTATATATCCCAACAATTGGCAACACAATAGGTGATGCACCTTTAATAAAGCCCTACAAGTAATAATAGAAAAAAAATTAATAAACCTCCCTCTTCCGGAAGCTTAAAGGTAAAATTGACCTTAGATGAAACATTAATTCATTAAAAAATTGAATAACAAACTTCTATTGACTTGACTTAGTGGAAATGATCATTTTGATAATACAGAGAAACAGACAGTGATATATGTGATAAATTTTTCCATCAAGCTGCTTAATACTGTGCACAGCTGTAATTTGAAAAAGTATATTACAATAAAACTTATTAACCATCCCATCTTTGGTGTAGATGATTTTGTCACAAGTATATGCAGAGTAAAAGCGAAAAACAACAGTGCCAAAGTCACTATGTATTATTTAGCCACTTGATGATCTGTGCCTGTGCGTTAATTTGTACACTATTCTGTGTACACTGATATAGGTTTTCCCTTTAACTGCGTCCTTTGAATCTTCGCTCTGCCTCTTCTCGGCTGATGTTAAGGCAATTAGCCATAATGGCGATGAGGGATTCGGGCAAAAGTACCTTCAATATGTAATCCAGGCGCTGTAGATAAATGGGGAAAACATTTCTTAAAAACGACAGTTTAAAGAGAAAGGGTTAAGTAAGACTAATTGCGGTGACACCATGTGGAATCTCAATTGAGTAGTAATTAGTTCTGAAAAGAACTGGAGGTACAACTCGACGTTTCGATCAGTATGCTCTGATCGTCCTCAGTACATTTCGAACACAGGAGAAAGAGTGAGCTGTAAATACACACAGAGTGGTTTTTCTTAATTAAGAATTATTCCAAGTGGGGAAAGCCAAAATGATTTAATTGAGTCCTGTGGGATTTGAGGGTCAGGTGACACGTTCGAAGTGATGGTTTCTTTTTCCTGGGAAAGAGAATGTCCCATGCTAAAATTCATCCCATGCTGTATAAATATCAATAAGAACTAGTCCTAGATGTACATTTCGAACACATGGAGTAAATGACCTCTCTGCTCATTTAATACAAAAGAAATTCAGCTTATTGATTCAATGCAATTTGACTCAATGACCTATTGAAAACGTCAATTGTTTTAAAATCTATGTGAGATCATAAGCTTTGATATGATTGTTGTGTTTTGCTATGTGACAAGGCTAAGTATATGACATTATCACTCAAGTTTTAAATGTTACACCTACATGTATGAGATATTATGGAGAAAAACCAGATAGAAATCACAAAAAAAACACAAAAGGATTTTAGGCCGAAACATCTTTACTTACTTCTGTTTCATTATTTGGGCAGAACATCTTTGTAAGTGTATCTGCAACCAACTCAATCTGTGCTTCTGTGAAGTCACCAGCAAAACAGTCATATTGGAGTTGTACTGTAGACAAAGATTTGTATATGAATACTATTGTAATTGAGTCAGCTGCATTTACTCAGTTTACTGGCCCTACAAAGTCACAACTAAATGATCAATGACTGAATGTTGCTAGTCTGTATAATTCCATAACAACCATCACAACCAAAACAACCAAAACAACCAAACAATCACAAGTAGTTATTTGCTTATCTGCTTACCTCTGGAGTTGCTGCCCCTTTTGTACTGTGAATGTCGTTGACATGACGCATCCTGCAAATAATAGTTCCAATATCATGAGAAATAACTTTCTTGTCAAGTGATGTGTACCCAACAGATTGATTCAATAAACCCCAGCCAATGTTGTATTGATCAATCACTATTGTGATTGCACAAAAAAACGTACTTGTGGCACGCACGTCTGGATCCTGCATTGAGCCATTGGAGAGGTGCACATGGTTTTGCCCGGGTGCGCAGAGGGTGGGGCCTAATGGATTGGTATACTGTACAGCACTTTGATAGCAATTTGTGTTTTTATATTTAGAAAGAAAAAGAAATTACAGCTCACTGTAATAGGATGAGTAGTCAGGCATTGATCACTGGGGAAGATGAAAACATTGTTACCTCATAGTTGCTCAGATGTAAGAATCAACACAAGAACAAACAAATTAGCACAAGTCCTACAGAATTTCAGACAGAACTAGTGGTTACGCACTTGTTAGGTTTGGCGACAATGTGATGTTATTAAATACTTTGAAAATCTGTAACTTCAACATTTCTTGAATTTGTCAACAAAAAATCATTCAAATTTAGAATTAAATGAGGGTCACATTAGGATAATTTGTATGGGTTGTGATGACAATCACTCGGAAATACAAAATCTGCAAAACTTTTGAAAGGGGGCGCTGCCATTTTCTCCCTTGATCCAACAATGTTCAGATTGAAACCAATATAAAATTGTTTTTAATCATTACCAAAGCAAATCATTCCTTTAACTCGGAAGGGGTAACTCACCTTGCCCTTGTATATATTAAGGAGATGGGTCTTCATTCCCAACACTTGTTTTTTGAGTCCATCCTCATCCAGGTCAATGCCACAGGTGCTGAAAAATTGGAGTTTACCATGTGTTTCCATAAGAAATTACAAAAGATATAATAATCATAAACTTTCATGAAACTATTATTCTCACCCCTGGAACTTTCTGGTGTAGTGAACTTAGTAAGATTACTAGAAATAGGTGACCATGTTTTTTTTCTCTTGTCTCTCTCTCTCTCTCTCTTTACAGAGGTAAAATATATTAATATTAACTTACCTTTTAACTGGACACACCATTTTCTCGGATTCTAGGAAAAAGCATCAGATTATTTAGATTTAAAAACAAGACAACCAGTTTTCAAAAGACTTTGATACTTACAGCTCGAGAGTTAAAAAATAAGCTTAAAATCAACAGGTATATTCAATGTTTTATTTGTATAAAGAAGCATCAAACTATTTACACTACATTATCATTTTTACTATATTTGTTTTTTCGGTTTAATAACAAAATATTTTATGTACCTTTCTTGGACAACAATTCCAACATACTCCTCAGCTTGTCAGCTACTTGTTTCCGTTTGAATCGTTGGGCCAATGTAGGGTCTTCTCTTATTACATCTGCCTGAAAATCAAAATAACTGAATGGTAAACTGGCCGATTTGAATATAATGACTACAAGATGACAGTCATGGGACAACCCAGGTCACTTTATTCTAATTCACTCATCTACTAATGAACTGCATGTGATTTAAATTTTTAGGAATAAAACTTACCACTCGAGTCAATGCGGCTCCTGGTTCACATTGTTTCACTGCATAATACTTTTTTAGAAATATTTCCTTGTCTTTGTTCGAAAAGATGGACCCTGGGTGTTTTGACTTTCCATAGAATGTTAGTAACTGCAGAAAAATCAACACATTATTAATGACAAGATTACTTTTCATTTTCAATTCTGTGTTGACAGGTGTCTGCTTTTTCTTCTAGAGACCTAAAGCAAAAATGTAACTGAAAATAAATGTATTTATTTATTTATTTATTTATTTATTTATTTATTTATTACCATCGTTGAGTGATGTGCATATGAATAGCAGAGTAAATTTAACTTGTGTGCATGGGAAAAACATGCTGTATTCTTTTAACAAGTGCAATCTGATTCTGTTAAACTGAACTTACTGAATGTGCTGAAATTGCAGCTTGGGAATCCTTTTCCTGAAACAACATAAGGAATATTATTAGTAAATGAAGGTGGGTTTTAGAATTCAGGTTGGACTTGCATACAGTGTATAGTGAATGCCTTAGATGATTAATTGGCCAAAACAATATTTTTACCTTGCTTGAAGAAGGTGGATTGGAAGGTGTTGCCTCCCGACTGGACAGTGTTGCCTCCCGACTGGACAGTGTTGCCTCCCGACTGGACAGTGTTGCCTCCTGACTGGACAGTGTTGCCTCCTGACTGGACAGTGTTGCCTCATCCTGAATTTTTTGTTTATTTAACAGTTAATATTAAATTAGTATATGCTGTGGTAAGTATGTGATTGTTTTTTGTTTTTTTTTCAAATGTCAGACTATTTATCAAATCTTTACTCTCCAAGTCAAAGGTTAATGAAAAATCAATGTTTCAGGAACTGATTGATATTTGGATGATGACAAAATTACAGAGAGAGACAATATGTTTTAGGTACAATACAACAATTCTTTTAACAAAGTACAAAAGGGCACATTATTTGGAGTTCTCATCAGCTCACCATGCTCAGGAGTGTGGACAGGCTGAGTAGATGGAAAGGGATACTGGGCAATTTATTGGGCAAAGTCAGACCAATTTGGTGGAACTTTACTCATTTGTTACAGCCTGCTCACATGAACACCATGTAAACATTGTGCAATACCCATGACCTTCTATGCACATGCTGTGGGAAAAAGTTTGTTGACTTTGTGCAAAAAATGTTTTTAATTAAACACAATTTTTTAATTTTATCAAACCTTGCAGAGGACAGCTGAGAGCAGGGCATAGGCCCTAATCTTCTGCCTTGTGTCTTGCGCAGCGACATAGTATTCGTGTTGTGTGGCTGACTAGTGAGCCATAAGTTGGGCCACCTGGTCTGCCTCTTTTTGTTGAAGCTCCCCTACAACCTGAACAAAAATCCCATGGTGAATTAGGATCAACAAATTTTTATTGCAACAATTGAAATCAAACATGGTATGAACGTGCATGTACATAAATAACTGATAAAACAGAAATCGTTATTCACTGTTTTCTTGAAAACGTAAATACCGAAATTGCTGAAATGTTCACAAGTTAGTTTTAAGAAGTGTATTTTGAATAGAGGATCAGAATGAATCCATTCTTCCAAAAACCAATGATGTTTCATACCTTTAATTATACATTATTATTATAACATTTCTTTGAGACTTCTTATTTTCTGATGGATAGTATTTACAAAAATTGTTTAAACATTACAGTTAATGTACACCATCCACGGCCATAATACATTTTCTCTGTGTAATAAATGCAAAGATATTATAACCTCATTAAAGATGCGGCTGTGCATGAGTGGAAGGTTTGAATGTGGTGCATGTTATTACATACCTTGGTTGCTGCAGTCTTTCTAACTATGGTGGCACCACATCTGCCAGGCAATCCCATAGACTGCCAGGTGTCATTGACAAGTCTGGTCACCTTTGTTACCATCTTCCCCATTGTACCAAGAAACAAGGGTGATTCTCCTTTGTTGATTATACCCTCTGATGAATGTTAACAGATAAAAGTTAAGACATTTCTAAAATTTTAAAATAAGAACTAAATAAAGAGTTTTTTGTTAATCTCATGTACTTCATGGTTGCATAATGCCAGCAGATTTAAGAGGTAATTTTCCATTGTTCGTGTAATTCTGATCATATGCGCGTTATGCTTGTATTTCAACAAATGGAAAAACCCGAGAGGTCTGCTGCCACCATGTGTCCTCAAAAGTTTCCCACTAGGTTCAACAAATTGATTTGTCAACACATTGCAACATTCCTTTTCTAAAGACAATCATCTGTAAACCTTTGGTTTACTTAGGATTGTGCCTCCATCAACTGTAGTCTTTGACTTTTTTATATTTTCAGTATGGAAATAAATGTATTTCAATTTGTGAGCTGAAAGTGACTGTTGAATGTGAAAATCTTGCAATGCAATTTCAACAGTCACTTTCAGCTCACAAATTGAAAGCATTTTTCATTAAATGAGTGATTAGAATAAAAATGGTTTGTCTTTTGTTTGAAAACTTGACAAGACCTCGGACTTGTGTTTCTTTTGCTGTCCTCGGACTTGCGTTTCTTTTGCTGTTCAGTATATTTTGAATTGAATTTACTATTTGCTTGAACTGAACTGAATTTACTACACTGCAGAATGTACAATCCACTTCTATTGATCCAAGAGAAATTTGATCAGAATGATATTGCCAACCTGGACACCTCAGGGATGCTGGACGGCCATATCGAACATAGAAGCTTAGCTGTCTCTCCAGATTGTCTGTGAGGACGACTGTAGCTGGCCCAAGGCGCTCTGTCTTGTGCTTTGCAACCTGAAAAAGCATAGCATGCAATGTTTTCATCTTCATTTAAGGGAAAAATCTATATATTATGAAACAAGGCCAGCTACAATACTGGGTGCAATAATTATATTTATATAAAAGATTATGATTCAGATATCCTTTTCAATTGTTTTTCAGAATATAATTAATTTAATTTTCCTCTAACACTGATGTATATTAAGGACTGTATTCTCGGTACTTTCCGAGTGCTGCGGGGCAAAATCTACAGGCAACTCGTGTGGGATTCGAACCTGAAATCCAATATGATAGCAGCAAGTTCCACTATTAGCATGCAATGATGTAATTCTGATGCAAGATGACATAATTTCAGAATATATAAATAGGCAATACCTGCACATTCCACTGTGACTTACTTTGAATGTGTAAACATCTTCAAATGTGTCAGGTGCGATTGAACGCTTTCTATCTTGGAATTGTCCGAGAGTTGCATTTTGGATCACTCCAGCTCGGGGTGCCTGGCTGAGAACGATCTTCATGATTACTAAGTTTCTAAGTCTTTTAATCATAGACCATGTCAACTGGTTAGCCTTTTCTTTATTGAAAGAAATAAATGAAAGGGATATGTTAAACACCTTTTATGTTTTTGTTTTGAACATTGTAGATTATATCCAGCCTGTAGGCCTACTATGACAATTAACACAAATCCATTGGCAGTTTGCTCAAAAATAAAACTGAGTGATTTATTATTGAAACAAATTAATTAGGTTGTAAATGGTACTGGTCACGTACTGGTACCAATCATCCTAAGTTTTTGGGGCGGCACCATCTAACTTTTGGGCCGATTTTGATACAAAAGGTGGCAAAATGCTCAAGAGGTTATAAGCTGGGTAAAACTTGTAGCTTTGCATGGTGAGGATGATAAGTAAGACTAATTGCGGTGACACCATGTGGAATCTCAATTGAGTAGTAATTATTTCTGAAAAGAACTGGTGGTACAACTCGATGTTTCGATCAGTATGCTCTGATCGTCCTCAGGAGATCGTCCTCAGGTTATAAGCTGGTCCCCTAATTAAGGAACTTGAAACATAACCTTTTTTTTAACCCTGTATAGCACAACACTATTGTTGAAGACACATCGATATAAAGCTGAAACAGGTCTGTTTTTATGTTTGATGCATTTATGAGTTAACCAATGGTGAACCTCCCCAATTGTACATATCTGGACTTACCTGGCTGACACAACTCCTGCAGTTCAGATTCTGCTCTTTTAAGAAAATTTCTAATATCGTTTGGATCTAAGATTATATCTATAGTTAAAAGATATAAATTAATAACTTTTTAAGTGTGTACACATGGGTAAATGGGTCATTGGAATTTTTTTGGTTCATCCGCCATCAACCTGAATCGGCATTATGAGGAACATTACAACAGTATTGTGCGGCTGTGGATGCCATCTGTATTTTGGAACTAAGTCATCAATCATGTTAGACTTATTCTATATGTTGTACACAAGTTCTGCACATATTATATTCTTAATCTATTTATTTAAACAAGTGACTTGTGCGTCCAACTCGGATTTTAACTCATGGTTCGGACTCAGACTTGACCAAAATGACTCGAGATTCTGACTTGGACTCAATCCAGGTGACACATTACTCCAACTCGGCCTCGAACAAAGTGATTCACAACCATTGACATGTATACATTGACTAGAGCAAATGCAGTACTTGTGTACTGAAGCCGCCCCGGGGCGTACCCACATTTGCACACAAACCTATGGATCAAAAGCTTGAAATTTGTGTATGCCTGTTTTATAGTACGGCTATTTGCATATGACTGCTTTATTCCTTTTCCTTGTGTTACAGCACACAAATGTAACAATGTTTGAGGGTTGATAGATGATATTAGTTCCCCAAGGTATTGGAAGTAGTTTGTCAGCTAATATCGCTTATCAACCTGAAAAAATATGTTATATTTGTTTTAATATACCTCAAAATGATAATGTAGATTTTAAGAAGTGCCAAACTTAATGATCAATTCAGTTTGTCTTGAATGCTTTATTTATTTATTTTAACTTTTTTTTTAAACTTGTTCAATTCACTCACTTAATACAGCTTCACATCCTTCACATCAAGATTTTTGGAAGAACAATAATACCAAAGTATTGCAAATGAATTATTTTTTTAGTTGATGCAGCATCTCTGTTGTTCAACAAATCATGTAAATCTGTTTCCGTTATTTCAGCAAACAGGATTTCTCGCGCGGCTAATTTAGAAAATGCTTGTCTGCAAGTGCACATGCGCATAAAGAGTATTGCACATCTAGTCTTTATGCATGTTATGACCAGAAATCACACAAATTCTTTCCATGTTATTATCCCATGCTGGAAAAATAAAAAAATTATTCACACAAGCACCAATTGCAAAATCTGATAAAATGTACTCACCACCAATCTCTGACTTTAGCTGAGATTGCCGACTCACAATCGCCGGACGGGTACTTTTCATGAAGTCATCAGTTACTGTCTGGGTCTTCATAACCATTGTGCAGGAAACCTTGAGCACTCTGGCCATGTCATCGAACACACTTAAGTAATGGCAGAACCTCTTTAATACAAAGAGGTAATTGTGTATTGTTTTTGCCTGCTTGCCATCCGCAGAAAGGGTTAGGACGATTCTGTTTTCAAAGACATAAATAACTCAATGCACATAAATGCAATTTGGGTCCTGTTCATTCTTCTGGAATATGAAACAAATGTGCCACTGATGACAATTTATCAGATATTTTTCAGTTTGACATTGTGTCATTTTTGAGAAAACATCAAAAAATAATTTGAAAAAGTCAAACAGGATGATGAAAGTTTATAATAAATAAAAATTGTTTTTAATTATTTCTTTCTCATTACCAATGCAACAAAATAAGTTCAACTTTAACAAGTTATAATTTCTATTTTTTGCATTCTGAACAATTGCATGAATTTTACATGAATCCAAGAATCAGTTTTGATTTTTTTTAAAGTTGAATAAGTTTCTCACTTACTTCTGAGGCATTAATGGATTCAGTAGTGCAGACAGGGTGCATCCCATTGCTGCACACAAAAGGTGCAGTTTTCTAGTCATGTTTGTGTGCATATGGTTTGGCTTGTCTTGAGCAGGATTTTGTTGCAAGTACATATTCCCCAAAACCTTTCATTACATCTGCAGAAAGAAATGAACACAAGGGAATGAAGTACGTGTACATCAGGCCTAATTATAACATCAATACTGATTCCAATTTCCTCTGTGTGTATTTTAATAAAATTGCACAATTGAGAACCTGTGTGTGAACTATGATAATGAAATGTTATGAGGGGCTTGTTATTCAATCTAGGCTAAATGACACACGAGCAAAGACAAACCATTGTATGAAAATGCAGCAGGGATAAGAGGGTAAGGACAAAAGGAAGAGTGTTTCATAAACGCAGGAGGCCTCCTTTTCAGGCCTAAGGAGGAATGAAAAAGGTGGAAAAGCAGGATGAGGATGAAAGAATGCAAGAAGAAACCTGTAAATCAACCGGGTTGTCTCGATTAAACCAAACTGTAGAAGAGATGTCATCCTGCACGTTCATATTTAAGGTCACAGTCTACAAAAGTATGTGCAAACAATATAGCAATAATAAACAACCTAGTTCCAAAACATTTTTATTATTATTATGACTTTACCTTTTGATGTAAGAATATCCTCTTTTATAGTCCCCAATGATTTCTTTGAAATGTTGCACTTCTTTTTACGATGCATTGATAGCTTCTTCATACACGTTATGTACAGTGCACTTTTCAGCTGAATAATAAATATTTACAGGACGAAAAATATGTAGTTAAATTTCAGTACAGTAAAACTTTGGTAATTGTTTAGTTCATGTATTTCCAAATATACTGTAAAATAGTCAGCATGTTCTGTTCAGTAGCTTAATAGAAAAATATAAAAAATTTCAGATTTGTTTGTATTCACTGAAATGTAACAAAGTTGTAATGTGCTCCGTTACAAAAAAAGTAACATTAAAATTAATCATTTAAAAAAAATCCAACACATCACACGGCATAACTTCAAATGATGGTTGGTACTAAATAACCATATTTTGTCCAAGTGAGCTTTAATTAACTATCCAATAAGCCATTTATTTATTTATTTTATTTTATTTTTGTTTTGTTTAACCATATAGCTTGTACCATTATTGAATAAACTGAGGTTAGTGTAAAACAATGAAGAAAAATAACAAAGCTTGCAATTAGAAATTTAGTTAAAAGAGTTGTGCTAACAGTATGTCATATAAAACCTTGTCATAGAACTGTTGAAGTCATGTGATTTCTTTGTTTTAAACAAATCTAGTGACTGAATTAATACCTTGAGATTATGTTGGGTACGGATATGAATATCCGGTCTCTTCAGCCCACGCTGATGACAGCCTTTAATAGGACAGGGATATGTCCATCTTTTCTGATTGGCTGTGGATCTGCCATGTCTGATTGGCTCCCTTTGAAGTGATAAATATAGCATATCTGATTTAGTTTCAACGCCTAAACTGGTTACAAGTGTGTCTGTGGGGGTTTCCTTTCTGAGTAGCAGGTCGCAAGATCGACAACACTTTATGACAAAATCTGTTTTACATGAAAGCAAACAATTGTGTGAACAGTAAACTTATAGTGAATGCATTTTTCAATTTGTGAATAGTTTCTCTATGTTGGTCATGGGCTTGGCATACAAACACAAAGTTTGTATACACATTCAGCAGTGTATACGACAATGATGGGTCGAGCACAGCCAATTGCCAAATGTCTGACAGTCAAATTAATTCAGAAGTCTGTTTCTAGGGGAGCTGAAAGGTTCTTGCAAAAAGAAGCTGTCTCAAGTAAGCTTACTGCCAACAACAAAAATTATACTTTGCAAAAAACTTGAATGGTATTAAAATGAACTGATTCATCCAATATCTTCGGTAAAATATTACAGCATACTTTTTTATTATTATTTTTATACCTTTGACGTGCTTTCCCAAGCACCTTCATTCTTTTCTCCTTTTCTTTAAGCTTGTGCGTTCTCTGTAAATGCTGGGATAGATATTTATATCTTCCATCACAGAGTGGGCACTTCCTCGCATATCTGTATATGTTCCCCTGTATGTAAAAAGTACAATTTCAATTAAACCAACATTACTTGCGATTTACTATTGAGTGCAAATGGAACATGGAATGTGTGGTGCACTGTGTTTTATTTTTCATGTTCAACAAGCACTATTCGAGATACTACAAATTATGGTAAGTTCCTCTTTAAAAGGCTATTTCAGTAATGACAGTCAACAAGACATCAATCACCAATGCTTAAAAGCTTATTTTTCACAAGTTCAAGACTAAAATGTTTCACTTTTCTTAAAATCCAGGATAATATATTTTTTTAAACTGTTTCAGTCAATAATCATCAACATTCAAATATGTTTGCTTCAGTGAAGGTCCAGAACTGCATCTGTGAGAAACTATAAGCTGATTTGGTTGAAAGATGATAATGTTACCAACCATCAATTATCGAGTCTATGATGCCTACAATACTTCATGAAACATCAGTTTATGGGATTATTTCCATCAATTCCTTTTTAATGAAACTACAGAAGGTCCTATCATTTTTAAAGGTTTTTGGCATACATGGAATCTGTATTAACTAAAACAATTTCCCAAGCTGTACTTTATCTTTAGTGTATGGAATTTTGAAACATTAGCATAGGCCTAATTAGTTTAATAAACTCACAGACTCGTTTCCTTGAGGCTGAGCACCTTTATCAGCAGGCTCTGCCTTGTCAAGTTCTGCCTTGTCAAGCTCTGTCCCATCAAGCTCTGTCCCATCAAGCTCTGTCCCATCAAGCTCTGAATCTGATACATGTAGCTCTGAGTCCGAGAGCGACATACACTCCGACTCCGCGTCTGACGCTGGTATATCTTTGAGACCATTTTCTATATTCATTAGCAAAGACATTGCCTACAGAATGGTAAAATAAATGAAGAAACAATATGTGTTGCTTAAATATATTCCAGTGTGTTTCTGAAAAATTAATTGACCCAAAAACCTGGGTAGGCCTAGCCTACACTAAATTAAAAGGTCCAATCCCTACCCAAAATGTGTTGTAACTGTTAATGTGTTATATCATTGTATATCATCAGGCCTATGCCAACAAACAACACTGTGTAGAATTAACAATATCAAATTGATACCCCAGCAATAAAATAATAACATTTAACAAATGATTTATTTACAGAGTGAAAGGGTGCAGTTGTGCATCCATTGATGCAACATGAGTTGGAAACATACCAGTATAGCATCATGAAACTTGGTTATAGTAGCGCTATGCCTATGGCTATGGCAAAGTCTGCATAAGTACAGTGCATAGGCCCTATTCATAATTAATATTATAATAATACTAAAAATAAAAACATGTCAAACTAAGTCAACTTCAAAAAGATAACTTTTACAATAACCTTGATACTGCAGACTTGACGTTTATTTAAGGGCCTTAATGAATACAAACACTGCTATGACTGTCAACAAAATTAACCAGGTAAAAATCAATATTACAGCAATCATTAATTTCCGTAAGTAGTTCTGAACAACCATTATCCTTTCGCTGTTTGCACTATATGCTGGACCCGCCATTTTTGTCACGAATGTGGCCGGGATTTACGTTAAATGTAACAATTTGCTAATACGCAGGACTAAGACCTAGTATAGATCGTAAAATCCACAAACTGATCTGCAATACAGTTGCCAATATTACATGAAAATAATGCTAAAAGTTAATTAAAAAGTATGCAACTGTACTCACGCTTTTCTCCACGTTGGCGGGAGGGAGCCGAGTGCGCCGTACCCGTACTCGTACTCGTCTACGTAGCTCATGACACGACGCGTCACACAAACCCCTGGATAGCGTTAAACATATGGGTTTCATTTGACATCAATGTGCGTGCAAAATTGCCATCTTCACGGGAAAGAAACTCTATCATCTATAAAGTTTTAAGGGAGGGATCGATTGCACGACTCTTGGAAACGAGGTTGCAGCTGCGCAGCCGCAAAGGCTCCAACCAGTGCATGCCCTTTCATTGGCTTAAAGTTGATTTACATAACGACTGCTTAATTAGGGCCGCTTAATTAGCATAGTTCTTACTTACCTAGCTTGCTAGCTGGATCAGACCACCAGCCAAATAGGATGAGGGTTCACGGGCTCAGCCCAGTCATAAACAAACAAACAAAAAACGTCCCAACAAACAAACAAACGAACGCAATTCGACCATTTGCACGATATCTGAAAAATAATTACAGTACTAATTGTTTATCGGCAATTTGGATAGATTTTTGTCGTGTTTATTTAAAATGATTCCAGAAAAACTTGGCTTTGATTTTGATGGCACACAGATACAATAAAGTTTTTCTTCGTAATTCACTTAGTCTGTAAATATAGTTGTTATTATATGTAAAATAACGTTTTGAAAGAGGATGGCATTTTCCAGTACTCTCATTTCCACTAAATGAGAAAAAATTGCGCCCTCTATTTGTAAAAGGGCAAGGATTTTCGCTTTTTTTGTAAAATCTCATTCACCTTGTTTTAATTATTTTCTTAATGTTTTTTCTTGTTTATTCCGACTTATTTTAGTAAAACACCACTTGCAAACCCTTAAAATGTAAAAATACCAATTATTAGCATGGGCTGCCATTGGGTGGTAGTAGTCCACATAATGAGATCATTTTTAGCTTAATTAGGTTAATTTAAAAAAAAGGTTACCCTGGAGACACTAAATATTTGATACAATAAACATCTGGATACAATTTTGTATTTCCTTTTTAAATTAAGAGAAAAGATCAATCGAATTTTGAGATACAGACATTTGATTTCATAAAAACATCTTTTTTGAACGAAATTTAGCTATTCTAACATTTCTAAAAACTAATTGTTTTTAACACCAAAAATGTAATTTAAAGGATAAAAACTTTTAGTAGCGTTCCCTTTATCTTTTAAAACCGTTTAAGACCTATAATACCCCAAAATTATGAAAATATAAGACTTTTTAACTTTAGGATATTTAACTAAAAAACACGCACAACTCGCCGATAACACGGGATTGATGGACAATGTGTTTAAGGTGATTTTTTAAGTAATTTGTAAAATCAACTTTTAGGGATATTTCAATATTTTTGTTAATGAATAACAAGGAGTATCTCATTCACCCCTCCTTTTGTTAAAATTAGCTAGAAAAACGATGTTTTATATATTTTTTTAACAACAAACCACGAAGTGACTTTTTGCTTCCCTCACCCTCCCTGCTCATTGTGTGGATTGTAGATTAAAACACCCTACATACGATGTGTCCTCTGAGTCAGCGATACATCACCAGTGGTAGGCACACCCATCAATCCACTGCTGGTCCGCAGCATATTAATTTGTCACCATAATGTGGCAGTAGAAGCGGTCCTTTTTTGTCAATCAAATATAATTATGTCCGTGGTAGAGGCAAGTGCACCGATTACAATTCCCGTGATCCAGACCAATTTTAGCAGCCCTCCCCCACCCTCTTTAGAATATGCCATTAAGAATTTAGGCAAGTTTACTGAATACATTGTGATTACTGGCTATACTTTTATATATCGTCTATCACCCCTTAAAAGTACCATTAACTTTTTGGTAACTTAATTTGTAAAAAAAAAATTGATAAATAAAACTTGACTAAAATTGTCCATGAAAAAGAAAATTGAATAGTAAATCCACAAATCTCTCAACATAATGTCTAAAGAATAATCAACAAGGGACATAAACAGAAATAACGTACAATGAGAAGGAAATTAATACTCAATGTTCCTTATCGTATTTTATTCACAAAAAATAACAACCCTGATATAATTCAAAGCGCAACAATATTTTAAAAATTAGAAGTCATGGCTGGAAGGAGCCTTGACAAGTGATCAATGACCACCAAACTCAGTTAAGTACATCATTTGAACCCTCTCGGAGGATAAAAACATTTCAGATACTGAATATAACTTAACTATTTACACAAGGTCATTCATCAGTACAAATGGCTACATGTTGTGGAAACCCTTTAGGGTTCAAACGAAATCGTTTATCCTTTAATGTCATTATTTTATTTTGGGCTATCAATTTCATATTGTTAAGCCTACACAGTGTTGTTGGCATAGGCCTGATATAGGCATTTTTTGGGTAGGGCCTATTAATTTAGTGTAGGCCTACCCAGGTTTTTGGGTCAAGTTATTTGTTTGATAGTTTTCATTGAGTAATGTTCTCTTCACAGAATCGCAAGTAATGTTGGTTTAATTGAAATTGTACTTTTTACATACAGGGGAACATATACAGATATGCGAGGAAGTGCCCACTCTGTGATGGAAGATATAAATATCTTTCCCAGCATTTACAGAGAACGCACAAGCTTAAAGAAAAGGAGAAAAGAATGAAGGTGCTTGGGAAAGCACGTCAATGGTATAAAAAATAATAATAAAGTATGCTGTAATATTTTACCAAAGATTAAGGAATAATTGGATGAATCAGTTCATTTTATTATCAGTCAATTTTATTGCAAAGTATAATTGTTGTTGTTGGCAGTAAGCTTACTTGAGACAGCTTCTTTTTGCAAGAACCTTTCAGCTCCCCTAGAAACAGACTTCTGAATTAATTTGACTGTCAGACATTGTCATATGCACTGCTGAATGTGCATAAAAACTTTGTGTTTGTATGCCAAGCCCATGACCAACATAGAAAAACTATTCACAAATTAAAAATGCATTCACTATAAGTTTACTATCATGTAAAACAGATTTTGTCATAAAGTGTTGTCGATCTTGCGACCTGCTACTCAGAAAGGAAACCCCCACAGACACACTTGTAACCAGTTTCGGCGTTGAAACTAAATCAGATATGCTATATTTATCACTTCAAAGGGAGCCAATCAGACATGGCAGATCCACAGCCAATCAGAAAAGAGGGACATATCCCTGTCCTATTAAAGGCTGTCATCAGCGTGGGCTGAAGAGACCGGATATTCATATCCGTACCCAACATAATCTCAAGGTATTAATTCAGTCACTAGATTTGTTTTTAAAAAAAAAATCACATGACTTCAACAGTTCTATGACAAGGTTTTATATGACATACTGTTAGCACAACTCTTTTAACTAAATTTCTAATTGCAAGCTTTGTTATTTTTCTTCATTGTTTTACACTAACCTCAGTTTATTCAATAATGGTACAAGCTATATGGTTAAACAAAACAAAAATAAAATAAAATAAATAAATAAATGGCTTATTGAATAGTTAATTAAAGCTCACTTGGACAAAAGATGGTTATTTAGTACCAACCATCATTTGAAGTTATGCCGTGTGATGTGTTGGATTTTTTTTTAAATGATTAATTTTAATGTTACTTTTTTTTGTAACGGAGCACATTACAACTTTGTTACATTTCAGTGAATACAAACAAATCTGAAATTTTTATATTTTTCTATTAAGCTACTGAACAGAACATGCTGACTATTTTACAGTATATTTGGAAATACATGAACTAAACAATTACCAAAGTTTTACTGTACTGAAATTTAACTACATATTTTTCGGCCTGTAAATATTTATTATTCAGCTGAAAAGTGCACTGTACATAACGTGTATGAAGAAGCTATCAATGCATCGTAAAAAGAAGTGCAACATTTCAAAGAAATCATTGGGGACTATAAAAGAGGATATTCTTACATCAACAGGTAAAGTCATAATAATAATAAAAATGTTTTGGAACTAGGTTGTTTATTATTGCTATATTGTTTGCACATACTTTTGTAGACTGTGACCTTAAATATGAACGTGCAGGATGACATCTCTTCTACAGTTTGGTTTAATCGAGACAACCCGGTTGATTTACAGTTTTCTCCTTGCATTCTTTCATCCTCATCCTGGATTTCCACCTCTTTCATTCCTCCACAGGCCTGAAAAGGAGGCCTCCTGCGTTTGATGGTTGGTAACATTACCATCTTTCAACCAAGTCGGCTTATAGTTTCTCACAGATGCAGTTCTGGACCTTCACTGAAGCAAACATATTTGAATGTTGATGATTATTGATTGAAACAGTTTTTAAAATATATTATCTTGGATTTTAAGAAAAATGAAACATTTTAGTCTTGAACTTGTGAAAAATAAGCTTTTAAGCATTGGTGATTGATGTCTTGTTGACTGTTCAAACTTTTAATTCATTGTTTGAAGAAAGCATGAACAACTTTCATTTCCTTATAAACTTGACTTCCGATGTAGATTCATGAACTCACCAAAGCTGCTTAAGGTAGGTGGGGCCACAAACCAGAGAGTCAAGTTTCCCAAGCTGAAATGTAAAAAGACAATGATATTGATTATGAACAAACTGATGACTTGCCATCATGGGGACAACTTGTCTTGAGAAATTAGTCATGTCATGCACTGCAGGTTTACAAACATATACACCATGCAATTATCTAAGCAAAGATTCAATTTCAGTTGTTCTCAAACCTCAGCAAAACTTTGCAGTTGTAGAATATACGATAAAGCTGTGATATACAAAAGTGCCCTATTTTTCTCAAACTTATTTGCTCTACATTTGTGTTAATATGTTATTGTGCAGTTTTGGAAGCCATTGTCACCCTAACTCTCAGTAACTGAAGTACAAAATGTTTTTTAAAAATCGATCAATCAATCAATCAATCAATCAATGAAAATGTCTAAATTCTGAAGTTGAAGAACTATGAAGAATTATATTTCTCTGTCGTCTAGGCTTCTACCATTATGAACATTTTGTGTTCTTTTGGATTATTTTTATAATCTAAGTTGATGGGTATTTTATTTGCATTAGATATATGATTTGTTTCTTTTTTAAACTCATATGCTCAGCTAAAGTTCAGCTGAACATGGACTACAACATACAGAGCTGCAATGCTTGCCATACCAAGGCAAAGAAAACAAAATAGAGTAATGGTGATTTTAACATGAACGTTTATAACTAGGTGCATGATAATTTTATTATTTATGTATTACTATTATGGATTCATTGTTAACATGATCAATGAACGTGTTGGCTGCAATAAGTAACTATTTACCAAACAAACTGTAAGTGTTACTGGAAGCATTGGGAAGTAGAAAATGACATCTAAAAGTGACACTGGATGGTAATAAATCTTTTCGATATTCTCAATTCACCAACAAACAAAACACGTACGTATTTTGGGAGGCGCAGTTCGTTAGTCTGTAATACTAGTGTTAGTAACACTACCACAGTACCAGTAGTCAGTACTAACGTTGGCTTGGTACATACCACTGCAATCTGACTAGGCAATACGGGCAGAAAGGCCGGACGTTAGGCGGCCTCCTCTGCCACAGGTGTTCTTGTGTTGATGTTTGTGTGCATTATGTTCATCTCTTTCAAAGAAAGTGAGACCTACACTCTACAGTAACATCTTGACTAACGTCATTTACGTTCATGATACCATTGATATGACGGCCCCGATATGATTATGACTACGCTACAGACTCGACTAACATTAACTAGTATAGTGCAGTGGTTATTTTCTGACAATAGAGGGGGCTATTCAAACCACATAATAAGCATCATTGCAACAGGAAAAGATTTGGGACCGTATCCACAGAATGATAATGGCAAGGCGATGACGACGACGACGACGACGATGATGATGATGATGATGATGCGATTGATGTGAACACATTCACAAAACGTCTGGGCTCAAGACTAAGCCGTATGAGCAGTACATTTCAATGATATGCATTTTAACGTTACCAGATTGGCACCCAATACGCATCCCGGCGACGATTGCCATTTTAGTATATTTGTATCATTATACTGTTCCCAGTTTATAAAATTCTAAACTGGTTTAGATTTGTGTACTGTAAAACTGTTGCGGTTTAGATTTGTGTACTGTAAAACTGTTGCGGTTTAGATTTGTGTACTGTAAAACTGTTGCGGTTTAGAAGACAATGTAAGTAAAGAATTTCCTGCATTATCATGTATTGATATGAGCAACTTGTCAACACTGACTGTTCACAGCCATACGTCATCAGCTAGCTCTGCATTATTCATGCCAGATTGAGTGGCTTAGCTATTCATTTGGCGACTGTTTTCGATATACTTAAACCAATTGTCTGGTAAGTAAACTTTGTTTTCTTATTTTATACCGGTATTCTGTGGATTACTGTTATTTATTATATAAAATGTGTAATATACGCCGGCCAGGTTCAGTGTCCCTAAAGGCTCCGATTCATACTCACATTGGCCCTGACTGCCCTAATAAGCCCTTATTGTATGAGAAAGAAATTAGGGGTATAGGTCCATCATAGAACCACATCTTCTTTTTCTTATAGGCTTTAAGTACACTATAAGAGACAAGCCAGATCAACTATATCCTGGTGCAGAACCGGTTTGGATCCGGAATCAATAGGGCCAAAGGACAGACGTACCCAGGAGCGGACATAGGAAGTGTCAACCTTGTCATGATGAACTTCAGAGTACGGCTGCAGAAGACCAGCAATCCAAAAAATCGCACCAGACTAAAGCTCAGTCTGGATAAATGTAATGACCCCTTCGGTTGCTGAGTCATTCCAAGGAACAATCGGTGGGAAGGTTCCACCACTGGTTACGCTAGAAGAAGATGCAGAGGCGATGACCACCAAATTCAACGCAGTGATGATACAGACAGCAAGTGATATACTTGGGAAGTATCGCCGAAAGTCACATCCTTGGGTCACAGATGACATCCTTGAAATGTGCGATACCAGAAGAGACCTGAAGAAAGACAAAAATACCATAGAAGGAGAAAGTTCAACGAGGTCAGCAAGAAAATCAAGAAAGACATTGAGAAGGTCAAAGAAGACTGGATTGAGAAACAGTGCTCAGAAAGTGAAGAATGTCTAAACAACAACAGCAGCAGCAAAAAGGCTTTCTAAATCGTGCAAGATTTGACAAAGCAAAAACAGTCCAAAGTCAGCACCGTCCAGGACAAACAAGGAAACTGCCTCAATGAAGAAAAAGACATCGACAGATGGACAGAGTACTGTTCAGAACGTAGCCTCAGTCATTGCCTGCGGTGGCGCAGTGTGGGGTTCTCAGTTGGGGGAGCTGGGGTTGCAGCTCTGGTCGTCTTCGGGAATATTCCCCGGAAGGCAATTGGGGGCATGCTGGTCGGAGCGTCGGGTTGTGGCCTTCGGTTCTTTTTGACTAGTTGCTGCTCAGTTGGGGATTTCGCATGATGTCGCCGCAAAATTTACTTAAAGTTAGGGTTATGACATGAACTACATAATAGGTTTATTGTTTGTCTTGTTTTGGGGATTTACATGTATGAATGGTGGAAGTACAATAGTCCAGAGGATTACAGTATTTACTTAGAATTTATCTAGTTCCCACTTGTCACCACTTTTTTAACCGCTTGAATAAATCTTGTATAAAACTATAGTGGTGATCCTAGAAACATCCAGACAAATGACAGGGCAACGAAGACAGGATTGATCTTTTACAAACAACAATGAATTTCAATTTATTTATACAATTATTTACAATAATATTTACAAGGTTTAATTGAACTAGAGATTGTGAATGTTATTGGCTTTACGTTTCGTATCTAACAGGTTCTTACTCAAAGAGAAAGAGATTGTTAATAATTGCAGACATAATTAAAAGTTATCTATATGTCTTTTCCATACTCTTAATAAAATTTAAACAAAATTAATTTACAATATTTTATATTTGTTTCTTTTCACAGAGGTTTGTATAATTTTACCATATCCTTATTTGACAGAAGAATTATTGATTATTAATACACTTAGTATGTTGAAAACTATCTAATTAATTACTTTCCTCTCTTAAGGTGTTTGCCAGCTTGCTTCAGAAAAACAACAGGCTTCACGAATTTACGTGTAGCTAGACAATATACTGTCCTGGTCCACATTTACATCTAGGGATTGTCACTGAGACGATTATCTGGCCTATGCTGGCGGGTTGTCACTAAGACTGTTTCCGGGATCACCAGGGGTCACCCCTACGGCCATCTGGACGTTAAAGAAAATAATAACCAAAACTTTGCAATATATAGACATTTCAAGCTTTAGGATTGGTACATGTTTTACATGTGGAAGTATAATTATTTATAATTCTAACGATCTATCAAAGATTTAAACTTTAATAAATTTACACTTACGGTTATTTTACTTCAAAGTACTTAAACTGGCTGTAGGCCGAGTGTTGCAAAATGGTCGTCGACATGGACCGGTCGGCGGAGATATAATCTCAGGCTAGGAAATTTAGCACTGTATTTGCCAAATCTTGCAAAGGAATAGTGGTGATAAAATTTCACCAATCAGTAGCCTATAGCGCCATTTAAATGGAATTGTTACCGGTCAGCGGTGCACACACTCACATCGGGCCTTAGCTCTCGTATAGTTGTACTCCTCTCTCTAAACGATCAGTTTTCGTTCTGACCCTTTACCTTCCCTATACTTTCTCTCTCACTTTCCCTTTCCCTCAGTCACACAATAGAACACATTATCACTTATTTTGTATTCACGGGTTTGTGGTTTTTATAACAATAACCATGGCCAAATAAACAACAACACTTACATAAGAGCCTGTGGCGTCTAAGCAGTGCAAGACGCACACTGTCGCTACTGGTTAATACGAATTTAAGCGCGAACTTGCTAACACGTGATTGGCTTTTCGCCTATTCTATTCATTTTATAAAGGGGTGTTATGCGTTGTAACGGAGGGGTTATTGCATGCTCGCTGACAGGGTTCAGTGGTTGGATGACAATGGATATAGATACAGGTCTTAGAGTACAGTACTTGTGACACCACTAATGTTGTAAATCTTGTTGTAAAGGATGAATATTTCGAAGTTGTTTGTAAATTTATAGCTCACCATTGTTCAGTCACGGTGAGAAACCCTAAATTCACCGTATCACTGGTTACAAGTAGTCCTATGCCTGCAGCTGAGTGAAATTGCAATTTTCTTAGTTTCCATATCAATTGTTAGTACCGGTACTTATATTATTGTTAAATCCACTATCGATTTTATCGGTACTGTGTTGCAAACGCACAGTGTGTATATTATATATTCAGGCCATAGTACAATTGATATGTGGTCACCTTGCAGAGTGCTGTATATAGGCCTATTAAACTGTTACTTTATATGTTTCGTGCACTGTTATACAGTCTATTCCTGTTTTGTAATCAATGCCATGGTAACTTCGAAGGGATCTGTATTATTTAATATCCAATAACTGCATTAGAGTCATAGTCAACGTGGTTTAATTAAATTTTACTTTCCAAAATTGTTGTGGAAAATGCTTGTTGTAGTAACGTGCAAAAGTGCTGGCTCCACACCATCCGCCTGTTGCTAGTATCGTCTGGATGGGAACACCACTGTCTCTGGCTAATGATGTTGCTGAGGCTGCCCGTACACTATGGGCTTTAACAAGCATCCACGCCTGCATTACTTATTGTCTTTTTAATCCATCTGCTGATGGTGTCCCTGGATACTGACTTGGGGCTTTCTGTAACTGACGAAGATATTTCGTTCAGTTCCCTGAACTCTGCAGTGCGGGTCAAATATTATTTCATTGTTAGCACCACATA
>CM055819.1:43939226-43941726 GCA_029582265.1 Zoroaster sp. YZ-2022
TGACTTCTCAATTAAACACCAAACCTGTGAAAGTTTCAGCTTATTATATAATGCTGTTTCGTTTATGAGAAAAAAGTGAAAATGCATTTTGATTTTTCTGTGTTTAATCTACTAGTCAGTTGGCTGGAGGGTTCTACCGTGCACCCCCCCCCCCCCCCCATAACCCACAACCACTGATATTTTTTTGTTCCTTTGGATGTCCTAAACACGAAAAACGATGTTAACATTGAAAATTCTGTTCAGGCCCACTATTTGTTTGCCTTTATAATGAGCTTACGCCGATAATTCTTAGCACTACGGGTGGAAGAAGATCAAACATCTCGCCATTGCTCCATAATGCATTCATGTTAATTGGTACAATTAATGTTGAGTCATGTCGTCATGATGACGTCATCGCTTCTCATGAAAACGACTGGTAGAGGGTGCTATAATTGCACGTATATTATGCATATTTTAATTATTGGGATTTTCAGAATAATATCTCAAAAGTCATTAGTTTTTATTGTTACCACCATGAAAAAAAACTAATTATGTCTTCAATGTCTTAACTTAGAAGTTTTTTTGGATTTTCTATCTCTGGGGGCACATTTTTAGCCCCCATGGTATTAAGCTTAGTTGGACGTCTATATCACTACATATTGAATAATCCTTTATTTCTCGAACATGCTTTGACCTACATTAATCAAACTTGGCACAATAAATGTTCATTCACATGTTGTCAAGATGATGTGATTGGTTATCATGGAAACTACCTCTAGAGGGCGCTGTACTTGGATGCATATCAGGCGCACATGTCAAATTCAGCCGGGAATCCTTAGCATTTGGGGTGGGAGGGGAAACTTCCATTACTCCGGCATTCTTTGACTTACATTAATAAAACTTGACACATTAAATGTTAATGTATAGGTCGTCAGGATGACGTCATTGGTTGCTTTAGAAACTACCTCTAGAGGGCGCTGTATTTTGATATTTTGATAAATATTATGCGCAAATGAGTAAATGGTTAAGTGTCTTATTTTTAACCATTGTAGTCGCACTATAGGGACAATGTATCATTAACGTTTAACTGGATATGATATGTCAACTCTAGTGTAAGAAAAAAGGATAAATTTGAAAATCTTGGGTTAAGTTGTCTCTGCAGATAAGTGTTAAAACCCCTATCGGGTCCTTGTTCAGCCAAGAATCCTTAGCATATTGGGTGGAGGGATTAAACAAACCTCCATTACTCTGGCATGCTTTGACTTACATTCATAAAATTTGGCACATTTAATGTTCATGTATACATGTATGTTGTTAAGATGGTTTCCATGGAAACTTCTATGTTGTACTACATCTTCTGGTTCATTGCTAGGTCCTTGTCTGTAAAAAAGAAGCTTCCTGTTTGGGATGGCGAGTCCACCTTTACTATATGGCTGTATGGGGGCACCAAATCAATATGAAACTTCCTGAAAGGATACATTAACCTCACAAAAGTCAGACAGTGTTGGCACTTGTTCCGAAATGTGGCTTACCCTAACATGGGGACTGCTGTGTGATGTATGAGCCAAATCATCTGCCTGTTAGCAATTCATCTGCCATACAAACTCGGTTGCATACATTTTATTTTCAGGGGAAGGGTTATTATTTTATCCAATGGAAGGTCACTTTGCCTGCTTTTAGGCACAGGAAATAATCAACCATGGTTCTCTCCAAACATCACAGCATTTTATCCACATACTTTGCCTGCAGATGTGCTCAATTCATCACCTTGATTTACTATTTTCTCAGTGAGGCAGTACCCAGTCTACAGACTGGGTACTGTTTTGTACGGTATTGTTCAGGCTCCTGTCCACCATTAGTAGCCAGAAGTTCTCGAGACCGGTCTCGGTCTCGAGGTAGGTCTCGAGACCGGTCTCGAGACCCGTTTTTCCTGGTCTCGGTCTTGGTCTCGGTCTCGATACCATGTGGTCTCGGTCTTGTCTCGGTCTCGGACCTCTCTGGTCTCGAAGATTTGACTGGTCTCGTGTCGAGACCAGCCTTTTTAACCACTTTGCAACACATGAAAATAATCGATTATTCGTTTTTGTTTTTATTTCGTGCGTGCGTGCGTGTGCGTGTGCGCGTGCGTGTGCGTGTGCGTGTACGTGTACGTGTGTACCAGTACTTCCTGAACATACAGTTGTAAACTTTTTGCGCGAGGTTTTGAAGTAATCAATATGTCAAGCCACTCATCGCGTTATCGGTAATCAAGTTTAGTTTTTCAGTGTGAAATTTCTGCACCAAAACAACTCGGATAAGTGAACGATCTGGAACAAGTTCGGCATTCACCAGGCACTTGAGCCGGGCGCACAAAGCCAAGTAAGTAGGCCTACATTTATTTTGTAATTGTTATTCAAATTTAATGAATAAGAGTCACCCACTTTTTTAAAGTAATAAATACCACAACACGTTCTGATTTGGAACGTGAAAAATTACTTGTTTGACTGTGGATTTGGATAGTGAGGGGTGAGTATATGAAATA
>CM055819.1:43944226-43972938 GCA_029582265.1 Zoroaster sp. YZ-2022
TATTTTAATTATTGGGATTTTCAGAATAATATCTCAAAAGTCATTAGTTTTTATTGTTACCACCATGAAAAAAAACTAATTATGTCTTCAATGTCTTAACTTAGAAGTTTTTTTGGATTTTCTATCTCTGGGGGCACATATTTATCCCCCATGGTATTAAGCTTAGTTGGACGTCTATATCACTACATATTGAATAATCCTTTATTTCTCGAACATGCTTTGACCTACATTAATCAAACTTGGCACAATAAATGTTCATTCATTCATGTTGTCAAGATGATGTGATTGGTTATCATGGAAACTACTCTCTAGAGGGCGCTGTACTTGGGATGCATATCAGGCGCACATGTCAAATTCAGCCGGGAATCTTAGCATTTGGGGTGGGAGGAAACTTCCATTACTCCGGCATTCTTTGACTTACATATTAATAAAACTTGACACATTAAATGTTAATGTATAGGTCGTCAGGATGACGTCATTGGTTGCTTTAGAAACTACCTCTAGAGGGCGCTGTATTTTGATATTTTGATAAATATTATGCGCAAATGAGTAAATGGTTAAGTGTCTTATTTTTAACCATTGTAGTCGCACTATAGGGACAATGTATCATTAACGTTTAACTGGATATGATATGTCAACTCTAGTGTAAGAAAAAAGGATAAATTTGAAAATCTTGGGTTAAGTTGTCTCTGCAGATAAGTGTTAAAACCCCTATCGGGTCCTTGTTCAGCCAAGAATCCTTAGCATATTGGGTGGGAGGGATTAAACAAACCTCCATTACTCTGGCATGCTTTGACTTACATTCATAAAATTTGGCACATTTAATGTTCATGTATACATGTATGTTGTTAAGATGGTTTCCATGGAAACTTCTATGTTGTACTACATCTTCTGGTTCATTGCTAGGTCCTTGTCTGTAAAAAGAAGCTTCCTGTTTGGGATGGCGAGTCCACCTTTACTATATATGGCTGTATGGGGGCACCAAATCAATATGAAACTTCCTGAAAGGATACATTAACCTCACAAAAGTCAGACAGTGTTGGCACTTGTTCCGAAATGTGGCTTACCCTAACATGGGGACTGCTGTGTGATGTATGAGCCAAATCATCTGCCTGTTAGCAATTCATCTGCCATACAAACTCGGTTGCATACATTTTATTTTCGAAGGGTTATTATTTTATCCAATGGAAGGTCACTGGCCTGCTTTTTTAGGCACAGGAAATAATCAACCATGGTTCTCTCCAAACATCACAGCATTTTATCCACATACTTTGCCTGCAGATGTGCTCAATTCATCACCTTGATTTACTATTTTCCTGTGAGGCAGTACCCAGTCTACATACTTGTTACTGTTTTGTACTGTATTGTTCAGGCTCCTGTCCAACAGTGTTGTAGTTCTCTAGACCGGTCTCGGTCTCTAGGTAGGTATCGATACGGGTCTCGAGACCCGTTTTTCCTGGTCTCGGTCTTGGTCTCGGTCTCGATACCATGTGGTCTCTCGGTCTTGTCTCGGTCTCGGACCTCTGGTCTCGAAGATTTGACTGGTCTCGTGTCGAGACCAGCCTTTTAACCACTTTGCAACACATGAAAATAATCGATTATTCGTTTTGTTTTTATTTCGTGCGTGCGTGCGTGCGCGTGCGTGTGCGTGTGCGTACGTACGTACCAGTACTTCCTGAACATACAGTTGTAAACTTTTGCGCGAGGTTTTGAAGTAATCAATATGTCAAGCCACTCATCGCGTTATCGGTAATCAAAGTTTAGTTTTTCAGTGTGAAATTTCTGCACCAAAACAACTCGGATAAGTGAACGATCTGGAACAAGTTCGGCATTCACCAGGCACTTGAGCCGGGCGCACAAAGCCAAGTAAGTAGGCCTACATTTATTTTGTAATTGTTATTCAAATTTAATGAATAAGAGTCACCCACTTTTTTAAAGTAATAAATACCACAACACGTTTTGTTCCTTCCTGGGTCGGGGTGTCATCAACTAATCTTTGTAAAGTCATGTTTTCCCCTGCTGGATCCCTTAATCTACATGGGGTGAACTTTACAAGTCAATCATTAGTCCACGTTCATTGTGGTTTTAGACGTGTCCTTGTGAAATAAAGTTTATTTGGTTTTAGGCTTCTTGCTATATGAATTGCCCTCCCATCTGTGAAGATTAAAAATATGTTGTGCCAGTTTTTGTGATCTTCATTCTTAAGTTTTAATTATTAAAGTTATTATTTGTTATTGATTTTAAAAGGTATGAAGAGTACTTGCAGTCAGGAAAGTGTAAAAAGTGAAACCAGCAAGCAACAGGGCATCACTGGACTTCTTGACACCATGTGCAGGGTGGTATTATCATGCGCCCCATCGTGCACGACTGTCGGCAGAGATGTTGGGAATGCTGATGTTTTTGAAATGTAATGAAAGTGTTCGTTAAATGGGCCACAAATGATAACAGATTTCTTTGTTTGTTTGATGGATGTAAACTTCCGATCAAAGAAATGGCAAAAGTTGTTGTTTTTCTTGTTTTCATGAGAATAAAAGTGTTCACAAAATCACACTTAAAGTTTTGTTTGACTCTTTTATTATGTTATTAATTTTATTTATGCAGGTCTCGGTCTCGGTCTCGGTCTCGGGCCTTCATGGTCTCGGTCTTGGTCTCGGTCTCGGTTCGGTCTCGGGACCTTCCGGTCTCGGTCTCGGTCTCGGACTATCCGTCTCGACTACAACACTGCGGTCCACCACAAGAGTATGTTTGCTACTGCACCACACAGGAGAACAGCAAAAACGTACACAAAAACTGTATTGAAGGTGCACTGGCTCTCCTAGTTCTGGCCATACAGCACAAGCTGGCACAAGCTGAACAAAAACCGGTACAGGACGACACAAACCGGCACAGGGTGTCATAAACCGGCACTAGCCGGCACAAACTAATAAAGGTGAATAAACTAACGAAGCAATCTGTTAGTAACACCTATGGATAAAAAGCATTGCTCAGGAATTTTCAAAACTCCTTCAAAAGGATATGGTGCTCCCCGGAGCGCCTTTGTGCCTTCATCCTATGCACTTTCAAAATACTTTTGTTTACATTTCTGCTGAATTCTGCTCTTCTGTGTGGTGCAGTAGCGAACATTCTCATGTGGTGGACAGGAGCCGGAACAATACCCCGCACACAGTCACCGGGTGCCTTCTACTCTACCCCAGACGAAGGTATACAGCCCAAGGAGCTCCAAAGGCAAGCTGCAGTGAATCTAAATTCGCATTTGAATGGAACATCTTCAGATGAAATACATTCATGTTTGGAGAGAACCATATAGCCCATGTGAACCCTTTTCAAGCCGGTTGATTATTTCCTGTGCCTAATACCAGGCCGGAGGACCTGATCCATTGATAACACTTCCCTGAAAATAAATCGTTTTGTCACTGAATTTGGATTGCTGACCGGCATCTGCCTTAGCTCATACATCACACAGCAGTCCCCATGTTAGGGAAGCCACATTTCGGGATGGGATGTGGAACAAGTGCTACAGTGCTGGCCTATATTCCAACACTGTTGTAATTGTCTGACACAGTGAGGATACTGCATCCTTCAGGAGTCCCTTTCAGGAGGTTTCATAACTCCAACATATTGATTTGGTGCTCCCATACAACCTGGATATGCAATGAGGCTTCCTTGAAAAGCTGGATGCAGCTCTTTCAAAGGTGGACTGCCATCTCAAACAGGAAGCAATGAACCAGAACATAATACAGAAGAGGTTTCTCGAAACCAATGGTGTCATCTTGACAACATATACACGATGAACATTAAATGTACAACATTTTATGAATGTAAGTCAAAGCATGCTGGAGTAATGGAGGTTTGTTTATTCTATTACAGAAAATAATCACCTTCGTTACCTACAAATGCGTTTTGCAAAGAAAATAGGAATAATGTCCGATCCAAAACCTCCTAAAAGGAAATCGTTTAGACAGACCAAATTCAGATCTTGTGGAGGATCTCCAGACCTTTGGACTTCTATGAACAGTCATTTGCTTTCGTTGCCAAGCCGCCTTTTGTTCCCGGAAAAACCTTTGCAACGTTTGTTCCCGCTGGACCGCCGATCAATGGAATATTTTCACGGCAGAGCAAGACAACCAGAGTCGGCATACCGCACACAATTCGTTTTCACTTCCTTCAAATACGATAGCTGTCACCAGTAAATTTGAGGGAATTTCTACCAGTTCTTCCCCTTTTTCCTATCGGTTCTTCTTCGATATCTACCTCAGCCCCGACGCATCGCGGAGTCTTTGAGGTACGGGAAGATTTTCACCTGCAACCAAGGAGGAACTCCCAGAACTTCGGTGAGTCCTGGCTTACGTCAGAACGAATCACAAATTCCTTTATTTTCGTCCTGCTTCCTACCATCCATCTTGTCCTTCTGGCATCACAATCCTCGCAATTTTGCCGAGTATCCATGTTATGACCTTTTGCCCTTTCCGTGTCCATCTAGAGAGCACGATCTTTACTCCCATCACCGATCGGTAGATGCCGGAAAAACACACTCACCATTCCCATCGGAGTTCCTGCCTCTCGAAATAGGGACTCATAGACACTCACGTTCACGCTCCCGAAGCAGGCAACGCTCCCGTTCCAGCTCTCGTTTTCTCGACAACGATATGGGTCTCCCTCTTCACGTTGCCGTTCTGATTCTCCGCGCCCAGACGATAACGCTCGTCCTGGCTCCTTTTCTCCGGACTCCTGCCCTTCAGAACAGGATTATGAGGATTCTTTCCAGACCTCCATGACCCAGCGAGGTAAACTAGTCGTCCCTGAAGTGGGAAAATTTTACATTTCCCCCCCCCTCCGTCACCTAAAGAACTTACCCGTCCGTCTTTCCGCATGATTCTTCCTCACAGATTATTAAATTCTAACGACAACCTCTGTGCAGAAATAATGGATGAAGCTTTCAATACAAGGTCCAGAAGAAAAAGAAATCTGCTATTCATCCTCGAGAATCGCATATTTTCAAGATCAAAGAGGACGACATTAATAAATACTTCACTGTCCCTTCCATGTCTTCGGGAGTCAAGGACAAACTCCGGGCAGAACACACTGGCCAAACCTTTAAAACAAATTTAATATTTTCCGACAAAAGCTCTCTCGAACTTAACAAGTTATTGGAAACATAGACCGTCACTTACGTCATGGTGCAAATATTTACAGTTTTTCACTTTGCTCTCTGACGTATTAGCTCGTTCTGCGGAAGATCATTCCTCCATCCATCGACCCCGACGTTCACCCGGTCATGTTTAAATTCTTGGACGACTGCCTTAGCTCATGTCTTCGAGAATTTTCTTCAGCCTCCGCCTTTACCTCATCACTGCGTCGGTCTCTGGTTCTCAATAACCTCTTCTGGCCCTCTAAAAGTGCTAGAGAATGCTTAGAAGATCTCCCTCTTACAGGGAAATGATCTTTTCAACAACCAGTTTGAATATTCTATGCTGAAGGAAGCGAAACTACTCAAAACTGAAGACAGGATCGACTTGACGTCTCTCTGGTTTTTCTACACGTAGACTAGCTCGTCCAAAAGAGGGTACAGCAGCTACAGAGTCGAGTCTCTTTTCAACCAAACCAGTCACGCCTACTAAAGACTACCTCTACTTGGACCCCCCGTAGTTCTAACTACTCCCGACAAGGCCCTTCTCCATCAAGTGGAGCTCCGGCCCCAGGATCCACGTGTTCCTTCAAGTCTCAGGGTTTGCGAGGAAGCAGGGGCCCAAGACTACCCGGACATGAATATTCTCATCCCACCGATATTGGGGGCCTGTGGGGCTCTTGTCTTCAGGAGTTTTCTTGCAGATGGTCTCTGATTACTACAGAGATCTCTGGGTTCTACAGACGGTTTATTTTGGGTACCAGTTGGAGGGGAACTGGTGAACTCCATCTCCGAGTCAACACCTACAACAACCCACACTGGTCCCTCCTGATCTCTCATCTGAGCTCCCTAGAGGATGAAATTTTTGCTCTACTACACAAGAAAGCAAAATCATCCTCATCGCTCCTCTGTGGCCTCGCCAGGCTTGGTTCACCAAACTTATCGACCTCCTCATAAGCGCTCCGATAATTCTACCAAAACGACCAGACCTCCTTTCCAACCCACGTCAGGGCTGTTCCACCCAGACCCGGAGAGTCTTCATCTGTCAGCCTGGATGTTATCAAACTCAACCTACGACAGGCAGGCCTTTCTGAGGACGTTGCAGCCTTGGCGGCCAAAAGCAGATGACCATCTACAAGACGAACTTACAATAACCGACTGCAACACTACATTAAATGGTGCACCGACGAAACTGTTGATCCCCACTCTGTATCCCTAACGGACATTGGGGATTTCTTCCTCCATCCTTTTTTTCACTCTGGTCTCCAAATCTCTACGATACGGGGTTACAGATCTGCGATTACCATTATCGATGGTGGCTTTAAAGATCGATCTAACCTATCAAACAACCCGGCTTTTTCACACCTGATTAGAGGAATGTTCATAGAGAGACCTCCTTTGAAGAAACTTATCCCCTCCTGGGACCTTGGTTTAGTTCTTCACAAACTGGCCAGGAGTCTGTTCGAACCAGCTGGGTCTTCATCCCTCCCACAACTTGACCATTAAAACAGTATTTTGCTAGCAGCAGCCACTGCTCGCCGGAGAAGTGAACTCCATGCCTCACAATGGAATCGGCCACTTACGTTGGGAACCGGGAGGCATCCGCTTGACCCCCACATTCAATTCTTGACCAAGAACCAATCTCCGGATTTCTTCCTCCCAGACATTTTTGTTCCCAGCCTGACTTGGACTTCATTCTCAAGTGTCCAAAAGGACAAACTCTGGTGCCCTGTCAGGTCCTTAAAGTTCTACTTAGCTGGAACCAAAACACTCCGCTGGCTAAACAGCTTTTCATCACAACAGTTCGCCCGCATCACCCAGCCTCTGTGGCCACTATTGCCAGGTGGATAGTTCCTAACCATCAACCACAACCTAAACCCTCAACAACGTCACATGAGAGTCGACCCTGTAATCAGAACCAAGATAAGCCAAAGCAGATGATTGTACCATCTGGCCTCCCAGATAAGCCACAGGGGATGATGGTACCGTCCCAGGCTCTCCAAGATAATCCACAGGAGATGATGAATGTCTCGGACCCAACACCAACGACATGGAACTCGCTCTCCCTTAGGTGCAGTCCAAGCTCATCAGACACGCAGCTTGACAAACTTCCTGGGCTCACTTCCAAGGAGTCCCATTTACAAAGACTTCATGAAAGTAGCATGTTGGAAGAACCCTTCAACCTTCACCTCGTGCTGTCTACGGGACGTCCTGCAAACAGAAGGATCAGTGGGCAGACAGGTCCCACAGGGGCAGCACGAGCATCATCCCAGAAAGGCCACAGACCATCCTTATAGGAGTCTTTATAGGGCTTCCCCTTTCTACTCATACTTTCGGATAGTTAAGACATTCACTACGTAGCTCCACTCTGCATGAGCTCCCACCCTGCTTGTTTCCGGTGCTACTCTGCATTTGTAGGTAACGAAGGTGATTATTTTCTGTACAGAATCTCCAAATCTGCAGGGATTTTCTATTCTATTAAGAAATACTCACCTTGGTTACCATCCCTCCCTTCTATTTTGTGTTCTAAGGGGAAAAAAGGGGCGAGTTACTGGTTTCCTCCTTCTCAGTGCCATGCAGGGTATGGAGCTACATAATAGGTTTTGTTTTTCCCAGCGGGTTTGTGTGCGCATGCGCATTGGAAATGCATTTGTAGGTAATGAAGGTGAGTATTTTCATAGAATAGAAAATCCTTACAGATTTGGGAGAACTCCTCCCAATTTGCATATGCTAAGGGATTCTTGGCTGAACATACGATAGGGGTTTTAACATTGATCTCCAGAGACAACGTAATCCAACATTTTCAAATTTATCCTTTGTTTTCTTACACTAATAATAAGTAATAATAATAATAAAGATTTTTAGCGCGCACATATCCACCTGCTGGCGCTCAAGGCGGAAACAAAGAAAAAACATTAACACAAACAATATACAATGATAGCATAGGGGAAAAAAATTATGTACCGAGATACATGTACCTTTACAAATTACAATGCAATTACAAATATACATCATCTTTGAAGAGTTGTGACAAGATGAATTTTAAGCATCGACTTGAATCTGGTTATACTACAAGAATTTGAGTTTAGTTGGAAGATGATTCCAGAGTCTCGAGCTGCGAGAAACGACCAATCACCCCAGTTCCGTTTTGAAGTTGGTTCCTTTTAGGAGTGACATGTTGCTGGAGCGCCAATTGCGTGATGGAGTGTAGACTTCTAAGCAGTTCAGAAATATAAATTGGAGCAATGTTATTAAAAGATTTGTGAACAATTAGCATAAGTTTAAAACAAATTTTGTGAAAACATAGGAAGCCACAGTGCAGTTCTTTCAAGATTTGATATGGCATGACTTTCTGGACAAAGTCACAAGCTACGTTGTTGTGTTTGTATTTTGAAGACGAGATATTTGATTCTGCAGGAGACCGTAAAGGAGGCATTCCAGTTATCGAGCCGTGATGTGACAAAACGCATGTATAATTTGTTCAGCAGCACTTTTATTCAAGTATTTCCTTATTCGGCTAATATTTCTGAGATGAAATGATGATATACGAACAATGTTGGAGATATGAGGTTTTTTCGTCATTGTCGAGCCAAATATAACACCCAAATTACGTGCTTGTGATGAGGGCGTTATCTGCAAGTCACCAATTGTAATAAAATGGAAGATAAACTTTAGACAATTGCTGACGTGATCCAAATAGAACAAATTCTGTTTTCGTCGTTCAATTTCAGGAAGTTTTGTCTCATCGAACTTCGAATCTCATGAATACATTTCTCCAGTGTTGTAATGCGAAATCGGAATCGGCAGGTTCTTGAGAAGATTTAAAAGCAAAGCTGCGTGTCATCAGCGTAGACATGGTAATTTAAATTATACTTCAAAATGATATCACGAACTGGAAACGTATAAAACAGTAAACCACTGGGGACCGAGCACGAGCCTGGGGTACAGAATAGTCAAGAATAACAGGCTCGGAGATAGCGTTACCAATACAAACTTGCTGGGACCTATTTAAAAGGTAGGACCTACACCAATCCAGGGCTGTGTCATGTATTCCAAGATGATATTGAAGGCGGGAGAGAAGGATTTTGTGATCGACCGTGTCAAAAGCAGCGCTGTCTAACAAAACTAATGCACTGATTTTTCCATCATCCATGGAAGATAAACTGTCATTGTTGATGCGGAGGAGAGCAGTTTCCGTTCCATGAAATGGTTGATAGGTTGACTGAAATGTGTCCTACAGGTTATTAGCACGAATATGGTCAGAGATCCGTTATGAAACAACTCGCTCGATTGTTTTTCCAAGGTACTTTAAATTGCTACCGGTCGGTAATTTTGAAAACTTCCTTGTCCAAAATTGGGTTTCTTCAGGAGTGGTTTAACATGAGCAACCTTCTGGCTATCAGGGAAACAACCGGAAGAAAGAGAGAGCTGTTTACAATAATTGTGATATACTTAGCAAACACATCAATATTTTTGTTTTTATTAGCGAAGTTTGGGTACTGATCAAGTTCATGATTTTGATGGCGATTTCATGATTAGTTTATTGATCTCCGTAACACTAGTAGGCTCAAACATAGACAGTCTACATTGTGGATCCTTGCGTGACGGTGTT
This sequence comes from Zoroaster sp. YZ-2022, assembly GCA_029582265.1. Lineage (NCBI taxonomy): Eukaryota > Metazoa > Echinodermata > Asteroidea > Forcipulatida > Zoroasteridae > Zoroaster > Zoroaster sp. YZ-2022. The sequence continues at coordinate 43,953,964 of CM055819.1, forward strand.
TGTGATAGAATGGCAAGTACTGGGAAAAAGAACGACGGATATTCTGTTTTTGTGACAAAAAGTTTGAAAATGCATTTTGCGAGGTCCTGATCGAGTGTGTGGAAGCACTGGAGTTTTGGTTTATGAAGCAGCTTTTCAACAATGTTAAAGAGTTTTTCTGATCGCCAGCTCTCTTCCACAAGAGATGAGTAGTGAGTTATTTTGCCTGGTTAATCATGTTCTTCACAATATCACGTTGGTTACAGTATTCTGCCCGATGTTTTCCACGTTTCCCATTGTCACCATATTTTCGTTCAAGTTGACGACGATTTTTCCATGCAGCACGAATATCATTATTGAACCAGGGATCTAGATTGTGGTTTAACAGTTCGTTTTTATAGGAGCATGATCGTCCAAGATGTTACGGATGGACAGTAGATTCAAATAGACTGGACACAAGAATCCAGCTCACCATCTTCAAGGTTTACATTTTCAGTTGATTCAATATCATGACATAAATCTTTAATATTTACATTTTCCAGTGGTGAGTAGTTACGATATGGGTAGGTATGGGAGGTTTTAGGTTCATGTCTGCCATGATTGCATAATGATCAGATAAGCTGGGATGGATAGTTATAGTTCGAGATTCAAGGTGATATCCTTACATTTCACACACGTTTTCCTAGTGAGGTGAGACAGTGACAGAAATGGTAGGTATGGGAGTGTTTTTGTTCATATCTGCCATGATTGTATAACATCAGGATAAGCTGAAGTATAGTTATATTCGAGATGAGAGGTATATTTTCACACGTTATCATGAGGTCAAGACAGTGACTATATCGATATCGATGTGTGTGTGCTTGATGGATGCTGCCGATAAGTCCATGAGCAGAGAGAGCAGATCTTTAAACTGGATTGCATATAATTGTTTGAAGTGCGATGTCCATAATATGTTAAAATTGCCGAAGTTAAAATAATGTCAGATGAGTGCAGAGAGATCATCCACAATTAATTTCTCAATTCTTGCAGAAAGTGTTAATGGCAAATTTACGTTTACCATCAACATCCCTTTTTGGTCGATATATATTAACAAGGCGAATAGATCTAGAGTTGCATGTTACCCTCAGCATGCAGAGATTCAAATGTTGGGAAAGTCAATGTTAAAATGTTCTTACTGACAGATAAACTGGACTTAAGAGAAATGCAACCCCTCCACCGGTCTATTTTGGTCTGGGGATATGATGGAGGAAGTAGCCAGCAGGAGTGGCACTTGCGGTAGCAAGTCATCAATCAGGTTTAAACCATGTCTCGGATATACCATGTCTCGATTTGTTACATATGCAGCAGATTGAGTATTCAAGACACAGATGCTAAAGGTTTAGACTCATCATGAACGATTGAGTTGAAATTGTTACCAATGTCGCTTGTTGATGTGACAGCGAAGTTCACTGTTGGGGTTATTGAGGAGGCTGGAGCTGTTAGTTGTGTAAGTCTGTCCATTCTACGGTGACCAGCTTTTTTACCTCTATGTGTGCGGCGGTATGTTTACAGGAGTTGATTGTAACATTCCAAGAACAGTTCAATGTCAATAATGCTGAATAAGATAAAGCTGTATCAGTACATGGAGCATTGCGGATATTATAGTTCATTGCGGCTGTAGGGAGTACACTATGGAGCTGAGTGGCGTTTGTGATTGTGGTGTAAGGTTGTTCAGTGTTTTTCAAAGTGTCACAACGGGGGTTTTGGGTTTGCTCACCAGAAATTAAAGAGTTCCAGGTGAAGAAAGGTGCAGATGAATTATTATAATGATAGGCAACTCAACTCAATTTATGATGGCGGATTGTTGTTTTTATGTAGAGTTGCATGCTGTATTCTAAAGATGAGTCATTGAGACAATGGTCCAGATAGCAGGTAGAATAACAGAATGTAGAATCCATTGTCTCAATCACAAGGTTGTTAGATCCAAACCAACTGGCTTTGTGGTCAAGCTACAGAGTTATAATTCTAAGTCAGGGTTGACTGCACAAATAAAATGAAAGATACAAGTGTATCCACAACACAGTAAAATCTTACAGCAGACAGTTGAACAAAAATACAGTTTTTCACTTATTATAAGAAAACAAATGTACCAATACCAATACCACATAAAACGCGTCTAGTAGACTTCCAGGTCTAATAAGAAAAATCCACTAAGTATAAAAAATGAAGACAAACTTACTTATGGCACAAAAACTGGAGAGCTGTTATGATGAGTGGCTGCTTGACAGGCCCTCATTCACAATACTGGGCCAGTACTGGTTCTTGGGTACTATTTTAGTAAGGTGTTCCCCATTGGCCCTACACCTAGTCAGTACTGGTATGGTAATATTTCTGGGGCCGGTGCTGGTTCTGTACTGTACTGAGTCGATGTCAATTTACCACCAGCACTGAGGCAAGTAATGGCATCATAACACTTGGCTCCGTACTGGGCCAGTACCTAGGCCAGTAATGGAACGTGCATTGGCCCCAGTACCAGTTTCTGTTAACTGTTTTGGTTATGGCATTTTGTGTCGGCACAGTTACTGGGTCCAGTACTGGTTTGGTACCAGATGAGTAAGGGGCATTACATGGACTGGGCAGAAGTTCCAAGTCTACTGTGCAGAAGCCAGAACTGTGCCAGTTCCGTTTGCCGCATCGCTGGCGCCGGCCCCGGCCCCGGCCCCGGCCCAGTCTGCGGTACTGGCGAATAGAACTGGGCCAGTACCCATTTCCATTCTCCTGAGGACGATCGGAGCATACCGATCGAAACATCCAGTTGTACCTCCAGTTCTTTTCAGAACTAATTACTACTCAATTGAGAATTTCACATATTGGTGTCGCCGCAATTAGTCTTACTTACAGTTCCATATTGTTTGCCGGTTTGTGGTTGCATTGACGCATCTTGAGTATTCCGCTGCTAGGGTCAGAGTACTTGGGCCAGAAATGGGAATGCATTGGCCAGTACTGGTTTCAAATCCTGTTTTGGTACTAGGACCAGTGCTGGTTTTGGTACCGGATGAGTGACGGGCGACATGAATTGGGGACAGTTCCAAGCCTCTGTGCAAGCCAGAACTGCGCCAGTTCTGTTTGCCATCACCGCGCTCCAGTTCCGTTTGCCATCTCCGGCCCTGTACTGCAGTACTGGCAAATTGGAAATGGGCCAGGAACATCGACTAAAACGAACATCGACTAAAGACGAAAATATCGATCATTCACTCCAAGCGCAGACGCGCACCCTTGCCAACGCCTCTGCACGGTTAGACAGACTGCCTGTTGGTCTGCAACCGCATTCACGAAGAAGTTGGACATTTCTTCCTTAGACAAAGCGGTTTCTGCCGATGTTGTCTAACAGCAGATCAATCATGTTTAGCTCCAGGCTGGTTGTGTGCAAATACAAGCGGGAGTGCCAAGATTATTTGGCTCGGATATGAGTTGCAGCCATCGATACCATCAGAAAAAGATACCTGTTTGATGGAAGTTTTCCGGACCTTTCCGGTCGTTGTCAAAATGCGTGCATAATTCGACTACTTCTAGCTGAAATAAAAATATTGCTAGAACCACGTCTGCAGAGGGTGCCACCTGCGTCCCCTTTACACCACCATTGGCACACCCTCAGGAGACTCATCCCCAGTGTTGTTCTTTGTATACCTAGAAGCAACCCTTCTTTGTCCCTGTCTGTCGGAAACTGCAAACACGAAGCAAACAGAGATGTAACCAGAATTTATGCTGGTGACGTCGAGTTTGTGAAGCTACCCCTGAGAGTTCCTCAACACAGTGGAGCAAGCTGCGACAGGAAGTCTGCTTTGAGTTAACTGAGCACACATCATGCAGCTTCAGGGCATACCACGGAAGCGATGACCATGGCGCATGACGAAAAAGCTTCACTGGTGAAGATGCCGCCTCGTCGTAAGCCAGTTGGTCACTGCAGCATTCCACGAGTATGGAGACATTGTGGCTACAGCGTCACAATGTGAGTGAGGAACTCGACACGACACGACACGACTCGCTCCCTTTACTTCATGCACATGGGTACATGGGGGCCTAACCAGAGTCAAGACTGACCAAACAGGACACCATGGAATTAAAAGCCAATTACGGACAACACAGTGGGATGCGTGACCACATCGAGTCTCTAACAAGGCGCACAGACGTTTATTGATGAGTACTAACCTCGCACTACACTACCGTCAGACGTGCTCAACAAGCGATCTCAAGTAAAGATAGACCATCTACTGCACAACAAGGTAGAGCTGTGACGACGATTACGAAAAGCCGAGGTGGACGGCTGTGTCGAGGGAAGAATAGTTGGGGCGGCAGAAGCGAAAACTGACAATTTGACAGCAAAGCGGACATTTTTGCTACACACCTGATGTGGACATTCTTAGTGTGGACATTCTTATGTTCTCATGTAGTAGTTAAGAAACAACACATTCTTCAAACCATTGCTATTTACACTGAAGATTCTTTTTGGAGCGGATTTTGTCTCAATCTTTCCCGTAAATAATCTACTCCATTTTGTGACAGATAATGACATTCTAAAATGCATCCGATTTGAGAAAATTGAAATGTTCTAATTCGTGAAACCTTGTGTGGACGTGTGTAAGTCTACATAACGTCTCAAGAACCAACATTGCAAGTTGACATCTTTTGATCTCGGGTTCACATAGGCCTAGCGTACGTAACGCACTCACCCCACACACATACACCCACACATACTTGTACTCCACAGCCTTCGGTGGCGGAGGTAACTAATATCGGATGTTTGGTAACCACACCAACCCCAAATCAAGTAAGTTTTTAAAGGTTAATGTTGTAATAGGGCACTTACCAATGGTGTACACCTCCTTTAAGAAATAAATTATGTTGGGTAATCATTTTACTACTCATCTTATGTCACAACTCTTCAAAGATGATGTATATTTGTAATTGCATTGTAGGTACATGTATCTCGGTACATAATTTGTTTTGTTTTCCCTATGCTATCATTGTATGGTTATTGTTTGTAGGCTAATGTTTTTTCTTTGTTTCGCGCGCCTTGGAGCGCCCAGCAGGAAGTGGATATGTGCGCGCTAAAAATCTGTGTTATTATTATTACTTTCACCGTTTGATAACAGTCAAGAAGAAATATGGCAAGGGATGTTTGATACAATCGTTAACATTAACACAAAGAATGTGGTCATGAGTTCTTATGTAGAATTGTGATTAATGGTTTTCCAAAGTTTCCGGACAGGAACGAAAAGTAGGACTTCCAATTCAGTAAATAAAGAAATTGTCATACCAAACCTATTTGTAATTTTGTATAACATATGGCAAGCAGATCTCACTTTACTACGAGCCTACCGGAGAACGGATGTCATTTCAGTCAAGACATTTTTCTTCCAAATTTGTTTAAAAGATCATTCACTGGAGGAAACATGACGTCCAAAGATTTGATGTGCCGCCGTCTTTAATTTCTACGCATTGACAATTACCGCCGTTAAATGTACCCATCATTCACCGAAGGTTGGAAGAGGCTTGGGCTGCTATGTCGAGACGTTGACCACTACGTGTGTGCTCAGCTTCATCGAAACATGGATGAAAAGGGTGAGTTTAGAATTTAGAAAGAAATATGAGATAAGAGATTTAAAGTCGGTTGGTGTTGGATTTCTTAACGAATGAAATTATAGTATTACATTTTGTTTCTCGTCGATTATTTTGGGTCCCCACTTTTCAGGAGGGTCCTCGAAAGCGCATTGTACAAATCCAATAGAAGATGAAGTCCCATAATAATCGAAAAACTATAGAAGGGAGCATGATAATATATGTAAACATCGGGTTTTGGTGTGTGCGTGCAGTGCCTAGTGCGCCCACCGCCCACCCACCACCACTCCCACTCCACCACCCACCACCACCCACCCAATTGATAAGATATGTCCTCATTTGCCTTCACAGTGAGTAGAACACTACGTGTGCCTCGGTTGTTGTCGGAACAATATGGGAGAACAATAGGAGGTCCTCGGTATACACCATGAACAAACGTGTCCGGGGGTGTGTGTTAGTGTGTATTTGTCATTTTTAAACGAGGTGTATGGGGTTGAGCACTAGCAGCAAACCTAACATGTAGGTAATAGATCTACCGTTTGTATTTGGGGTTTTCGTCCGCTGTATAACACTGGTATTCTGTGATTTTGGTTCTTGGACTCGAAGTCAAGTCTGGAATGAGATTTTAAAATGGTACACACACCTGTCAAGGGTAAGATCTAGGAGTGACGATATTGAAAATGATGCTAACATTTTAACATTTTATTTTGGTGCTGACCAACTTCTTGAAGCCAACTTTGATTTATCCCCTCATTATAGGGTGCCAATGATCCCTCAAACGACGCATTATAATAATAGTGTGGTCCGGGGAACCTGTGGCGCCGCCGTGATTTGGACTTTTCAGCCTACACATAGTCTTGGTTCAAGACTGTATGGCCTTTGATGTACGATCCGACGGCGCTACACGAACCGCTATCACATACGAACCGCTTATCACACACACGAACCGCTATCACACACGAAACCGCTAGAGAATCCTCCCCCCTCCCCAAAAACGGGAGAAACCATCACGCAAGCATCAATTTGAAAAAAGCTGAAGGCGGCTCACATTTTTGGTGAGCACGCGCATAAACAACAGACTGCCGTGTGTTCACTGCACCGCATCTCTATCACCGATTACTGCCTATAAAAGTTTAAGTAACCGGGCCACCATGTTGGTTCTTCCTAAGAGTCAAGAGTCAAATGTCATATTAGCATTCAGACAATATCAACAACCGGTTCAACAGCACTCGGCATTGTCGTCGGTCGGCAGCAAGTAAACATGTCCGGCTGTCACGCATATGCGCTTTCTTGGGGGAACAAAGATGAAGCGAACTATTGAGCCAATCAGCGCGATTCCTATTCAGTTAGTATAGTGAGATAATTGATCCTTTGACCCTTTGGGGAACCAACATGGCGGCCGGTTGCTTACTTACCAGTGGTTCATTGATTCATAACGTTGTTTATGCGCGTGCGCACCAAACGTGTGGGCCACCTCATGCATTATTTTTACCAACTTCTGTACTTTTACCAACCTTCGTACACATAATGATGATTGATTGATGGCAAGCTTCTGTTACGCAATCAGGGAAGGGTCGTTTTTAAATCTGATTTAAAATTGTTTTTTATTCATATCAACTGGATAAAATAACAATCACAACTAAATTAAGACAAAAACACACTCATATAAATATTCACAGTGAAACATACCTGTGTGTAAAATGTTTCTGTCTAATTAAATTTGTAGGTATCCAATAAATGAATAAACTGTGTGTTTAAAGTGGTTTTGTAAAAATACTATAAACAATTTTTATTTAATGGTCAATCTATTGAAATTTATATCCTCACAGGTTTGTTTCCATATGTAAATTTTCTTCATATACTTGTCGCACCTTTGACAGAATCATCAAAGATTTGGCTTGGAGCCTAGCCCTGAACTTATTAAGGCGGTAGTTGAGGGACACGGGATGCCAGGAAGTCAAGTCAACCACCTAGGTAACGATATAGACAGTTGTGTCCGTGTTCATAATAATTTTACAGCATTGACACTTTATTACCATCATCACCATCACCATCACCATCACCATCACAATCACCATCACCATCACTCATCACCGGCACCAGTTACGTTTCCCCAGCCATCAGTCATCAATCCTGGAATCCTGAATCTCCAGCCACCGAATTTCCAGTCACCACCGAATCTCCAGTCACCACCGAATTCCAGTCACCACCGAATCTCCAGTCACCAACCAATCGACGTGCCACTCAACCAATCGACGTGCCACCAACCAATCGACGTGCCACCAACCAATCTGACGTCACCAACCACCGACGTGCCACCAACTGCTCAATCCGTTTTATCACAATCATCCATCAACAATCTTCTAGTCACAAATCATCATTCTTATATAGTTAATCACCAATTGATAACAATCCTAAATCATTACTCCCTCAGTAATCACTAATCCCTCAAATCAGTAATCTTGTAATTACTCTTTAATAATCTTTTAATTTAAATCACATATGGTCAATCCTCAAGTATCAATCACCAATCCTCAATCACCGAACCTCAATCAACAACTTTCTCTCTCACAAATCATAAAGTTTCATATAACATAATCCTCTGTTATCAAACTCATACCAATATTCAATCTATAATCAATAATCCCCAACCCTAATTCCTCAATACTGGAATAACTAGAACCTAAACTCATCAATCAGTGAACCCCAATCACCACCACTTAATCCTTAATCATGAATCCTCAATCACTTATCGTCAAATCATAACCTATCATCAATATCAGTTACCAATTATCAATAACCAATCGCAGTCGCCATCCTCAACCATCAATCATAACCGATGCTCAAACCTCAATCAACATGCTTTTAATTATCAATCATATCATCAATCTTTAACTCCTTAATCCTCAATTACAAATAGCTCCAAATATTCAAATAACTCTATCACTAAATCCCAAATCCACAATTTATCACCATGAATCTTTAATTACCAATCATCAACTGTAGTAATCAATTGTAAAGTTCCAGTCATCACTCATCCAATCAATTAACAATCATCAATCTTTGATCACCAATCCTAAAATACTCAAATATCCGCAATATTCAAATAATTCTGTAATCACTAAACTTCTAATCCCAATCCTAAATACATGTATTCAAATAACCTCAATATTCAAATAACTTGAGCATACTAAACCATCTATACTATTTTCAGTTATGAATCTGTAATTACCAATCACCAATCCATTGTAACAACTCTCCTTACTTTTGTATTTTAACGTTACAGGTTATGAAGAAATTGCAACATTGGATGGAGAACGGATTATCCCTGATTTACCACCGAAACTGGACTCCTTTTTGTTCATCATCAGTGCATATACGGCATAAATTAACCATTTAAATGCAGCACGCGTTATAATATTTAATATAGTTTATATTATGTTTTTTCGGGTTATTACCAATAGTGTAAACCCCTCTTTACCCTGAAATATAATCTCCAATTCATTATTTTGTCATTTGTATAAAATTACTTTTTTTATTTATTATTCTTTATTGCAGGCAAGCGTCTCTGAAAGTCCGAGATTAGCAACATGAGTGAACTTGAGAAGACCTGGCAGAAATGGGCAGGCAGGCACGCTATAAGAGATTCGGCACCTTCCTGGGTAACCTTGGGTAAAAGCAGGTTCGTACAAGCGGTTCACTCCTGGGTGAACCCTTTAAGGCAGTGATATATACCGTTAGGGTGTGTGAGCTGCTTGGTTTTGAAGGAAGATTCAAAGGCCGGTCTTCTGATTTTGTTAACATCATCCGAAATTTGGAGGCACCTGAAGGTTACTACGGTTAACAGTGCCCTGTACTGTCTCGAAGAGGACCCCATCAGTTTGCCTGCGAAATCGAGCCATAAGAAACCTTAAAATATACGCCAGATCATTTTACCACCATAATAGAGTGCAATTTATAAAATGTGAGGCTGCCACTAGACGTACGTGCATATAAATTCGAGTGTCGAGCTTACTTTCTACATTTGTTACTCGATCAACGCAGGAACATATTTTTTTAATGTAAGGGTTATGTGTTTTAGTAAACTCTGACACTCGAGGGCAATTTCATTTCAAGATCGTTTAGAACAAAATTGCACAAGATAAGCATAAAGCTGCCTTGTCACACGGGGCAATTTTCGCAGGACAACCACAGGGCAACTTTTGTTGACCCAATTTATGTAACACACGGCAATTTAAATGCAACGTGCACGCAACTCAAAAGTGCAGGAATGACGACGGCCACAGAGCATACTTGCCGAAATGTTGAGAATAAACCGGCTCTTCTCAGAGCCACACCCTAATTTAGAGATTTGTTACATGGTGCTCCAAAACGTTCCCTAATTGAAATAAAAGGAAGTTTAGGTTTAACAATAATTTGTTTGAAAGGCACAACATTGGGGTTTTGCTTAAATGTATTATTTGATTTAAACCCTCAAGAACCAAGAAATATATCATAACAAATTAGAACGTTTTATCAACATTATAAAAGGAACTGACGTTTTTGGAAATGGCGTAAGACACAATATTTTGGTTTGTTTCCGGACAGGAACACTTTTGGGTTAAGATTAAAATGAGGCACAAAATGATGTCCCAGGATGGTTGATGCAATACCAACTTTGCACAATGTAAATTCTTGTAGGTAATAAATTGCTGTTTTGATAATCTACACCTTGCTCAATAAACTTAATTTCACACAGTATTTGAAACAACACTTGCTGGATTTCTAATTTAGCATGCTCCCTTGCATATGATGTTACATTTCTCAAGGAGGTCAAATGTGTTGGAGAAAAAATCTTCCGTCAGTAGGTTTTAACCCAGGTACCTGAGGGCCCTTTCATCAGCGTCTGCTCGACGATCAGACCTTTGTCTTTTGTGTGACCCTTTTCGATTTCTTGTTTTTGGTAGTATAAATAACAAATGAGTGAATCAAATAATTATCAATTAATGATCATCACATGGTTTTCTTTGCTGATGATGGACAATGACTAGCATGAATCACAATGCTAATAAATATTGAAAGGAATCACAAACAAACAGCTAGACTGACAAGGAGACAGGCATTAGGTCAACAACTTTAGCTAATGTAAGTGAAATGTACTAAACTGAAAATATTTATTAATTCAATTTTGTAAAACGTATAGAAGTTCAAACTATGGAGATCCCCGTTCAACTGAGGCAAAAATGGCTGGTCGAGAAAAGTTGCGTTAGGGAAAATTAGAGCGCCATCACTGATACGCAATTTGATTGAGGGTTGCCTGAATGATTGCTCAAATGCTTATCCATGGAAAAATCAGAGTTGCCTGCATTGCTTGGAGAGACTGTGGTATATACACAAGGCAACTTCCGAGCAATCTGATTGACAATTTGTTATTCAGACAATTATCCGTGTGACATGTTCAAGCATAAACATCTGGGCCAGCTTGATGAGAATAACATTACTAATACATGTAATCCAAAATATAGTTGGGGATTAATGTGCACAAACTATGTATTTGTTCAAAGGGATTTGTAAATTGTATATAATAAATTAACCAATTATTAACGATTTATTATCTATGGACTTAATAAATGATTTCTGTTCTGAAGTGCTTTCATCTGACGGAAATAAATTGTTATATCACATTGCAAACATGAAACATTAAATGATATTAAAGTTTTATGGTATTCAAAACTTTTCCGAGGGTTAAAAATGAACGTATGTCACCAAATACCAATATTGGTAATACCCACTGAAAGATGCATATTATGTCCCCCAACCGTTTCATTTTACACGACTGTTCTAAAATGTTCGGTCAAAAAACAGTATATTCTCATAATTTCCTATAATATACCATCGAGGCCTAAAATCAAATATTTCGTAATTGTTCAAATGTTTTGAAGATTTTAATCAAAGTGCATTGGCTACCAAAATGTACAATAAAGGCAAGATAAACACATCTACCTACTATTAGCATGTCATAAATTGGCAACTAAATTGAAAAAACCACAAAACCAGATATTGCGTATTTGATTGCCAGAACGTAATGGAAGTAACATGATTCAATTTGTCCAGTCCCAGCGTTTGCGTTTAACAGGAAACCAAGACACGTATTCAAATGTCACCAGAATAAACTTCCAATATTTAAGTTGAAATTAACTGTTTAAAACAAAATCATTATCGTTGATTTTGGTATGAAGGGGTCCCCAAAATACTTTCAGCGTAATCGGTCAAAGGTTTTTGAGATATAAAATGCCCCTCCCTCAATGGCAGGCTCGATAGGGTTTCCCCTTTAGGATTTCCTTGATTATTTCAGTGAAATATTTAAATCAAATGCATGCTTCTATAGTCCATGTAGTATAACCTCTTGTCAAAAGAAATTTAAGATTCAATATTAAAGTTTGATGCAAATATCTCTGGTTAGATAATTGACTTAATAAGGTATATGATACATCAGGGAAGGGCAGAAGAGTCTTCGCATGGAGTTACATTCGGGATAAATCTTAATCCAAAAACTCAACCATGAAAAGAATCCATCCTCAGGTAGAAAAGACCTTAAAGCGCAATTTAACTGATTTTGTAAATTAAAGAAAGCGCATTTGGCCTGCTAAATGGAAGTTTACATAAAAAGTGAGCACTATATTTATAATACTCATTTTGAAAAGGGAAAATGTGGGGGAAATGCCTATTGTGGTCTGAAGATTTTCCTTAATAGTATCTAATATCATCAAACATATCGATCATCCACCCCAGTAAACGGAAAAAGAACACTTATAGGGACAGTATTGCCGTGATCCACAGGGTAAGGGATCGCACTATACTTTAGACACTTAACTCAGTGACTAAAAATAATACTCCCACATGAGCAAGGTCATATATTGCTGCTGCAATGCGCCAGTAATTATTGAGTCAAGGAAATTAGGAGAATTGATTCCATGCCCTGCCAACACCCGTCTCTGATCGTGACTAGTTTGGTTCCCTTTTAAATGTTAGAGCTGCTGATGAGAATACAAGAGCCTTAGACTTGATGGATCACATGTATCACCAGGACCAGATAATAGGTGGACCGAACACACATCATGAATACAGATTCCATTGTCAATTCTGTGTTCAAAAACCACCATATGTATTTCCATTTTCCACATGTTACAACTTGAACAAAATGCTGACGAGCAGCACGAAACGCATCGCAAGGTGTGAATACTGAAAACAAGATGAGATTGAATGTTTCGTTTGTGCCCACTGCCAATCCAACACTGCTGGTACACTCAAATTCGTTTCATAAAGATCCGGTGAAGGAAGCTCAGCATCATAAGACCACACAGGCCAACACATGCATGCATGTACACATTACATGTATAATTATGTACATTACGTTACACACGTATTTGTGTACATCGTGCATGCCCTGCTGCAAATGTTTATGGATGTTAACGTTTTGTTTTTTAGAGATAAATTGTGACTGCAGTTATGTACCAAGTTAGCCTTTTGTTTCTATTGGGGTTATTTATTCTGGACTTGCTCAATGATCGTAGTACACTGTAAAATGGTATTTAGAATTTAAAAACACATTTCTGGACACTTAGTACACCACTTGTTCAAATTGAGCCTAAAACATATTTAGATTGTGATTTTCAAATTTTTGAATGTTAAATATTTTGAACGGGTGTCAAAAAAGCTAAGCATCGCTAGCTTTGTGACATGTATAGAGTAATGGTAGCTTACATTTAAACGTGCATTCCCTAAATGTTTATCCGTGTGTTTTAAATTCTAAACACCATTTTTACAGTGTTGATGGAAGAGATGTATGGTATTTTTTTTTCCCCAATCACCATCATCTGAAGGAAAACACGTAACTACCAAATTGCAAGTGGCAAACATTTTATAGTGTTAGTAATTGGGTGGGGGTGCAGTAGTGGAACTGTGGGGAGTATGTACGACCCCACTGTTACCCATGCCTTCCCTCCCTATACCTCCTCACCACCCCTGTTACAATCAATTGAGTTTAATATTTCCTTTTTTTTTTAAAGAAAATACCCCAAACCTTTTTTTTTCCAATTTTTTAATCACCTCAGTACGGGGCTTTGGGAAAAAAAAAAAATAAAAAGGTTTGAAAATCAAAAACTTACCGTCGGGAATAATTTTTCGTTCCCAAAAAGAATTTTATTATCTTATTTTATCATTATTTTTTTTTGGTTGGGGAAACCATTAACCTAATATTCTCCTTCTGCGCCCCATCACTTTTCTGCCACTTTTGATTTTTTTTTTCATTAACGATCATGAATACATATTTTGTTTTGTGTTTTTTTTAAAACCATTAACCAAAAAGCTCTCTAAAAAATAATTTTCTCCTCGTTTGTTGTAGGGCGATTTTTTCTTTAATTTTTAGAAAATTCTAAAACTAAGTGTATTTTATAATTATGCCAAAACCCCACATCCATGGTAGGGGAAAACATTGTTTCAATAAATAATACGTAATTTTTTGTTAATTTTAAATGGAGCCAGTGGCGTAGCCAGTTGGGAGCAAAGTGCCCCACAGAAATGTTCAGGGATAAAATTTGGCAAAAGACAGAACAAACTGGAACAGAAAAATAACCATTTATTTATACTTGGTACTTGTTTTATACGATGCGATCTGCTTTCATTATTTTGTATTGAGATACAGGCATGTACCTACATGTACTAGTATTTATGAGTAAACGTTTGATATTGTTAATATACTGTTATTTTTAACACAACCAAGAAAGTGATCATAATGTATAAGGTATACCAGCAGGATTTTTACATAAGTTCTTTTGGATTGTTTGTAAACAGAATATTGTTCGTTTTTGGCAAATCATATTTACACACGGTTTAGTTGTCCAATGCTGAAACGTAAAACCATGAGTAAAATATCACTTTGTATTGGATTGTAAAGAAGGAACTGTATTAGTATAATTATAACAATGATTTGATTTTGCATCTGACTGGCTGATATTTTGGTGGGCGGGATGTTGTGATTAGTTACTATTTCATTACAATTCCTGCAGTTACACTGAAGAGTAGGGCCTACATGATGTAATAAAAGGTCATATCAGTACAAGTGTTATTAACCCCTTTCGATCCACGGGCTCAAAAAGAGCCTTTGTTGTGATACGCTTCCTTCCCGTGGGCTCTAAAGGTCCCGGAATCGGCATGCCCTTGACGACCACGGCGACTTAAATCACCACCGGAAAATGCTTGAGTTGTTTTGGGGTTGGCGCCCTCTATTGACAGAATGCAGTGTATAAAGTTTATGAAAGAAAATGCGTCACTTTCGGTTTTGGTGTAGCGTCCTCCTTCCACAACGGTCAGTTGAATTTGTTGCAATCATGATGAAACGGACATAAATGATGGCATTTTGGCTGAATTTTGGCAGACAGTGGCTCAGAATCAGATGACAAAGTAATGGATGACGACGACGTTGAACTTGAAGAGGTAGGCCAAAATCACAGTAAAATGAATAACTAATATAATAACAGTTAACGTTATCCCTGGCCCAATGGCAATGCAAATTAACGTAATTCACTTATTTTCCTAGGCTATAGCGTAAATAGCGTTAGAACTGTTGGAGTTAGTAATGTAAATTTAAAATGGATCCCTTTAATAGGATTGACAAATCCCCCCTGGACTGGGTCAAAAACGTCAAGTGAAATGTACAATTAGTAGTTTGTTGGGGTAATATTTGTATTCATTGAAACAGCAAGTTGATGTATAGATATAGCATAGAAATTTTAACATTTACCCATAGCCGGTCGTGCTGTTTAGCGTTAACAGGCTGAAAATGCACTCTTAGTCTCAAGCTTCCAAAAGAATAGCCTTGTATTCAAAAGGGCCCCTCATAAGTCGTATTATGCAAAAAGTTGGGGAATTCACATTCACAATCCCACATTAAAACGAAAATTTATCGATAACGAGTTTTGGAGTGGATGGAATCTGCCATATTTTTTTCTCAGCACAATATTCATTTTGCGATGACCCCTGTGCCTTTTGCACATGCAGCAAAGTAGCATTGAGATATTATTTACAAATGTATGATCGAGATTAATCCTCCTTTGCCTTTTTTTTTCTGTTGCAGCCGACCTACAGGTGATAGCCGACCGAGATCAAGGAGGACGACAGGAAAGTTAGATTTCCGATCTGGTTGGGAACGACGAGACCATTACGAGTGTGGGACTGTGCAGTTCACTGGAAATTCTGGCCCACCGGCGACTTTGCCACACTGTCGGCATGAGATCTTCAAGCTGTATTTTTGTCAACTTGTGTGGAATATGCTCGTCGAGACTAATCGCTATCGCAGCAAACAATAGAATAAATTTCCCTGATGAACAATTCTCCTGGCACCAACCAACATTCCAGAAATGATGGCATTTGTGGCACTTCTCATTGCTATGGGCATAAACAAATCCTCTCAATACAAGATGTACTGGTCGACATCTGAAATTCTTCACATCCCATTCTATCCGTCGATCATGTCCCGTAATCGGTTCAGTTCAATTCTTCGATTCCTCCACATCTCAAATAACCAAATTCCTCGTAGAGCCTTACAAACAGGACAACTTTCCCAAAATTCGGCCCTTGATAGAAGTCCTCGTCCAAGTTTCTCAACCTGTATAACCCTGCGCAGAATCTGTCTCCAGACGAGGTATGTTGAAATTCAAGGGACGCTTGAGTTTTGTTCAGTACATGCCTAACAAACCTATCAAACGGGGTATTAAAGCTTCTCCTGAACGGTCCAAAACAGGATACACGTGTGTTGGAACTTGACAGGGCCGACGACACCCAAACTGTTTGTGATGCAGACGTAGATTTCAATTCATCAGACTGCCATCCACCAAACCCAACAGTTGCAGGAAAAGTCGTCATTGATCTGTCCAAGGACACGTAATATATTGTGATAATTACTATACTAGCCCAGCTCTTGTAGCTAAACTTACTAAACTAGGATTCGGATGTTGTGGGAAATGTTCGTTACACACACAGGAATACCCAGGCCGCAAACCCAAAAACCATAAAATGGGAAAAGGGGATGACCCATTTTTGGGGTGAAAGGTGGGCAATTGTGTATCGTTTGGCAAGACAAAAATCTGTAACACTTTTAACTAATGTACAACACTGATTTGTCCAAAAGCAAATTCGGTGTAATAAAAGCAAGTGGATTTTGTGATGTTATGAAGCATTGTATTGAAGATTACAACAAAAACATGGGTGGAACTGATCTTGCCAACCAATGTTTTCAGTACTACAATCATACACCAGAAGCTTGAAATGGTGGAAAAGGTTTTTCCATATGCTGAATATCTGTATTGTCAAAAGCTGAGTAATATTCACCAGCATAGCAGGAACAAAAATGTCAGTAATCTTGATTTTTTGTATAGGGGTTGTACAGGGCTTGCTGTTGGGTTGGGAACGTAACGCAACAAGTCAATTGAGATACATATTCCCATTGAGTTGACAGGCAACAGCACTATCCTGGCAAAACCCCAATGGAAAGAAACGCGACTGCATTGTTTGCAGTAACCGAAAATTGGCAGGCGAAACAAACAAAGATGATCTGTAAACAATGTACACCCTATGTGCATAGTTCCTTGCTTTGAGAAATACCACATCACTTGATTGTAAATCTATACTATTTGCCTTCAAACCCCCCCCCCCCACGTTCAATGTTGGGAATGGTCGGACAAGCCGCAGATTACAGTCCAAACCAACATTGAATTGGAAGATGAAATGAATTTACACTGAATACAAGTAAATGGTTCATTTCAAGTAGATAACCAAAACAAATCCCCCAAAATCTCATCCGTTGTTTTCACATGGAAAAAATCTTATACCTGTACCGTATTGCTGAAATATCACCCATTTGTATTACTTTACTTTGTGTAAATACTGATCCAAATATTTAATTGTTTTTCTTTTACATAAAATATGCACATTTGTCCAAACCAACATTGAATTGGGGTGTTACATGGATTGTGATGTATTTACACTGAATACAAGTAAATGGTTCATTTCAAGTAGATAACCCAAAAATCCCCAAAATCTCATCAAGTTGTTTTTTACATGGAAAAAAATCTTATACCTATACCGTATTTGCATGAAATATCACCCATTTGTATTACTTTACTTTAGTGTAAATACTGATCCAAATATTTAGCTTTTGCACAATGTTTTCCTCTCTTTTGTATACTCATTTTACATACAATGAGAAAGTTAAAACAATGTCTATTCCTGCCGTGTGAGGGCGCACTTCAATGAAATTGTGAAAAATCCACTGGTGCTGAAGTGACATTGGGCTCCAATTACTGTGGTAAGAAGGTAATCTCTGCCATAACTGGCTGGTAATGAAAGGTTAAACTAAATCCTTAAACTAAAATGAGGACAAAAATGGCTTTTCCCGCCACACTAAGAAGGCTGGCTACAGCGCCCTGGAGCCTTCAAAGCCTTGCGGAAAACACAACTAGGGACTGAAAACATTTGTAAAAAAAATATCGATCTTGGGGGAATTTCTCAGACCTTTAAAAAAACATTGATGAGAATAAAAAATTAAGCACTTTTTCTTATCATTTTATTTTTTGCTTTGGGCATCGAGGCCAAAACCAAACTCCAGAAGGACAAACCCGCTCAGATCCCAAACCCGGGGAACGGAGTGGGGATCACCAAAATTGGACGAACCCCCTTTGTTTGTATGTATATATATATATATATATATATATATATATATATATATAATAAAAATAATAAATAATTTAATATACCCCGGGGTTGGGAAAAAATTTTTTTATAAAAATTTTTTTCATTTTTATGAGGTAGGGGTAACTTTCCGATACCATCCTATTCGGATCCCACTCACACAATTTTCTTGAAAATGGGAAATCAAATTCCCAAAAGCAGGGTTTTTGGGAAAAATGGGAATGGGGAAACTCCCGAGGAAAGGGTATAAAAAGAAAACGTGGTTTAAAGGGCACACATTTAAATAATTTAAAAAAAAATATCTTATTCACGATAATGATTTTGATAAATCATTAACCCCTTTTGGGGGGCCCCCAAAACCCAATGTCCTCGAGATATCGGTGAGTTACAGGACGTATCACCCAAAACAACATTCTGCCTGAACTTTGGAAAAGCTTTCAAAAATGCACGTCCTGTGCTTTTTTGGGAGAGGGGAATGGGAAGGGGTTGGTGCCTAAAGGTTTGTCTTATAAAAAAAATTTTAAAATGGACCGCCTACCAACTGAGCTAACCAGCCCTTATGTTGGGGGGGCGGTCCATAATATTTTTCTATGGGCCGGTCAAAGGCAACATATCTGCCAGTAGCCAGGGTCAAGCCCGCTAATGCAAACAACCCGGGAACGGAACAGGGGC
>CM055819.1:43973438-44080308 GCA_029582265.1 Zoroaster sp. YZ-2022
TTGTTTTGCTTTTTCGCCTTACTTCTAACTCCAATGATACAGAAAACACGTCCATACTGGAATGGCAAAAATAACATGTCTAATGGATAATACAGAACAACACTTGTACAAATTGTGTGTATTTGTGTGTAATTTTCAGATGATACAATTTGAGTTGTAATGTCAGTACTAGCCTTATTAAATAATAAATAATAATAATAATTTTGGGAAGGGGTTATTATTTTGTATGTGGCCATAACTGGAACAGTTTATTAGCAAGTAGGAACTGCTCAGAATATCCTATGTGCAGATGGTAATTCACAAAAGGCATGGAAAAACATTGTATTTGACATTGACAAGGGAGAGTAGGGAGGATTTCTCATAACAGAATATTATGAAGGTTTCAGCATGGCAGTCGTGACTACTTCAACATAGGCTACATTATTTTAGGCCTGTAGGCTCCAATTCCTTATTAATGAATCAGTAACTAATTTTGTTAGAAATATTGAATGAAATTAAATGAAATCAAAGACAGTAACAGAAATAATATAAAACTGTTATTTTTAGATGAGCTGATGGCCATCAAACCAAATTTAGCCGGAGTATGAGACTTAAGGCCAACTGCAAGAAAATGCTGGGTTGTTTTTCCACATGTAGCACAAGCGCTGTGTTTATAGAAAATGGAATTTACTTGAAAAATAAACATTAGGTGATTGTTTTTTATCACTCTATTATGATTCCTCAATGGCAAATGTAATCAAATTACTAGTTTTTAGTTTTCAAATCAGTGTGAAATAGTGTAAATACATTTTTAATCGAATTAAAATAATAAGCAAATAATTATTCTCAACATCCATCTCACGAGAGGGCGCTAAGATTTAATAGACTCACACAAGTCATACACCACTGATTCACTTGCGTATCATCTGAAATACCTCATTATTGGTATATTTTCCCCAAAGACAGGTCTGTATTTTACTCAAATCAAACTTCTCTCCTAATATTAAGTTGCCTTGCACGGTTGGGAGTTACAATTAAACTAATTATATTCTGTTCGTTGCAAATCTACAAACAACTGGACTTGTGTTTAGTATATGGTTCTTCGAGGCGAGGAAGTATCAAACAAAAATAATACACAACAGTGGCATTGTGCCGAAAACTACTATTAAATTTGGACCCTATCCACTCATAAAACAAAACAAAGATCGCTGCCTTGACGGACATCTCATATGCATAAGCGATTCTGATCACATTACTACAACAGAATAGGATGCACTGTATCAATTTTATAAAACTGTTTACTGTGCTTAAATTATATAAGACTTAAACACTATTTTGCAAAAAAAAAAATATTTTAAAGGGGGACTGACATCCTTTACTTAAAATAGTGAATATTAGGCATTTTGCCATCAAGTTCAAGTCACCAATATCAAGTCCAATTCCCAAGTCACAAGTCCGAGTCTGAGTCATTGTTAATCTTGATTCGAGTCTGAGTCACCAAAAATGTTACTCAAATCAGACTTGAGTCCGAGTCATGATTCATACTAGTCTGGCCATCTGTGAATAAAGAAAATTGTTTCAACTGGCACCACAGTTTTAATGTATACAAATTTTACTTACATGTTTTCATATTGTGTAATGAGACAGCTTATTCACAAGATGAAGACGCTTCAGGTCAGATAGAAAATTGGAAGTCATACACGCTACATTGCTGTAATTTGCCCTGGATCATAGGCTTTAAAGGGGCAATATTGTCATGATCAACAGGACATGGAATCAGAGTGCTAGTTATAGACTAAACTCAGTGACTGAATATAATTCCCCACATGATAAGGTCATATTACCATTATTGTTGCATAAATGAGCCAGTAATTTTCAGTCACTGTGTTCATCTTAAACTAGGACACTAATTCCATTCCAAGAAAGTAAATTCTGTTGTGATCGTGACGATATTGTCCCATTAACTGCAGAACATTTAGCTAGTATGTCTCTTGAGATTAGCTGCAATAACTGTATCTCATAGGTCTTGTCATTGGGTCGAATTAGACCTAAGAGCTACAGACTTTGAATTGATAAGTTTGGGTGACCCTCAGGGGAATTTTGGCCCTATTTCAATATCTCAAAAAATACTACCTTAATTAGAATTCCCTTTATAAAGAATGGACCAGTAATAAGTCAGCATTAAATGAAGTTCCATGCCTTCGTGCGGTAAAGCCAAAAGATTGATGTGTACTATTCCATACGTACTTTCATATAGATTCCAGACTGTGGCTAACTTGGCGGGACACATGACGTCACAACCGAGACCCCAGAAAGGTCCAGGGCTGCGTTCCGTTTGCGCGAACGTTGCAAACGTTCGGCAACGTTTGCAAACAATTTCGAGTGGAACCAATTGGCGAACGTTAGCAACAGACGGCGAATGTAGGTTTGAGGTGTTAGCGGGTGTGCAAACGTTGCGCTCACAATCGGTTCCACTTTGACCCATCCGTCACCCAAACGTTCGCGTGAACGTTTGCGATACATTCGCGTAAGCGGGACGGAGCCCTGGATTGTACGATATGTTGTGCATAAGGTATGAATATGCAATAATTTTTTAGTAAACGTCTGTTTGATGGCGGTACGCGCTTCATGTTGTAGACAAACGTTGTGCCTCAGTTTCATTCACTCCGACGTGGAGTATTATACAACACGAACTGAAGTACGTACGTAAGTACTACTGTTTACCAAGTTAATGATTAACAAATGACGTTAGTATATAGTGTTAACGTTAACGGATAATACGTACTAAAGTAGGCCTACTGCACAGTAAAAATCTACTGAATTCTGATCATCGCATGTGGCTCTCAACATGAATCAACTGCCGCCAATAAAACAAAAACAAAATGACTAACATTGTCTTATGTTATTTCCTAACGTTTGAGGTTGTATCCCTAACGGCTGGCCAGCCATACGATCGACGCTTGTGACATTTAGCTCATCAACAACGCGCACACTCCCGCACACACAAAATACATTTTTATTGGTCGACGCACCGGAACATTTCATATGGTTATGCAGACCCATAAACTAAATCCCAGACAGTTGTACTGTACACAAAATCTAAACCAGTTTAGAAGTTTATAAACTGGTAACAGTATAACAATACGAATAAACTAAAATGGCAACTGTTGTATCGTTACGTGCTATGCGTATTGAGTTCGTGTTGTGCACGACTTACGTAATAAACTTGTACTTAAGACTTGTAGCTTTGAATGGTGAAGAGTGTTGACATTAAAAACTTCAAAATTAAAGCATGGCACAAAGTGCCAAGTAAACCGGGAAATTTGGTCTGGTTTCAATAACCGCGTATACATGTATCACGTATTTCACTGGTTGGCAATAAAAAAGCGCGTCACCTCAATGATTTTGAAGATGACCTATAACCAGAAACCGGAGACTTTTTTTGGCCTAATACGTGGAACCAGTCGACGCCGATGTCAGTTGTAATATTACTACTGGAAATACGTGCAACTGGGTTGTTTTCTTTTATGAAAACCTTGTCAAAAATAATAATCTACCATTGTTTGGTAACTGCGCTCTTGCACAGCAACAACTTTTCACGGAATTTAATTATCCAATGTCTCTTCATGTGTGTTTCGTGGAATGAATACTTTGCCACCCACTACTCAAGTTGATAACTCATTTGTCACTACAGTGGACAATGGCCAGGGGTTTTTGTAATAGGAAGTGTGTAGGAACAACAAATAATAGACGGAAGATTTTGTAATTTAAAAATGAGCAACGGTGTATCTAGTCTATGCATGGAACAACAACATGGGTAATGTTGGCAAAACTGTTTCTACGAGTATGACCACTTTCTGTAAATCATACATTTCAGTGAAACAACTCATCTATGAACATGTTGATGATGTACTCAGATATTTCGTATTCGTTCTAACATTGAATTCTCGTCTCATGATGTCAAAGTTGGGAAATTATTGTACTGAAATTATTTCAATTATAGCACCTCAGACAGGACGATTTCAAGGGATGTTTCAGATAATATCAATAACTGTATAGCAAATAAGTTTTATTTGATACGGTGTTCATTTATTTCTTTTGAGTAGTGTATATGAGATTTACCCATATAAATAACATGTTCTTTGTCATAGTATAATATATGATGAGATTGGAATATATCAATCATAAACAAGACACGGACTCACTACGAAACTTGGACAACTGAGGGTCTCAAACAAGACACAGACTCACTACAAGACTTGGACAACTGAGGGTCTCATAAACAAGACACGGACTCACTACGAGACTTGGACAACTGAGGGTCTCATAAACAAGACACGGACTCACTACGAGACTTGGACAAATGAGGGTCTCATAAATAAGACACGGACTCACTACGAGACTTGGACAGCTGAGGGTCTCATAAACAAAACACGGACTCACTACGAAACTTGGACAACTGAGGGTCTCAAACAAGACACGGACTCACTACGAGACTTGGACAGCTGAGGGTCTCATAAACAAGACACGGACTCACTACGAGACTTGGACAGCTGAGGGTCCGTGATGTGTTCTCCCGTGACATCTTTATGGTAACCGTTATGTAACCTTTATTATAAATCAAACATTGTATTCCCTTTTTGGATTTAGTAGGTTAAAGCATCCTTATATGTTATCTATTCTTAGGTTATCTGTTCCTAGGTATAAAACTGAATCACATAATTATTTTTATTTTCAGTGGATTGTTCCAATCTGGAATAAATTTCCTTTGGAAGAAAGATCTGCCACTTCACTTTTGTTGTTTAAATCACAAGTGTCTCAATTTTACAGAGCTAAATTTGCTTCAAGTTTTTTGGCAGATACATGTAATGTTTGTACATGGATGTCTTTTTGCCATTGCTCTTTCTGTCGGTGTAATTAATTTGTTGTTTAATGTTGTTCTTCTCGTCCTAACTTGCTTCAGCGGCCCTCCAGTGGTGTAACGGGGCCAGGGGGATGAGGGGGGGGGGGGGAGGGGTGTAACGAGGTATAAAATGTTCAGTGGGTTTCTTGTAGAAGGATGGCCTTGGAGACGTACTGGTCACCTGTTCTATTTTGTTTAAAATTAATTTGTGTGTATTTTCTTTTATTAGGGTTTTGGTTTTATATTTAATTGATGTAATCTGATCGCCAGTGTAAAATGTAATAAAATAAAATAATAAATAAGCATGTGAGCCCAATTTGTTTGGCCATATGCCTCCCCTTTAAGCCTCCCTCGACCCGCCCCTGTTTTTCCACTTTTGTCCTGACCTCCATCCCTCATACACGCTGACTAATGGAGCCATGATTGAATAGTCTTTCTATTATCAGTGACAAATACATTCTGACAATACATAATTTTTTACAATGATGACATTAACAAATTGCTGCGTAATTTTCAAAGCATCGTTACATAAATAATTTATACGGTCTATGGACTGCATTCACAAGTCTTATTTGATGCGTTGGCTCAGACCAAAATGTTAACCTTTCCATGAAAAGAGTCATTATAATATAACAGTAAATGGTTTAGGTTCAATAAAATCATTATCTTTTACTTCATCATTCGATCAAGTAGATTCATCGAGTTGAAGAGAAGGTACGACTTGCCAAATAACACCGTGCAGCAGCGGATCAAGGGGACAAAACACAGAAAGAAACGGTGGTTCAGTAGAAGGCACTATGTGCCGTAGCTTAACTATTACGTTGACAGCCTCACTAAGATGACCAGGTTGCCCTAAGGATATTATCACGGCGCAGCCATCTTGTTTTTCCTACAATATTATTTTCAAAATGATCATTTGAAATTCAAACCTCTTTGAGATACATGGTATTTGGTGATGAAATTATACAGCAGTTTAACATAGTAAAAATTAAACAAAAACCTGCTTTTTTGTAGTAGCAAATGTTTGTTAAATCCTGGACGTCACCGTAGTACATGGATGTGAAATTCCAACCTGGGCTATGTATCAGAACAAAATCCAATCAAATAATGACCGCGATTGTACACCTTACTAATTATGTCGATGGCGTCATGTGAAGGTATGTGTTGTTCAAGTATTTTCGTGAGACTGTTACACTGCAAAAATCACCACCACCACCACCACCACCACCACCACCACCGCCACCATCATCTATAGGTTGATGGAACTCTTGCATTGGGAGCCCTACACCGACGTGTGAATAGCACTGCATACTCGGTGCTTTCCGAGTGTCTGTGAAATTATGTATTTGTTTTTACTTTTTAAAAAATTACAAAATTAATTCAGAAGCAGAATTCAGAAGTCTGTGGAGAATTTATTCGTCTTTATCCCTACCCCTCCCCACCTCTACCACCACCCATTTCCCAATAACAAAATTGCTGATTTATACTCAGAAAACTTAACTTGATTTGAAGATTGGTACCAAGCATCAGAAATGATTCCGTCTGACATGCCGTTTGTGTCATTTATTTTATAAGAAAACATGAAATGTATTACATTTGAAATTTATCACATCTTTTCAGAACTAATTACTACTCAAACGAGAATTTCTACATGGTGTCACCGCAAACAGTGATAACTAATCCTTTTCACCGTGCAAAACTACAAGTCTTATAAACAGAATACTATAATTACGGGTACTATATCTAACGTATTTCAAAGAAAACAATATTCCATAATGTTGTCATAAAACGTAAAAAACATATAACATTTCAGTAAACCTAGTACGCAATAGTAGGCCTACTCATTTTTACTACAACATGAGGTTGTCACCAAGTCAATGCGCAGGTGCGCCACAATTCCGATTAGGCTTATTGCGTACCGTATGTACATACTGCACGCTAGTCTGCGTGCAGCGAGAAAGCACACGTGGCTATACGGAAACTGTTTCTTGTGATTACAGCATACACAGAGAGTCTATGATTTGCACATAATAAATAGACCCACTAGGCCGTAGTCGGGAGATGTAGAGGGTGTGAACATGGGACAAAAACCGCGATTGGGGACGGCATTCATACAGGGACACTGGAACAGGATACATGAATATGGGTCCTAATGGGACAAAAACCGCGATTGTAGACGGCATTCATACAGGGACACTGGAACAGGATACATGAATATGGGTCCTAATGGGACAAAAACCGCGATTGGAGACGGATTTCGTACAGAGACACTAGGACAGGATACATGAATATGGGTCCTAAAGGGACAAAAACCGCGATTGGAGACGGATTTCGTACAGAGACACTAGGACAGGATACATGAATATGGGTCCTAAAGGGACAAAAACCGCGATTGGGGACGGCATTCATACAGAGACACTAAGACAGGATACGTGAATATGGGTCCTAATGGGACAAAAACCGGGATTGGGGACGGCATTCATACAGAGACACGAGAACAGGATACGTGAATATGGGTCCTAATGGGACAAAAACCGCGATTGGGGACGGCATTCATACAGAGACACGAGAACAGGATACGTGAATATGGGTCCTAATGGGACAAAAACCGCGATTGGGAACGGCATTCATACAGGGACACTAGAACAGGATACGTGAATATTGGTCCTAATGGGACAAAAACCGCGATTGGAGACGGCATTCATACAGAGACACGAGAACAGGATACATGAATATGGGTCCTAATGGCACAACAACCGCGATTGGGGACGGCATTCATACAGAGACACTAGAACAGGATACATGAATATGGGTCCTAATGGGACAAAAACCGCGATTGGGGACGGCATTCATACAGAGACACTAAGACAGGATTCGTGAATATGGGTCCTGATGGGACAAAAACCGCGATTGGGGACGGCATTCATACAGAGACACGAGAACAGGATACATGAATATGGGTCCCAATGGGACAAAAACCGCGATTGAGGACGGCATTCATACAGAGACACGAGAACAGGATACATGAATATGGGTCCTAATGGGACAAAAACCGCGATTGGGGACGGCATTCATACAGGGACACTAGAACAGGATACGTGAATATGGGTCCTAATGGGACAAAAACCGCGATTGGGGACGGCATTCATACAGAGACACGAGAACAGGATACATGAATATGGGTCCTAATGGGACAAAAACCGTGATTGGGGACGGCATTCATACAGAGACACTAAGACAGGATACGTGAATATGGGTCCTAATGGGACAAAAACCGCGATTGGGGACGGCATTCATACAGGGACACTTGAACAGGATACATGAATATGGGTCCTAATGGGACAAAAATCGCGATTGGGGACGGCATTCATACAGAGACACAAGGACAGGATACATGAATATGGGTCCTAATGGGACAAAAACCGCGATTGGGGACGGCATTCATACAGAGACACTAATAATAATAATAATAATGTATAGATTTATATAGCGCACGTATCCACCAACTAAGTGGCGCTCAAGGCGCATTATATTATTATCCCTGCTCATAAGGCTCATAAGGCTCATAAATCATTCCTGAAACCATCTCAGCTCCCTGGGGAGTATACAGCTCAATTGCTGCCATTTCTAGCGCATATAGAGCAAACCATCTCTGCCTTCACAGGTACCCATTTAACCCCTGGGTGGAGAGAAGCAATTATGGTTAAGTGTCTTGCTCAAGGACACAGGTGTCACGGCCGGGGCTCGAACCCACACTCTGCTGCTGGCAACACCAGAACTTGAGTTCAGTGCGCTAGACCGCACGACAATCCACTTTACGTGCATTATACAACACACGGGACCTACGGCTTTACGTCCCATCCGAAGGACGAAGCAATTATGGTTAAGTACCTTGCTCAGGGACACAAGTGTCACGACCGGGGCTCGAACCCACACCCTGCTGCTGGCAACACCAGAACTTGAGTTCGGTGCGCTAGACCGCTCGGTCACGACACTCCACGACACTAGAACAGGATACATGAATATGGGTCCTAATGGGACAAAAACCGCGATTGGGGACGGCATTTATACAGGGACACTAGAACAGGATACGTGAATATGGGTCCTAATGGGACAAAAACCGCGATTGGAGACGGCATTCATACAGAGACACGAGAACAGGATACATGAATATGGGTCCTAATGGTACAAAAACCGCGATTGGGGACGGCATTCATACCGGGACACTAGAACAGGATACACGAATATGGGTCTAGGCCTATTTATTATTTACAAATCCTGCCCGCTGGTCGAAAGCTACAAAGAAGCTGTTTGGGCCAAACATTTCTCCGGTTTCTGGTCTCCGCGCGCGTCGCCTCAGACCTGTGCGTCAGCATTTACACAATTGATTTCATTTTGCCCTACACCAACGTGTGTATAGCATTGTATACTCAGTGCTTTCCGAGTGTCTGTGAAAAAACTACACAGGCGATTCGGGCGGGATTCGAACATAAGACGTCTAAGACTAGTAAGTAGGAGGTCGTGGGTTCGAATCCCGCCCGAGTCGCCTGTGTAGTTTTTTCACAGACACCCAGAAATCACTGAGTATACAGTGCTATACACACGTCGGTGTAGGGCAAAATTAAATCAATTGCTTATCTCCCAACTCAAGAATTTCACCAACCTATATAACGGTTACACAGTTACAAAAATAGCCGTTAACATTCAAATTAGATTATATCTAGGAATCTGTCTGTACGTCTTCCTGAAATGTTGATAGTGTCATGTTTCGTACAGGCCTACTTTTTTCTAAGGCCAAAATAGTCTCTGGTTTCTGGTCTCCGCGCGCAGCGCGTCAGACCCGCACGTCGGCATTTTTATTTATTTATTTTATTATTATTATTATTATTATTATTTTGTTTTACTATGAAACGATGTCTAATTGCAGCCAAAATTGCTGTATTGCCGCACCAATGTTGAAGCCGACCTATGACCAGAAATCGGAGACTTTTTTGGGGCCTAAGGCGAAATATAAATAATTAAAATGTACATACCTCCTTTGTCAGACACTGGTAGCTGAAGCTGTTTTATGACACTCGGCTGAAAAACAAAGCATATGGTAATTCTATTATATGTTTTCGCGGTCAATTTTGGCAAATAAGCGGCCAATTTCACTTCCATACGTTCATATTAAAGCGATTTTTCCACTCCATTTGTTACTGTGTTTCGAATTAACAATTCAAGTATTCAATTTCATTTTCAGTCTATGTGAATTCATGTGGCATTATATTCAATTTAGCATATACGCTGTTCTTTTTAGTAATGCACATTCTTCATCCAATTTAGCAGAGTTAGTTCGAGATTTTCACTAAAATGTTACTTCCATTTTCGTATAACGGCAATCAATTTCTCCAAATGAGAATTTTAAAAAATACAAGAAACAAATGGAAAAAGACAACAGAATACGTTTCATATGTTTACTTTAATTCAAACTTTATTTTGCGTTCTTTATACATGTGCGTTTCTCATAAGAGAGTGCCAAAAAAGTGCAACATTCAGAAAATAAATAATTAAAACTGTTTAATGTTTTTTTTTTCAATGAAATTATATTTTACAATAAAGCCTGACTATTTCTCAATCCACCCCTTTTTACCCCATCCCATTTGGGTCCCTAGATCCAGAAATACAATCAATTAGGTGAAAGGGTGTAAATTTGACTTCGGCCACTCTCACCTGGACACGCTGAATCTGGTGTAAATAACACAAAAGTGTGCAATATCTTTAATTTACCTGAAATGGACTTATATATTATTCTCTCACAAAAGTACACTCACTGGCCATAAGTATTGCAACATCCCCAAAGTTCAGTTTGGAGACTGTGTTACAATAATTTATTTTATTTTATTTACACTACTTAAGACTTCTTGAAAATGCCTATGTTTTGGAGTCAATGTTCTTTTTTACTGTTCTTGCTCGGAAATTATATAATACACGATCGATGAAATCGGATTAAATGATCATCTCACCTATTACTTGTAAAGTGCTATTTTGAGCATGTTGCAATACTTTTGGCCAGTGGGTGTATTATTTCAGCAAAAAATGCATCTCACCATGTGAATATCATTGAGATAAGAGATCATTAGATCATGTTGTTATGTTATACATGTATTGAAAAGAAAAGAAAATATTGATTCACATTGATCATGTGTGCATTCATTTACTTCCACAGCCATGACAGCATTCACACCCCTGATGAGGTTCACAACACACAGAGAAACCGGAGACTTTGTTGGCCTTATAGATGACATTTGATTTTTATGACTCGTGACTTGATTTGTAAGACTCGTGATTCGACTCACTTTTTTGGTGACTCGGACTCGGACTCGAATCACCATGTATAAAGACTCGAACTTGGACTCGGACTTGACCCTTCGGACTCGGACTCGTGACTCGGACACGATGTTTGTGACTCGGACTCAACGACAAAATGCCCATGGCAATATTCACTTTTTTTAAAACAAAATAAAGAATTTTCTTGAAACATACTGTTTAAGTCGTGTTACTTAATTTAAACAATGGAAACAGTTTTGTAAAATACCATGCATCCTATTCTGTTGTAGCATTATAGTGTTCTTTCTCACTGATGTTCATAGCTGTCTCTTAGTTCTTAGTTCTGTCTCCTTGCTGTGATTGCGCAATTATTCGCTCTAATGACTATGTCCTTGCTACGTCCTGGCTGTATCGATGTCTATCAGAACTGTCGATTTTCACTTTTGAACAATATATTCCTTATTTTGGCAAGTTTGTTAAAAGAAAATACCATGAATAAACGTTATATAGGCCTACATTTAATTTTAATTTCTGTGTAATTTTAAAATTTTAAAATTAATGATTTCAATTTTTAAAAATTACAAAAGTAACGCGTCATACACTTTCAAACATTTCCCAAAATGTTGGGAAAAGGATGTTATTCTAAGGCATTTTTCCAATGTTCTTTATTTTTGTTAATGCTGTGCTCGTCACTCCAATTGAAGAAATATTCAAATAAAATCACACCATTTTTTTAGATGAGCAAAGATTGACTATGTGGAGTATGGTGAATTTTAATATGCCAATGTTCAGTACGCCATGTACTAACGACCGCGTCGGGGGACGCCCTCTCGCTGTACTCGTCCTACACTGTGTGACCATAGGCCTTTTTCGAAACCACGGTTTCGGCTCCGGCTTAGGCTAGCTAGGCTCCCTCAGTTGTTTTGACTAACGCGTGCTTTGCGTTCAGGGCTTCAGACAGGAGTACGGAGCCTGAAGCCGGAGCCCAAGCCGAAGCCGTGGATTCGAAAAGGGCCATAGTGCGACCCAGCGCGAAGCGGTACAACATACAGTGTACAATATAATGGACACACAAAATACAATACAGTAGAGAACATGTACATGTTTTGGCACGCACTTATCTGCACTGCACATTTTCTTGATTTGGGGATGATATCATTAAACTAAAATGGCTAGGTTTTGATTGGCCTGACAACAACGAAAATTTCACGATCATCTTCGGAACACTTCGGATGCCGCTTTACAATAGACCAACAGCTTCCATTCTTCTTCGTTGAAAACGTTTTTCCGACCGTAAAAGTCACATTTGGAAAGAGAAAATCACAAAGCGGCAATGTACATGTATGTGTAATTATGTATACATCACTTATTTAGGATATATGATTATAACTTTCATATGAAGCATGATTTTTTAGTCATAAACCGTTTTTAAGGTAGTCTTTTTTTTTTTTTTTTTACAGAGAAACCCCAAAGACCAAGAACACACGGAGCCATTTCCGCACCTTACCACAGCTCCGTGCAACGGTGCTGTGTCTGCGGCATTCACCGGTCGCTGTACATTTTCCCGTGAATATGCGTAGCCACTACATGTTGTGCTCACACGCGCACATTTACGGCCGGCACTGATCAAAATAAGTAAAAAATAAATCAAAGCAGAAGTGCTATAACAAAGATTAAAATGAAATTTCTAAGCATTGATATCTTCATTATTGTAATTGGCATATTTATTGAATTATTGACTTAAATTTTCCTAGCAAGTGAAAATACCATCAAAGTTTGTTCCATGATGGTTACTCAAGGTATATTATTAAATATTTATTAATTTTTTTGGAAATTCTTTTTATGAAAAGTAGTTAATTATGCAAATTCAGTGTATTCAAATAAATTATGTGATTAAATTTGCAGGCAATCAAATTATAACATTGTGTGCACAATGCAAGATGACATATCAAATTTGTTGTATTAAGCAAGAACCATTGCACACCACAAGCCTTTAATTCTTCAATTATGCAAATTATTATTTTTTAATATAAAATAAACACTTACTTGCACATGGTCAGTAATGTAGCAAAGAAAAATGTCATACATTTTTGAAACTACTGTTACGTTAACACATTTAATTCACTTTTTAATTTTTAAACATTTTTAAGGAATAATTAATTATGCAAATGTGATTATAAAACTAGCTAAGATAGGTAGCATCTTGTTTGATTGTCCATACTTGAATTAGTTTAGCAAAATTTGGTCCCATCAGACATATTTTCTCCTTTTGTTGACAAATAAGAGCTTAAATTTACCTAATTAACTAATTATATTATGCAAATTTGTTATTTTTTATTATTTATTTGTATTTTAATCACACATGTAGGAATTCACAAAGTCTGACACAAGTAGTGTTTCATTAAGAAACGTTATCATGTACAAGAGATATATCCACATGTTACATTTTGGTACAAAGCAGAAAATAAAGAAAAACATAAGATGACTTTTGACCTCGTGTCTATTATTTACCCTTACTTTGCAAACTATAATTGGTTGTAACTCTTGATTGGAATGTCCGATTTGAAAAAAAATTCAAAAAGATTTCTTTTAATGAATGAACACCAATGATTTCTTGTTTCTGGTTATCAGTCATTGTTTTTTGCAAACAGGGAAATACGTGATACATTGTATACGCTTTGACCAAAATTCCCATATACAAAGTATAGTGGCTAAGAGAGGCCTCACAAATCGGGCAAACATGCATACCCTATAATGTGAAAGGTCGTTTAAAGCACAGTACGGCAGAATTCCAATCGATCCAGAAATTTTGGCTGCAATTGGACATCGTTTTATAGCAACAACAAAAAAATAATAATAATAATAAAACAAACATTTAAAAAAATGCCGACGCACGGGCCTTAATTTAAAATAAAATTTAGAATGAACGGACCTTTGTACACTTCAGTGTTCTGGCTTCCCTTTTATTTAATAATATGATATATTGTGTGTAAATCAAATAATGTTGATTTTGGAAATAAATCTTTGGTTGAGTCAAATTGATGAGCTATTACAGGTAGCCCATATGTCGAGTATTTTTTCACTTAACTTTGAACCTTGACATTTTTTTTTCGTTTGAATTGACTCGTGACTCGGACTCGGACTCGACTTCGTGACGCGTGACTCAGACTCAGACTCGACCAACATTACTCGGGATTCAGACTCAGACTCAACTTCGTGACGCGTGACTCAGACTCAGACTCGACCAACATTACTCGTGACTCGGACTCGGACTCGACACTGGAACTCGGACCAACCAATAACAACAAATGTAACATAAAATCTCCTTAAAAGGTCTAATAATAATAATAATAATGATCATTTGTAATGCGCCGGTATCCGTCAAAAGAGACGCTCATGGCGCAGTGACACATCAGTGTAAACAATAAAACAAAATACATGGTAAGAACAATGCAATATAAAATTACAAGGAACAATGATTGTAAAAAGGCTGACTGGCCCTGGTCAGAATATGCTAGGCAAAGACGATATTCTGACAACAAGGAAAAACCCTGCATACACAACCATGCAAACAAGGTTGATTTGCAAAAAATATAAACACCGTAGCGATACTCTTGACATATTAAACAATCTATATATATATT
This sequence comes from Zoroaster sp. YZ-2022, assembly GCA_029582265.1. Lineage (NCBI taxonomy): Eukaryota > Metazoa > Echinodermata > Asteroidea > Forcipulatida > Zoroasteridae > Zoroaster > Zoroaster sp. YZ-2022. The sequence goes on from CM055819.1 coordinate 43,988,274, forward strand.
TATTGTTATTGGGTATCTTAAGTATCAACTCTAACCGATACATCTCCTAGTCATATAGTCTTATACGGGGTGTTAGAAACCAAACAAGTGCTGTTCATATTGAGCAACTCGCCAAACCATAACAAAATAAAATTGCCTGGCACCGATACAGTTCTATTGATATTGGTAAATGCCTCCAGTTTTCTTATTTGCTCAACCAAGCGATGTATGACGTAGATGGAAAAGCTTTACCCAGTTGCCCCAGTAACAATACAATAAAGTTCCTTGTAACGCATCGTAATAGTAGTGTAATTTTATCTGAGAATTCAGTTAAAACCTAATTTCGCTGTTTTCTAGATTGGCCCTGAAATACTGCTCCAAAGAATGGACAAACATTAAAAAACGAAGTTATCGGTTTACCTTCTCCGGTCCGTAATAATATGTGTCCTTTTTCTCAGCGAGGGCCAGCGGGAACTGCGACGCTGAAGCCCCGTTCAGCTCACACAGCTTGTCCCGGTCCGAGTAGTTGAGTGAAAAACAGCGAGTATTAGACAGACACAAATTGCCGCACCTGGTCATGGAAATCCCCGTCAAGTTGCGGTATCCGTGCCCCTGCAGGAACAGGTTGGCTATGCCACTGAAATACAGGTTATGGGAGATACGAACGGTCGCGTTTTCACATGAGCTGGCGGCCTCAGCCGACAGGCAATGAATGAACACCAAACAGAGAAGACGAAACATTTCTTTTTGTGGTGAATGATCTTGAACTTGATTATCACAGTTTGTTGCAAATGCTGCTGTTGATGAAACTAAAGTTTCTAATAAAGCCACAGGTGATGATGTGAGATGATGAGGATGATTATGACGACAAAAACAATCAATTATGACACAGTATTTCTTTAGATAAGTTCTTTTTTTATTGGAAAGAAAATTGTGCGATAGTATTACACCTTCCCCCAGCAAACGCGTCTCGAATCATATTGACATCAAACACGAATATAGACCTATGTGCCTAAAAAGCTACTCTCAGTGCATAACGCAGTCCTTTTTATCACGTGCCCATCAATCCAACCACCCAAAAACATACCGATAGAGGGCGGTATCGCTCACTCTTAATATTTTACTATAATTATTATGGTAGCCATAATAAGATCTGACGTCACGCTTCGAGACTCGTGTATGACGCCAGATAAAGGCCTCTCAGTTTCATTGAAATTCAACTTTGACCTTGGTTGGTAGCTAGCGCGCGAGCAAATATAGAACCATGAGGTCAGATCTTCTGAGGCACAATGTATCCAATGAAATCCCTTGAATGATACGCCATGAACCTGCCTCTATCCTTGATAGGATAAAGACGGGACTAGTATATAACTAGAGGGTAATAAACATCAAATACCCAATTCTGCCCTCCTTGTCACTCTGGATGTTTCCTCCTTATAATATTATACTAACATCCCCCATAGCGAAGGTATAAGTGCATGTGCCAATGCTCTCAGATCCAACAACCAAACCAAACCTTCTGTGAGACACCTCACAGATCTGATCCGACATAATTATACTGATCAAATACAATTTCACGTTCCTTGACAGAAACTTTCTCCAGGTACAAGGTACAGCAATGTGCACTAAGATGGCACCATCATACGCTAATCTGTTTATGTCTGACCTTGAAGACAGATTGCTATCTTCTGCCCCCCACCGTGATGATGATGATGATGATGATGATGATGATGATGATGATGATGATGATGATGATGATGATGATGATGATGATGATGATGATGATGATGATGATGATGATGATGATGATGATGATGATGATGATGAGGAGGAGGAGGAGGAGGAGGAGGAGGAGGAGGAGGAGGAGGAGGATGAGGATGAGGATGAGGATGAGGATGAGGATGAGGATGAGGATGAGGATGAGGATGAGGATGAGGATGAGGATGAGGATGAGGATGAGGATGAGGATGAGGATGAGGATGAGGATGAGGATGAGGATGAGGATGAGGATGAGGATGAGGATGAGGATGAGGATGAGGATGAGGATGAGGATGAGGATGAGGATGAGGATGATGATGAGGATGATGATGATTGATGAGGATGAGGATGATGATGATGATGATGATGATGATGATCATGATGATGATGATGATCATGATCATGATGATGATGATCATGATCATGATGATGATGATGATGATCATGATGATGATGATGATGTGTGGACTTATATAGCGCACGTATCCACCAACTGAGTGGTGCTCAAGGCGCATATTATTACCCCTGCTCATGAGGCTCATAAGGCTCATAAATTATTGCTGAAACCATCTCAGCTCCCTGGGGAGTATACAGCTCAATTGCTGCCATTACAGCGCATATAGGGCTAATCAACCAACTCTGCCCTCACAGGTACCCATTTAACCCCTGGGTGGAGAGAAGCAATTATGGTTAAGTGTCTTGCTCAAGGACACAAGTGTCACGGCCGGGATTCGAACCCACATTCTACCGCTAACACCAGAACTTGAGTCCGGTAAGCTAGACCGCTCGGCCACGACACTCCACATGATGGAAACGGACAGTGGCTCAGAATCTGATGACGATAAAGGCATTTCTTCCGATGACAGCACAGAAGATTTTCCAGCGGCATTTCAAGAGCCTCAAGAGGTAAAGCACAATAAAAATTGAATAACAGTACTCTTCCCGGCCCAATGCAAACTAATGTAATTCAACGATATTTCCTGTAGCGTAAATATTGGATGAATTTTTTCATATGCTCAAGGGGGTTACAACTGTTGGAGTTGAGGAATGTAAATTTAGAAAATGTATCCCTTGAATAGAAGTGACCAAATCCCCACCCCCTGGACTTGGGTAAAAAATCAGGCATGATGCAATGACCAAAGTGCTCGAATGAAAATGTACAATTTGTAGTAGTTTGTTTGGGTTATTTGTATTCATTGAAACAGCTAGGAAACAGGTCAACTCGTACTCCAACCAACTGATGCTCAATTTTGTCAACTCGTACTCGTGCCAACTCGTACTCCAACCAACTCGTACTTCAACCAACTCGGGTACGGGTTGGTTGGGGCACGAGTTGACTTGAATTCAGATTTCCGACCGAGATTAATCCTCCTTTGCCTTGTTTTTCTGTTGCAGCCTACCTACCAAGGTGACAGCCGGCCGAGATCAAGGAGGACGACAGGAAAGATAGATTTCCGATCCGGTTTGGAATGACGAGACCATTACGAGTGTGGGACTGTGCAGTTCCCTGGAAATCCTGGCCCAACCGGCGACTTTGCCACACTGTCGGCAGTGGAGATCTTCAAGCTGTATTTTTGTCAACTCGTGTGGGATATGCTCGCCGATGAGACTAATCGCTATGCGCAGCAAACAATAGACTCAAATCCTGATCAACAGTTCTACTGGAACCCAACCAACATTCCATAAATGATGGCATTTGTGGCACTTCTCATTGCTATGGGCATAAACAAATCCTCTCAATACAGAATGTACTGGTCGACATCTGAAATTCTTCACATCCCATTCTATCCGTCGATCATGTCCCGTAATCGGTTCAGTTCAATTCTTCGGTTCTTCCACGTCTCCAATAACCAGATTCCTGGTAGGGCCTCGGCTAAACGGGACAAACTTTCCAAAGTTCGGCCCTTGATAGAAGTCCACGTCCCGAAGTTTCTCAACCTGTATAACCCTGCGCAGAATCTGTCTCCAGACGAGAGTATGTTGAAATTCAAGGGACGCTTAAGTTTTGTTCAGTACAGGCCTAAAAAACCTATCAAACGGGGTATTAAAGCCTTCTCCCTGAACGAGTCCAAAACAGGATACACGTGTGCATGGAAACTGTACACAGGAGCTGACGACATCCAAACTGTTTATGATGCAGACGTACGTGTAGATTCCAAGTCATCAGACTGCCATCCACCAAACCCGACAGTTGCAGGAAAAGTCGTCATTGATCTGGTTCATGGACACGTAATATATTGTGATAATTACTATACTAGCCCAGTTCTTTTAGCTAAACTGTCTAAACTAGGATTCAGATATTGTGGAACTGTTCGTTACACTACACAGGGAATACCCCAGGCCGCAAACCCCAACCAACATAAAATGAAGAAAGGAGATGACCCATTTTTTGGGTGAAAGGTGGGCAATTGTGTATCGTTTAGCAAGACAAAACATCTGTAACACTTTTAACTAATGTAGGCAAACTAGTGATTTGTCCAAAAAGAAAATTCGGTGTAATAAGAGCACAAGTGGATTTTGTGATGTTATGAAACCCAATTGTATTGAAGATTACAACAAACATATGGGTGGAACTGATCTTGCCGACCAATGTTTTCAGTACTACAATCATACACACAGAAGCTTGAAATGGTGGAAAAGAGTTTTTTCCATATGCTGAATATCTGTATTGTCAATAGCAGAGATTAGGGAACAAAAATGTCAGTAACCTTGATTTTCGTATATGGATTGTACAGGGCTTGCTGTTGGGTTGGGAACGTAACGCAACAAGTCAGTTGATATACCATATTCCTATTGAGTTGACAGGGCAACAGCACTATCCTGGCAAAAAACCCAAATGGAAAGAAACGCGACTGCATTGTTTGCAGTAACCGCAAATTAGGCAGGCGAAAACAAACAAAGATGATCTGTAAACAATGTACACAACATATGTGCATAGTTCCTTGCTTTGAGAAATACCACACCACTTGATTTTAAATCTGTACTATTTGCCTCCAACCCCCAACCCCCTCCCCCCCCCCCCCAATTCAATGTTGGGAAAGGTCGGACGCGCCGCAGATTACAGTCCAAACCAACACTGAATTGGGGGGTGGGGGTGGGGTTATAGCATGGATTGTGATGTATGTACACTGTATGCAAGTAAATGGTTCATTTCCAAGAAGAAAAAAAAATCCCCCAAAATCTCATCCAAGTTATTGTTTTTCACATGGAAAAGAAATCTGATACATGTACAAATTCTCTGAAATATCACATATTTGTATTACTTTTCTTCAGTGTAAATACTGATCTAATTATTTCATTGTTTTGCTTTTACACTTAAAAAATAGACGCACCATATTTTCCTCTCTTCGTATACTCATGTTGACCATTAGTTTTACATACAAATATATCTGAGCTATTTGGTATGTACAGTACACATGTAAAAAAAAAAAACTATCACTGCAGAGTGAGGGCGCACTTCAATGAAATTGTGAAAACCCACTGGTGCTGAAGTGACATTGGGCTCCTAATTGCTGTGGTAAAGAAGGGTACTCTCTTACATAAGTGGCTGGTAATGAAAGGGTTAACCTGGGGATCACTGAGTGCAGTATCAGACAGATTAATTACAGTATGTGTTGGTGGGTTAGGGGTATTGTCACCAGAGGGTTTAGTGGTGATCTTATGGAAACGCTTGTAGATGTATTTCTTATGGTGCATTACAGCGTTTCTTGTCCTGTTGGCGTTGTAGGGAGGAACGAAGGTGGTTAATGTTGGAGGATAGAATGGTTTGGAAACGGTCCCATTCATGATCATTAGGGCAAGCCACTTTCAATTGAGATTCTGTACTCTCAATATCAAGTGACTGCTTGTCAACGCATTTTAGGCATTGGGCTTCGAGAAGTTTAAGTAAATGGAAGGAAGTCTTGGTTAGTGTGTCATTCCATTTCTTACTGAATGCGGGGTCTAGGTCCCCAAAGGAGGGGCTGCATTTGATTTTGAGACCCTTGTGGAGAATACGGGATAAACGATAGAAACGGTAGTTATCAAGGTGAGATAGGTAACGTACTCTCTTTTCCTCAAGTTTGCGCAACTTTTGGAAAAGACATTTAGTATTAAGCGATGACATAGAGAAAATCAATAAACATTTTATGTATAAAAAAGGGTTGAAAAGAGCTGTGGGGAGAACGGGTTAAAACAAATGCCTGAAAAGAGATTGGGTTAATACAAAGAGCTGTGGGGAGAACGGGTTAATACAAAAAGCTGTGGAGAGAACGGGTTAAAACAAATACCTGAAAAGAGAACGGGTTAAAACAAATACCTGAAAAGAGAATGGGTGAATACAAAGAGTGGTGAAGAGAACAGATTAATACAAATACCTGAAAGAGAGTGGGTTAATACAAAGAGCTTGGGAAAGAACGGGTTAAAACACATACCTGAAAAGAGAACAGGTTAATACAGAGAACTCTGGAGAGAACGGGTTAAAACAAATACCTGAAAAGAGAATGGGTTAAAACAAATACCTGAAAAGAGAATGGGTTAATACAAAGAGCTGTGGAGAGAACAGGTTAATACAAATACCTGGAAGAGCGTGGGTTAATACAAAGAGCTGTGGAAAGAATGGAAAGAGAACGGGTTAATACAAAGAACTCTGGAGAGAACGGGTTAAAACAAATACCTGAAAAGAGATCGTGTTAAAACAAATACCTGAAAAGAGAATGTGTTAAAACAAATACCTGAAAAGAGAATGGGTTAATACAAAGAGCTGTGGAGAGAACGGGTTAATACAAATACCTGAAAAGAGAACAGGTTAATACAGAGAACTCTGGAGAGAACGGGTTAAAACAAATACCTGAAAAGAGAATGGGTTAATACAAAGAGCTGTGGAGAGAACAGGTTAATACAAATACCTGAAAGAGAGTGGGTTAATACAAAGAGCTTGGGAAAGAACGGGTTAAAACAAATACCTGAAAAGAGAACAGGTTAATACAGAGAACTCTGGAGAGAACGGGTTAAAACAAATACCTGAAAAGAGAATGGGTTAAAACAAATACCTGAAAAGAGAATGGGTTAATACAAAGAGCTGTGGAGAGAACAGGATAATACAAATACCTGGAAGAGCGTGGGTTAACACAAAGAGCTGTGGAAAGAATGGAAAGAGAACGGGTTAATACAGAGAACTCTGGAGAGAACGGGTTAAAACAAATACCTGAAAAGAGATCGTGTTAAAACAAATACCTGAAAAGAGAATGTGTTAAAACAAATACCTGACAAGAGAATGGGTTAATACAAAGAGCTGGGGAAAGAACGGGTTAATACAAATACCTGAAAAGAGAACGGGTTAATACAGAGAACTCTGGAGAACGGGTTAAAACAAATACCTGAAAAGAGAATGGGTTAATACAAAGAGCTGTGGAGAGAACAGATTAATACAAATACCTGAAAGAGAGTGGGTTAATACAAAGAGCTTGGGAAAGAACGGGTTAAAACAAATACATGAAAAGAGAACAGGTTAATACAGAGAACTCTGGAGAGAACGGGTTAAAACAAATACCTGAAAAGAGAATGGGTTAAAACAAATACCTGAAAAGAGAATGGGTTAATACAAAGAGCTGTGGAGAGAACAGGTTAATACAAATACCTGGAAGAGAGTGGGTTAATACAAAGAGCTGTGGAAAGAATGGAAAGAGAACGGGTTAATACAAAGAACTCTGGAGAGAACGGGTTAAAACAAATACCTGAAAAGAGATCGTGTTAAAACAAATACCTGAAAAGAGAATGTGTTAAAACAAATACCTGAAAAGAGAATGGGTTAATACAAAGAGCTGGGGAAAGAACGGGTTAATACAAATACCTGAAAAGAGAACGGGTTAATACAGAGAACTCTGGAGAGAACGGGTTAAAACAAATACCTGAAAAGAGAATGGGTTAATACAAAGAGCTGTGGAGAGAACAGGTTAATACAAATACCTGAAAGAGAGTGGGTTAATACAAAGAGCTTGGGAAAGAACGGGTTAAAACAAATACCTGAAAAGAGAACAGGTTAATACAGAGAACTCTGGAGAGAACGGGTTAAAACAAATACCTGAAAAGAGAATGGGTTAAAACAAATACCTGAAAAGAGAATGGGTTAATACAAAGAGCTGTGGAGAGAACAGGATAATACAAATACCTGGAAGAGCGTGGGTTAACACAAAGAGCTGTGGAAAGAATGGAAAGAGAACGGGTTAATACAGAGAACTCTGGAGAGAACGGGTTAAAACAAATACCTGAAAAGAGATCGTGTTAAAACAAATACCTGAAAAGAGAATGTGTTAAAACAAATACCTGACAAGAGAATGGGTTAATACAAAGAGCTGGGGAAAGAACGGGTTAATACAAATACCTGAAAAGAGAACGGGTTAATACAGAGAACTCTGGAGAGAACGGGTTAAAACAAATACCTGAAAAGAGAATGGGTTAATACAAAGAGCTGTGGAGAAAACAGATTAATACAAATACCTGAAAGAGAGTGGGTTAATACAAAGAGCTTGGGAAAGAACGGGTTAAAACAAATACATGAAAAGAGAACAGGTTAATACAGAGAACTCTGGAGAGAACGGGTTAAAACAAATACCTGAAAAGAGAATGGGTTAAAACAAATACCTGAAAAGAGAATGGGTTAATACAAAGAGCTGTGGAGAGAACAGGTTAATACAAATACCTGAAAAGAGATCGTGTTAAAACAAATACCTGAAAAGAGAATGTGTTAAAACAAATACCTGAAAAGAGAATGGGTTAATACAAAGAGCTGGGGAAAGAACGGGTTAAAACAAATACCTGAAAAGAGAACGGGTTAATACAGAGAACTCTGGAGAGAACGGGTTAAAACAAATACATGAAAAGAGATTGGGTTAATACAAAGAGCTGTGGGGAGAACGGGTTAATACAAAAAGCTGTGGAGAGAACGGGTGAAAACAAATACCTGAAAAGAGATCGTGTTAAAACAAATACCTGAAAAGAGAATGGGTTAAAACAAATACCTGAAAAGAGAATGGGTTAATACAAAGAGCTGTGGAGAGAACAGGTTAATACAAATACCTGAAAGAGAGTGGGTTAATACAAAGAGCTGTGGAAAGAACGGGTTAAAACAAATACCTGAAAAGAGAACGGGTTAATACAGAGAACTCTGGAGAGAACGGGTTAAAACAAATACCTGAAAAGAGAACGGATTAATACAAAGAGCTGTGGAGAGAACGGGTTAAAACAAATACCTGGAAAAGAACGGGTTAAAACAAATACCTGAAAAGAGAACGGGTTAAAACAAATACCTGAAAAAAGAACGGGTTATATATCAACTGTATATCTAACAAACAGTTAGCTCAGTTAGTAGAGTGACTGACTGCCAGCTGTTTTGTGCTACTCGTGACATGGATTTACCTATTTCTATTTGACTTTGATTTTGAGTGCGAAATCGATGTCGGCATTTATGAATGGGAATAAAAGTTAGACGTTTGGTCTTTACCGCATTCAGTCTTGCTTTCGGCTCTCGGTCTTTATCACCAGTGACCAAGCCCAAAATCAATCGTTAACCTGCAGTAAACACCGCCCGACAAACTTTTATTGATAAGACTGTACAGAACATATTCGTTTGAAACAGTACTTCGCCGAGAGAAAGAAAAGAAAATCTCCAGATTTATATATGAATCTGGGGCGAAGGAATGAATTACAAAATTAGCCTAGTTTAGCGTCTTAGCTAATGCGAAGCTTGCCTGACACGCGTCTAAGTATAGGAACGTGTGCAATATCAGATTATACAACAGGTTCTACTTCCATATAAGGAAAGGCATGCGAGGAAATAAAGTGACAACATAGAGAGTAGGGCGGAGTGTTTTGGAGTGTTCTGAGGGATACCTGTATTTACTTAGCATAATGCTTAAAACAATGCTTACTGGGCATGGGCTGCTAAGTAGTGGTGTAGTCACCATTTTCTTTTTTTTGGGGTAAATATACCGACACAAAACTCAAAATACAGATTGAATTCCCGACGTTCAGAAGTTCAGAAATACCAACAAGTATTTAATTACAACAAGTACAATAAAACAGGTATACTTTCGTATAAATCATCATAAAATTAATAACATTTTAGTGTTTTTAGGCGAGCAGAGATTGTACATGTTTAAAAAACGAATGCATTTTATTTCGTCAATATTATTGATAGTCCGTCTGTACAGTGATTGGCATACTAAAACGTCAGAACGGCGTTGTCAAAAATATTTTTAAAAATATATTATTAAATATTAAAATAAATGTAAAAACATTATCATTATCCAATCTTATCAAGTAAATGTGCTAAGTCACTGGCAGGAAATGGGACAAAATATTCATCATACGGTAGGACGTTACATTATTGTGCATGTACATACTTTTGTTGTATCCATCTCTGGGCGTAATTGTCAAAATATAAGTTCCTGTTTTTATATTGATTTGCTCAAAATTAAGATTGGTGCAAAAACGAGAAAACACAATTCCACGCATGTATTGGAAATCGCTGAAGAACAGACCTACGATGACAAATACATCCAGAGGTGGATCTAACAAAACCCAATTATACCAAAAAGCAGTTAATAAAACTGTGTCTCATTTGAAATGGCAGGGGAGGGTAGGACCCTGACCAACTTCAGAAAAAGTGTTTAATGTTTTTATAATAAGTAGCTGGTAAAATGATCATGAGCTAAGAGCTAAGAGCTAAAAACAATAGCAGCAAGTGAGAAAAATGCTCGACCCAGCTTAGTCGCCACTACTGTTGTCAGTGAATTATATAATGTTCAAAAATAGATTTATCTACAACGTAGGCGTACAGACACAATGACCATGGCCCACGCGATAATTAAAGATCTACCGCCAGTGTTTTTTACCGATATTCACTGATATTTTACCGATAATTTCACCAGGACGTTGCTATTTTCTTCAGGAAAGATGAACAACATGCAAACAATTTCACATTTCTCAAAATATTCGTATCAAAACAATATAAAGAGATGTACAATATTGCTGTAGTCCTTATAACAATGCAGTTCTTAGACTGGAAAGGAATGTTACCTAATAACCATTGTTACCAAAGTGGCACAATATTACTTTAATAAACATGCAATTTTGGTGAACTGATGACTATTGCTATTTGAAATAAACTCAAACATTGTTGAAGTTATTATAAAAACTGAGTCTCTAAAATTGTCAGTTCAGTATGTCAACGAATCCTGCAAATTTAGTTATATGGAAATTTGTAAAAAAAAAAAAAAAATTCAGTTCATCAAACAAGCCCATTATCATCTTCAATTTGCTACCAAACATATGTCAGTATCTTGTGAATTAACATGGGGTAATATACAATTGTATTCACGTGCAATGTCATGATGAACACAAACAACTCTGGATACTTCTGACTCATTTTGTAAGATTTGGACCACATATATTTTCCCTTTGGGCGCTTGACAGAAACCCTAAAACATGTATCCATGCCCATGCATGTTACAGTGCTAAACCTTGTCATTCCAGGTAGTCACCCAGCACGGGCGTAAATCCTGTGAGGATTGGGTGGGGGAGGAGGATATGTCCCCCTCTTTTCGATCCATAGGATCATTCCTCCATAATTTTCCATGCCTGTAATAAAAATACACATGCAGAACGTCAAGCTATACCGTGTACCCAAATTTCAAAATCACCCCCCACTTTTCATCACGGATTTACGCCAGTAGATGTGGATGATGGCTGCATCTTTGAAAACTTGTGGATGATTTCTTTTCTCCACATGATTATGAAGAGCTCGGTGAGTTTTATGGCAATAGGTACATCACAGACTTTGTATATCTCTGCAGGGATGACATCTATGCAGGGAGCTTTACCATTGGAGAGCTGAGAGATACACTGATGGTTTCTTCGAGTGTGGACACTGCATCAAGGTCATGATTTACTTCAGCTTGTGGTAGACTGTTTATCACTTCTTCATTGACGATAGATGGGCGGTTGAGAACTGCTCAAAAGTGTTCAGCAAAGCTGGATGTACATCTGACAAAGTGGCTATAGATACTTTGTAAACCATGTAAAAGCTTCATATTCATATTATTTTGTTTTAAAACATGTTTGTCATAGTCGTATCCACGGTTATTGACAGATGGTTGAAATTGTTGTTAGCATAGGACAATAGTAAGCAGCATTAGTAACTTATTCTGATGTCTAGATAACTTCAAACCTTATTTGTTTTCAATAAAATATCAGTCACTTTGTTTAAAACACGTATGATCCCTTTATAGGAAGCTTAGCCCTATTTTGTTTTTAAAGCAGCCGAAAGGGAGGGGTCAGGACCCCTGGACCCCTCTTGGAACCGCCCCTCTGTCACTAATTGTTGTTGTATAGGTAAATATAAATAGCACTTTATTTCTGTTGAAACATGGGCTATCTTATTATCCGCCCATTGCTCAATCAGACATAATGTCAGTTACCAATGTTTTTACATACAAATGTTAATAACTTTTGAAAATGCTAATATTTGCAAACCTTTAGTATCTTATGGCAGAAAACTCATGATGCATGTAACTTATGGTCATGAGATATTTGAAAAATATCCAGTACCTAGTAATTTCACCGTGACAATGATACAACCTTACACGCTGTGCCTTACAATGCAATACTTGTTGAGATATTCTTAAAAATATTAGGGGGAACTTAGAAGTTGTGATGGGTGTATTATTGGATTCAAAGAGAGTAAGTCTATTCATAAAAACAGTCTGGTCAACAGTACAAATGTTTTACATTCCCTCAAATGTGTTTTTGCTCAAATTTATTTTACCTAATTAGATATACATGTATATATACTGATGATAGGATCTAGATTTTGAGAAAATATATTTAAAACATTTCTTGAAGGGGTGTTATTTATTTATTTGTTTATTGTTTATAAAGTGTTAAGGTGAACAATAGCCACAATTAGGTATGACCAGGTCATGCACAGATATAGGCAATAAAGCACTGTATCAGTAATCCTAATGGATCAATCAGTGGTTCACAGCAGATTAGGGAAATGGCAAAGAACTCTGTATACAATGCTTTCAAGAAATGACAAAGAGAACATGAACAGTTTCTATATGCTATGCTGAATTTATTCGAATAAATAAACACCGAAATACACATTTCTTGTATAACTATAACTTTATGTCGAATTTGATTTAAACTTATTGAAAAATAAAATAAAAATAAAGTTCCCCACGCGCCACGTTTACAGACCAATCTATAGGTCTGTTAACCATTCCACTTGGCCAAAATATATTCTCTACCATCATATAATTAGAAAAAATGATCAAAAGAACTGTTATTGAAACTACAGATATACCTGGTACTCGCTGAAACCAAACTAGAGTGTTAAAATTACAACAATGGTGTCAGTGTATTCTTCCATTGTGTTCACAACACTGGTGTAATTTTGAACACCCCGTTTTTTCAGTGAAATAATGCAGTCTGCACTTCATCAATGATGTATCATCCGTGCATTCAGGTTGAATAAACTGTGGAAATCGTTTAAGTAAAAGCAGTCAAATCTAGCTTACCGGATTCAAGTTCTGGTGTTAGCAACAGAATGTGGGTTCGAATCACGGCCATGACACTTGTGTCCTTGAGCAAGACACTTAATCATAATTGCTTCTCTCCACCCAGGGGTTAAATGGGTACCTGTGAAGGCAGAGTTGGTTTGCTCTATATGCGCTAGAAATGCAGCAATTGAGCTGTATACTCCCCAGGGAGCTGAGATGGTTTCAGGAATGATTTATGAGTCTTATGAGCCTTATGAGCAGGGATAATAATATAATGCGCCTTGAGCACCACTTAGTTGGTGGATACGTGCGCTATATAAATCCACACATTATTATTATTATTATTTTCCCCAATTTAGAAAGGTTGTACAATAAACAAACTAAACAACATACGTTTTATTCTCTAAACTCATAGATTATTGTAAAAATTCATTTTCCTAAAACTCTCAAATTCAGAAAAAGTCCCCTGGAGGAAAACAGATCCCTCTTACGTTTTAAAAATCTCCTTCCTGATGTCGGCCTTGAAAAGCCACTCAAGTATTGGCAAAGATTTTATAAATATTACCGAAAATATCTGCGCTGTTGTTGTATAATTATTATGTCAACGTATCAGGGATCATTTGTCTTTTCCTCAGTAGACCTATTCTGAATTGGAGACAAAGGGGGTTTCAGACAAATTTACTTTTTACAATATAATTATTTTCCTTGGGTTGAGTGTCCTTATGACTCTCTACAAATGGGAGAAAAGTAGATTATTTATTATTCGCTTAGATCTCCTCTTTAACGATCCAATGAAATAAGCTGAGTCTTATAAAGTATGGATGGATATCATACAGACATTTTAACTAAAGTGGATTATTGTCTTTAATGTTATTCATTTTCATTAGGCCAAAAAGGTCTCCGGTTTCTGATCATCGGTAGGATTAAAAAAAATCCCTTTTTTGGCCAACAGGGAAATACGTGGTACATTGTTTACGGGGAACCAAATTTCCCATATACAAAGTATGATGTCTAAGAGCGGCCTCAGAAATTGGGCAAACATTCATACCCCTATGTGAAAAAGTCGTTTAAAGCACAGCATGGCAGAATTCCAATCGATCCAGCAATTTTGGCTGCAATTGGACATCGTTTTATAGAAAAAGAGATCAGAAACAGGAGACTTTTTTTGGCCTTAAACTTTTTCACATGAATCTTACAGTTCACATGAATCTTACAGTTCACATGAATCTTACAGTTCACATGAATCTTACAGTTCAAACTTACTCTAACTTCAGGCAGTGTGAAAAATAGTGAAATTGCAAACGTAATTTGAAAAGTGAACATTAAAACTTGTAAAGCTTAAAACACACACAAAAAGTTAAAGCGTCAAAAGACACAATTTACACCCTCGAAAATGATTGATATTGTGTAATATAAGCAGCTAACATAAACAATGTTTAAGATTCTGTGCAGTGGCGTAACTAGGGTCCAATATTCAGGGGGAACTCGGGGGTGTACCACTTTTTCTAGGGGGTATATCAATACTTGAATCCTGCAAATAGGGACCTATTTTTTTTTAAATACTGAATGAGGGGCACCCGTGGGGCACAGACCTCTGCTGGGGGGGGGGGGGACACGTTCCCCCATAGTCATAGCCACTGATTCTGTGTTCTACCCAGTTTCCTTAAAAATACTACTATTAAAATATTAAACGTCAAATGATACGATTACACGATTGAAAATGAATGAAACTGCAAGTGCAATGTAAGCAGCTAACATTAAACAATTAAAAGGCTCATTGGTGCAATCAAGTTACTTTAAATATGATAATGAATATTACAAATGTTAAACGTCAAATGACAAGATTCACTGCACGATTACACAATCGAAAATGAATGAAATTGCAAATGCAATGTAAACAGCTAACACCAAATATTGCAAATATTTCCTTGGTTCAATCAAGTTTACTTTAAATACAATACTGAATAATTAAAAATGTTAAACTTCAAATGACACGATTCACTGCACGATTACACAATTGAAAATGAATGAAATTGCAAATGCAATGTAAACAGCTAACTTTTATGACTTATTGGACATCCATGGTATTGCGTATAATTAAGTTTTTCTCTTTTAAAAATTCGAAACAAATCTGAAAAATGGGAGACACAACTATATGTCTATTTTTAAGATGGCATGGCAAACAAAAGTGGGAGTGGAGGTATGACTATGCTTTAAAGAAGAACCTCTCTTTGCAATAAATTTGAGAATGGCTCCCCCCAAAAATACATAAATGAAAGACAAATACAATAAATACATACATTTAAACAAAATATACAAATTCTCCCACTATGTATCTCACATCTTGTCGTATTTTTGAAGAATATTTAACATTTAGGAACAGTCCTATTCCTTATCTTACTAGACTCTTAAACCAGTCTTTATAAATTGGCGAGGAGACGGAGAGTGTTTGGGGTTAACACTTAGGGTAACACTGAGAGGCATGGTTTTGCAGTGTGACGTCATAGGTTCATATGGGCACTTTTTTGACTGTTGTACTAGGCTTCTGACTTGTGAGGTGTCTGCCCCCACCCTCACTAGAACTACAAATACGACTACAATACTGGTGAATAAACGTCTCAGATCGTCTTCACTGAAGCAGGTGATTGCATTAGTTTGCTGTGGAAAAACATAAACATCAATCTTTAAGAAAAATGGGCTTCATCAAAAGTTGTCATAATGGTTTGCCATCATCATAGCTGAATTTTAATTCAAACATCTTAAAATATAAAATGCACCATGTTGAAACAGCATCGTGCTGAAGCGTAGTCGTGGTTCAAAGCTGTGTTTGTATGTTTTGATACACGATCTAACAGCACTACACGAACGCTAAAAACAACACATAAACAACAAGGGACTGCTGTGAATTTGTCAATCAGTGAACACGACAGTCCGTTGTTGTTTATGCGCGTACGCACCAAAAATGTAGGCCGCACTAGCATTTCAAAATGACGCATGCGTAGTTGTTCCCTTGTTTTCGGTGGGAGATTATTCGAAGTTCCCAAGACTGTATTTGATAGCAGTTCGTGATTGTAGCGTTCGTGTGTCACGCCGTGGAATCTTGTATCATAAACATACAAACACAGTTTTTTAAACTAAGACTAGCTGAAGCGTTAACCACCCATTTTCATTCCAGAGTATCTCCCATGCATAAACTTTCTGTATAATACGGTTCTGACTGGAGTGTGCCGCCGCCAGCTTTTGTGAAAAATCACTTACCTGTTGCGGCTGCCACTCTTCTGCACAATACTTTAATATCATAGGAACCTGTACATATACAGAAATGGAAACATTACCTCTGCATCCAAGTAGTTCAAAGCGCATACATAAGTATCCATTCCACATGACGGGTTCTATCTGTATGAATCTAGTCTGCAGAGCCGCGGGAAAGTAGACAGTTACTGGTGTGTTACTGTCCACGTTGCCATGAAACTGAAGACAAACAACAACAAACAGATACATGTATATTTTAATTAAAATAAGTCACATTTAACAGATGTCTTGCAATCATTTTTCTCGAGATGTTTGCAGTGAAATGAATGAGATTAGGGAAAAATATATATCAATAATTGCTTTCCCCAACCCTCTCCTCCCGGGCACCCCGTGTACATGTATTGATATCGGGATACATGAGGATTTGGAACCTTTTTCGTTGCCCAAGGGTTGGGACTTTGGTCATGCTCAAGCGCGGTGATTTGATTGGCCAATGGAGATCCCCACCTATGGTGTAAGGGTATTGTCACTTACACTGTGCCCCATATGCGGGAAAATGAACATTTCCAATTTACCAATCCCCACATCAAGAGACGGGTGACCCACGGGAGGGGTGGGGGAAACAATTGATAGGTGCATAATGGTAGATGAAATGTTATGTAGCGATGATGCTATCATTAACTGATAATATATCAATATTTTTTCTTAGGGACAAAATGTCTGAAATTTCAGGAAGGGGAAGAGGTTTTAAACATTTAAAGGGGAGTATCGCCACGCACAGAGTAGACATTCAACAGGGCATGGAATCGATGTCTTAGCTAAGATGAACACGGTGACTGAAAATTACTGGCTCATGTATGCAGCAACAATGGTAATATTACCTTACTATGTGGGAATTATTTTCAATCACTGAGTTAATCTAAAACAGGCACTCCGATTCCATGTCCTTTTGATTGTGACGATACTGTCTCTTTAATGTCTGAATCCTATAATTTAAAAACTATTTTAAAAAAACTATATATATATACTACAGGAGTGCCATGGTCGAGCGGTTTAGTGCATCGGATTTGTGTTCTGATGGCTGAGTCGTCAGAATGTGGGTTCAAATCCCAACCGCGACCGGGATACTTGTGTCCTTGAGCAAGACACTTTACCATAATTGCTTCTCTCCACCCAGAGGTAAATGTGAGTGCAGAGTTGGTTGTTGGTTGTTGTGTTTGATTAGCCCATATGCGCTGAAATGGCAGCAATTGAGCTGTATACTCCCCAGGGAGCTGAGATGGTTTCAGGAATGATTTATGCGCCTGATGAGCAGGGGTAATAATGTCATTCGCCAGTTTGGTGTATCCACCAGTTTGGTGAATACGTGAACTATATAAGTCTACATTGTTATTATTAAAATGACAACTGTTACTGTAAATCCTTGGACCATGGTAAAAATAAAAATAAATAAGAATAAATCTATTCAATTCAAGTGACGTTTTTATGGGGAATAAACCTTTTCGATATTCGCATTGCATCTCGGTCTACATTATGAGCGACCAGAAAGTCGGTAGATGTTTACATAGATTCACATAGATAAACCATCTATAAATTGAAGTACCCTTTACAATGTATACTACGTCATGTTTGGTTATAGACACAAGAAGACATCAGGGATTTTATTTGCCATTGTTCGTGGTAGTTATGTAACATCAACATGACCTTCACATTCGTGTTCTTCAGTAGTACAGAGACGGATCCAGAATCCATCTTGGGCAAGTTATTATGACGGATGTGGCTTAATACATATTTTTTTTTTAAATGTACTTGTTTTCTACTGTTTTAAAATAACAATTTTTGGAAAAATGTAATAACATCAAATGTTATCTCCCAGCTTATTTTCACATTTGATGAGATGTAGCAGGTAATTTTTGACGAAGATGAGGATTAGGTTATCGCTTTCGCTGATTTAGCAGTTATCTTTCGCCATTATTAATTTGTGAAAATTACTTTTTCATATTACAATCCCAATATTTATGTCGATTTGGTTATAGTAAACTTATTTTTTACATTGTTTGTTATCACTAAGTAGACTGAAATACAATGGAATATGTGTGAATGAATGAATGAATGAATGAATGAATGAATGAATGAATGAATGAATGCGAATGTCGAAAAGATTTATTGGAAAATTGGAAACAGTGCAAATAGGCCTATACCATATTGCTAACCTCCAATGGTAACCCATCGGCTCCAGTCACGTTGGTCCACGCAGCCTCGTTGTCACTGTACTTTATTTTATATGACTTTGTCCAAAGGGAACCAGAGTTATACCCTTGTGTGATGATACCAATGACTGTAACTGACTCTTGCAGGTCCACACGAATCCATTGGTTCTGATCGCTCTTGCCTGCACACCAGGCACCTGTAGAAATGGAAGGATCAGATGTATGTATATTTGTTTAGTTCGGTCCGGTTCGGTTTGGTCTGTTTTTTTTTCTAAATAAGTGGGGTGTCATTTTGAACACTTATGCGCTGGATTCAAGAGTAAGGCTGATCACATTATTTCCAAACTGGGTTCGTATGTGTATGGACAATTATAATATCTAGAACAAAAATACATTGTATTTGTTCACATTTCATTGAGTCCAATGCCATGCATAATAAACTAAAAATCCATTACATACAATCGGTGAATTCAGTGCGAAACCAGCGGCGTTGGTCCCGGGCACACACTAAGAAATAATAGTTCAAATCTGCACCCATAGGGGTGCATATCGTTGATACAATAGCAGTACCCCTGTGGGTGCAGAATTGCTCCTTTGAGGGTATATTTGCTCCTCTGAGGGTGCAAATCTGCACCCGTAGGAGAGGCACACAATCACCTCTACTCCTTGCATCCTCACCATTCCACTGCCCTCCCTCTCATTCACGCACATGTATTTCGTTTTGCTCCTACTGACTTTCATTCCTTTTCTCTCCTGTGCATACCTCCACCTCTCCAAGCTCTCCTCAACTTGCTCCCTACTCTCACTACAGATCACAATGTCATCCGCGAACACCATAGTCCACGGAGACTCCTTCCTGATCTCGTCCGTCAACCTGTCCATCACCATTGCAAACAAGAAAGGGCTCAAAGCCTATCCTTGATGTAATCCCACCTCCACCTTAAACCCATCCGTCACTCCTACCGCACACCTCACCACTGTCACACTGCCCTCATACATATCCTGCACCAATCTTACATACTTCTCTACTACTCCCGACTTTCTCATACAATACCACATCTCCTCTCTTGGCACCCTGTCATATGCTTTCTCCAAATCCACAAAGACACAAAGCAACTCCTTCTGACCTTCTCTATACTTCTCCATCAACATTCTCAAAGCAAACATCGCATCCGTAGTGCTCTTTCCTGGCATGAAACCATACTGCTGCTCACTAAACATCACCTCTCCTCTTAACCTAGCTTCCACTACTCTTTCCCATAGCTTCATGCTGTGGCTGATCAATTTTATACCTATGTAGTTACTGCAGTTCTGCACATCACCCTTATTTTTGAAAATCGGTACCAGTACACTTCTTTTCCACTCCTCAGGCATTCTCTCACTTTCCAAGATTGTATTAAACAATCTAGTTAAAAACTCCACTGCCATCTCTTCTAAACATCTCCATACCTCCACAGGTATGTCATCTGGGCCAACCGCCTTTCCACTCTTCATCCTCTTCATAGCTGCCCTCACTTCATCCTTGCTAATCCTCCACACTTTCTGATTTACTATCCCCACACCATCCAACCTTCTCTCTCTCATTTTCTTCATTCATCAACCCCTCAAAGTACTCCTTCCACCTTCTCAGCACACTCTCCTCGCTTGTCAGCACATTTCCATCTCTATCCTTCATCACCCTAACTTGCTGTACATTTTTCCCAGCTTGGTCCCTCTGTCTAGCCAACCGGTCCTTTTCTCCTTCCTTAGTGTCCAACATCTCATACAACTCGCCATACGCCTTTTCCTTAGCCTTTGCCACCTCTATCTTCGCTTTACGCTGCATCTCCTTGTACTCCTGTCTACTTTCTTCATCTCTCTGACTACCCCACTTCTTTTTCTCCAACCTCTTCCTCCGTATACTTTCCTGTACTTCCTAGTATACGGAGGAAGAGGTTGGCGAAAAAGAAGTGGGATAGTCAGAGAGATGACGAACGTAGACATGCCTACCTGTCCCAAAAGAAACTGTACGAATTATTATCCAAACGATTTAACCCTATTAAGATATATCAATGTTTTAGCATTTTGTGGTTGTCCAAAATAGTATTTTTTATCCCCAGTAAACAGTAAGTTTCATCAAAATGAGAACAGATAATAATGTGACGTTACTTAGATCACCGCTGGAGGGCGCTATTACCACAATTTTTGCCATTTTGTAATCAAAAGTGGAATACAGGCAGCTACAATCCATCGGCGGATCCAGGATGTTTTTAAAAGGGCGGGGGGTCCAACCATTGGCGTTGATGTTGCGTTATGGTTGGGGGCTGGACTACCCATCCCCTAGAAACTTCAAAATCTGGTCATAAGAAATCATCGTCTTTGATCTTACCTGATATTGGTCCTCATCTACTACCACAACAATTTATGGACTTTTTTAAACAGAAAATCTGTGATATTAGAATGGCTTTGATGGATGGCCCGGATTTTTTGGACAAGTTTGTGCAAAACAATTTGTCTTTTAATTCATTTACATCGGTAACACCCAATGATATTATTTTACTTGTACGTAAGATGACAGATAAAACATGTTCTCTTGATCCAATGCCAACCCAATTTATAAAGGAGTTTCCTGATCAGTTGGCGCCTATTCTGTGTCGCATTGCTAACAGTTCACTCAAATCTGGTGTTTTTCCAGCTGCGTGTAAGTCAGCTCTAGTGCGCCCTCAAATAAAGAAATATGGGTTGGATCGAAATGAGTTACATAATTATAGACCAGTGTCTAACATTCCATTTTTATCAAAGTTGCTCGAGAAGATAGTTTTATCACAGTTGAACTGCTATTTCAAGACAAATTCCATGTATGCAAGATGTCAATCCGCTTACCGAGAGGGACATGGCACTGAGACTGCACTCTTGAGAGTGCAGAATGATGTTGCACTCACTCTTGATCGGCACCGTGACGTTATTTTGGTATTGTTAGATCTTTCTGCCGCGTTTGACACCATCGATCATGATATTCTCACTAGGCGACTGTGCTCCCGTTTTGGTATTGGGGGAACAGTCTTAAGCTGGCTAAAGTCGTACCTAACAAATCGTACCCAGCGTGTGTGTATTGGATCGATGGTGTCAGATGAGGCCCAGTTGAAATTTGGTGTTCCACAGGATTTAGTATTGGGCCCTGTCCTTTTTTTCCCTTTATATGGTGCCACTTGAAGACATTATCGACCGTCATGGTCTCAGTAGTGTCATGTATGCTGATGACACCCAGCTGTACATCGCCTGTGATACGCCGGCGGATACATCAGTCATTGCCTCCATTGAGGCATGCGTTGACGAGATCAGACGTTGGATGTGATCCAATTGGCTCGCACTCAACGACAGTAAAACGGAGGTAGTTTTGTTCTCGTCAAAGTTTAAGACTGTGTCCGACGGTGCTGCCGCAGTCGGTGTGCGGGTGGGTGATGTTCAGGTCCATCCTTCGTCCAAAGTACGAGATCTTGGAGTGTTTTTAGACTCTGCTGCGAGCATGGAGCACCATGTAACAAGTCTTTGTAAATCGGCGTCATTTGCCTTATGGAAGATTGGGATGGTTCGAAAAATGTTGGACAAATCTTCAACTGAGAAACTTGTCCATGCTTTTGTTACCTCCAGGTTGGACTATTGTAATAGTCTGCTTTTTGGGCTTCATTCAAATCAACTGAAAAAATTACAACTCATTCAGAATTCCGCTGCTCGACTGATAACTGGAACCAGAGTTCGGGAGAGTATTACTCCTGTGCTTCGGGATCTTCATTGGTTGCCAGTCGAACAGCGGATTCGTTTCAAAATCCTTGCTATTACTTATAAAATAATTGAAAATGTCACAGCGCCGATCTACCTCACTGACCTGGTTGATCCCCGTGTTCCGCAGAGATCAACAAGGCAGAGTAGTGAGATTCGTTTGGAGCCTCCACCTATGAATTCTATAATGACTAAGTATTATGGTAATCGTACATTCTCTGTTGTTGCTCCCATGGTATGGAATGATCTTCCATCAAACATTCGTGCAGCCCACAGCTATGAATCCTTTAAGTCATTGGTTAAAACTCATTTTGTTCCGTTCTTATTATGGTAGTCGCTGTTTACTTTAATTACTTTAACTTTTATCTTTTAACTTTTTAACTTTTTAACTTTTACTGGAACTGTTTTAATGGAAAGGGCTCTTATACAGGTGTACAGTGTGCTGAGATAATTGTATGTGGTGCACTTAAAACAATAAATGATTAGATTAGATTAAAATCGCCCATTATTGTTCATTCCAAATAATCGTGAGTATTTTAGTTATTTGTATTTGTTTAATTATTTGTTTATTTTTTAGTTTTAATATTGTTCTGGCATGACATTTTTAAGATATCAAGAAATAACTGGGGTAATTGTAGGCTACAATGGTCTCTCTATAACCAGATCATATGACGTTATTTAATGGAAAGGTAAAATGTTGTTGACATCCTTGCAGAAAAAATGACATTGTTTGCAGTAATTACAATATTTATAATAGTTGCTTAACAACTATGCACTAATCCCATATGCTTTTACTTTATTGTATTGTATTTGTAGTGTATTGTACTTGTACATGTGTATAGTCATTTGTATTGTATGCAGGGCCCCAATGGAAACCAGTTTTAAACTTTTTGGGCAGACCCTGGGTAAAGAAATGTAACAAACAAACAAACAAACAAACAAACAAAAAAGCATGCACACACAAATTCTTGAAAAACATGTGATATTGCATTTTATGTTAATGGCGGCCATATTGGATTTGCAGAATGCATTGGAATTGGTCACATTTTGTAAATTTTGACATTGTTAATTTTCTTTTTTTTTCCTATTCTAAAACCCATTCATTTTGAGATATCAAACTATACAAAGGTTATTGAAGCCGTGTTGTGTTTTAAACGATTTTTTCGCATAGGGTTATGAACTTTTGCCCGATTTGTGAAGCCTCTCTTAGATACCATATTTTGTATTTGGGCAATTTGGTCGCCGCGTATACGTGCATCACGTATTTCGCCGTTGGAAAAAAAAGAGTTGGCCTAATAGAGTTTTATCAAAAGCGACAGGCCTTTGGATACATAACGCCACTGATCCTGAAGGCATGCGTGGATGCAAGGTCTCAAAAAGGGGCGGGGCATACAGCTAATAATGGGGGCTTACAACAACCGTATAATAAATGGACAATGTATGGCGAAAACATGCATGTGTATTGAACATTTGATACTTTGTATTGTGGAAGAACTTAAAAACATTATCCAGGGTAAACTGATAAGACGAGGCAATAATAAGTAAACAATAACTTCAAAGATACCCACGTGAGTATTTCTAATCTAATCACAATGTCTAAACTGTCATGGGGGATATCATTGACCTCAACCAACAGCGGTAAACCGCCGATAAGAAGATGGAAAAAATGATTACGTCTAAAATCTTTAAAATTACACCATTAGCAAAGTTTAAAAAACATCAGTATAAAATTGCAATACTAAAAAAATTGCAATTGTTTTTAATATTCACAGACACAAAGAGTACATCACACCTCCCGTGAAGTCTGTTGAAGGAAGAAGAAATTACAGGAAGAAACTACGCTTTGTCACTTCAACACGGCCCCCATAGGGCGTGTAAATTATGCCCAATGAGTGCTACTAATAGGATGCGATAGATACAAACTATATGTGACGTTTTCTTTATAAATGAAGGAAGAAGATATTCAGAAGATAAGGGTTATAGAAGATAATAATTACCATCATAATAGAGCCGAGACTCTTCCTTTGGGAAACTAAGGTGGGCAGACGAAACGGACAAATTGCTGTCAGGTATAGCCCCACTCTCCATCCCGAGAGGATCACGGCAATCTGAATGATAAAAACAATCAAACAAATAAGAACAATAGGCGAGGTCGGATTGCACGTATCCACGTAATAAAACCTTTGACATAATAATAATTTCGTTGGAGATACAGTACAAGTTACATCGTCATGATGACATCATCAGTTGTCATGAAAATAACCACTAGGAGACGCTCTACTTGCACGTATATTTTATTTATAGTTTTTTTTCATAATATCTCTTTTTAATTCATTTAGTTTTACTAGTTTCCACCAAGGAAAAACAAATACATTAATTTATGCTTTAAAAGGGTTTGTGTACGTCTAAATGCAGCCAAACGTGTTAACTTTTTTTTTTGATTTACTGTTTCTGGAGTCAACTTTTTCGCCCTCATAGTATTGAGCTTAATGGGATGTCCATGGCACATTAATCACAATTTATTTAATTTTGCCCTACACCGACGTGTATTTAGCACTATATACAAAGTGCTTTCCGAGTGGGATTCAAACCCACGACCTCCTGTTTACTAGTGTAGACATCTTTACTTCTCGACCACCGAGCTTGCACAATGTCGATTGGCCAGCTAGAATCCTATATAGCGGCGGGTGCCACGATATTATAGTTTGATGAAATTTTTGCATCGGGTGATAAACAATTGATTTTATTTTTTGCCCTACACCGTCGTGTGTATAGCACTGTATACTCGGTGCTTTCCGAGTGTCTGTGAAAAAAACTACACAGGCGACTCGGGCGGGATTCGAACCCACGACCTCCTGCTTACTAGTGCAGATGTCTTAATCTTTCAGTTTTGGGTCAAAATTAGACTCCTACGGCAAGTATGAACACAAAAGTCCAGCTATATCCCTATTATATGGTAATTTAGAGGCCATGGCACTATATGATTACATAATCTCTTTGTTTTGTTTTACAAAACAGGTCCTTCATTAGCTTAGTTAGGTGAGAAGGAGGATGATTACAAATAAATATTACCACCACGGATTGTCGTGCCAACTTATCCCCCCACTACGGAAACAGCTATCGGTTTGCAGCATTTATATTTTTGTTAAAATTGTTATTATTATAACTAAAACAATTGCACGCAACAATATCCTTTGGGGGAATTCCGAATAAATTGTTGAAAAAAAAAAAAAATGTTAAGCTTTAAATTAGTTTTTAGATAAACTTCTACGGAGAAGGTTGTTAAACTTGTGTATGTATAATAGAGGAGGGGATATCAGGGTTGACCATATCTGATAAATAGTGGGGTTATATGCCTATATTTACACCCCATCCACTGGGATTTACGCCCACCAGAATTACGTAGATATTGAATTACATTTTTTCCTAACTGTCTCATATACCTTGTGTGCCAGTAATTTGCAGGCAACACCCCCACCAACCCCCCCCCCCCCCCAAACAAAAAGAAAAGTAAAACATAAGGGAAAAGGTGAAAGAATGACGTGGAATAATTGTAAAGAGAACAAATCTGTTATGCAAGATGACTGTGGCGTAGTCAAGGGGGCAGGGGCGCCCCCACTTGTTGGCAAAATAGTGTATGATGATAAATTCACAAATGTATTAGTATTTCTGAACCTCTGCTAAAAATTGACATAATTTGTCGGTTCATTTGAGTTTTGTATCAGTAAATCCACCCCCCCCCCCAAAAAAAAAAAAAATAAATAAATTCCCCCAGTCTTAAAATCCCGGTTACGCCACTGCAAGATGACCTCGTAGGAATACTCAGATTCTTGTTTGGTACTTTCAAAATGTTTGACATTGGAATAACAGTCAAGAAATTGGAAACAAACGAAGTTCCGAAAAAAATAGGTCTTGGTGACACAACAAATACAATCATCCATAAACTCAATTTTGCCAAGAGTGCATTGGAATACTCTTAAGATGAAATTGGTTGCCCATAAACGAAACTGAACATAAAACATCGATGAATGTTAAATTGACTGCATCAAGATAATTGAATTCATGAACGCCGAAAAACGAAATAGAACTAATTAAACGCAGTTGCGAATGACAGGAATGAATGATTGCTCGGAAATTATTTTGAACGCAACAATATAAAAAAGGTTATCCTAATTTGAACGGATCAGAAAAAACGGTGTGAATTTGAATGTTCTTAGACGAAAATGAACAGAAATGTTTTGAAATTGGCCGGGAAAACATACACTTTAATTCGTAGGAACCTATAAATATACATAAATGGAAACATTACCTCTGCATCCAAGTAGTTCAAAGCGCATACATATTCCGTTATGCCACGTGACGGGTTCTATCTGTATGGACTTAGCCTGCAGAGTCGTGGGAAAGTAGACAGCTATCGGTGCGGTACTGTCCGTGTTGCCCTCAAACTTGAAGACAAACAACAACAAACAGATACATGTATATTTTAATTTAAAAAAAGGATATTTAACAGGTGTCTTGCAATCATTTTTCTCGAGATGTTTGCAGTGAAATGAATGAGATTAGGGAAAAGTAACTATCAATAATGTCCCCCTCCCCTCCCAGGCACCCTGTGTATTGATATCGGGATACATGGGGATTGGTACCTTTTTGTTGCTCAAGGGTCTGGACTTTGGTCATGCTCACGCACAACGATTCGATTGGCCAATGGGGATCCCCACCTATGGTGTGAGGGTATTGTCACTTACACTGTGACACATACGTGGAGAATGAACATTTCCAATTTACCAATCCCTACATCAAGAGACGGGCGGCCCGGCAGGGGACGGGTGGGGAAAAATTGATAGGTGCATAATGGTAGATGAGATATTATATAGCTATGATGCTATCACTATAAACTGATAATGTCTAAACCTCTGTTGTAAGGGACAAAATGTCTGAAACTTCAGGAAGGGAAAGAGGATTCAGACATTTAATGTCTGAGTATTATAATGTTCAGACAATTTATGTATAAAAACTCGTCAGGCCAGCACCCCTTGTGCAGTTCAGTGACCTAATTGTTTGAAAAATAACAAATGTAACTGTAAATCCTTGGAACAAGGTAAATCAAAAACGATAACATTCAATTCAAATTCAAGTGAGTTTGCCCTGGAATCGCCATTATAGCCGTTTTAGGTCTACATAACTCGATTGACACCACAAATCATTTTTGTCTTCTCTTTCAATACCTCAATTATTTCATTTGTGGGGAATAAACCTTGTTCGATATTCGCATTGCATCTCGGTCCACATTATGAGCAACCAGAATGTTGGTACATATTTTTATAGATTCACGGAATTGTAGATGAACTTGGGCAAGTCATTATGACGCACAATGTATCGGATGTAGCTTAATAAATATGTTAAACAGACTTGTTATCTATTATTTTAAAATAATCAATTTATGAAATCTGACATTGTATTTCAAATGAAATAAGTTCATATTTTATCTCCCATTTTGTTTCACATTTGATTATTGATGAGACGTAGCTAGTATGATCTGATGTAAATTTTGACGAAGAGGGGGAACAGGGTTAATTTGTGATAATATATTGTTCATATTAATATCCCAATAATTATGTCGATTTGTTTGTAGTAAAATTATTTTTCCTATTCCTCGATACAGAATCGTACGGTAGAAAAACACATCGTTAGTTTTCCACACAGTAGACCGAGATGCAATGCGAATGTCGAAAGGGTTTATTGGACAATTGGAAACAGTGCAAGTAGGCCTAAGCCATATTGCTAACCTCCAATGGTAACCCATCGGCTCCAGTCAAGTAGGTCAACTCAGTACTGTCGACACTGTACCGGTACTTTATTTTATATGACTCTATCCAATACCCTCTATTGGCATGCCCTTGTGTAATGATGCCAGTGACTGGAACTGACTCGCCCAGCTCCACTTGAATCCACTGTTTCTGATTGTTGTCGTTTGCACACCAGGCACCTGTACAAATAGAGCATCAGATATCTACTGATTGATGTATATAATTATTGGTTCGGTATGGGAATGGTATAATGTCTTCAGTTCAGTTCTTTCTGTTTATTATACAAATAATTGGGGTCTGTCATTTTGAATATTTGGGAATATCTGAGTGAAAAAATAATGTTCTCAAGGATAGAGGTACCCCCCCCCCCCCCTCCACCACACCGCATGCTGGAACCAAGGCAGATCATATAATGTTTTAAACGGTGTCGTTGGTATGGTGAACGTGTTATTTGTAGTTTGGCTTTTTGAGTGTAAGGCCTATGTGTTTTATTTTAAATTAAATAATGCAAGAGCAAGTTTAAATCATAGGTATTCCTGGCCAAGTTCATAAATTTAGTAGCCAATTTCAACGCAGCGTCAATCAACTTCACGCAAAACCGATTGCTGCTCAAAATTATCATTCGATTTGCTTAAACGATCATTCAATTTCACTTAATGTATCATGCAATTAACAAAAATGCGCATCCAATTTAAAAATACTCGCCAACAGCATTCAATTTCGCCTAAGCTTCCCGCGGCGTACAGTCAGTCATTCAAATTCGTTATTGGGCAAGCATTTCTGTGACATTAATTTTGTGCAATGGAATTCACACTGTTAAACCTGTCTTTTCATGTTTCAATTTCGAGTTGTAATTGTATGTATTGTAATTACCAAAGGGACTTTAAGGGTTGCATGTGTTGCATAAACCATTAATTCAGACTTGGGAAACATACGAGTAGTGGTTCCTCGAGCTGAGGGGCCCATGCATCGTATGTGTATTGGGTTACAGGAGGCGGTGCGGGGTGTCTGCCCCTCCTTTGTAAATTCATTGGCCTGTGTGGTGGCTGTTGCTGTGCACCCTCAGTACAAAGACAGTAATACCCCTTAAAATTATCTGGTTAATTTAACATTATGAATATGGGTACAACATAAATAATGAGCGAGTTTTGATCTATATATTTTAACCTAATCAACTTTACAATGTTTTTGCATTTTTTTTCAGAAATATAGGTTTCCCACACATTTTAAAACTTGTTTCATTCAATTTCCAAAGCGGTTAACTTCAATTTCGTCCCAAGAAGACTGGAATGTGCAAATGCTACAATGAATTTAGTCATTGGTCATTCCAAATGATCAATGGTCAATCAGTTTCAGCTTTTTTCATTCGTTGTCGTCAGATTTCACTGGAATTCGTCTCACCTGATCATCATCTACATAATGTAATGATCGAATTCGTCTTTGTTCAAGCGATTTCAAGAATTTTTCGCTCAAATTCATCCGATAATCTGGCTGTGAACAGCTTTGTGAAAAAGCTTATATAAGCCATTTTCAGGTTAGTTTCTTTCACTTGCTCTCATGATTCCGAACCGTCTTACACCACTTTATACTCCGAACATCATAAATTTTCGTAACATAGGCAAATGGCTGCAAATGGAAACCGGCCCAGAGGGCCATACAACAAAGTGACAAACCAGGCCAGACATAGGATTATTGATGCTTTTGAAAATGATGGTGTGGACTGGAAGTAGCTGATACTCGATAGTAGCTCGCTCGATAGTTTCTTTTTATTTGCGCCAGAACAGGAGAGATGCGGCACCAAGAGGAGGTGCCCACAGGGTCAAAGTTGACCAAGATATGAGGGATGCGCTGGCCAGAATGTTGGATGAAAATCCACTTCTGACTCTGGAACAAATGAACAATGAACTGAGGAGACTGCTGCCCAACAAACCAGTAATTTCTAGAAGCACTCTTGCACGTACATTAGATGGAATGTTTATGACAATCAAGCTGGCGGAAGATATTCCAGGCGGCAGAAACGAGCAGAGAGTTCTTGACCAAAGAGTTGAATATGCTCAGTGGTTTTGAGAGCTGGGGTAGTTGGGCACTGCATTTACATCGACGAGTGCGGGTACAATATTTGGACCAGACGAACATACGGAAGAGCTCCCAGAGGTGAGCCTGTCCGAAGGGTTGTGAACAACCAGCGAGGAAGAAACTGCAATATCACATTTGCAATATCCAACGAAATTGGGCTGATTCACCACTCTGTCAGACTCGCAACGACAACATTGGAGAGTTTCCAACAGTTTATCCAGGACACATGCGACGCAGCTGTTCAGATACTACCTGCTGATGAACCAATACACCTCATATATGACAATGCCCGCCCACATATCAATGCTCATGTGCCAGAAGACTTCAACAACATCTTCATTAGACGCACCCCTCCATACTCGCCTTTTCTCAACCCGGTCGAGATGGCACATTCCGCCTTCAAAGCCGCAGTGAAGCGCACTTTGAGTCTCCCACAATGGCAAGCAAGAGTTGGTGACGTTGCTGCTGCCAGAGAAGCTGGTGTGAATCTTCAAGCCTGGCGAGCCAGATGTCTGCAAGAAGTAGCTGAAGAGAACATAGATGACATCACACCAGACAAATGCGCACGCTGATACAACCATGCTCAGACGTATTTGGCACGGTGTATTGCAAGACAGGAAATTGAGGGTTGAACAACCAATCGAAAGAACAAGAAGAATTGACTGTTCCTAAAAAGATGTGAAAATATGAATACATTTTCTTTTCAAGTATAGGCCTACTTATTTCTAGTATGAAATCTAAAAACCTTATTTCCTCTAGCTTTTTCACGCAAAAATTTCCGAACTTAATGTATACACATTTAAATAGGCAAACATAATTTTGGGATAATAATGCACATCAATATACATGGTAAATTCTCATTTAGGGTATTATACCTGCGTCAGACAAAAATATTCATCGGACACCAAAAAGTAAATAATGTTTAAAGTGGAAATTAAAAGATGAAACGTAAAAAATCAAAGACAGCATACAATCATGTGACGAATTTAAATTAAATTGATACGAATTTGATTGCAAAATGACGAACTTGCTTCGTCTATCGTTCGTTTGGCAACTGCGGTCGACGAAATTGAATTGTCTTTCACCAAAATCTATGGCAAATATATGAAATTATTTGGTCAAAGTACGAACATGAACGGCCAAAGACGAAATTGAACATGGGATATGCAAGGTTATGAATCTTCGAGACGAAATTGAAGTTAACCGCTTTGGAAATTGAATGAAAAAAGTTTTAAAATGTGCGGGAAAACCTATAGTATTTGCCAATTTTTTCTTATTTTTTCTGTTGGTCATCAACTTTGACACAGACAAAAGGTATTGTCTTAAGTTCAAGCAAGCATCGCTTAGATCACCAGTAGAGGGCGCTTGTACCACGTTTTGGGGTCTTTTTTGGAGATATTCAGGGTTAGGGAAAAAGTGTGTCACCAACGCAATCACTTGTCTCATTTGCAAACGCCGACGCGCGTGGTGAACATACGCAGATTACGACGGGTATGTGGGTAAAGCACGTATGCACTGTTCAAATAGCTAGTGTGGATGCAGGGTCTCATAAAGAGGTGATACATACACCACTAATCCTGGAGGCATGCCTAGATGCAGGGTCTCATAAAGGGGTGATACATACACCACTAATCCTGGAGGCATGGGTGGATGCAGGGTCTCATAAAGGGGTGATACATACACCACTAATCCTGAAGGCATGCGTGGATGCAGGGTCTCATAAAGGGGTGATACATACACCACTAATCCTGGAGGCATGGGTGGATGCAGGGTCTCATAAAGGGGTGACATGCACCACTAATCCTGGAGGCATGGGTGGATGCAGGGTCTCATAAAGGGGTGATACATACACCACTAATCCTGGAGGCGTGCGTGGATGCAGGGTCTCATAAAGGGGTGATACATACACCACTAATCCTGGAGGCATGCGTGGATGCAGGGTCTCATAAAGGGGTGACATACACCACTAATCCTGCCGGCATGCGTGGATGCAGAGTCTCATAAAGGGGTGATACATACACTACTAATCCTGGAGGCATGCGCGGATGCAGGGTCTCAAAAAGGGGTGGGGCATACTGCTAATAAAGGGGGACTCACAAAAACACGTATGGTAAATGGACAATGTATGGTATTGTATTGTATTGTGTTGTATTGTATTGTGGAAGAACAACCCACCCCAGACTGAGGGATCTCCTCACTCTCCTTCCCCCTGTGCTTGTTAACAACTGATTCAGTTTAGTGAGCACACACTCCTCTCTCCCAATCCTAGAATCTCAGTCCCACCAGATTCCTGCCTGCACGCTTCAACACACTAATCAACCAGCATCTAGATGATAATCAGAGAACACTGATCGAAACGTCGAGTTGTAACCTCTAGTTCTTTTCGGAACTAATTACTACTCAGGCGGGAAATTCACATGGTGTCACCACAAATGGTCTTTACTTATCCTCTTCACCATGCAAAGCTACAAGTTTTACTAATATATCATAAGTTAATTTGACGTGGGAATATGGGAATAACAACTTTAAAGATGCCCGCCTGACTATTTATAAACTAATCATAATGGTAAACTGTTATGGGGGTCAGGGTTAATTCTACAATGATAAGGGTTATAAAAGATACGGATTACCATCATTATTGAGCCGAGAATGTTCCTTTGGGTAACCTGATTCAGTAGACGAGACTGTCAAACTGCTGTCAGGTATATCCCCACTCTCCATCCCAAGAGTATCACGGCAATCTGAATGATAAAAACAATCAAACAAATAGCATTAGTATAAGCGACGAGAATGTTCCTTTAGCCAGTAACTTGACGAGACTGACAAACTGCTGTCAGGTATATCCCCACTCTCCATTCCTAGAGGATCACGGCAATCTGAATGATAAAACCAATCAAACAAATAGCATTAGTATAAGCGACGAGAATGTTCCTTTGGCCAGTAACTTGACGAGACTGACAAACTGTTGTCAGGTATATCTCTACTCTCCATCCCTAGAGGATCACGGCAATCTGAATGATAAAAACAATCAAACAAATAAGATTAATGGGCGACCCCGGATTGGTCGTTTCTATGTAATACAGTTTTTGACATAATAAAAGTTAGTTCGAGATACAGTACAAGTTACATTATCAAGTTACACCAAGTGTTGATTCTTCATCGAGCGTGCATATTGTAATGGACATTCCAGCTTTCCGGGTCCCTTGGATCATGGAGGAAGAATCTCTTTCTTCCTCCATGCTTGGATGGACTGTAGCTGTACAATGGTAATTAAAAGATATTTTGACATTCCAGCTTTCCGGGTCCCTTGGATCATGGAGGAAGAATCTCTTTCTTCCTCCATGCTTGGATGGACTGTAGCTGTAACAATGGTTGGATCATTTGGCTGCTTCATAGATACAACATGTGCACTAGACCTTACAAATACTGGCTATATAACCTATGGGTATGAGGGCTCCAGGGTGGCAGTCTGGACCTGTGGCTGGGGACAGAAGGTTGTTCGGACGGCGGTTGTACTTTATTTTGTATAAAGTTAATTACGCAAAGGATTGCCTGTATTTTATGTTATATTATTTCAGCCTGTCGTCCGAACATTAAGGTAATACTATTTTAGTTATTTATATTAGTTTAGTAGTGTCCTGAATTGTTTCTTTGCTTTGCCAGTCTATATTGCTTTTATGTTTGAGTGGCAAAAAGCCTCCCTCCCTTGGAAGGATAATACCTGAAGAATAACAGTATTTAGTTTCGTTTTGTTTTACTTATTTATGTTCTCGATTGTCTCTCCCCCAACTGACGGATTAAGATATATCCGTTACAATATTCGCATTCTAGATCACGTAAATAGATACCAATCACTGCTTAGTCGAGTCACGTAGACCTAATAGGGGATGATCCAGAGGGGTCCAGCATGTGGCTACAATTTCTTTTTTAATTTAACAAAAAATCCTTTTGAGAGATAAGCTGTTTTTAACAAAGCGACTAATATATTGTTGTTTCTTTGGAGTAGCCGATTATAAGTCAGGGCTAATTTTACTACACTGTTTCTTATGACACAATACGTTCCAACTATTTGGAACCTCTGTGTTTTTTGAGCTCAACTTCTACGGTAGACCCAGGAGTATAAATGGGTACCTGTGAGGATAGAGGTTGATATTGTGGTTTAAAAGCTTCTGATGCGCTACGGTAGCTCAGGGCCGTATACTCCCCAGGGAGCTGAGAAAGTTTAAGGATTGATATTGGCCCAATGACCAGGGATAATAATGTAAAAGCATCTTGTATCCTTTGGCAATTTGGCGCTCTATAAATCCAGTTATTATTATTAGACTTCTGTGAATATATGAATTCAATGCTGTTGATGGCTTTTAAAATAAAGTAAAGTCCAAAATCTATTTTTAGTATACGAATTCAAATGGGCGAGTCTACCATGGCAAATCTTGTTTGCAGTCAAAATATCGCGTCCTGCAGATTTTCGGTGAGTGAATTTCGTCGCATAAAGTTGGACCGCTCAACATTACTGAAGGATATGATATCGGCATCGGAGCAGTCTGACAAAACTGGTATTGGGAAATGTTTTTGATATAAAAAAATAAGACAAAATTGAGGTTTATGATTTATAACATTTGAAGGGAGTGTGCACCATTGGTAAATGCATCCATAAAAAGGGATGGTGTGGACCCTCTTGAACCACCTTCTAGATACGCCCACGGGTAACATGTCTGGAAATGCACCCATACTTAAATGAATAAAAAAAGAATAAAAACCTATT
Organism: Zoroaster sp. YZ-2022; assembly: GCA_029582265.1. NCBI lineage: Eukaryota > Metazoa > Echinodermata > Asteroidea > Forcipulatida > Zoroasteridae > Zoroaster > Zoroaster sp. YZ-2022. The sequence continues at coordinate 44,023,420 of CM055819.1, forward strand.
TGAACGTTTCACATTATTTCGTTGTGTTATTTACCAACTTTAATTCAAGTTTTCAAGTTATAAATAATTATGTTGTTTTATGTTATTTAATTGGGACGATTACTAAAGGTGTACATCACTCCCTTTAATAGATTTTCTTACATAACTGAACTTTGAAGGAGCACACTTGTGATGCCACGTGTCCCTCATCATCGCTCGCCGTACAATTAACCACTGTAGAGCGTTTTGTGAATTCCGTCCCCGGCATTGGACTGCACGACACGGTGAGTGGCTTGCCGGTATAGTAATCATTGGCATTGGGGATCGTAAAGATGACCATCGGGTCGGTGGTTATGACATCGGCATTGGGGCAATCTGAAAACACTGCTCTCACTGTGAATGAACAATTACAAACCAAATTGATTGGCAAAATGTTTTATGATTCTTATGAAACAAGTTGAATGAGCGTTCCTCAAATGTTGGCCCACCAAACACTACCATATTCACCACACTGCCCCCCCCCCCCCCCTTCAGATTTTCAATGAATATGAAATTAAAAGGTACAAATAATTCGTCTGGAAAACAGTTTCAATTGTTCCGGTCCCAAAAGTGAAGAATATATCTTCGCTTGACCAACTTCATCCGTTTGTTCGTATCTTGGAATATTTCCTGGCAAAATGGATCTTACTAGACAGTATCCAATAAGTTGGATTTACAGCAATATAAAGTTGGTTGTCTAGTGGTTCTATCGCTTTGCAAGAAGGTGGTACTGGGATCAAGACTAGATTTTTTCAACATTTTCATATTTTTTTCACATTTGCCAAATTTGTGAGACCTCTCTTTAATAGCTACCATGCTTTGTATAATGTGACATTTGTTCGCCGCGTATACCTGTATCACGTATTTCCCTGTTGGGAAAAAAAGATTAAAAAAAAAGATTAAAAAAAAGCACATCACAGCACTGATTTTGAAGCCGACCGATGACCAGAAACTGAAGACCTTTTTTGGGCCTTACGGATTCACAGGCAAGAAATTCCCCGACCAATGATGGCCAGGTATTCGTAAACCGCCCGAGGCATATTCATTTGCGCACTTTTCTTCATATGCAACCCAAAGAGCTACAGAAATGTCGTATTTAACTTCTATGTATAGACAGAAAGTTTCAGTCGATTCGTTTTGTGTGTTATTAGTAAGCAATTTACAATTGTTAAAATAGAAAAAGGAAAACATTTTCAACATTTTTTTGTTTATTTCTTAAAAATAAAAACGTGATTCCCTTTTGGATGAAAATGTTACAATTTAGTTTTATGATATATATGGGCAATTCCATGCCAAAGTGGACACGACTAAAAAATTCAAATTCGATACTGAACTGTCTTTTCACTTTTAAGTTATAGTTAAGACATGTAAGGATCAGGATTCAACTTTTTGTAATCAATAACTACATGTAATCTCTACATAAAAAAATACGTTTCCCCAGATTTTGCAGTTTAATTGAAAACTAAATTAATTACTAGGGAATATTTAACAATGCGGATGTATTTGTATTCAGTGGTAATCTTCCTGAAAGTTATACATATTTAAGTATGACATGACTTTCAGAACAAAAAAAAACTTTGACTGTAACCCTACATGTGGCTGTGTGGGTTGACAGTTACCTGTAATGCGAGTTACTGCACCAACGTATGTGTGTAATGTGAGTTGCCATGCATCCTTATTAATGTAACGAGAATGGAACAACACTGTTTGACAATCACTTGAACTAGTGCAGAAGAAATCAGTACAAATATTGTTTTTGCATGAGCCCTCTACAGGGGGGCTTAATTTACATGATTTCATACCCATAATGCCTACTACACGTGTACATTGTATGTACATGTACGTGTATACTCTCCGATCGACATTAGTGTTTTGTGAATTAAAATTTGATTTGATTGGGTGGCATTTCTTTTCTCAAGACTACCTCCTCCTCGATAAGTTCTCACGACTACCCCCAATTCTTTCTCACAACTACCCCCATCAAAATGTTCTGACGATAACTGGTAACCCTCTAAATTTTCTCATAGGGGCTGATCCAGAGGGTGTCCAGGGGTCATGTCCCCACCCCCATGTGTGGCTGCCATTAAAAACAAAACAAAAAACTTTTTGAGTGACACTCAGCCGTTTTTAACAAAGCGAACTAATATACTTGGGTGTTTCTGAAATACACAGTCAGTAGTTTTCTACTTCGTAACTATTTTTCCACAATACATCCATCGCCTTGGAACACACTTGTGTCCCTCAGCATTGCTTGCCGTACAAGTAACTACACCGTACGTTCACGGGCGCAATGCTTTTTCTGCAGACAAAATTTCAGAAAAAAGATATTATATAATTTATGTAATAATTCACTTTATATAATAATTCACTCAAGTTTTTTGCATTGCTTGACAGCATATATGTGGTATACACGCTCACCTCTCAGTAACGTGAACCGCGTTCCCTTCCATGTGTGGCCGGATTAAACGAAATCAAATTCATGAATATGAATATTGTGGATTGCTTTTAAATGAAACCCTAAGTCCAGGTTTAGTCAGAAGCAATTAAAGCCTGTGTAAATATATGTGTAGCACACAGAGAACAACTCAGCGCGTCTTGTTTTGAAAACAAATTGAGAATTATTTTATTCCTCTTCACACTAGCAAAGATGAATTACACACTTTAGTACAAGAAAACTTACAATACAAGAAAGTATGGTACCAATAAGCAACTATAACCAGGATCCTGGATTTTTATTTGAATCAATGAGACTTCCTTAGAGTTCAATCTGATCAGTTCAATCTGATCAGTTCAATCCGATGAGTCCAATCCAATGAGTCAGATGAGTTCAACAAAGTTCAATAGTAAAGGATACAAAGTGTCAGAGTCCATACAAAAATCCGCATCCGGCTAACTGTCGATGTCCACAGCAACAAGCAGTGAAGAAATGACTCCGTCTGTGGTGTAATGGAACCAATGAGCTGAGCTTGAGCTATACTGAAACTATAGCTGAGGCCTTGAGACTATAGCAGAAGCCTGAGACGAGGCCTAAGACTGAGCCGAGGCCTGAGAGCAAACAATAAAGATGTACAATAGTAAACTCTAACTTCTAAGTTCCGTTTCATGAATCTTATCAATGCCAAAAAACTATCCAGCATTTGATCCAAATTCATGTGCAACTGTCACATGACTTTTGCTAAAATTGTGGCATACATTTACTAGCTTTTATGAAAACTATCAAAATGGTCATGAAAATCATATTGCAGAAATAAGGCATTTTTAATAAGTAAACCTACATCCATCATTTACTATTGTAGCAATGAAACATCAGGTTTATGTACGTTTAGACCTACACAAACGTACATTGCATTATACCATTGTGCTTGTGCATGAATCAGTCACATGGTTTTAGTTTTACACATACAAAAGTAAACTTTTTAAACAATGAAATTTTAGCTTACCTGAGAGCCAACAGTTGTTTTGTGCTGTACTTAATTGAAGCTAAAAGTAATTCTGAGTTATTTGATGGTAATTAACAAGTCATTTGTACATTTTATTCAGCAAAATAAAGCACTTTCTGGGACGATTTTGGTAAAACTACATGATGTAGTAGTACTAGTAGTACTAGGCTGCAAAGCTGTCACATGTATTTTCTCCTGTCACAAGAGGGCGCTATTGCTCTGGGCCACTGGGCTACGAATTCCTGCTGTTGATGGCTTTTAAAGGAAAGTTAAGTCTAAAATGTTTTACTTAGTATACGAATGCATAATACGGTGAGTGAGTTTCGTCGCATAAGTTGGACTGCCCTGGACTGTGAGTGGTGATAGTGTAAGCATTATAGTAATGAGGATTAATGTGAATCATGTCAGACACAATAATTTCTTAGGATGTTTGGTACCAATCACAACTTCAATTCAAATTTCAGTGTACATCACTCTCTTTAATATATTGTCTTACATAGCTGAACGTTGAAGGAGCACACTTGTGGTGTTACGTGTCCCTCAGCATCGCTCGCCGTACAATTCACCACTGTGCTGATCTTGGTGAAATTCGTCCCTGACATTGGACTGCACGACACGTTGAGTGGCTTGCCGGTGTAGTAATCAGTGGCATTGGGGATCATAAAGTTGACCATCGGGTCAGTGGTTATGACATCGGCATCGGGGCAATCTGAAAACACTGCTCTCACTGTGAATGAACAATTACAAACCAAATTGATTACCAAAATGTTCTTGATTCTTGAAACAAGTTGGTACTTGAAGGTGAAATATTTGAGCGGGCGGAAGGAATGAGGGAAGGAAGCAAGGCGGGAAGGAATGCATTATTATGACGTCTAACGTTTGAATGGAGTGTGCACCATTGGTAAAATGTCAGTAAATACATCCATAAAAATATAGGGCCTGGACCCCCTTCTATAGTTCCGCCCCTTGGTAATATGTCTGTAAATGCATTCATACTTTATAAGAATAAAACAAATTCCATGTATAGAAACCAACATGTAAATCTTTCACCTTATTTCGTCATTTAAGAGGAAATGCATCCAGGTTTATATGCATTTGTATACGGCCATGATCCCGCATTTGGAATTTGTATTAAAACCAAAACCAACTTCAATGCTAGTAAGTTTTTAGATAACAATTATTGTTTTGTTTGTAATTTGGTGTACATCTCTCTCCCTTTAAATTAATAGATTTTCTTACCTAGCTGAACGTTGAAGGAGCACACTTGTGGTGCTACGTGTCCCTCAGCATAGCTCGCCGTACAATTAACCACTGTAATGCCCTTGGTGAAATTCGTCCCCAGCATTGAACTGCACGACACGGTGAGTGGCTTGCCGGTGTAGTAATCATTGGCATTGGGGATCATAAAGTTGACCATGGGATCAGTGGTTATGATATCGGCATCGGGGCAATCTGGAAAGACTGCTCTCGCTGTGAATGAACAATTACAAACCAAATTGATTGGCAAAATGTTCTTGATTCTAATTAAGCAAGTTAATTGAAGGCGACATATTTGGGCTGGTAAATTTGAAATGTTTTACGCACTCTTCAGAGGGCTGTTAATTCATACCCCTCCCCCTCCAAAGTCAGTCAACAGCCAGCCAGCCAGTGTTTGGGGGGCAGGGTGGAGCTCACTATCTCGTTACCCCAAATGTTGGGCCACCAAACACAACCATATTCACAACACCGCCCCCTTTCAGAATGTCAATGAATATGAAACTAAAAAGCTATAACATAATTTTGAAATGTTGCCCATTGTTTTGATAAGGTGTAACCCTGGGCAAATATGTTTGCCTCTGAGACGAGTGTTACACCCTTTCATGTTGGCTTTTTAGCCAGGTCCATAAACTGCATTTTTCCTTGGGCCTTTGGACCCCATCTCACAGACACGCAGGCTCCCCTCTCCAGGCTGGCTATCTCCATGTATGTTTAAGGTCCACAGACTCCATCAGCTCTTTATACCAGGGCAATGGAGCAGCTAAGGGTTTCATACAGGTGCTAAGCAGAGAATATTGCTTAGCAAATATAATTGATTAATTAAATTCTGGTTTTACACGTGAGATTAAATCAATTGTTTATCTCCCAACGCAAGATTTTCACCAATCTATATATATCACAGAACCTGCTGCTATATAGGATTCTAGCCGGCCAATCGCCATCAGGCAAGCTCGGTGGTCGAGAGGTTAAGACGTCTGCACTAGTAAGCAGGAGATCGTGGGTTCGAATCCCGCCCGAGTCGCCTGTGTAGTTTTTTCACAGACACTCGGAAAGCACTGAGCATACAGTCAACGTCGGTGAAGGTCAAATTAATTCAATTAACTCTTGTCTTATATTTATTTTAATTTTTATATTCTATGACCACAAAAACATCAAATTTTAACTAAAAAACATAGTGTTCCAAGTCACACTTGTTAATTTCTAACTTATTGCTTAAATCTCACAACTTTTCCAAGTTCAACAGCCAATATCTCAAGAACTAAATGACCTATTAGAAAACAAAAAAACACAATTGAATTCCTTACATTAATAGCTTGTAATTCTTGTGAAATGAGTTACCATAAATGTTTTGATGGTCAAATTAATGGCACTCGAAGTAACGATTTTACAAATTTTAAAATGGACACAGTCCATAGAAGAAGCGAATGAAGACTACTTAATTCGTTGGTGTTTATTTCATCGGTTGTGAAAAATTATTGAGAAAATGAATCATTAATATCATGGTTATGAAAAGAAATCTTTTCTTTGACAAAATGTTAACAGCAGTTTTACACAAGTTTTAAAGTACTTTGTGCAAACATTTTAACCACCTTCCATTTTATTGGTCTTTCAAGAATATTGATTAAAAGTTTTGAGAGCTTCTCCAAATTATACCATTTTATTAAAAAAATCGAAAAAAATATTTTTGTTTTCAAGATTAAAAACAATTTTACAACCATCTGGAATAAGATGAAACATGATTCAACTGTTTTTCTTCTTGGGTACATTTTCTGTGCCCCCATCAACTTTAACAGTTTGGGGGTGAGTCATTATACCAACATAAATTTTTTGATGACCACAATTCTGTGCGTCTCAGAAACGGCGCTCAAGACGTCCACGCATATGATCACGCATTGAAATTCAGCATTTTACAAGAGAATCCTTCACTGAAACAAACTGAAACAACAAACTGCTAATTTCATTTGTAAGTTACTGTCCAGTTGAAGGTCCTCTTACGTTTAAAAATCGCCTTCTTAATGTCACCATTTCAAATTTACCCCTTCAGTTGGTAAAATCACCCAAGTATTGGCCACAAATTGCACGTGTTAACGTAAGAGGGGAAATTGTTTCCCTCCAGCAGACCTTAGGCTTTTCTGAATTCGAGATAATAGGGTTTCGGAAAAAAATCACCTTTTACAAACTTTCACCTTGGTTTGAGATGATAAACCTTATATTGTGAGATTTCTTATGACAAAACCTCTCTAAGAATGGAAAAGGTAAATTATTGATATTTGCTTAGAGCCCATTGTAAAGTCGCTATTAAAAAAATCACAGTTTTACAACAAGCTTACTTGGTTTGATGATGGTATCAACAATATCTTGAAATCTTTCGAACCGTATGAGGAGCTATTTAATGTGTACAATTTCGCACCTCTGGGCTCGGGGCTCGGGGCTCGAGGCTCTGGGCTGGAGCACCCCCGACGATATTTTCCCCCATTTATTATTTAAAACAATCCCCTATTCTCACATTTATTGTTAATTTTATAATTTATTATTTGATATTATATATTAATATATCCTGAATCAATTAGTTTCATTAAAACAACATCTCAGCCTGATCATATTTTGAATATGGTAATTATAGGTAATTAGTAAAATTACACAATCTCTGTACACAATTTTATTGATTTGTTTTAATTTAAAAAAAGAGCAAATGATTAAGAGATGTTGTACACAATTTAGTATTATTAGACAACCGCCCTTTTAGTGAAATGTTTAAAGGTAATGATTTGTTTGTTCAATGTGATTGACAAAACAAAAATTCCTTCTGCCTAGCATCTGATTGTCATATTTATATGCATTTAACAAATTTATAATTCATATTTATATTTATAAATAGACCTAACATCCATCCATACCCAAGACATTCCAATTATAAACATTTATCAAATATTCTATTGTTTCTAAAATATGATAAGTATGATTATTATTATCTTGTCAATGAACTTACCAGTATGTATATACAGATGGAAATAAAACAAACAAGAAAACAACGCTATACACATTTGTGCACGTTTTAGGACGGTAGAGATACAATCCTGTGCGCTAAAGGGGTGGGAGAAATGAATGGGCATAGGAAGATTTCTTTGACAAAGGGTGTCGATAATAGGGGAATTGTAAATATTGGGCGGGGCAGTTGACATTACTGTCCCCCAGGATCCCCGTCCATGACTGTATGCATTCAAAAACAAAACAATGGCTCGACCTCACCTTTGCCATCACATGGAGATTTAGGATTTTTATCTATAAATTCAATAATCATGAACAATTTGTGATATGATTTATATTTTAACTATCCAACCTCACGTGCAAATTGTGAAAACATTTATCTGCATTTTCTTCTTTGTAATGGATGTATATTTTCTAAAATCTCAGTTGCACTAAACAATTGCGTTTTGAGGGAGATCTTTCTTTGATTTGATACATTAATGTGTTTACTTTAGGAACATAAAGGAACTGTAATTTCTATTGATTCGTTGAATACGGTATGGTTTGTGTTGTGATTGTAAACCATCTGATCATGTAATGTCAGATATCGTTTAAACAAGATAATAAGTCGTTTAAGCGAGGTAATTGAAAATAAAAATATAACATAACAAAACTCATAATATAAAATTTGCGTGGATGTGGATGCAATATATACTTAGCGTGGCACAAACGTGATTTCAATCTTATTACATTTTTTGTTTCAATATTTATTATATATTTTAATTAGGGGTACGGGGAGGTTGTATTGGGATTAGAGTGGTCTCCTTCAGGGTGATATACAGGCTGAGCTATTATGGGCTATATGCTTATAGTAATTTGCATATTCATTAGCAAATCCGTGACGTAACAGATGGGTCTGATGTGGCATCATGGTTGACTTGTGCATAAAAGTGGACTGAATTCCTCGTCTTTTTGAAAAACAAGTATTTTTTTCGTTTTGGTGTTGTCTAGTTAACCGAATGTTTTGGTTACCAATCACTATACTCTTTGAGGTAACCACTGTTTTCTTGGACAAGGTTTGGGGTTTTCATTTTGTGGTTCACAGCGCCCTCATGTCAGTAGTGTGTCAAAGATGAACATTTAAATGTATTTATTGCACGACTAAATTTTATATTATATTGCAGAAGAACATTGGTAAGCTTTCTTATACCTCCCATCCTAACGTAGTGTACATGTGGCTGTAGTATATGACTACTTGGATGAGGGTCGCGGGAGTCGTGGGAGTCCGTGAAACACGGCCGAGGAGACTCAGCGTGATCATTGGGGAAGAGTCTCGGCCACAATCGAGTCTGGACACAAGTGGAATCGAATTGAAGATATTAGGGCTCTAAACATATATTAATAATGAACCATTCTCCATTTTGAGAGAGTTGTGTCATAAGGAAACATAACAACATACATTTTATTATCTAAACACACAGTAAGATATTGTAAAAATTCACTTTCTCTAAGCACCTTTTGTCTCGAATTCAGAGAAAGATCAATGTCCACTTGGGGAAATCAAAACGCCTTCCTGATTCCGCACTTGCAAAGACACCCTTCAGTTGACGAAATCATTCAAGTATTGGCCAAATATGTTGTAATAACACTGAAAATATCAGCGCTGTTGTATGTGTAAACGTAAGAGGCCATTTGCTTTCCATCAACAGACCTTAGGTGTTTCTAAATTTGAGACAAAAGGGGTTCGGACAACATTACTTTTAACAATATTTTATCTTGGGTTGATATAAAAAAATTAAACTTATGTTGTTTGGTTTCCTTAGAACCCCTCTTCACGCGATTAACCTACATAGGTTAAATTCAGCAAAGATGGACCCTTCAACTAAGATTGACCCTTAGTGGTCTCTGAGCTGTCAGAAAACCAGTTGTTGTTCTGATGTTTTTAACTCAATTGGTGGACTGTAGGCGGACTGCTGTTAACGAAAATGGAAGCAGAAGTTTCTAGCAGAAATTTCACAAATAAGCTGGAAATCCCACAAATTCCGATGAAGCAATGGGTTTAAAGTGATATTGCCCAAATCTTTTCACAACAACTTCTAATCGAGGTACACAATGTGAGTTTTATGTTCATGTATTAATTAATTGCATTTGTTAGCATAATTATATATAACATACATATGACATAAAACACAATAAAGGGGGCCACTTTGCATCCGTCACGTTAGCAGTTTTTCCAATGGTTGTTATTTATTTTTAAGTACCTGAAACCGACCAAAAAGTGTTTCAACATGTGAATGGATATGCAGGCTTATACTAGAAGTAATTTGAGTTGATTTATTTTATTTTTTTATTTTTTTATTTATTTTTTAACCCTCAAATTTCCATAAAAATTGGACGGAAAAAGTTACCTCACTTTTCCGTCCATTTGTCGATGGACATTTTAGGGTAATTAAAAAAATAATAACAATAATCAACTCAAATTATCTTCAGGATAAGCTTGCATGTCTATTCAAATGTTGAAATTCTTTTTGGGTGGTTTCAAATATTAAAAAACAAATTACAACCATTAGAAAAACTGCTAACGTGACGGTAGGAAAGTGGCCCCCTTTATTGTGGTTTATGTCATATGCATTCAGGTAAGATGGAACCGTCCGTAAAAAGCTGAATTTGGCAATGTAGGATGATGCACTTCATGTTTTTTTTTTCTGCAGGTTGAAAACAATTCTTATTATTGGTATCAAATGTAATTCCATAGATGTTTATCTAACAGGACTGTTACAAACTGACAATTTCATGATTAGAGGAATTTTGATCTTATTCCAAGTTATTTGACCTAATGACCTATTTCCTGAACATCTTTAAATTCTTTTAAATTCTTTTAACATCGAGTATCAAGCCAAACTAAGATCCTCCGACCCTTGGTGGGTCTCACTCAGCTGCACCATGTGTCCAACTCCAGTCAGTTCTTGAGGTCTCACTCTACAACCCAGCGACATCTTGGTTAGTTTTGATGTTGTCTCTCTTTTCACCAATGTCCCAACTGAAGAGACATGCCTCCTGGTGAAGGACAGACTCAAACAAGACCTTTCCCTTGATGACCGCACATCACTCTCCCCTGCCCAGCCTGTGGCTCCGATATGTGGAAGACACGTTTGTTGTATGGCCACATGGCAGAGACGCACTCTAGGACTGCAACACCTCAACGAGCAACATCCCAGCATCAAGTTCACGATGGAAGTAGAAGACGACGCACAGTGGGCCAGGGTGGGACCAAAGTACGCCAAAACAAATTTTTCCATTATTTTGAAGACATATTACACCCAGATATGTTTTCGGACCCGCAGATGTCAATGTAAATGTTTTTAAACATTTATGACGTCATCAAAATACTGATTTATGATTGGACCGCAGATAATTCACGCTTCAGTTGAGTTTTTTCGTTTTAAATTACACTAATCGAGTGTATGTGTTACGGCTGTAAATTATTTTAAAGATAATATTATTTAAACAATTTGAGGAGGTTTGTGATTTAGATCCATTAGGCTATACACTATTGGTAATGTTTGTAAAAAATTGTTTCAAAATGTATCCTAATACTTTATTTGAATCAAGATGGGGCTTGAACAACCAACCTGTAAAAGGTTCACTTTATTATGTGTCATTATCTGAGAAAATAATGAAAATGCATTTAGATGTTTCATATTCATTCTTACGTTTTTGTTTTTGTTTCCAGAAGGACGGCCATTATTTTTGGACATTATATTACTATTTTACTAATTTGATAGCACATGAGATCAAAATAATTATTATCATCCCTGTTTGATATCATGATCAATTTAACACCAATAAGTTTCATGTGATCATTTTTGTTTTGCGAATTGACCAGTAGGGGCTTACTGACTGAATAATACTCTTTTAGATACGTCTTGCTTACCACTATCAAGACACTGATAACATTTTTAACTAGTCAATTGTTTATCATAGTTATCATTTCACAAGACTTGTCTTTGTTTACGAAGCGGAAACCGCAAGGGAATAATTATTAAGTCCTGTCAGTTACACTGTGTGGCGCGCGCTGCTCACAGTCGAGTTATGAAAAAAAATCAAAAATGTTGGGACGGGGTTTACAAAAATAGCTACAAAATCGCAGGTCGCAGGTGGTCGCAGCTAATTTTGGTATCAAAATGTTGCCGAAAGGTTCTGCTTCAGGTAAATATGAAAATTTAGGCAGGAATCAACAGGAATTTCTAGTTCCACCATAGCTAATTTACAATCGATTTAATTTTTAAAGAATACAGATCATGCCCTGGGTTTACTTCAATTTACATGACGATTGCTTCTGTCAAAAGCCCACAATGACAATTTAAAATTTATTACCAGCAACCGGCTGTTATCAAAAATAAATCCAGTTTTTTGAGATTGTAAGCCAGTTCTACAGTCATGAAACATTAATCTGACTTTAAATTGTTTATAAATATAGTCGTAGGGGGTCTTAGCAACCTAAAAAATGTAAAAGAAATAAAATCTGGAACATATGTAAATGACCCCTTTTGGCGCGCTTTGGTTTCGCCCTGGCCCACTGTGCGACGGCAAGATCTCGTTCCTTGATGTTGGCATTTCCAGGAACCCAGACAGCTCCCTACACCACAACGTCTACAGAAAGCCCACCCACACATATCGCTACCTCAACCAGCGCTCCTTCCATCACCCTAACATCAAGCCATTGATCAACCGCACCCTCGTGCAACGCGCCTAATAATATTAGTATGGTTAGTTTTTACATCTATTAAAATATTCAAACTTCATAATTTAAGCTTCAGGGGTCCATCTTTGCTGAATTTACCGTAAGCTTTTACTTGGGAACACTTGGGAGCTAAAACGGCACATTTATTTATAAACAACGCTTCCAGATAGCGTATCAGTAGTTCGGTTTTGATTACATTTATTTGTTTCAAAATGCCGCCATGATAATGAAACATCCAACATTAACATGAAGTAGTGACAGCGGGTCGATTGCAGGGCAACCAAACTTAACCAATGAAAGCTCAGAGTATACCAACATCTTTTGACGCCACGCCGATATATCTTGTGCTACTCGCTCAACGTTATTATTCAAACAATTCAGCACCCCTGGTAAAAATCAGTTTTACTCGGGTACTTTCCCATTAATATCGTTCGATCGCGTAATACTATAAGTGTATTACCTATGTAGGTAACAGACTTCTTGTAATACATATCGACTACGCAAAACTGTTTTACGGCGAACTTGTGCATTTCTTGTTTCTTGTCAAAAACAAAATGAAATAGAGAGGATATGTTTTGAATTGTAAAATGTTCTTTTGCAGGTAGGACAGTTGCTTCAAAGACATACACTCTTGATAATTTCAAAAGTAATAAATGATCACAAATGTACATGACACGTATTTATTGTAATTGAACTGTCCTGATAAGTATCGTTATTCATATTGATTTTCAGCTCAAATTCATGTAAAAAGGTGATTACTTACCATTTCCTTTCGACAATTTGTTCCCGCTCTTTCGACAAGTTGATCTAAACTTGGCGAATGCCTTCGACATAAGCGCGGCGCGGTCATCACCGGGTTCAGCCTGGGTCATAGCCCCACACATGTCACCATTTACATAGATCACAAGGGACATGGTGATTGCCAAAGTAAATGGCAAAATCAGGGTTAAAATGATACTAGAATATCTCATTGTAAACTTTAGAGAGCGTAATATGTTGACTGAATTCAGAATTACACAACCGTTCCAAACACAGCTAGCTTCCAAAGTGCCGCACCGTACCACAACTGCTCATATCTTTCTCTGTTTTCGTGTTGCCTGCTGTAACCATAGTAACTATAACGTATTTAAATATAAACCTTAAACTGACAGGAACTTGTTTGTGATGATTAATTGAGGCGAGCGTATTGGTTTTCATTATCCAGTGAACTAAATAATGTAGGCGAACATTAAATAGATAGTCTGTAGGCTGGAGGGGTCTACTATGCACCCCCTAATAACCCACCACCACCGATATTTTTTGTTCCTTTGGATATCCTAAACACGAAAAAAGATGTTAACATTGAACATTTTAGGTTGCACTATCTGTTCTGGCCTACTATATTTTTGACCTTTTAATGAGCTTACGCTGATAATTCTTAGCACTAGGGGTAGAACAAGATCAAACATCTCGCCATTACTCCATCATACCTTCACCTATTATCATATAACTTGGTACATTTAATGTTCTATCATATGTCGTCATGATGACTTAATCGGTTCTCATGAAAACGACCGCTAGAGGGCGCTATAATTGCACGTATATTATGCATATTTTAATTATTGGGATTTTCAGAAAAAATATCTCATTATAAGTCATTTAGTTTTTATAGTTGCCACCAACAACAAAAAATAATGTATGCCTTAAATGGGTTTGTTTATGTCTAATGTAACCACAAAAATGTGTTAACTTAGAAGTTTTTTGGATTCTCTATCTCTGGGGGTATTTTTTAGCCCCATGGTATTAACCTTAGCCCTGCGCGTGGACAGCACATCTACATATCACGTGCATATCACGTGCATATCACTACATATTGAATAATCCTTTATTTCTCAAACCTGCTTTGACCTACATTAATCAAACTTGGCACAATAAATGTTTATTTTTTAGAACTTCATTAAGTTTTATGTAAAGAAAAACGAAAGATAAATTTGAATGTTTGAGCCCCTATCATGTCAAATTCAGCCGGGAATACTTCGCATTTGGGGTGGGAGGGAATTACACAAATCTCCATTACTCCGGCATACTTTGATATAGTGGATGCTGTGAAAGTTTTAGTTTATTACGTTGTTTCGTTTTAAGAAGAAAACAACGAGAAAAATAACCTGATCTTTTATTGGCAACATTTAAAAAAAATTGTAAATTGTAATGTTTACTTTTATATCACACAACCACTTTATTCCGGTTTCCTAGCTAAGCCCAGTCTAAAAAACAAAACATTGAATGCTCCAAATGATGAAGCTCCCAGTGTAAGGTGTACATAAGTCTCTGGAAAAATCTCTGTCGTCTCTGAAGTCAACTTATACACGCTCATTTCTCCCCTAAAAGCTTGTCAGTACTGTACCCTATTGAGTGGAACACGTCAAAGTTACTCTTTTTTGAATTTCCTGAATTTGTAGCATGATCGAATACACCCATTCAGATTTGGCAGAAGTTCCCTACCTACCTGAAAAAACTTGGACTTGAGTAAGAACACTTACAACAAACACCAGAGCGGTCTGAGAGTTACGCTTTTTAATATAGATTGTTTCGATACACTTGAGGTTTCTTGATACATTGTGGTATACACTTGCTAATTCATATTATTGTTAGATGTTTCTCAAAGCTATTCACTGACCGTATTATTTGGGGGAAGGCGAGATAAACTTTTCCACAAACGAGTTTCTTGATGCCTAATAGTTTATTTAAAGTTTGAGGTTCTTGCAGTAGTTATATGACAATTTATTGCATGCATTTCTTTTATTATAGTTATGAGAACATGGGCCCTATAATTTGAAAGGTTGATAACTGTGAACGATTTTGTTTTTGCTTATACTAAAATAACACGAGTTACCCCAAGCAAGAATGCCGTATTGTAGATGGGGTACACTGTAAAAAATTGTGAGTTCTCAGTAGTTTTTCTGTTGAAAACAATCAATAATTCACAGCAGAAATGGCTGTTTTCAGATTTTCTTGTGAATATACAGAAATGTGGAGTTTCTAAATGGTTACATTCCTATTCTCTGTAAAGTTACAGCAGGTCTGCTGTTGATGCACAAGGGAAAATTCTGCTGTATAACAAAGAAACTGCTGTATAATAAAGAAGTCAACCTACAATAAATGAACATGTTTTAACAGTAACGTGTTTTAAGTAGCAAGTAACGCATTTATGGGAAGTAAGTACTTACGTTTTCGAAGAATACCTAGCGATCATATTTTTTGTATTTTTTAAATAATTTCCAATTAAGATTATAATCCATAAGGAACTTAGTATGGCTGACCTCCTTTATTAGAGTTCATACCCATTTTAACTGTACATTATTGATCATACTCTTTTAAAACATCCACATGGAAGTTTAACTGGAGGTTAGTCCTTATAAGTTGCTCTGGGGAGAGTGATGCGAATTGTATTTTGTGGATGACTGGGAAACTGGTGTACGCTTCTATATGCTACAATCATTTCGTTGAGTTCCATATACTGGATCCGCCCACACTGTACCCCCTCCCCCGCTTCTGTTATCACCATGTACCATACATTATAGTGTCACATTTCGTCGCAGATTTCACGAAGTGACGGATTTGAAAATGAGTTTAGTCAATATTTGGACTTTAAACAGCCTACTGTTATCTCTCATTTCACCAAGTTTTAATCCTGAAAACTCTCCAGTTTTCTAATTAAAGTAATGCAGTTTTTGTAAAATTTAAGTCAACTGTGGTTTTAAGCTTTCACGAAGTGACCGATTGAAGTCTTGTCCATGTATTACTGCATGCATTTTATGCGAACGCGTGTTTTAAAGTTTTCACGAAGTGACACAATTTGATCACGCCACACGAAGTTGACGCGTGTCCCTATACTAATGCACGGGAAACGTCACTTCGTGAAAACTTAACAGCGTGTACAGTTTTCACGAAGTGACGGTTTGGTTTATAAGTATGTTATTTGCGTATAGTTATTTTCCCCTACAAAAAACATACAATTACGTGTCATTCGAGATTTCAGCTTTCTAAAGTAAAAACTAATGATCTTCGAGATTAAAATGACATCAAAATCGCGATTTTAAAACTTTACTAATTTCAATCGCTTGTATCTCGCAACGCGATTTTACCACTACGTGGACGAATAATTATGTCACTTTGTGGAAACTGCCACGATTTATTTATCCCTATGCCTCCCCTTTTAAGCCTCCCTCGACCCCGCCTCTCCACTTAATTTCTCACCTCTATCCCTAATTACCACGCCGATCCCTGTGCAATGTACGTAAAGTAAACGTTATACAAATTGTGTCATAAATATAATGATTGGATAGCAATTATTTTATAATTGACAAATACAGTGTGACGACAATGGGAGAATTTATACAAGGATGAAATTAATAAATTGTTGGGTAATTTCCAAGGCCTCGTTATACAAGCAATTTATTATTATACATACTGTCTATGGACTGCATTCACGAGTCTTATTAGATGCGTTGGCTCTTACTTTCTCTATGTTCAGATCAAAGGTACAACGGCTTGCCAATTAACGCCGTGTAGTGGTGGATCAAGGGGATAAGGGGCACTTAATATAGTCTGGTCTCTTGTTTGCACCAATGACTAGCGCTATACTTGTGTACTTAGGGAACATGACAAAGATGGCTGAATTGTGATAAATGTCACAGTGGTAACAAATTTGTACAATATTGATGGAGCTGATTTTAGTGGAGGGGGTTACAAATTTCTGCACCAGGGCGATGTGAAAAATACAAATCCGAGAATACCGATTTTTCTAGAAGTTCCCCCATTGAAATCTGGACCCGCCCCTGCCCAAGAACCCATTAATTACTCTAGCCACGCAAACATTGCTCGACACTTTAGCAAGTTAGTGTCCAAGTCCCAGAATGTCCGTAAAAAGTTGATGGAATTCCTTAAACGGGAAAATATTTCTCCTGTTTGTCCCATTGAACATGATGTAGAGCGATCAAGGCGTTAAATTACTGTGGTGGGGGGGGGGGGGGGATGGAAATAAGTCGAGCGCGAAGCTGGCGGCGTGTGTTGAACGGGGCCCGCCCGATGGCCCAGTATTCTGTGGGGTTTTTAAGGCCCATACACTGCAAGTAGTGGGAAGTTAACAATTACGCCAATATAAACACCATAATAATAATAATAATAATAAAGATTTATAGCGCGCACATATCCACCCTGCTGGGCGCTCAAGGCGCGGAAACAAAGAAAAAACATGAATACAAACAATATACAATGATAGCATAGGGGAAAAAAAATTATGTACCGAGATACATGTACCTACAATGCAATTACAAATATACATCATCTTTGAAGAGTTGTGACATAAGATGAGTTTTAAGCATCGACTTAAATCTGGTTATACTATGACAAGATTTGAGTTTCGTTGGAAGATGATGGCAGAATCAAGTTGACAGATTGTGAAAATACCGACTATGTGTGTGCGTGTTGGAAGTGGGTGGGGGAAGGGGGGTTTGGAGCCAATTTCGCGACTGACTTCAGCGGCAGTAAATAAAAATAAACACCTTCAAAATCACTGGACGAGGGAGGGGTAAGCCATGAAATTTTTTTAGGAAGTAGGTGGTGTGTGAAAATTGTCGAACGACTACCGCTGATGTAATGAACTACTAGTACTGTGTCGTTGAATTCTATATTATACTGGATTCTCCAACACTGATATGATCTCGGGGGTTAAAGGTAGCGTATCCCCCCGCTCTGCATCTGTGAATGTGAGCCGCATTTTGCCATATTCCCACCCTTTAAACCACCCTCGATAAATGGTGCATAAATGGTGTGTTACATTATAACCTTTCCTTCATCCCAAAATACAAGGTCAATCCTTGTGTAAATGCAGTGTAAATAATGTACTTGTGACACTAATAATTGTTGGGTTGGCTCAGAGAAGCAGTCATTATTATACAAAAGATAATTACACATTGGTCAATATAAATCATCCATCATTGTTCACTAAATAAAGCAGGTAATCAAATTGAAAATTGAAAATACTGTGCAGTGAGGAACAAAGGGGTCAACTAGGGACGGATCCAGAATTGCTGAGTGTGGGGGGAAATCCAAGAAAAGTCCGACATTTCAGATGTTTTTGTTTTCACAGTATTTTCTTTTGCTCGTAATATTGTGCGCATTAAATGTTTTTTATTATTATTTGTCTTTGTTTTTGTGTCTAGTGCCTTCAGGCCAAAAGAAGTCTCTAGATTCTGGTCTCCTCGTCGGCATTTTTATTTATTTATTTTTTATTTATTTGCTATAAAACTATGTCCAATTGCAGCCAAAATTGCTGGATCGATTGGATTTCTGCCGTACTATATTTTAAACGACTTTTTCACATAGGGTATGGACGTTTGCTCGATTTGTGAGGGCTCTCTTAGCCAATGTAGGCCTATTGTACGTGGGAAATTTGGATCCCGCGTATACGATGAATTGATGAGTATACCGTGACCAAGATTGACCAACACTGACTATTACTAACACTGACTACCGGTACATTATATATAATCTGGAGGTGCTCATTAATAATATTAAAAGTATATATCCACACTAAGTCTCTGAGTAGGTGACATATAATGTCAGGGTACGAAATACACATGACTGAAAAGGTTTAGTAGAATATAACATTCTACAATAGATAACCCTGAAAAAACGTCATTATGCTGTAATTGTTGAAACTAAAATCATTTAAGTAATCAAAAGATGGTTGCGTAGACTAGTCGTATGTTTTGCGCAGAAACATTAGCGATTTGTGCGCGGAGGCAGTCTGGTACCTTGTCTCTTTAATTGACGGGCAAGATGCATATAACTATTAAAGCCCAAAAAACTCTCCGGTTTCAGACCTGCGTGTTGGCATTTTAGTTTTTCTGTTTGTTTGTTTGTTTGTTTTTTCGCTATGAAACGACGCAACGCGACAAGCTGAAACTTTTAATGGCTGGTTGTTTAATATATGTATATTCTGTTGTAAAGACAGTAAGGATACTTTCAGAAGCAGTTTTGACAACATTACCAATAGTGTATAATGGCTTGAAAGAGAATTTACAACATTGGTAGAAACACGCGTGTAGCGACAAAACTGCGGTGTATGTGTTGTTTGTGTAAATAAAATCCACGCATCAGGTTTTATGTGCGTTCGTCAAGTTCGTAGGGACGCCAACGCATCCGTACCGACACTGACATATTGTTGTAACACTCAAGTGACGAACAGCCATCAAAACTAAAGTAATTATTTAACGTTAAATCTTGGGATTATTTCATTAAAAACACTTTGTAAAAATTATCTTTTGAAATTCAAACCTCTTTGAGATGCATGGCATTTGGTGATGAAATTCAAGTTACAGCAGTTTCACACAGGTAAAAGTTAAACTATTATTATGAAAAAAAACATATGTAGTAGCAAATGTTTGGTTAAATCCTGGACGTCACCGTAGTACACAAAGATGAAATTCCAACCTGGGCTATGTATCAGAACAGAATCCAATCAAATAATGGCCGCTGATTGTATACCTTACTAATTTTGTCGATGACGTCATGTGAAGGGTATGTGTCTCTGAAGTATTTCGTGAGACTATTATAGCCAGCTCTACTTTTTTTGATCCGTACATGTAAACAAATTATTTTGGAGGCAAAATATGTTTTGATTTATAATACTGTCAACAACTGATTCAGTTCAGTGAGCACACACTCCTCTCCCGCAACCCCTAGGATCCTAGTCTCAACAGTTCCCGCCTGCGCGCCTCAACAAACTAATCCTCCAGCATCCATTCAGGGGATGATCCTCCAGCAGTCTACTTAAGCAGCAGCATTTTCCAGAGTCCGGCATTTTGAGGACGATCAGAGCATACTGATCGAAACGTCGAGTTGTACCTCCAGTTCTTTTCAGAACTAATTACTACTCAATTGAGATTCCACATGGTGTCACCGCAATTAGTCTTACTTATCATCCTCACCATGCAAAGCTACAAGTTTTACATATTTATAGTTTGATGAAATTCTTGCATTGGGAGATAAACAACTGATTCAATTTTCCCTACACCAACGTGTGAATAGCACTGTATACTCAGTGCTTTCCGAGTGTCTATGAAATTATATATTTGTTTTTACTTTGTCAAAATTCCAGAATTCAGAAGTCTGTGGAGAATTTTTTCATCTTTAACTTACCCCCCGCCCCCACCTCTACCACTATCCTTTTTGGACAAATTGTTTCCCATTGGATTTCCAACTCAAATCCTTAAATGTGTATTCGTAATGGAATATTGTTGTAGCTACACTGATAGTTATATTATGTGCACAGCAGAATGGTTGTTGTCAACAAGTCCTACCCAGATTGGAGTAGGACTCTTACAAACTATAATTGTTTGTAAGAGTACAGATCAAAAAACGACAAAATACCAAATTTACCGACAGACCCATTTTGGCATGTAGGGTAATGGCATTCTGCCCCCACTGCGAATACGCTACTGTAATGAACTACTTTCATGTCGTTGAATTTTATACACTGGATCCTCCCACACTGAAGGATCTAAGGAGTTAAAAGAACCGTGTTCTCCCCCTGTTAAGTCTCCCTCGATCCGTCTTTGTTTCTCCTGTGCACGTACAGTGTTTTGAATTACCTGTGATACTAATGGAGTCATATGATTGAATAGCGAATATAAAAAATCTAATTAAAAAATACAAATGTACATTGTAATGACAATGAGGGAAATATTACAATGATAAAATTAACAAATTACTGCGTAATTTCCAAAGCCTCGTTTTTAATACACAAGCAATTTATTATTATACAAACGGCTTATGGCTAATTATTTGTTGCATTGGCTCAGACCCAAATGTTAACCTTTCCCTAAAAAGAAAAGAGTGATTATAATACAACAACAAATGGTTAAGCCTGCTTGGATGGTTCAACTTGATGATTTATTTGCGAATGAGGCTCAATTTTGATCTGGCACTGACCAAAAACTGACAAAATCCCAAAATTAGCCGACAAGTGGGGCCATGGCATTCTGCCCCCACCCATCTTCTCAAATTACGCTACTGTAATGAACTACTGTCATGTCTTTGAGTTCTATATACTGGATTCTCCCACACTGACATGATCTAGGGGGTTAAAGGTATCGTGTTTCCCCTGCCCTGCTTCTGTGAATGTACCATACGTTCTCATATGAGCCCTATTCTTGTCATATTCCTACCCTTTTAAACCACCCTCCATCCGACCCTGTTAAACAAGTGTCTTTAAAAAAAAATCTTCAAAATGAAGGTACAATGTTATATACATTGTGTGTAGCCTACACCACTGGTAATTGCATAAAATGTTTAGATGAATCGCCACATTGTCATCTGATTGTTTCCTTGGTTTTCTTATTTTCTTTTTTTCTCAAACGGCCCCTTGATCTGCCACGGACAATGGGACCTCCCCTCCCACCAAAAATGAACACCTTTGTGTCTAGTGTCTTAAAAGTACCAGGATGACAAGGTGTCGCTAAGGACCTTAAATGTAGTGTGGGAGGGGGAGAACACAAATCTAAGAATGATGTATTGATGAGTATTTGCATATTAATGAGCCTCCAGTGGTATGATGATATTTGTCGTATATTTCAATGCAGTTTTGATGCAAAGTTACCACTCGTTGCCGTTGAAAACTTGAAATATTAATTTGTTGTCCTTTGGCGGATTGTTGATGAGTTTTACTTGAAACCATGTATTATCATAATGATTATTAAGTCGGTTTTATGGATTTAGCCGATGAAAAGTTTTGTGTGTCAAACTCGGTTTACATATCATCTGACACTGGTGTTCCTATATTTTCTACAATTCTATATTTTCAGAAATTATTGGTTATAGGCCCTATTGAGCAAAGTCAAAAGTATAACAAAGTTATGTTTCTTTCCCTTTCATCTTGCTACTAAATCATTATTTAACATGAAATCTACAAATTTCCAATATTTATTTATCCATATGCCTCCCATTTTAAGCCATTTTCGGTCCGCCCCTGTTTTTCCACATTTATATCCTTTCTTTCATCCCAAAATACAAGGCCAATCCTTGTGCAAATGCAGTGTACATAATGTACGTGTGACACTAATTGATGGGTTGGCTCAGAGAAGCAGTCATTATTATACAAAAGCTAATTACATTTTGATCAATATAAATCATCCTTCATTGTTCACTGAATATAGCAAGTAATCAAACTGAAAATTGAAAACACTGTGCAGTGAGGAACAAAGGGATCAACTAGGGACGGATCCAGAATTGCTGAGTATGGGGGAAAATCCAAGAAAAGTCCGACATTTCAAATGTTTTTCTTTTCACAGTATTTTATTTTGCTAGTAAACGATCATTTGTGGTCCCCGGCCCCCTCACTTTCCGCTAAATACAGCAATATTGTGCGCATTTATTTTATTTTTTTTAAATTATAATTTCTCTTTGTTTTTGTGTCTAGTGCCTTCGAGCCAAAAAGTCTCTGGATTCTAGTCTCCGCGTCGGTATTTTTAATTTTTAAAACGATGTCCAATTAAAGCCAAAATTGCTGGATCGATTGGATTTTTGACGTACTATGGTTTAAACAACTTTTTCACACAGGGGTATGGACGTTTTCCCGATTTGTGAGGGCTCTCTTAGCTAACATCGGCCTATTGTACGTGGGAAATTTGGTCCCCGCGTATGATGTATTGACGAGTATTTGCATATTAATGACCGTGACCACAATGACCAACTTATGCAAACAATAAGGCTCATTAAAAATGAATTTTTGACAAAATGTTTTTACAATGTGGACATGACATCCCTTTGAATTCCATAAACATTTGTATTCTTTCTTTGCATCCAACATAGGCCTAACTGTCTTATGTTAATTATTTTAATTTATGCACATTCATTTCTGTACAGATGGACAAGCAATTACAAGCTTATCCAAGCACGCTTCCAGATCACAACTGTTCCTGATAAAACCATATGCAGAGCCTGGAGAAATCTTGATGTTTCTTAAGTGCAGTGCCATAACTACAAATAAGAGGAGACTGTGCGCGCAGTTTGGTGATATGCACAGGTATCTAACCCTACCATTATCATCTCTTTATATCGCAGTAACAAATAAAAATTTGCATTTAGTTGTGAAATCTCCATCAAAAAATTGGTTTTATAAAGTATTGTCTTTAAAAGTTTGTTCTTGTTTGTTGATCTATCATAACTTGCAACATTGTCTATTGATACTTTTTGATTGTCTACATCTGTCAAACAGGTCCTGACTGAGCACCATGCAACATTATGTGGAAGAATGCAGGCATTCAAGATGGGCTGTCTCAAAGGTGCCAAGAAGGGATTCAAGTCTTATCTAAAATGAGACAGATGGCTACAAGAAAAGCTAGTCGTTCAGATACCCATCTCTAAGCATTCAATATCTTTATTGATGAAGTATGTAAATACGTAAGAATTCTCCAAAACAACCTCAGTTATATACAATTGTATTTGGCGAGAGATTACACTACCTCTGACCAGGCGGTATACTTCATATGATTGTTGAATACATATTTTGCATGTAGAATTATTGTTTGCTATCCTCTACATAATAAATCAACCTCAGGCTAAAACAAAAAAAGCTTCTGGTTTCTGGTCCTAGGTCGGCTTCATAATCATTGCGGTGAAGCATTTTTTTAATATTTGACCCTCTCTGTGAAAATGAGTCACAAGTCGCAAATTTGAAAAATTTTGATTTTTATGTGGCTGGAAAGAGTACCGTACATCATGGGAGAAAAAAATTTGTCAAAATTTTACATTAGCAATAGAGGAATATTTCATATTGATTCTAGACCAGAATTTCATAGGGAATTCAATCCAAGTGGTTAAAATTAAAAAAAAACGATTTTCTGTGAGAAATATGGATTTTTGGGTAGTAAATCTGAACTGTGAAATTTTCGTTAAAAATTCAAATTTAATACTCTGGGATATTGTGATTAGTGGAAGCCTTGTGGGAAAATAATTATTTGTATGCAATTATTGACGTCAATTTCAATCAATAAAATATTAAAGCCACATAAAAATCTCAATTTTTCAAATTTGCGACTTGTGACTAATTTTCACAGAGTGGGTCACATATATCGGCCACTTAATATCTTAGTTCCCAAATCACAGTAATACATTGATAATTTAGATTAAAGGGACAGCATCGTCACAATCCGAGCAGACTTTCGACAGGGCATGGAATCAGTGTCATAGTTCATCTTAAACTAGAACACGGATTCCATGCCCTGTTGAAAGTCTGCTCTGATCGTGATGATACTATTATATTGGACTAACAAAATGCACTTTAATAGAGATGAAAAATAAAGCATGTACTACAGCCAGTAAAACATGAATTGCTGTGTAGCTTAAGCACTAAAACGTGTTTACTGTCAGCTTAACAACCATGTGTTTTATCATCATCATCTTGGCTGATTTCAAACACCGTTATATGACCAAGTTTGGTAAAACTTGTAGCTTTGCATGGTGAGGATGATAAGTAAGACTAATTGCGGTGACACCATGTGGAATCTCAATTGAGTAGTAATTAGTTCTGAAAAGAACTGGGGGTACAACTCGACGTTTCGATCAGTATGCTCTGATCGTTCTCAGGACGATCAGAGCATACTGATCGAAACGTCGAGTTGTACCCCCAGTTCTTTTCAGAACTAATTACTACTCAATTGAGATTCCACATGGTGTCACCGCAATTAGTCTTACTTATGACCAAGTTTATTATCTCCACAATGCTGATGGGTTGATCTTTTGAATTAAAGCCATAAATGTTTTTCAAAAAAAGAATTGTTTAAAACAATTTGATGTTAATAACTCAGTGAAAAAAACAAAACAAACAAATGTGTGTGTGGATTTTTAATATGAAAATGCTGTATTTTCCATACATTGATGACACGTGGCTGAAATAAACACTTCTATAATTGTTTGACAACATTGTTAAAAGTCGTCTCACTGTGTTATCTGAATTATTACAGAAAACTATTTTGTGTTTTTGTAAACCTCTTTACTGACTGATGAATAGCACAGAAATAATGGTGTGTACCAGTAATATTGTTTTCTACTGTTAATAAGCATTAGCAAGGTATGCATTTATCATTTTTATCAAGAAAAATTATTCTGTAGTTGCCTGAATTATTTACAAATGCACGTATACATTGTACATGCACAACATGGAAGGAAAGCAATTTTAAGGAGCAACTTGTTTACTTGATATACACGCATTATATTGTATTTCTTGACGAAGTAGAAAGTAAATTAAATTCACTTCTCAGAATGAAGAAGGGAAATAATTTATGCAATTGTATTTGTCATTAACGTTATTGATATACCCATACAATACATATAAACAATTTAATTTTTGATTTTTTAAATTTTTCACACAGTTTTCATTATTGTTTATAAAGATTACACACAGTGTTGAATAAACGATCTTCTGGTGTCATATTATAAATTAATTGTGCATATTTTCATTGTAAAACTGTGTGCAAAGCGAAATTCGTGATGTCGACAATGGTTCACGGCAAATATTCGCGGCAAAGGTTCGCAAAAGTTGAACACATTTCAACTTGGGCGAATCATTCGCTGCGAATTTGATGACGTAAAATTCGCTTCGCATACGCCTTCGCCTGAAGTATGAACCGGCCTTTAGCCTGCATGTTTTGATTGTTTTTGCTTTTTCGCCTTACTTCTAACTCCAATGATACAGAAAACACGTTCATACTGGAATGGCAAAAATATCATGTCTAATGGATAATACAGAACAACACTTTAACAAAAAATGTGTATTTGTAGGCACAGTTTGTATATTTTTGTACTTCTTAGTCCACATACCATCAATATTTATTTTAATTTTCAGATGATAACATTTGAGTTGTAATGTCAGTACTAGCCTTATTAAAAAACAAATTAAGAATTTTGGGAAGGGGTTATTATTTTGTATGTGGCCATAACTGGAACAGTTTATTAGCAAGTAGAAACTGCTCAGAATATCCTATGTGCAGATGGTAATCCACAAAAGGAATGGAAAAACATTGTATTTGACATTGACAAGGGAGAGTAGGGAGGATTTCTCATAATAGAATATAATTAAGGTTTCAGCATGGCAGTCGTGACTAGTCCATGATTTTCGTATGTAGACCCATTAGGTTGTAATCGGGAGATGTAGAGGGTGTGAACATGGGACAAAAATCGCGATTGGAGACGGCATTCATACAGAGACACTAGGACAGGATACATGAATATGGGTCTAGGCCTATTTATTATTTACAAATCCAGCCCGCTGGTTGAAAGCTACAATGAAGCAGTTTAGGCCAAAAATGTCTCCGGTTTCTGGTCTCCGCGCGCGTCGCCTCAGACCTGCGCGTCAGCATTTTTAATTATCTTTTTTTTGCTATGAAACGATGTCCAATTGCAGCAAAAAACAAGTGGATGGAAAAATATTGCATGTAACACTTTTGTTTCTGTTGCCGCCAATCTGCTGCTAGTTTGCCGCCAATATGGCGCCGCATGCCGTACATTTACATATTGATGACGTATGTTATATGTTGAATAGACCTATACTGGCATGACGTTATAATTAAAAAATAAAGCAACACGGCCACAAGACAAGTTTTAACAGTTGACTTTTATTTAATCAATCTTACATCAAATAAAGCTTCATTGGGAAAATAAAAGAAGTGTTTAATTTGCTACGGCAGATATAACACCCTAGGTATAACACGCATATGCCTTACACGCATAATGCACTGCCGCAGTATTTTAACAAAGACACAAAGGGTTAATTAACCGTGTAACCGACCGTTTCAATAACAGTTACACAGTTACAAAAATAGCCGTAAACATTCAACCTAGATTATATCTCGGAATCTGTCTGTACGTCTTCCTGAAATGTTGATAGTGTCATGTTTCGTACAGGCCTACTTTTTTATTAAGGCCAAAATAGTCTCTGGTTTCTGGTGTCCGCGCGCAGCGCCTCAGACCCGCACGTCGGCATTTTTTTAATGTTATTATTATTATTATTATTATTATTATTATTATTATTATTATTATTATTATTATTATTATTATTATTATTATTATTATTATTATTATTATTATTATTATTATTATTATTATTATTATTATTATTATTATTATTATTATTATTATTATTATTATTTATTTTTATTATTATTATTATTATTATTATTATTATTATTATTATTATTATTATTATTATTATTATTATTATTATTATTATTATTATTATTATTATTATTATTATTATTATTATTATTATTATTATTATTATTATTATTATTATTATTTTGTTTTACTATGAAACGATGTCCAATTGCAGCCAAAATTGCTTTATCGCCGCACCAATTTTGAAGCCGACCAGAAATTGGAGACTTTATGGGCCTAAGGCAAAATATAAATAATTAAAATAATTATACATACCTCCTTTGTCAGACACTTGTAGCTGAAGCTGTTTAATGACACTCGGCTGCAAAACAAAGCATATGATAATTCTATTATAGGTTTTCCCGGTCAGTTTCGGCAAATAACATACGTTCATATTAAAGCGATTTTGCATCTCCATTTGTTACTGTGTTTCGAATTAACAAATCAAGTATTCAATTCCATTTTCAGGCTATGTGAATTCATGTGGCATTATATTCAATTTAGCATATACGTTGTTCTTTTTAGTAATGCACATTCTTCATCCAATTTACCAGAGTTAGATCGAGATTTTCACAAAAATCAATTTCGCCAAATGAGAATTAAAAAAATACAAGAAACAAATGGAAAAAGACAACAGAATACGTTTCATATGTTTACTTGAATTCAAACTTTATTTTGCGTTCTTTATTCATGTGCGTTTCTCATACACTGTAAAGAGTGTGCCAAAAAAGTGCAACATTCAGAAAACAAATAATTAAAACTGTTTAATGTTTTTCCCACCCCTTTTTACCCCATTCCATTTGGGTCCCTAAATCCAGAAATACAATCAATTAAGTGAAAGGGTGTAAATTGTACTTGGGCCGCTCTCACCTGGACATGCTGAATCTGGGTTATGTGTAAATAACACAAAAGTGTGCAATATCTTTAATTTACCTGAAATGGACTTATAAATTATTTTCTCACAAAAGTATTATTTCAGCAAAAAATGCAACTCACCATGTGAATATCATTGAGATAAGGGATCATATTATTATGTTATACATGTATTGAAAAGAAAAGAAAATATTGATTCACATTGATCATGTGTGCATTCATTTACTTCCACAGCCATGACAGCATTCACAACCCTGATGAGGTTCACAACACACAGAGAAACCGGAGACTTTGTTGGCCTTATAGATGACATTTGTAAGACTCGTGATTTGATTTTTATGACTCGTGACTTGATTTGTAAGACTCGTGGATTCGACTCACTTTTTGGTGACTCGGACTCGACTCGAATCACCATGTATAAAGACTCGGACCTGACTCGGACTCTGACCCTTCGGACTCGGACTCGTGACTCGGACACGATGTTTGTGACTCGGACTCAACGACAAAATGCCCATGGCAATATTCACTTTTTTAAAAACAAAATAAATAATTTTCTTGAAACATACTGTTTAAGTCGTGTTACTTAATTTAAACATTGGAAATAGTTTTGTAAAATACCATGCATCCTATTCCGTTGTAGCATTATAGTGTTTTTTTCTCACTTATGTTCATAGCTGTCGCTTAGTTCTTAGTTTTGTCTCCTTGCCGTGATTGCGCAATTATTCGCTCCAATGAATATGTCCTTGCTACGTCCTGGCTGTATCAATATCTGTCAGAACTGTCGATTTTCATTGAACAATATTTTCCTTATTTTGGCAGTTTGTTAAAAGAAAATACCATGACAAAACGTTATATAGGCCTACATATAATTTTAATTTCTGTGTAATTTTTTATTTTTAGAATTAATGATTTTATTTTTATAAATTACAAATATAGCGCGTCATACACTTTTTAAACATTTCCCAAAATGTTGGGAAAAGGACGTTATTCTAAGGCATTTTTCCAATGTTCTGTATTTTTGTTAATGCTTTGCTCGTCACCCAATTGAAGAAATATTCAAACAATTTCACACATATTTTTTAGATGAGTAAAGATTGACTATGTGGGAGTATGGTGAATTTTTAATATGCCAAGTTTCAGTACGCCATGTACTAACGACCGCGTCGTGGGACGCCCTCGCCGTACTTTCCGTCCCTGTGTGACCATAGTGCAACCCAGCGCGAAGCGGTAGAACGTAATTATACAATGTACAATATAATGGACACACAAATGCAATACAGTAGAGAATATGTACATGTTTTAGCACGCACTTATCTGCACTGCACATTCTCTTGGTTTGGGATGATATCATAAAACTAAAATTGCTAGGTTTTGATTGAAAATTTCACGATCATCTTCTGAACACTTCGGTTGCCGCTTTACAATAGACCAACAGCTTCCATTCTTCTTCGTTGAAAACGTTTTTCCGACCGTAAAAGTCACATTTGGAAAGAGAAAATCACAAAGCGGCAATGTACATGTATGTGTAATTATGTATACATCACTTATTTAGGATATATGATTATAACTTTCATATGAAGCACGATTTTTTAGTCATAAACCGTTTTTGAGGTAGTCTTTTTTTTTCAGAAAAACCCCAAAGACCAAGCACACATGGAGCCATTTCCGCACCTTACCACCTTTCCCGTGAATATGTGTAGCCACTACATGTTGTGCTCGCACACGCACATTTACGGCCAGCAGAATTCAAAATAAGTAAAAAATAAATCAAAGCAGGAGGGCTATAACAAAGATTAAAATTACATTTCTAAACATTGATATCTTCATTATTGTAATTGGCATATTTATTGAATTATTGACGTAAATTTTCCTAGTGAAGTGAAAAATACCATCGAAGTTTGTTCCATGATGGTTACTCAAGGTATATTATTATAATTTATAAATTTTTGAAAATTATTTTTATGGAAAAGTAGTTAATTATGCAAATTCAGTGTATTCAAATAAAATATGTGATTAAATTTGCAGGCAATCAAATTATAACATTGTGTGCCCAATGCAAGATGACATATCAAATTTGTTGTATCATGCAACAACCATTGCACACCACCACAAGCCTTAATTCTTCAATTATGTAAACTTTAAAATTTATACTCATTAATTATGCAAATTAATTATGCAAATTATTCTTTTTAATATAAAATAAACACTTACTTGCACATGGTCAGTAATGGAAAAAGAAAAATGTCATCAATTTTGAAACTACTGTTACGTTAACACATTTAATTCACTTTTTAATTTTAAACATTTTTAAGGAATAATTAATTATTCAAATGTGATTGTAAACAACTAAGCTAAGATAGGTAGCATCTTGTTGGATTATCCATACTTGAATTAGTTTAGCAAAATTGGTCCTTCAGACATATTTTCTCCTTTTGTTGACAAATAAGAGCTTAAATTTACCTAATTAACTAAATAAATTATGCAAATTATTTTTTTTTAATTTATTTATTTGTATTTTAATCACACAGGTAGGAATTGCAAAGTCTGACACAAGTAGTGTTTCATTAAGAAACGTAATCATGTACAAGAGATATATCCATGTTACATTTTGGTACAAAGCAGAAAATAAAGAAAACATAAGATGACTTTTTGTCCTCGTGTCTATTATTTACCCTTTACTTTGCAAAATATAATTGGTTGTAACTCGTGATTGGAATGTCCGATTTAAAAAAATTCAAAAAGATTTCTTCTAATGAATGAACACCAATGATTTCAAAAGTCTCTGGTTTCTGGTTATCAGTCATTGTTTTTTGCCAACAGGGAAATACGTGATATATTGTATACGCTTTGACCAAAATTCCCATATACAAAGTATAGTGGCTAAGAGAGGGCCTTCACAAGTCGGGCAAACGTTCATACCCTAAAAATGTGAAAGGTTGTTTAAAGCTACAGTACGGCATAATTCCAATCGATCCAGAAATTTTGGCTGCAATTGGACATCGTTTTATAGCACAAAAAAAAAAAAAAAAAAAAAAAAAAAAAATGAAATTAAAAAATGCCGACGCACGGGCCTTAATTTAAAATAAAATTTAGAATGAACGGACCTTGTACACTTCAGTGTTCTGACTTCCATTTATTTAAAATAATATGACATCTTTGGTGAAAATCAAATAATGTTGATTTTAAAAAAATCTTTGGTTCAGTCAAATTGATGAGATATTACAGGTAGCCCATATGTCGAATATTTTTCACTTAACTTTGAACCTTGACATTTCTAAAGTGACACGAGACTCAGACTCAGACTCGACCAACATTACCAGGGATTCGGACTCCGGACTCGACACTGGGACTCGGACCAACCAATAACAACAAATATAACAAAAATCTCCTTAAAAGGTCTATATATATATATATTGATTGTTATTGAGTATCTTAAGTATCAACTTCACCCCGGATACATCTACTAGGTCATATAGGTGCTGTTCATATTGAGCAACTCGCCAAACCATAACAAAATAAATTGCCTCTCTCCGATACAGTTCTATTGATATTGGTAAAGGCCTTCAGTTTTCTTATTTGCTCAACCAAGCGACAAGGTATGACGTAGATGGAAAATCTTACCCAGTTGCCCTAGTAACAATACAACAAAGTTCCTTGTATCGCATTGTAATAGTAGTGTAATTTTATTTGAGAATTAAGTAAAAACCAAAGAATGGACAAACATTAAAAATTGAAGTTATCGGTTTACCTTCTCTGGTCCGTAATAATATGTGTCCTTCTTCTCCTTGAGGGCCAGCGAAACTGCGACGCTGAAGCCCCCGTTCAGCTCTACAGCTTGTCCCGGTCCGAGTAGTTGAGTGAAAACAGCGAGTATTAGACAGACACAAATTGCCGCACCTGGTCATGGAAAATCCCCGTCAAGTTGCGGTATCCGTGCCCCGCAGGAACAGGTTGGCTATACCACTGAAATACAGGTTATGGAGATACGAACGGCCGCATTTCACATGAGCTGAGCGGCGGCCTCAGCTGACAGGTATGAATAAACACCAAACAGAGAAACGAAACATCTCTTTTTGTGGTGATGATCTTGAACTTGAATATCACAGTTTGTTGAAATGCTGCTGTTGATGAAACTAAAGTTGCTAGTGAAGCCACACGTGATGATGTGGAGATGATGAGGATGATTACGACGATAAAACAATCAATTATGACACAGTATTTCTTTAGACAAGTTTCCCTTTTATTGGAAGAAAATTGCGCCATAATATTACACCTTCCCAGCAAACGCGTCTCGAATCATATTGACGTCTACTCTCAGTGCATAACGCAGGTCATTATTATCACGTGCCCATCGATCCATCCACCCGCAAAACATACCGATAGAGGGCGGTATCGCTTACTCTTAATATTTACTATAATTATTATGGTAGCCATAATAAGATCTGACGTCACGCTTCGAGACTCGTGTATGACGCCAGATACCGGCCTCTCAGTTTCATTGAAATTCAACTTTGACCTGGTTGGTAGCTAGCGCGAGCAAATATAGAACCGTGACGTCAGATCTTCTGAGGCACAATGTATCCAATGAAATCCCTTGAATGATACGCCAGGAACCTGGGTCTGTCCTTGATAGGATAAAGACGGACCAGTATATAACTGGAGGTAATAAACATCAAATACCCAATTTACCTCCTTGTCACTCTGGATGTTTCCTCCTTATAATATTATCCTAACATCCCCCATGGCGAAGGTATAAGTGCATGTGCCAATGCTCTCAGATCCAACAACCAACCAAAACCCTTTCTGTGAGACACCTCACAGATCTTATCCGACATAATTATACTGATAAAACAATTTCACGTTCCTTGACAGAAACTTTCTCCAGTACAAGGTACAGCAATGGGCACTAAGATGTGGCCCATCATACGCTAATCTGTTTATGTCTTGACCCTGAAAACAGATTGCTATCTTCTGCCCCACCGTCCTCAGTATGGTGGAGATTTATTGACGATATTTTCTCCATTCGTGGTGGGCCAAGATAGCCAGATGAATTCATCAACTACATTAATTCATCCCCATGCCACCATCAAGTTTACGCTAACCATACTTCCTCACAATATGCGTGAACTTTGTCAGACGTCACCATCAACAAATCCCCCAGGGCATCCTTGGACTGGATGGTATATTGTAAACCCACCGACACTCATCAATACCTCATTTCTGACAGCCACCCCAAGTTGCAAAGAGGCCAGTTGCCTCACAGTCAAGCCTCCTCCGTATAAGCACGTATCAGTTCCCACTAAAGCCCCAGATTCTAGACTGTCATCTGGGGTCTCATCGTCTGTGAACGGGCCCGAGTTGAAGTGGTTATGTCCTGTCCGTTGGGAGTGGAGAGTTGATTATGCTTCCTGTGTGTGGGGCAAACGCAGACCCCATGAGAGCACTGAACCCGGGATCACTGAGTGCAGTATCAGCTGATTAATTACAGTACAAAAGGTTGGTTGGTTAGGGTATTGTCAACAGAGGGTTTAGCGGCGAATCTTATGGAAACGCCTGCAAATGTATTTCTTCTGGTTAGCCTGACCAGCAGCGTCTTGTCCTGTTGGAGTTCTAGGGAGACAGAAATCTGAAGGTGGTTAATGTTTGAGGATAGAATATTTGAAATGGTCCTATCTATGACGACATATAAGAAGCCACTTTCAATTGAGGATTCCCCTGTACCTCGGGTTATCAATCAAGACCTGTTTGTCAATGCATTTTAGGCATTGGACTTTCGAGATAGTTCAAGTAAAATGGAAGGAAGTCTTGTTATGTGTCATTCCATTTCTATTTTACTGAATGCGGGGTCTAGGTCCCCAAAGCAAAGGGGCTGCATTTGATTTTGAGGACCCTTTTGGGAGAGATAAACGATAGAAACGAAGTAGTTATCAAGGTGAGATAGGGTAACGTACTCTCTTTTTCCTCAAATTTGCGCAACTTTTTGGAAAAGGTATTTAGTATTGGCGACATAGAGAAAATTGGTCAAACACATGTATGTAGAAAACGGTTGAAAAGAGCCTGGGAATTAGTGTTAAAACAAAATGCCTGAAAAGGGGAAAAGGGTTAATACAAAAAAACTGTGGAGAGAATGGGTTAAACAAATACGCTGAAAAAGAGATTAAGTTATTAATAAAGAGCTATGGAGAGAACGGTTAATACAAATAATTTGAAAAGAGATTGGGTTAATACAGCATTGTGGAGAGAACAGGTTAAACAAACAACATTGAAAAAAAGAGTATTGGGTTAATACAAAGAGTTATGGAGAGAACGAAGTAAACAAATACCTGAAAAGAAATTGGGTTAATACAAAGAGCTGTGGAGAATAGGTTACTACAAATACCTGAAAAGATTTGGGTTAATACAAAGAGCTATGGAGAGAACGGATTAAATACCCAAAAAGGAACGGTTAATACAAAGAGCTGTAGAGAGACATGATTAAATACCCAAAAGGGAACGGGGTTAATACAAAGAGCTGTAGAGAGAACGAATTAAAACAAATACTTGAAAAAAGAACGGGTTAATACAAAGAGCTGTAGAGAGAAATAGATTAAACAATACCTGAAAAGGAACGGGAAGGCAAAGAGCTGTAGAGAGAACGAATTAAAACAAATACTTGAAAAAGAACGGGTTAAATACAAAGAGCTGTAGAGAGAACGGATTAAATACCGGGGAGCGAAACAGGTTATATATCAACTGGCTATCTAAGAAACAGTTAGCCGAAGTTAGTAGAGCGCACTGGACTGCCAGCTGTTTGGTGCGACCCGATATGGATTTACCTATTTCTATTTGACTTTGATTTTGAGAGCGAAATCGACGCCGGAATTTATGCAGATCGGGAATATAACTTAGACGTTTGGTCTTTACCGCATTCAGTCTTAAGCTGGCCTCGGTCCTATCACCAGTGACTCAAAGCGCAAAACCGGTCATTAACCCGCAGTAAAGACCACCCGACAAACTTGTATTGATAAGACTGCAGCAGAACATCCAATCCAATCCAATCCAATCTGTATTTGTAAAGCGCCATCAATCTAGTTGCCTATTCTGAGGCGCTAAACCAGAAACACTTTCACGATAAGCAGATCCTGGGTTCTTTACGCATTACACAACACACGGGACCTACGGTTTACGTCCCATCCGAAGGACGATTTTGCCACCATTGGCAAGTGCCTTCGTTCATGACACAGCGCCCGACCGGGGCTCTGAACCCACACACCGTTGCTGGCAACACCAGAACTGGAGTTCGCGTTATGACCTGCTCGGCCAATGATACTCTACATATTCGGTTGAAACAGTACTTCGCCGAGAGAAAGGAAAAGAAAAGAAAAATCTCGAGATTTATATATGAATCTGGGGAAAGGGAATGAATTAAATTGTAAAATTTGCCTAGTTTAGCGTCTTAGTTAATGCGAAAGCTTGCCTGACACGCGTCTAAGTATAGGAACGTGCAAAAATCAGATTATACAACAGGTTCTACTTCCATATAAGGAAAGGCATGCGAGGAAATAAAGTGACAACATAGAGAGAGAAGGCGGAGTGTTTTGAGTGTTTTAAGTGTTCTGAGGGATACCTGTATTTACTTAGCATAATGTTTAAACAATGCTTATCTGTATGGCTGCTAAGTAGTGGTGTAGTCACCATTTTCATTTTTTTGGGGTAAATATACCGACACAAAACTCAAAAATACAGATTGAATTCTGACGTGTTTTGGGAAGTTCAGAACACCAATGCTGATTTCATTACCAAGTACAATAAAACAAGCATACTGTCGTATAAATCAGTTTACAAATGATCAATATTTTAGTGTTTTAGGGCGAGCAAAGATTGTACATGTTTAAAAAACGAATGTATTTTATTTCGTCAACAATATTATTGATAGTCCGTCTGTAATAGTGATTGGTGCATACCAAAAAACGTCACGAACGGCGTTGTCAAAAGGTTTTTTTAAAATATATTATTAAATATTAAATAAAATGTAAAAACATTATCATTATCCAATCTTATCAAGTAATGCGTGCTAAGTCAGTGGCAGGAAATGGGCCAAAATATTCATCATACGGTAGGACGTTACATTATTGTGTATGTTCATACTTTTTGTTGTATCCATCTCTGGGTTAATTATCAAAATATGAGTTCCTGTTTTTTATATTGATTTGCACAAAATTAAGATTAGCAAAAACGAGAAAACACAATTCCACGCATGCACTGGAAATCGCTGGAAGAACAGACTCATGATGACACAAATACATCCAGAGGTGGATCTAACAAACCTAATATACCAAAAAAAAAAGCAGTTAATAAACTGTAAATCTGATTTGAATGGCAGGGAGGGGTAGGACCCAACCAACTTCAGAGAAAATGTTTAATGTTTTTATAATAAGTAGTTTGGTAAACATGATCTGAGCTTTGGGCTAAGAGCTAAAAAAAATAACAAAGCAAGGTGAGAAAAATGCTCGACCCAGCTTAGTCGCCCCTATCATTGTTGTCAGGTGAATTCCCAATGTTCAACAATAGATTTATCTATACAACGTAGGCGTACAGACACAATGACCATCAATATAAGGCCCACAAGTGATAGTTAAAGATCTACCGCCCAAAAAAATTTTTTACCGATATTCACCGACATTTTTACCGATAATTTCACCAGGACGTTACTATTTCTTCACGAAAGAGCGAACAACATGCAAACAAATTTTACATTTCTCAAATTATTCGTATCAAACAAATATAAAGAGATGTACAATATTGCTGTGAACCCCGGCACAATGCAGATCTTAGACTGAAAGGAATGTTACTCTAATAAACTATTGTTACCAAAGTGGCATAATATTACTTAATAAACATGCAGTTTTGGTGAACTGATGACTATTGCTGTTTGAATAAAACTCAAAATGCTTGAAGTTATTATAAAAACTGAGTCTCCAAAATTGTCATTATGTAAACGAATCCTGCAAATTTAGTTTTATGGAAATTTGTATAAAAAAATTATAATCAACCAGTGAATGCTTCCATTATCATCTTCTTAATTTGAAAACCAAAAATAGGTGCCAGTATCTTGTGAATTAACATGGGGTGGATATAACATTGTATTCACGTGCAACATTACATGATTAACACAAAGAACTCTGGATACTTCTGACTCATTTTTGTAAAGAATGACCCGCCATATCTTTTCCCTTTGGGCGCTGACAGAAACCCCAAACATGTATCCAGTTACAGTGCTAAACCCTGTCATTCCAGGTAGTCACCCAGCACGGGCGTAAATTGTGATGATTGGGTGGGGAGGTTATATCCCCTCTTTTCGATCCATAGGATCATCCACCAGAATTTTGGCTGCCTGTAATAAAAATACACATGCAGAACGTCAAGCCATACCGTAATTAAATTTCAAAATCACCCCACTTTTCATCACGGACGAAGCCGGTAGATGTGAATGATGGCTGCATCTTTGAAAACTTGTGATGATTTCTTTTCCACATGATTAAGTAAGAGCCTGGTGAGTTTTATGGCAATAGGGTACATCACAGACTTTGTATATCTGCTGTGATGACATCTATGCAGGGAGCTTACTCATTGGAGAGCTGAGAGATACACTGATGGTTTCCCTTCTGAGTGTGGACACTGCATCAAGGTCATGATTTACTTCAGCTTGTGGTAGACTCCTGTTTACTTCTTCATTAATGATAGATGGGCGGTTGAGAACTGCTCAAAGTGCGTTCAGCAAAGCTGGATGTACATCTGACAAAGTGGCTATAGATACTTTGTAAAACCATGTAAAAGCTTCATATTCATATTATTTTGTTTTTAAAACATGTTTATTGGGTTATAGTCAGTATCCACGGTTATTGACTAGATGGGTTGAAATTGTTGTTAGCATAGGACAATAGTAAGCAGCATTAGTAACTACAATTGTGATGTTCAGTAACTTCAAACCTTATTTGTTTAGAATCAAATATCAGTCACTTTGTTTAAAAACACGTACGGTCCCTCTCAGGAAGCTTATAGCCCTATTTTATTTTTAAAGAAATGAAAGGGTGGGGCCAGGACCTGGACCCCTCTTGGGAAACCGCTCCTCTGTCACAAATTTTGTTGTATAGGTAAATGTAAATAGCACTTTATTTCTGTTGAAATATCTATTATCCGCTCCATTGCCCAATCAGACACACATAATGTCCGTTACCAATGTTTTTACATACAAATGTTAATAATCTCTTTAAAATGCTAATATTTGCAAACCTTGTTTTGCAAAAACCTTTAGTATCTTATGGCATAAAACGTACAGCCTGATGACCGAGATATTTGGAAATATCAAGGCACTCTAGTAATTTCACAACGATACAACGTTATACTCTGGTGCCTTTCACTGGTTGGAATGTTTAATGTATATTATTGATTCAAAGAGAGTAAGTCTGTTCATAAAAATAGTCTGGTCAACAGTACAAATGTTTTATATTCCCTCAAATTTATTATTGCTCAAATTTATTTTACCTAATTAACATACAGCCGTATATATACCGATGATAGGACTTAGATTTTGAGAAAATATATTTAGACATTTCTTTGAAGGGGGTGTTATTTTTATTTATTTTTATAGCAAGTGTTATGCGGAACAATAGCCACAATTAGGTATGACCAGGTCATGCACAGACATAGGTACATAGACACTATATCAGTAGACCCCATGGGCCAATCAGTGGTTCACAGCAGATTAGGGAAATGGTAAAAGAATTCTGTATACAAACCCTTTCAAGAAATGACAAAGAGAACATGAACAGTTTCTATATGCTGTTGAATTTATCTCGAATAAATAAACACCGGAAACACACCTTTTGTATAATCTATAACTTTATGTCGAATTTGGATTTTAAACTTTCTGGAAAAAATAAAAATAAATAAAGTCCCCACGCGCCACGTTTACAGACCAATCTATGGGTCTGTTAACCATTCCACTTGGCCAAAAATATATTTTCTACCATCATATAATAGAAAGAACAAAGGAATGAAAGGATGTAGTTTATTCAAACTGCCAGATATACTGCTGGAATAAAACTTAGGTGTTAAAAATTACACCAATGGTGTTTCTGCGTATTCTTCATCAGTTCACAACACTGGTAATTTTGTTCAAATTTTTTTTTCAGTGAAATCATACAGTCTGCATGTCATCAATGATGTATCATCCAGCATTCAGGTTGAATAAACTGTGGAAATCGTTTACAAAAGTAGTCAAATAATTTTAAATTTCTCCGAAGACAGAAATTGAAAGTTACGCTGCATTCGAATATGAGGCTCTCGGCAAATATTAATAACTTACTTTTCCTCAATTTAGAAAGCGTTGTACAATAAACAAACTAAACAAATATACGTTTTATTCTCTAAACTCACAGATTATTGTAAAAATTCATTTCCAAAACTCTCAAATTCAGAAAAGTCCCCTGAGGAAAACAAAACCTCTTTCTTGCGTTAAAAAAATTTCCTGATGTCGCCCTTTTAAAAGCCATCACCAAGTATTGGTAAAGATTTTATAAATATCAATTTAAATATCTGCGCTGTTGTATAATTATGTCAACGTATCAGGGATCATTTGTCTCTTTCCTCAGTGGACCTATTCTGAATTGGAGACAAAAGGGGGCTTCAGACAACTACTTTACTATAATATATTTTCCTTGGGTATTGAGTTTCACATGACTCTTTACAAATGGGAGAAAAGTAGATTATTTATTATTCGCTTAGATCTCCCTTTAACGATCCAATGAATATAAGAGCTGAGTCCATATAAAGTATGATGGATTTTATACACACTTTTTAACTAAAGTGTATATTGTCTTTAATGTTATTCATTTCATTAGGCCAAAAAAGGGTTTCCCGGGTTTCTGATCATCGGTAGATTAAAAAATCCTTTTTTGGCCAACAGGGAATATATGTGGTAATATTGTTTTACGGGGGAACCAAATTTCCATATACAAAGTATGGTGTCTAAGAGCGGCCCCACAAATTGGGCAAACATTCATACCTCATAAGTGTGAAAAAGTCGTTTAAAGCACAGCATGGCAGAATTCCCAACGATCCACCTTTTTGGCTGCAATTGGACATCGTTTTACAGAAAATGATTGATATTGTAAGGGCAATGTAAGCAGCCAACATAAGTAATCTTAAGATTCTGTGCAGTATGCGTAACTAGGGTCCAATATTCAGGGGAACTTGGGGGTGCAACCCACTTTTTCTAGGGGGGTATGTCAATACTTGAATCCTGCAGTCCAAAATTCTGAATGAGGGGCACTGGGGCAAAGCACCTTGTTGGGGGAAAGGTTCTCTGCATAGTTACGCCGCCACTTATTCTGTGTTCTACCCAGCCTTTTAAAATACTACTTGATATTAAAATATTAAACGTCAAATGCCATTGATTACATGATTGAAATGAATGAAACTGCAAGTACAATGTAAGAAGCTAATATTAAACAAATTAAAAAAGGTTCATTGGTGCAACCCAAGTTACTTTTAAATATGATAATGAATAAAAAAAAAAGAAACGTCAACGATTAAGATTCACTGCTCGATTTACACAATCGAAAATGAACAAATTGCAAATGCAATGTAAACAGTTAACACCACAAATATTGCAAATATTTCTTTGGTTCAATCAAGTTTACTTACTTTAAACAATACTGAATATTACAAATGTTAAAACGTCAAATGACAAGTTAGATTCACTGCACGATTACACAATTGAAAATGAATTAACCGTAAATGTAATGTAAATATTTAACATGAACAAACTGAAAGATTAAAAATTACTTTAAAGAGATATTCTAATGTTCTTTTTTATTCAGAACTTTACCACTTTTATGACTTATTGACATCCATGGTATTGCCTATATAATTAAGTTTTCTCTTTAAAAAAATTGAAACAAATCTGAAAATGAGAGACAACTACATGTACATTTTTAAGATGGCATGGCAAACAAAAGTAACGAGTGGAGGCATGAGACGATGTTTTTAAAGAAGAACCTCTTTGTAATAAATTTATGCGAAAAGGCTACCCTCCCCCAAGTAAAAGAAAAATACATAAATAAAATACAAATAAATAAAATAAATAAATTCTAAACAAAATATATAAATTTCTCCCACTAGGGGAATCTCTCATATCTTATTCATATTTTTGAAGAATATTTAACATTAGAACAGTCCATTCTTTATCTTACCAGACTCTAAACCAGTCTTTATAAATTGGAAAGGTAATGGAGAGGTTTAAGTTAACAATTATGGTAACACTGAAAGGCATGAAGGTGCAGTGTGACGCCATAGGTTCATATGGGCACTTTTTTGGACTTGTACTAGGCTTGACTTGTGAGATGTCTCCCCCACCCTCACTAGAAAAAGGGTTATCAGGGTTTTTAAACATTTATTTGTTTCGGCAAAATTATTATCATTATAATTGAGACAATTGAACAAAATAAATACAAATACGACTACAATACTGGTGAATAAACGCCCCTGAGCGTCTTCTGAAGCAGGTGATTGCATTAGTTTGCTGTGAAAAACATAAACATCAATCTTTAAGAAAATGGGTCATCAAAAGTTGTCATAATGGTTTGCCATCATGCATAGCTGAATTTTAATTCAAACATCTTAAAAATATAAATGCAATTCATGTTCAAACAGCATCGTGCTGAAGCGAAGTCGTGGTTCGTGTGCCGTATTTGTATGTTTTGGATACACGATCCGGACGGTGCTACACGAACATTTCACAAACAACACATAAATCAACTAGGGACCACCGTGGAGTTGTCGATCAGTGAACACGGCAGTCCATTGCTGTTTATGGTGTATGGCATCTGTATCGTGGCCGCGCCAGCATTTCCCAAAACACGACGCGCATAGTGGTTTTATTTTTGGTGGGAGATTATACAAGTTCCCAAGACTGTGGTTTTTCTGATAGTGGTTCGTGTGTGTGTTATGTCAGTTCGTTCCAGCGTCGTGTAGCGCCGTGGGATCGTGTATCATAAACACACAAACACAGTTTTTTTAAACAAAGACTAGCTGGAAGCGTTAACCACTCCACCCATGCATAAACTTTCTGTATAATAAAGTTCTTGACTGGATGGAGTGTGCCGCCGCCAACGTGTTTTGTGAAAATCATCTACCTGTTCCGGTTGCCACTCTTCTGCACAATGCTTTTAACATCATAGGAACATACCCTGCAAAAACTGTGGTGTTGTCAACCATGATTATTCCATGGTGTTTATATTGTGCGAGTTGCCCTAATTGATTCATGCTTTAGTGACGTCAAGATTAGACAATGGAAACCCCTTACTGCATGGTGTCACTGATAAACAGCCAAATAAGCCTAACATGTCCAAAACCCCACAGCACGCATGTTAAACCAGGACTCGGAAGTTTGACTATATTCCTCCAATTTTAAAACAACTCCACTGGCTGCTCGATTCGTCAAAGGATCTCAATTTAAAATTATATTGCTCTACTTGGAAATCACTTCGACATGTATATAAGTATATAAGTGAACTTCTTTTCTCTATGTTCCCAAACGCAATTTACGATCTAATTGATAAATTTCTTTTGGACTGTTCCTAGGACTGCATCTTCACATGGTGATCGTGCATTTTCAGCTGCTCCCAACCTTTGAATGACGGTTGCCAGAACCTTTGTGTTGTAGTTCAATCAATGCTTTTCAAGAACAATTTAAAGACTCATTATTTTAAGATCAAGTATTGTGCTTGATTTTTGGAATATGTATGTAATGTAATACATGTATGTAATGTTTTGGGGTTTGATTTTTGTTATATATATATCTTTAGTTAATATGTGTATATGCAATATGTATATGGTATGTGTATGTGCATATGTATGCATATGGTGGTTTGCCTATACATGTATATATATGTGTATCATACTGGTATTACTGTATGTGTGTACTTCCTATAATGTTCATATTTTTTGTTGGTGTTAATTGGTTGCGCCCAGAATAGGCATGCCTCGAGAGATTATGGCGCATTATAATGCATTTATTATTATTATTATTAAAGACCAACGGCGAAGCTTTTTTAACACCACAGTTTCTGCAGCAAAGGACACATACACAATGGAAACATTACCTCTGCATCCAAGTAGTTCAAAGCGCATACATATCGCATATATCTCCATGTGACAGGTTCTATCTGTATGAATCCAGTTCATGAGCTGCGGGAAAGTAGACAGTTACCTTTTTGTTTCCTGTCCGTGTTGCCACA
This sequence comes from Zoroaster sp. YZ-2022, assembly GCA_029582265.1. Lineage (NCBI taxonomy): Eukaryota > Metazoa > Echinodermata > Asteroidea > Forcipulatida > Zoroasteridae > Zoroaster > Zoroaster sp. YZ-2022. The sequence goes on from CM055819.1 coordinate 44,067,195, forward strand.
GAAACTGAAGACAAACAACAACAAACAGATACATGTATATTTTAACTCAAAATAAGTCATATTTAACAGGTGTCTTGGCAATCATTTTTCTCGAGATGTTTGCAAAAATTAATGAGATTAGGAAAGTTAATATCAATAATTGCTTTCCCAACCCTCTCCCTCCAGGGCACCCTGTGTGTATTGATCGGGATCGACATGGGGATTTGGTACCTTTTTTCTGTTGTCCAGAGTTGGGACTTTGGTCATGCCTCAAACGCGGTGATTTGATTGACCCAATGGAGATCCCCACTCATGGTATGAGGGTTGTCACTACACTGGAGTTCTGCTATGTGGGGGAATGAATATTTCCAATTTACCAATCCCTCACATCAAGAGACGGTGGCTCCAGGGAGGGGTGGAAGAAACAATTGATAGGCGTGCATAATGGTGATGATATATTTATACCGATGATGATGCTATCATTATTAACTGATACATATTATAACAGGGTGTTTAAAAAAAAGGTAATCCGCTTTAAAGGGTTAATATGGCAGACCATATGTTTAATAGCAAAAAAAGCATGATATCATCTTTAAAGCAGAAGCTGTGTCAAAATGATGCCTGGTTATATTCAGGGTCACGTGCATCATTGAGCACCACTGTTTTGAAATTGTGGCACAATTGTGTTGTGATATTCAACAGGGCATGCAATCGATGTCTTAGCTAAGATGAACACGATGACCGAAAATTACTGGCTCATGTATGGTGCAACAATGGTAATATGACTCCACCATGTGAGAATTATTTTCAGTCACTGAGTTAATGTAAACAAAATACCCGATTCCATGTCCCGGTTGATCGTGACAATATTGTCCCCTTTTAATGTCTGAATCCTATAATTTTCTGTGACAATGTTGTTTTAAACTCTATTTAAAAAAAAAAAAAATTTATAATTTAGAGTGCCATGGTCGAGTTGGTTTAGTGCATCGATTTGTGTTCTGATGGCTGAGCCGTGTCAGAATGTGGTTCAAATCCCAACCGTGACCAAACACTTACCATTGCTTCTTCCACCCAGGGTAAATGTACCTTTGAGGGCAGAGTTGGTTGTTAGTTTGACTCAGCCCATATGCGCTGGAAATAGCAGCACTGAGCTGTTACTCCCAGGAGCTGGGAGATGGTTTCAGGAATGATTTATGCGCCCGACGAGACAGGGTACAATGTTATGCGCCAGTTTGCGGATACGTGCGCTATATAAGTCTACGATTATTATTATTATTATTATTACTCGTCAGGCAAGCGCCCCTTGTGTAGTTCAGTGGCCCAATTGTCAGAAAATGACAATTGTGACTGTAAACTTGAACAATGTAAACAAAATAAAATAAATAAGAATAAATCTATTCAATTCAAGTGACGTTTTGATGTAGAATAAACCTTTTCGATATCTGCATTGCATCTCGGGTTCATATATGCAGCGACCAGAAAGTCGGTACGTGTAGATGAGTAGATGAACAATCTAATTGAAGTACCCCCTTTACAATGTATACTACGTCATGTTTGGTTGTAGACACAAGAAGACATCATGATTTTATTATGCCATTGTTCGTAGTTGTAACATCACATACGACCTTCACGTTCGTGTTCTTCACAGAAAACAAGACGGATCCAGAACCAACTTGGGCAAGTTATTAAGACACACGATATACCGGATGGGCTTAATACATATTTTAAATGTACTTGCTTTTTACTGTTTAAATAAAAAAAATTGAAAAATTTAATAACTTCATATGTTACATCTCCCCAGCTGTATTTCACATTTGATAATTGATGAGATGCGTAGCAGTGTAAATTTTTGGACAAAGATGGAAGATTAGGTTATCGCTTTCTGCTGATTTATCAGTTAAATTTTTCGCCATTATTAATTTGTGAAAATAACTTTTTCATATTACAATCCCAATATTTATGTCTATTTGGTTGTGTAAACCATTTTACATCGTTTGTTACTAAACAGGACCGAGATGCAACGTGAATGTCGAAAAGGCCAGCTGTAAAAACTGAAACAGTGCAAGTAGGCCCATGCCATATTACTAACTCCTCCAATGGTAAATTCCATCGGCTCTAGTAACGTGGTAGTCCACTCAGCCTCGTTGTCATCACTGGGTATTTTATTTATATGACGACTTCTTTGTCCAAAAAGGGAAACCAGAGTTATGCCCTTGTGTGATGATACAACAGTGACTCGTAATCGACTCTTGCAGGTCCACACGAACCACTGGTTCTCGATCTTTGTGGCACCGCGCACCTGCAGCCACCCAAGTAGAAACAGAAGATCAGATGTATGTATATTTGTTAGTTCGGTCCGGTTCGGTTTGCCCGTTTGGGTTTTTTTCAAATAAGTGGGATGTCATTTTGAACACTTATGCGCTGGATTCAAGACCAAGACCGATCACACATTTCCAAAACTGCTTGGTATGTGTATACATGGGACAATTATAATATCTAGAACAAAAACACATTGTCACGGTTTGTCTCATCATTTCATTGTGTCCAATGCCATGCATAATAAAGTAAAAATCCATTACATACAATTGGTGGATTCAGTGAAACCAGCGGCAAGTTGGTCCCAGGCACACACCATTTATAACGAACAATTTCTGAATTTGATAATTATTCAGCTGCTCTGAAATCAACTTAGACGGTGTATAATTTGTCAGAAGCACCAAAAACAGTTAGTAGAGGTAGTTAAGCATATTATATCGAAACTGTCTCAGTAACTCCTGCAGGACTTTAATTGGAAACAAGTGTAGAACTTTAATGACAAACTACCTATAAATAAATATAAACAATGTAGTTTATGCTAAATGTACAACATCAATCCTTTCCCAAATCAAATGAAATTGACTATAAAATGGAATTTGTTACTCTGTTTATTTATAAGGTACGTGCATAATGACCTCAGTCACTTTTTTGGCTTTCCGGCAGTTTTAAACAAATCTGGAACAACATTGGCTATATCTCATGAATCTAAATTTACAAGCAAGACATTAAGTTGAAAGAATTTATGGTATAATCAAAAGTGGAATAAAGGCAGATACAATCCATCAGCGGATCCAGAATGTTTTCTTTTTGAAGGAGGGGATTTATAACCATTGGCGTTGATAAGTTGGTGTTATGGTTGGGGTCTGAACTAATGACCCATCCCCTGAAACCTTCTTCAAAATCGCCCATTATTGTTCATTCCAAATAATCGTGAGTCTTTTAGTTATTTTATTTTTTATTTTATTTTATTTAGTTGAATTATTTGTTTATTTTTTTAGTTTTAATATTGTTATGGCATGACATTGCTAAGATATCAAGAAATAAATCAGGTAATTGTAGGCCACAATGGTCTCTCTATAACCAGATCATATGACGCTATTTAATGGAAAGGTAAATGTTGTTGACGATATCCTTGCAAGAAAAATATTATGCATTGTTTGCAGTGTAATTACAATATTTATAACAGTTGCTTAACAACTGTGCACTAAAAATGCTTTATTTTATTGTATTGTATTGTATTTTGTACGTATTTAAATTGTACTGCACATGTATAGTCATTTGTAATGTATGTGAAAGGCCCCAATGGAAACCAGTTTTTAAACTGTTTGGGCAGACCCTGCAAAGAAATGTAACAAACAAAATAAAAAGCATGCACACAATAATAAATTCTTGAAAACATGTGATATTGCATTTTATGTTAATGGCGGTATATTTGATTTGCATGTATGCATTGAATTGGTCATATTTGTAAATTTTGACATTTTTAATTTTCTTTTTTTTTGTCCTATTCTAAAACCCATTAATTTTTAATATGGTTTTGAGATATCAACCTATACAAGGGTATTGCGCTGGGTTGTGTTTTAAACGATTTTTTTCGCATAGGGTTATGAACTTTTATTCGATTTTAGTGATGGCCTGTTTTAGACACCATTATTTTGTATTTGGGCAATTTGTCCCTGCGTATACGTGTGTGTATCACGTATTTCCCTCCTGTTGGAAAATGATTTGGCCTAATAGATTCTTTTATCAAAAGCGATAGCCTTTTGGATATATAATGCGCCAATAATTCTTGAAGGCATGCGTGATGCAGGCCCAAAAAGGGGTAATACTAGCTAATAATGGGCTATACAACAACTGCATATAAATAAATTGACAATGTATATGGCGAAATACATGCATGTGTATTGGAACATTTGATACTTTGTATTGTGGAAGAACTCAAACAATTATCCAGGGTAAACTGGATAAGACGAGGCAATATAAGTAAATAACAATAGACATTAGGTGTTTGTTCCCCTGACGCACAATTGCCAAAGGGTGTTCCGTTGTTGTTGGACTATGGATTGCGACGCGACCCTCAACCTAAGTTGTAGGCCTAGGGCCTGATCTTGATCTTTGATTGCCCATTGTCTAGGCCTTAAAGATGCATTACGATTTTAGGTCGACGACGGTCAAAAATGTTCAGCAAGAGGGCGGCATACTACTTAACCCCTTTGTTTATCATCACTGAAGCTCTTGATCAATTTTTTTTATCAGTGTTTGTCCTACGGGACGAACACAAAGCTGTTCCATTCTTGTTGACTATGAACTATGATGCGACCCCAACCTAAGTTATAGGCCTAATCCTGATCTTTGAAACGACCATTACATACAGGCTTTAAGTTTTTGAAATGTGGGTTGTCAGAGTTGTTGTGAGTTGTCGCCAGTTGTCGAGTTGTTGGTTTTAGTATACTGGTCTCAATTCCTACTAAAACCGGCAATTGACGACAATCGACATGAGCCAATCCGACAACAACTCACAACAAGTTGCCACAAGTTGTCGTGAGTTGTCGTGCCAGTCCTGAGTTTATCATGAGTTGTCGAGACATCGTTTGGGTTTTGTTTTAGTAGGACCGTCTGAGAATGGCTAAAACCTAGGATATGATTGACGACAATGTTAATGGATGGTACTCATCTAAATTTCGTTCCATGTCGTGCCTTCTTTTGTTTCCCGCCAACTAGCTATACAAAACGTTGTATACACTCATCAACGTTATGTTACATTACTAAAATCTGAGTAATCTGACGACAACTCACAACAAGTTGTCGTAAGTTGTCGCGAGTTGTCGGTTTTGCAGACCGTCTGAGAATGGCTCAAAATTTAGAGGCGATATGACGATGACAATGTTAATGGATGGCACCATATCTAAATTTCATTCCATGTCGAGTTTCTTGTTTCCTGCCAACTAGAAGCTATACAAAACGTTGTATACACCATCAATGCATGTTACATCACTCAAATCTGTGACTATGTTCCTTCATTTGTAGCCTACACGGTGAAGGTGCATGAGTTGACTATAGTGTGGCAGGTACGAGTTGGTCCCACCCCAAATTCCATGCCCACTTGACAACATAACACAAAATTTTAATGCAGTTTTGTATAGTCGTCGTGAGTTGTCGTGAGTTGTCGTCAGTTTTGGTTTTTAGTAGGACCGTTCCTGAGAATGGCACTAAAATTTTGAGATATGACCGATGACAATGTTAATGGATGGCACTCCATCTAAATTTCATTCTATGTCGAGTTTCTGTTTCTGCCAATCTAGCTATACAAAACGTTGTATACACCATCAACGTTATGTTACATCACTCAAATCTGTGACTATGTTCCTTCATTTGTAGCTCATACACGCTGAAGGTACGGAGTTGACTATAGTGCAGGCAATGAGTTGGTCCCACACAATTCATGCCTACTTGAAGCCGTAACAAATGCAATGTTAACGCGGTTTCCAGTAGTAGTCATTATCTGTATACTAAAAAAAAATTTAAATGTATAGGTTTCTCACTAATAGGGTTTAGTCATAAAGACCTACAAAAATCATTGGGAATTTATGAGATCAACTTATAAAAAACAAAAACCGTTCTTTTACTCTACCTGTACTCCTGCAGTTTTAGGAAAAGCTGATGACCCCAGAGTCACAGTAGACTTCCTTAGTGTTCCAAACCACTGCTTACATCGTGTATACCGAAGGACTCAAACGTCCCAACATGCAAGTGGGTTTGAAATGCGCTGGGACTCAAAAGTCCTGGCGGTAAACAAAGGGTTAAACGGTGATCGTCTTTTAGCTTCAATTCACCGAATATTTAACGTAACGAATGTTCGCCACGACACAAGTCTCACATGGGCAATGCCGTAATGGTCAATCTTGTACATCACCGGCACCGCGCAGTCACCGGGGCAAACCGCTGGTACGCAGAAGTTACCGAGAGGAAAAATCCAATAACGAAAACTAGTTCAGAGAGAATCGTTTTTAATAGACCTGCTTCAGCCCACTGTGATATTTAGTGTGTGTACTATGTACAAAGACATATTCAGATTCACTCATGATTAATGAAGTGACTTTGACACATTAGCGTATGCGGGCGTGTTTTGTACAGATACAAAATGCGCTATAAATGATGCTTCATGATGATGTCACAAGACATTCTAGGCCAAAAGCCAGCATCTACAGTAATTCTACAAAATGTATACAACTGAAAACAGTTTGCTGATCGGTGTACTTTGAGCTATGGCTGTTAAAATATTGCCTAATTAAATATTCACGTGCCTATAACTAAGCTAATTAATTGTTAATTTTAGTCTAATGACATTTAGAAACCAAGTCAAGGCATAAGCTCATATGGTAGAATGAGTTGACTCTTTCTATTTAATGCAAAGCAGAAGGCATTTTGCCGCCAAGAAAGTGCGTGCACGTTAAGGCAATGGGTTTTGCCAGAAAGAAAGTATAATAATAAAAATAAAAAATCTTTGATAGAGAAACAATAGCTGTTCCGACCTCGTCGGGGAAACAGCTAATAACTTCAAAGATACCTACGTGAGTATTTCTAATCTAATCACAATGTCTAAAACTGTCATGGGGGATATCATTGACCTCAATCCAACACAGCGGTAAACCGCCGATAAGTAGATGGAAAAATGATTACATGTACGTCTAAAATCTTTTAAAATTACACGCATATTAGCAAAGTTTAAAAACATATCAGTATAAAATTGCAATATCAAAAAAATTGCAAATTGTTTTTAATATTCTACAGACACAAAGAGTAAATCAGACCTCCCGTGAAGCCTGGTTGAAGGAAGAAGAAATTACAGGAAGAAACCACGCTTTGTCACTTCAACACGGCCCATAGAGCGTGTAAATTATGAGCCCAATGTGGGTGCTAATACTAATATAGGATGCGATAGATACAAACTATATGTGACTTTTTCTTTATAAAAATGAAAGGAGGAAGATATTCAGAAGATAAGTGTTATAGAAGATAAGAATTACTCACTCATAATTGGAGCCGAGACTCTTCCTTTCAGGGGGAAACTTTCGGTGGGCAGATTTAGAAACGGACAAATTGTTGTCAGGGTATAGCCCCACCTCCATCCCTGAGAGGGTCACGGTAATCTGAATGATAAAAACAACTTCAAACAAATAAGAACAATAGGCGAGGTCGGATTGCACGTATCCACGTAATAAAACCATTGGACATAATAATAATTTCGTTGAGAGATACAGTTCAAGCCATATTATAAAATTACGTCGTCATGATGACACCATCGGTTGTCATGAAAATAACCACTAGGGAGACGCTTCCTTGCACGTATATAGGCTTTATTTTATAGTTTTTCATAATATCTCTTTTTAATTCATTTAGTTTTACTAGTTTCCACCGAAGGAAAAACAAATACATTAATTTATGCTTTAAAAGGGTTCATGTACGCCCAAATGCAACCAAACGTGTTAACTGTTTTTTTATATTACTCTTTCTGGAGCCACCTTTTTCGCCTCCCTCATTGTATTGAGCTTAGTTGGATGTCCATGGCACATTATTCACAATTTATTTAATTTGGCCTACACAGACGTGTATTTAGCACTGTATACTATGTGTTTCTGGAGTGGGATTCAAACCCACCACCTCCTGTTTACTAGTGTAGACATCTTTACTTCTCGACCACCGAGCTTGCACAACGTCGATTGGCTGGTTAGAATCCTATATAGCAGCGGGTGCTGAGATATTAGTTTTGATGAAATTTTGCGTCCGGTGAGACAAAAATATTAAATTTTGGCCCCCTACACCGACGTGTGTATAGCAGTGTATACTGGTGCTTCTGAGTGTCTGTGGAAAAACCACAGGCGACGCAGTATGGATTCGAACCCCACGACCTCCTGCTTACTAGGCAGACGTCTTAACCTCCTCAGTTTTGGGTCAAAATTAGACTCTGTACGGCAAGTACGAACATTAAAGTCCAGCTATATCCCTATTATATGCTAATTTAGAGGCCATGGTACTATATGATGGAGACATAATCTCTTTTTGTTTGTTTTACAAAACAGGTCCTTCTATTAGCTTAGCGTTAGGTGAGAAGGAGGATGATTACAAATAAACATTACCACCACGGATTGTCATGCCACCCCACCCCCTCCCCACTACGGAAACAGCTATATTTGGTTTGCAGCATTTATATTTTTGTTAAAATTGTTATTATTATAACTAAAACAATTGCACAACAACAATATCCTTTGGGGAATTTGAATAAATTCGTTGGAACAAAAACAAAAATGTTAAGCTTTTTAAATTAGATAAAGTTCTACGGAGAAGATTGTTAAACTTGTGTATGTATAATAGAGGAGGGAAAAGGGGTTGACTCATCTTGATAAATAGTGGGGTTATATGCTCATATTTACACCCCATTCATTGGGATTTACGCCCACCAGAAGTATGTAGATATTGAATTACATTGTTTCCTAACTGTCTCATATACCTTGTGTGCCAGGAATTTGCAGGCAACACCCCCACCAACCCCCCCCCCCCAAACAAAAAGAAAAGTAAAAAATAATGGAAAAGGTGAAAGAATGACGTGGACAAATTGTAAAGAGAACAAATCTGTTGGTGCAAGATGATCAGAGGTAGTCAGGGGGCAGGGGCGCCCCCACTTGTAGGCAAAATAGTGTATGGAGTTGAGAACTAAAAAATGGCTTGGTATTTTGAACTTCGCTAAGAATTGACATAATTTGTCGGTTTCATTTGCTTTGTGTCGGTAAATCCACCCCCAAAAATAATAAATAAAATAAAAAAATTCCCCACCCTGGTCATTACGCTTACACTGGAAGATGACCTCGTAGGAATACTCAGATTCTTGTTTGGTACTTTCAAAATGTTTTGACATTGGAATAACAATCAAGAACATTGGAAACAAACGAAGTTCCGAAAAAGATAGGTCTTGGTGACACAACAAATACAATCATCCATAAACTCGCCTTTGCCAAGAGTGCATTGGGAATACTTTTAAGATGGAAATTATTGCCCATAACGAAAACTGGAATATAAAACATTGATGAATGTTAAATTGACTGCATCAAGATAATTGAATCTATGAACGCTGAAAAACGAAATAGAACTAATTAAACGCAGTTATGCAATGACAGGAATGAATGATTGCTCGGAAATTATTTTGAACGCAACAATATAAAAGCATTTTCCTAATTTGAACAGATCAGAAAAAACGGTGTGAATTTGAATGTTCTTAGACGAAATGAATTAGAAATGTTTTGAAATTGACTGGGAAAACATAATTTTAATTCATAGGAACCATAAATATACAGAAATGGAAACATTACCAAAATTCAAGTAGTTCAAAGCGTATACATATTCCGTTACTATGCCACGTGACGGGTTCTATCTGTAAGGATTCAGCCTGCAGAGAAGTGAAAGTAGACAGTTACTGGTGTAGTACTTCGTCCAAAGCTACAAGGAACTGAAGACAGACAACAATAAATAGATACATGGCTATTTTAATTAAAAAAGTCATATTTAACAGGGTGTCTTTGGCAAATCATTTTTCTCGAGATGTTTGCAGTGAAATGAATGAGATTAGGAAAAGTAATTCATCAATTTACCTTCCTCCTCCCCTCCCTCCCAGGCACCCTGTGTATTGATATCGGGAACATGGGAATTTGGTACCTTTTTGTTGCTCAAGGGTCTGGACTTTGGGTCATGCTCACGCACAATGATCTGATTGGCCAATGGGGATCACCACCTATGGTGTGAGGGTATTGTCACTTACACTGTGACACATACGTGGAGAATGAACATTTCCAATTTACCAATCCCTACATCAAGAGACGGGCGGCGCGGCAGGGGAAGGGTGGGGAAACGATAGGTACATAATGGTAGATGAGATATTATATAGCTATGATGCTATCACTTTATAAACTGATAATGTCTAAATCTCTGTTGTAAGGGACAAATATATGAAACTGTGAAGGGAGAGGACTCAGACATTTAATGTCTGAATATTATAATGTTCAGACACCGGCGTTTAAAACTCGTCAGGCCAGCACCCCTTGTGTATTTCAGTGGCCTAATTGTCTGAAAATAACAAATGTAACTGTAAATCCTTGGAATGAAGGTAAATCAAAAACGATAAATATTCAATTCAATTCAAGTGAGTTTGCCTCGGAATCGCCATTATAGCCGTTTTAGGTCTACATAACTTGATTGACATCACAAATCATTTTTGTCCCTTTCCTCAATGCCTCAATTATTTCCATTTGTGGGGAATAAACATTTTCGATATTCGCATTGCATCTGCTAATATGAGCAAACTGGAACAAGTTGGAACATGTTTTTATAGATTCGCAGAATTGTAGATGAACAACTTCGAAATCAAATTATACAGTATACTACGCGTATGTGGTTGTAGAAATATAAAGACAGTCGGCGGATTTTACGGCGTTATGCTGTTCGTGGTGTAGCAGTGTCTCATCAACATAACCTTCATATTCGTGTTCTTCAGTAGTACCGAGACGGGATCCGAAATCCAACTTGGGCAAGTCATTATGACGCACAATGTATCGATGTGGCTTAATAAATATTTTAAATAGACTTGTTATTCATTATTTTAAATAAATCAATTTAAGGAATCTGACATTGTATTTCAAAATGAAATAAGTTCATATTTTATCTCCCATTTTGTTTCACATTTGATTACTGATGAGACGTAGCTAGTATGATCTATGTAAATTTTGACGAAGAGGGGGGGAACAGGTAATCTTTCCCAGAGTTCATTTCAGATAATATATTGTTCATATTAATATCCCAATAATTATGTCGATTTGTTTGTAGTAAAATTATTTTTCCTATTCCTCGATACAGAATCGTATGGTAGAAAAACACATCGTTAATTTTTCCCACACAGACCGAGATGCAAATGCGAATGTCGAAAGGGTTTATTGGAAAATTGGGAACAGTACAAGTAGGCCTAAGCCATATTGCTTAACTCCAATGTTGACCCATCGACCCAGTCACGTAGATCAACTCTGTACTGTCGACACTGTACAGGTACTTTATTTTATATGACTCATCCAACATCCTCTATTACATGCCCCTCAGTGTGATGATGCCAGTGACTGAGATGACCTCGCAGATTCACTTGAATCCACCGCTGTTTCGATTGTTGTCGTTTGCACACCAGGCACCTGTACAAATAGAGGATCAGATATCTACCGATTAATGTATTAAGTAATTATTGGTTCGGTATGGGGAATGGTATAATGTCTTCAGTTCAGTTCGGTCTGTTTATTATACAAATAATTGGGTGCGTCATTTTGAATATTTGGGAACATCTGAGTGGTGGCGATAGAGGTACGCCCTCCACCCACACCGCACGCTGGAACCAAGGCATCATATAAATGTTTTAAACGGGGTCGTTGGAAAGTGGCGAAACGTGTTATTTGGTATCACTTTGGCTTTTGAGTGTAGGCCTATGTGTTTTATTTTAATTAAATAATGCAAGTTTAAATCATAGGTTTTCCTGGGCCCAAGTTCGTAAATTTAGGTAGAACGTAGAAGCCAGTAATGGTGAGGAGGATAGAGAAGATTGAGATATCAGCGTAAATGTCAAGCTGACCACCAATTGAGCATTTCACATGGTGTCACCGCAATTCGTAAATTTAGTAGCCAAATTTCAACGCAGCGTCAATCAACTTCGCGCAAAACCGATTGCTGCTCAAAATCATCATTCGATTTGCTTAAATCATCGTCCAATTTCATTTAATGTGTCATGCACTAACAAAAATGCGCATTCAATTTAAAGATTGACTACAACGGAATAATGATAAGCCAGTTGCTGCTTTCGTTCGAGAAATGTGCAATGATTACTAAATATTATTATTATTCAATAAAAACTTGTTCCTTCATGCAAAAATCAATTTGATCGGCGTTCTGATGACCCAGGTGCTTCCAGTTTCACCAAAAGCCCTCAACCTATGAACACCATACTTCGTGTGTGACGTAGCACCCATGAAAAAATGAGTCTCTGGATTCTTAATACTATTTCTAGTGCATCCACCAACAAACATGAAGTCGGCATTATATAACTGTTACAACAACAAATCGAAAAAAAGCTTCATAAAACTTTCATGCCTCTGCTGACGCATGAAAACGCATGTATAATATACACGGAAGTAACATGGCGTCTTCTGTTTACTCGGGTGTTCAGCGGTTATACGTCATCCCTTTCGCTGGTTTACAAGTCCGTTGGTACTATATCGTGGATTTCTATAGTGGATTTTCAATGGTCTTTGTCGGAACCAGTGCAGGCGGAAATTTCAAAAATCGAAGTAAAGGGGTCTCACTTTTCCTGTCAAATTGCAACAAAAATTATAAAGAGAAAATATTACCACAACAATAAATTGTTACCTGAACACAAATATAAACAAGGTTCGAGAAGTCAATTTAATGTGAGAGTTCCGTTGTCCATCTTTAAAATACTCACAATTACCAGTATTCAATTTCGCCCAAGCTTCCTGCGGCGTACAGTCAGTCGTTCAAATTCGTTATTGCAAGCATTTCTGTGACATTAATTTTGTGCAATGGAATTCACACCTGTTAAACTTGTCTTTTCATGTTTCAATTGTTGTAAGGCATGTGGCTGTACAATTACCAGAGGGACTTTAAGGGCTGTATGTGTTGTATAAACAATTATCCAGACTTTGGGGAAAACATACGAGTAGTGGTTCGAGCTGAGGGACCCATCGTATGTGTATTGGGGTTTCGGAGTCGGGGGGGGCAG
>CM055819.1:44080808-44110030 GCA_029582265.1 Zoroaster sp. YZ-2022
TTGTAAAGTGCTATTTTAATGATTGCAATACTTTTGGCCAGGTGTATTATTTCAGCAAAAAATGCAACTCACCATGTGAATATCATTGAGATAAGGGATCATATTATTATGTTATACATGTATTGAAAAGAAAAGAAAATATTGATTCACATTGATCATGTGTGCATTCATTTACTTCCACAGCCATGACAGCATTCACAACCCTGATGAGGTTCACAACACACAGAGAAACCGGAGACTTTGTTGGCCTTATAGATGACATTTGTAAGACTCGTGATTTGATTTTTATGACTCGTGACTTGATTTGTAAGACTCGTGATTCGACTCACTTTTTTGGTGACTCGGACTCGGACTCGAATCACCATGTATAAAGACTCGGACTCGGACTCGGACTTGACCCTTCGGACTCGGACTCGTGACTCGGACACGATGTTTGTGACTCGGACTCAACGACAAAATGCCCATGGCAATATTCACTTTTTTAAAAACAAAATAAATAATTTTCTTGAAACATACTGTTTAAGTCGTGTTACTTAATTTAAACATTGGAAATAGTTTTGTAAAATACCATGCATCCTATTCCGTTGTAGCATTATAGTGTTTTTTTCTCACTTATGTTCATAGCTGTCGCTTAGTTCTTAGTTTTGTCTCCTTGCCGTGATTGCGCAATTATTCGCTCCAATGAATATGTCCTTGCTACGTCCTGGCTGTATCAATATCTGTCAGAACTGTCGATTTTCATTGAACAATATTTTCCTTATTTTGGCAGTTTGTTAAAAGAAAATACCATGACAAAACGTTATATAGGCCTACATATAATTTTAATTTCTGTGTAATTTTTTATTTTTAGAATTAATGATTTTATTTTTATAAATTACAAATATAGCGCGTCATACACTTTTTAAACATTTCCCAAAATGTTGGGAAAAGGACGTTATTCTAAGGCATTTTTCCAATGTTCTGTATTTTTGTTAATGCTTTGCTCGTCACTCCAATTGAAGAAATATTCAAACAATTTCACACATATTTTTTTAGATGAGTAAAGATTGACTATGTGGAGTATGGTGAATTTTAATATGCCAAGTTTCAGTACGCCATGTACTAACGACCGCGTCGTGGGACGCCCTCTCGCCGTACTCGTCCTACTCTGTGTGACCATAGTGCAACCCAGCGCGAAGCGGTAGAACGTAATTATACAATGTACAATATAATGGACACACAAATGCAATACAGTAGAGAACATGTACATGTTTTTAGCACGCACTTATCTGCACTGCACATTCTCTTGGTTTGGGGATGATATCATAAAACTAAAATGGCTAGGTTTTGATTGAAAATTTCACGATCATCTTCTGAACACTTCGGTTGCCGCTTTACAATAGACCAACAGCTTCCATTCTTCTTCGTTGAAAACGTTTTTCCGACCGTAAAAGTCACATTTGGAAAGAGAAAATCACAAAGCGGCAATGTACATGTATGTGTAATTATGTATACATCACTTATTTAGGATATATGATTATAACTTTCATATGAAGCACGATTTTTTAGTCATAAACCGTTTTTGAGGTAGTCTTTTTTTCTTCAGAAAAACCCCAAAGACCAAGCACACATGGAGCCATTTCCGCACCTTACCACCTTTCCCGTGAATATGTGTAGCCACTACATGTTGTGCTCGCACACGCACATTTACGGCCAGCAGAATTCAAAATAAGTAAAAAATAAATCAAAGCAGGAGGGCTATAACAAAGATTAAAATTACATTTCTAAACATTGATATCTTCATTATTGTAATTGGCATATTTATTGAATTATTGACGTAAATTTTCCTAGCAAGTGAAAATACCATCGAAGTTTGTTCCATGATGGTTACTCAAGGTATATTATTAATATTTATAAATTTTTTGAAAAATTATTTTTATGAAAAGTAGTTAATTATGCAAATTCAGTGTATTCAAATAAAATATGTGATTAAATTTGCAGGCAATCAAATTATAACATTGTGTGCCCAATGCAAGATGACATATCAAATTTGTTGTATCATGCAATAACCATTGCACACCACAAGCCTTTAATTCTTCAATTATGTAAACTTTAAAATTTATACTCATTAATTATGCAAATTAATTATGCAAATTATTCTTTTTTAATATAAAATAAACACTTACTTGCACATGGTCAGTAATGTAGCAAAGAAAAATGTCATCAATTTTTGAAACTACTGTTACGTTAACACATTTAATTCACTTTTTAATTTTTAAACATTTTTAAGGAATAATTAATTATTCAAATGTGATTGTAAAACTAGCTAAGATAGGTAGCATCTTGTTGGATTATCCATACTTGAATTAGTTTAGCAAAATTTGGTCCCTTCAGACATATTTTCTCCTTTTGTTGACAAATAAGAGCTTAAATTTACCTAATTAACTAAATAAATTATGCAAATTTGTTATTTTTTAATTTATTTATTTGTATTTTAATCACACAGGTAGGAATTCACAAAGTCTGACACAAGTAGTGTTTCATTAAGAAACGTAATCATGTACAAGAGATATATCCACATGTTACATTTTGGTACAAAGCAGAAAATAAAGAAAAACATAAGATGACTTTTGTCCTCGTGTCTATTATTTACCCTTACTTTGCAAAATATAATTGGTTGTAACTCGTGATTGGAATGTCCGATTTGAAAAAAAATTCAAAAAGATTTCTTCTAATGAATGAACACCAATGATTTCAAAAAGTCTCTGGTTTCTGGTTATCAGTCATTGTTTTTTGCCAACAGGGAAATACGTGATATATTGTATACGCTTTGACCAAAATTCCCATATACAAAGTATAGTGGCTAAGAGAGGCCTCACAAGTCGGGCAAACGTTCATACCCCTAAAATGTGAAAGGTTGTTTAAAGCACAGTACGGCATAATTCCAATCGATCCAGAAATTTTGGCTGCAATTGGACATCGTTTTATAGCACAAAAAAAAAAAAAAAAAAAAAAAAAAAAAAAAAAAAAATGAAATTAAAAATGCCGACGCACGGGCCTTAATTTAAAATAAAATTTAGAATGAACGGACCTTTGTACACTTCAGTGTTCTGACTTCCCATTTATTTAATAATATGACATCTTGTGTGAAAATCAAATAATGTTGATTTTGGAAATAAATCTTTGGTTCAGTCAAATTGATGAGATATTACAGGTAGCCCATATGTCGAGATATTTTTTCACTTAACTTTGAACCTTGACATTTCTAAAGTGACACGAGACTCAGACTCAGACTCGACCAACATTACTCGGGATTCGGACTCGGACTCGACACTGGGGACTCGGACCAACCAATAACAACAAATATAACACAAAATCTCCTTAAAAGGTCTATATATATATATATTGATTGTTATTGAGTATCTTAAGTATCAACTCTCACCGATACATCTACTAGTCATATAGTGCTGTTCATATTGAGCAACTCGCCAAACCATAACAAAATAAAATTGCCTCTCTCCGATACAGTTCTATTGATATTGGTAAAGGCCTTCAGTTTTCTTATTTGCTCAACCAAGCGATGTATGACGTAGATGGAAAATCTTTACCCAGTTGCCCTAGTAACAATACAATAAAGTTCCTTGTATCGCATTGTAATAGTAGTGTAATTTTATTTGAGAATTAAGTTAAAACCAAAGAATGGACAAACATTAAAAATTGAAGTTATCGGTTTACCTTCTCTGGTCCGTAATAATATGTGTCCTTCTTCTCAGCGAGGGCCAGCGGGAACTGCGACGCTGAAGCCCCGTTCAGCTCACACAGCTTGTCCCGGTCCGAGTAGTTGAGTGAAAAACAGCGAGTATTAGACAGACACAAATTGCCGCACCTGGTCATGGAAATCCCCGTCAAGTTGCGGTATCCGTGCCCCTGCAGGAACAGGTTGGCTATGCCACTGAAATACAGGTTATGGGAGATACGAACGGCCGCATTTTCACATGAGCTGGCGGCCTCAGCTGACAGGTAATGAATAAACACCAAACAGAGAAAACGAAACATCTCTTTTTGTGGTGAATGATCTTGAACTTGAATATCACAGTTTGTTGCAAATGCTGCTGTTGATGAAACTAAAGTTGCTAGTGAAGCCACACGTGATGATGTGAGATGATGAGGATGATTACGACGACAAAAACAATCAATTATGACACAGTATTTCTTTAGACAAGTTCCTTTTTATTGGAAAGAAAATTGCGCCATAATATTACACCTTCCCAGCAAACGCGTCTCGAATCATATTGACGTCTACTCTCAGTGCATAACGCAGTCATTATTATCACGTGCCCATCGATCCATCCACCCGCAAAACATACCGATAGAGGGCGGTATCGCTTACTCTTAATATTTTACTATAATTATTATGGTAGCCATAATAAGATCTGACGTCACGCTTCGAGACTCGTGTATGACGCCAGATACCGGCCTCTCAGTTTCATTGAAATTCAACTTTGACCTCGGTTGGTAGCTAGCGCGCGAGCAAATATAGAACCGTGACGTCAGATCTTCTGAGGCACAATGTATCCAATGAAATCCCTTGAATGATACGCCAGGAACCTGGGTCTGTCCTTGATAGGATAAAGACGGGACTAGTATATAACTAGAGGGTAATAAACATCAAATACCCAATTCTGCCCTCCTTGTCACTCTGGATGTTTCCTCCTTATAATATTATACTAACATCCCCCATGGCGAAGGTATAAGTGCATGTGCCAATGCTCTCAGATCCAACAACCAAACCAAACCTTCTGTGAGACACCTCACAGATCTTATCCGACATAATTATACTGATAAAAACAATTTCACGTTCCTTGACAGAAACTTTCTCCAGGTACAAGGTACAGCAATGGGCACTAAGATGGCACCATCATACGCTAATCTGTTTATGTCTGACCCTGAAAACAGATTGCTATCTTCTGCCCCCACCGTCCTCTAGTATGGTGGAGATTTATTGACGATATTTTCTCCATCTGGTGTGGTGGCCAAGATAGCCTAGATGAATTCATCAACTACATTAATTCATTCCATGCCACCATCAAGTTTACTGCTAACTACTCTCACAATAGCGTGAACTTTCTAGACGTCACCATCAACAAATCCCCCAGGGCATCTCGACTGATGTATATTGTAAACCCACTGACACTCATCAATACCTCATTTCTGACAGCCACCCCAAGCGCTGCAAAGAGGCCATTGCCTACAGTCAAGCCCTCCGTATAAGACGTATCAGTTCCACTGGGGGCCCCAGAGGGACTGTCATCTGGGGTCTCATCGTCTGTGAACGGCCCGAGTTGAAGTGGGTTATGTCCTGTTGGAGTGAGAGTTGATTATGCTCCTTGTGTGTGGGGCAAAACGTAAGACCCCATGAGAGCAATTTAACCCGGGGATCACTGAGTGCAGTATCAGACAGATTAATTACAGTATGTGTTGGTTGGTTAGGGGTATTGTCACCAGAGGGTTTAGTGGTGATCTTATGGAAACGCCTGTAAATGTATTTCTTCTGGTTAGCCTGGACATTACAGCGTGTCTTGTCCTGTTGGCGTTCTAGGGAGGAACGAAGGTGGTTAATGTTTGAGGATAGAATAGCTTGGAAATGGTCCCATTCATGATCATTAAGGCAAGCCACTTTCAATTGAGATTCTGTACTCTCAATATCAAGTGACTGTTTGTCAATGCATTTTAGGCATTGGACTTCGAGAAGTTCAAGTAAATGGAAGGAAGTCTTGGTTAGTGTGTCATTCCATTTCTTACTGAATGCGGGGTCTAGGTCCCCAAAGAAGGGGCTGCATTTGATTTTGAGACCCTTGGGGAGATAAACGATAGAAACGGTAGTTATCAAGGTGAGATAGGTAACGTACTCTCTTTTCCTCAAATTTGCGCAACTTTTGGAAAAGGCATTTAGTATTAAGCGATGACATAGAGAAAATCAATAAACATTGTATGTATAAAAAACGGTTGAAAAGAGCTCTGGGGAATTAGTGTTAAAACAAATGCCTGAAAAGGGAAGGGGTTAATACAAAAAACTGTGGAGAGAACGGGTTAAAACAAATAGCTGAAAAGAGATTGGGTTAATACAAAGAGCTATGGAGAGAACGGGTTAATACAAATACCTGAAAAGAGATTGGGTTAATACAAAGAGCTGTGGAGAGAACAGGTTAAAACAAATAGCTGAAAAGAGATTGGGTTAATACAAAGAGCTATGGAGAGAACGGGTTAAAACAAATACCTGAAAAGAAATTGGGTTAATACAAAGAGCTGTGGAGAGAACAGGTTAATACAAATACCTGAAAAGAGATTGGGTTAATACAAAGAGCTATGGAGAGAACGGATTAAATACCTGAAAAGGGAACGGGTTAATACAAAGAGCTGTAGAGAGAACAGATTAAATACCTGAAAAGGGAACGGGTTAATACAAAGAGCTGTAGAGAGAACGAATTAAAACAAATACTTGAAAAAAGAACGGGTTAATACAAAGAGCTGTAGAGAGAACAGATTAAATACCTGAAAAGGGAACGGGTTAATACAAAGAGCTGTAGAGAGAACGAATTAAAACAAATACTTGAAAAAAGAACGGGTTAATACAAAGAGCTGTAGAGAGAACGGATTAAATACCTGAAAAGGGAACAGGTTATATATCAACTGTATATCTAAGAAACAGTTAGCTCAGTTAGTAGAGTGACTGACTGCCAGCTGTTTTGTGCGACTCGTGACATGGATTTACCTATTTCTATTTGACTTTGATTTTGAGAGCGAAATCGATGCCGGCATTTATGAATGGGAATACAACTTAGACGTTTGGTCTTTACCGCATTCAGTCTTGCTTTCGGCTCTCGGTCCTTATCACCAGTGACCAAGCGCAAAACCGGTCATTAACCTGCAGTAAAGACCACCCGACAAACTTGTATTGATAAGACTGTACAGAACATCCAATCCAATCCAATCCAATCTGCATTTGTAAAGCGCCATCAATCTAGTTGCCTATTCCGAGGCGCTAAACCAGAAACACTTTCACGATAAGTATCCTGGGTTCTTTTACGTGCATTACACAACACACGGGACCTACGGCTTTACGTCCCATCCGAAGGACGAAGCAATTATGGTTAAGTACCTTGCTCAAGGACACAAGTGTCACGACCGGGGCTCGAACCCACACACTGCTGCTGGCAACACCAGAACTGGAGTTCGGTGCGCTAGACCGCTCGGCCACGATACTCCACATATTCGGTTGAAACAGTACTTCGCCGAGAGAAAGGAAAGAAAAGAAAATCTCGAGATTTATATATGAATCTGGGGCGAAGGAATGAATTAAAAAATTTGCCTAGTTTAGCGTCTTAGCTAATGCGAAGCTTGCCTGACACGCGTCTAAGTATAGGAACGTGTGCAAAATCAGATTATACAACAGGTTCTACTTCCATATAAGGAAAGGCATGCGAGGAAATAAAGTGACAACATAGAGAGTAGGGCGGAGTGTTTTGGAGTGTTTTGGAGTGTTCTGAGGGATACCTGTATTTACTTAGCATAATGCTTAAAACAATGCTTACTGGGCATGGGCTGCTAAGTAGTGGTGTAGTCACCATTTTCATTTTTTTGGGGTAAATATACCGACACAAAACTCAAAATACAGATTGAATTCCCGACGTTCAGAAGTTCAGAAATACCAACAAGGATTTCATTACCAAGTACAATAAAACAAGCATACTGTCGTATAAATCAGCATAAAATGATCAATATTTTAGTGTTTTTAGGCGAGCAAAGATTGTACATGTTTAAAAAACGAATGCATTTTATTTCGTCAATATTATTGATAGTCCGTCTGTACAGTGATTGGCATACTAAAACGTCAGAACGGCGTTGTCAAAAATATTTTTAAAAATATATTATTAAATATTAAAATAAATGTAAAAACATTATCATTATCCAATCTTATCAAGTAAATGTGCTAAGTCAGTGGCAGGAAATGGGACAAAATATTCATCATACGGTAGGACGTTACATTATTGTGCATGTACATACTTTTGTTGTATCCATCTCTGGGTTAATTGTCAAAATATGAGTTCCTGTTTTTATATTGATTTGCACAAAATTAAGATTGGTGCAAAAACGAGAAAACACAATTCCACGCATGCACTGGAAATCGCTGAAGAACAGACCTACGATGACAAATACATCCAGAGGTGGATCTAACAAAACCCAATATACCAAAAAGCAGTTAATAAAACTGTGTCTGATTTGAAATGGCAGGGGAGGGTAGGACCCTAACCAACTTCAGAGAAAATGTTTAATGTTTTTTATAATAAGTAGCTGGTAAAATGATCATGAGCTTTGGCTAAGAGCTAAAAACAACAGCAGCAAGTGAGAAAAATGCTCGACCCAGCTTAGTCGCCCCTACTGTTGTCAGTGAATTCTACAATGTTCAAAAATAGATTTATCTACAACGTAGGCGTACAGACACAATGACCATCAATATAAGGCCCACGCGATAGTTAAAGATCTACCGCCAGTGTTTTTTACCGATATTCACTGATATTTTACCGATAATTTCACCAGGACGTTACTATTTCTTCACGAAAGATGAACAACATGCAAACAATTTCACATTTCTCAAATTATTCGTATCAAAACAATATAAAGAGATGTACAATATTGCTGTAGTCCTTATAACAATGCAGATCTTAGACTGGAAAGGAATGTTACCTAATAACCATTGTTACCAAAGTGGCACAATATTACTTTAATAAACATGCAGTTTTGATAAACTGATGACTATTGCTATTTGAAATAAACTCAAAAATTTTTGAAGTTATTATAAAAACTGAGTCTCCAAAATTGTCATTATGTAAACGAATCCTGCAAATTTAGTTTTATGGAAATTTGTATAAAAAAAATTATAATTCAGTTCAGTGAACAAGCCCATTATCATCTTCAATTTGCAACCAAAAATATGTCAGTATCTTGTGAATTAACATGGGGTGATATAACATTGTATTCACGTGCAATGACATGATTAACACAAAGAACTCTGGATACTTCTGACTCATTTTGTAAGAATGGACCACATATCTTTTCCCTTTGGGCGCTTGACAGAAACCCTGAAACATGTATCCATACAGTGCTAAACCTTGTCATTCCAGGTAGTCACCCAGCACGGGCGTAAATCCTGTGATGATTGGGTGGGGGAGGTTATATCCCCCTCTTTTCGATCCATAGGATCATCCACCAGAATTTTCCATGCCTGTAATAAAAATACACATGCAGAACGTCAAGCTATACCGTGTACCCAAATTTCAAAATCACCCCCACTTTTCATCACGGATTTACGCCAGTAGATGTGAATGATGGCTGCATCTTTGAAAACTTGTGGATGATTTCTTTTCTCCACATGATTATGAAGAGCTCGGTGAGTTTTATGGCAATAGGTACATCACAGACTTTGTATATCTCTGCAGGGATGACATCTATGCAGGGAGCTTTACCATTGGAGAGCTGAGAGATACACTGATGGTTTCTTCGAGTGTGGACACTGCATCAAGGTCATGATTTACTTCAGCTTGTGGTAGACTGTTTATCACTTCTTCATTGACGATAGATGGGCGGTTGAGAACTGCTCAAAAGTGTTCAGCAAAGCTGGATGTACATCTGACAAAGTGGCTATAGATACTTTGTAAACCATGTAAAAGCTTCATATTCATATTATTTTGTTTTAAAACATGTTTGTCATAGTCGTATCCACGGTTATTGACAGATGGTTGAAATTGTTGTTAGCATAGGACAATAGTAAGCAGCATTAGTAACTAATTGTGATGTCTATAACTTCAAACCTTATTTGTTTAGAATCAAATATCAGTCACTTTGTTTAAAACACGTACGGTCCCTTCAGGAAGCTATAGCCCTATTTTGTTTTTAAAGCAGTCGAAAGGGAGGGGTCAGGACCCCTGGACCCCTCTTGGAACCGCCCCTCTGTCATAAATTTTTGTTGTATAGGTAAATGTAAATAGCACTTTATTTCTGTTGAAATATCTTATTATCCGCCCATTGCCCAATCAGACATAATGTCAGTTACCAATGTTTTTACATACAAATGTTAATAACTTTTGAAAATGCTAATATTTGCAAACCTTTGTTTGCAAAACCTTTAGTATCTTATGGCATAAAACGTATGTACCTGATGATCATGAGATATTTGAAAAATATCAAGTACCTAGTAATTTCACAACGATACAACGTTATACTCTGTGCCTTTCACTGGTTGAATGTTTAATGTATATTATTGGATTCAAAGAGAGTAAGTCTGTTCATAAAAAATAGTCTGGTCAACAGTACAAATGTTTTACATTCCCTCAAATTTATTATTGCTCAAATTTATTTTACCTAATTAAATATACATGTATATATACTGATGATAGGATCTAGATTTTGAGAAAATATATTTAGAACATTTCTTGAAGGGGGTGTTATTTTTTATTTATTTTTTATAAAGTGTTAAGGTGAACAATAGCCACAATTAGGTATGACCAGGTCATGCACAGATATAGGCAATAGACACTATATCAGTGACCCTAATGGGCCAATCAGTGGTTCACAGCAGATTAGGGAAATGGCAAAGAACTCTGTATACAACCCTTTCAAGAAATGACAAAGAGAACATGAACAGTTTCTATATGCTAAGCTGAATTTATTCGAATAAATAAACACCGAAATACACACTTTTTGTATAACTATAACTTTATGTCGAATTTGATTTAAACTTTCTGAAAAAAATATTTAAAAAAATAAAGTCCCCACGCGCCACGTTTACAGACCAATCTATGGGTCTGTTAACCATTCCACTTGCCCAAAATATATTTTCTACCATCATATATTAGAAAGAACAAAGGAACAAAGGATGTAGTTTATTCAAACTACAGATATGCTCGCTGGAATAAAACTTAGGTGTTAAAATTACAACAATGGTGTCAGTGTATTCTTCCATTGTGTTCACAACACTGGTGTAATTTTGAACACCACGTTTTTTCAGTGAAATCATACAGTCTGCACGTCATCAATGATGTATCATCCGTGCATTCAGGTTGAATAAACTGTGGAAATCGTTTAAGTAAAAGTAGTCAAATAATTTCCAAATTTCTCCGAAGACAGAAATTGAAAGTTGGGCTGCATCTGAATACGAGGGGCTCTCGGCAAATATTAATAACTTACTTTTCCTCAATTTAGAAAGGTTGTACAATAAACAAACTAAACAACATACGTTTTATTCTCTAAACTCATAGATTATTGTAAAAATTCATTTCCCCAAAACTCTCAAATTCAGAAAAAGTCCCCTGGAGGAAAACAAATCCCTCTTGCGTTAAAAAAATCTCCTTCCTGATGTCGCCCTTGAAAAGCCACTCAAGTATTGGCAAAGATTTTATAAATATCACCGAAAATATCTGCGCTGTTGTATAATTATGTCAACGTATCAGGGATCATTTGTCTTTTCCTCAGTGGACCTATTCTGAATTGGAGACAAAGGGGGCTTCAGACAAATTTACTTTTTACAATATATTTTCCTTGGGCTGAGTTTCCTCATGACTCTTTACAAATGGGAGAAAAGTAGATTATTTATTATTCGCTTAGATCTCCTCTTTAACGATCCAATGAATATAAGCTGAGTCTTATAAAGTATGGATGGATTTTATACACACTTTTTAACTAAAGTGTATATTGTCTTTAATGTTATTCATTTTCATTAGGCCAAAAAGGTCTCCGGTTTCTGATCATCGGTAGGATTAAAAAAAATCCTTTTTTTGGCCAACAGGGAAATATGTGGTACATTGTTTACGGGGGAACCAAATTTCCCATATACAAAGTATGGTGTCTAAGAGCGGCCTCACAAATTGGGCAAACATTCATACCCCTATGTGAAAAAGTCGTTTAAAGCACAGCATGGCAGAATTCCAATCGATCCAGCAATTTTGGCTGCAATTGGACATCGTTTTATAGAAAATGATTGATATTGTAAGTGTAATGTAAGCAGCTAACATAAGTAATCTTTAAGATTCTGTGCAGTGGCGTAACTAGGGTCCAATATTCAGGGGGAACTTGGGGGTGCACCACTTTTTCTAGGGGGGTATGTCAATACTTGAATCCTGCAGTCTCAAATTCTGAATGAGGGGCACCGGGGGGCACAGACCTTTGCTGGGGGGGGGGGGGCACGTTCCCCCATAGTTACGCCACTTATTCTGTGTTCTACCCAGTTTCCTTTAAAATACTACTTGATATTAAAATATTAAACGTCAAATGATACGATTACACGATTGAAAATGAATGAAACTGCAAGTACAATGTAAGCAGCTAACATTAAACAATTAAAAGGCTCATTGGTGCAATCAAGTTACTTTAAATATGATAATGAATATTAAAAATGTTAAACGTCAAATGACAAGATTCACTGCTCGATTACACAATCGAAAATGAATGAAATTGCAAATGCAATGTAAACAGTTAACACCAAATATTGCAAATATTTCCTTGGTTCAATCAAGTTTACTTTAAATACAATACTGAATATTACAAATGTTAAACGTCAAATGACAAGTTAGATTCACTGCACGATTACACAATTGAAATGAATTAAATTGCAAATGCAATGTAAACAGCTAACATGAACAAACTGAAAGATTAAAAATTACTTTAAAGAGATATTCTAATGTTCTTTTTATCTAGAACTTTATTCACTTTTATGACTTATTGGACATCCATGGTATTGCCTATAATTAAGTTTTCTCTTTTAAAAATTCGAAACAAATCTGAAAAATGGGAGACACAACTACATGTACATTTTTAAGATGGCATGGCAAACAAAAGTAACGAGTGGAGGCATGACGATGTTTTAAAGAAGAACCTCTCTTTGTAATAAATTTGCGAAAGGCTACCCCCTCCCAAAAAGAAAAATACATAAATAAAATACAAATAAAATAAATAAATAAATTTAAACAAAATATATAAATTCTCCCACTAGGAATCTCATATCTTGTCATATTTTTGAAGAATATTTAACATTTAGGAACAGTCCTATTCCTTATCTTACCAGACTCTTAAACCAGTCTTTATAAATTGGAAAGGTAATGGAGAGTGTTTGGGGTTAACAATTATGGTAACACTGAAAGGCATGGTTGTGCAGTGTGACGTCATAGGTTCATATGGGCACTTTTTGGACTTGTACTAGGCTTCTGACTTGTGAGATGTCTCCCCCACCCTCACTAGAAAAAGGGTTATCAGGTTTTTGAAACATTTATTTGTTTCGGTAAAATTATTATCATTATAATTGAGACAATTGAACAAAATAAAATACAAATACGACTACAATACTGGTGAATAAACGTCTCGGAGCGTCTTCTCTGAAGCAGGTGATTGCATTAGTTTGCTGTGAAAAAACATAAACATCAATCTTTAAGAAAAATGGGCTTCATCAAAAGTTGTCATAATGGTTTGCCATCATCATAGCTGAATTTTAATTCAAACATCTTAAAATATAAAATGCACCATGTTCAAACAGCATCGTGCTGAAGCGTAGTCGTGGTTCAAAGCTGCATTTGTATGTTTTGATACACGATCCGACGGTGCTACACGAACACTACAAACAACACATAAATAACTAGGGACTACCGTGGAGTTGTCGATCAGTGAACACGGCAGTCCATTGTTGTTTATGGGTGTATGCACCAAAAATGTGGGCCGCGCTAGCATTTCAAAATGACGCGCGCATAGTGGTTTCCCCCATTTTCGGTGGGAGATTATACAAAGTTCCCAAGACTGTGTTTGATAGTGGTTCGTGTGTGTGTTAGCAGTTCGTCATTCCAGCGTTCGTGTAGCGCCGTGGGATCGTGTATCATAAACATACAAACACAGTTTTTTAAACAAAGACTAGCTGAAGCGTTAACCACCCACCCATGCATAAACTTTCTGTATAATAAAGTTCTGACTGGATGGAGTGTGCCGCCGCCAACGTTTGTGAAAAATCACTTACCTGTTCCGGTTGCCACTCTTCTGCACAATGCTTTAATATCATAGGAACATACCCTGCAAAAACTGTGGTGTTGTCAACTTATGATTATTCCATGGTGTTTATATTGTGCGAGTTGCCTAATTTGATTCATGCTTTAGTGACGTCAAGATTAGACAATGGAAACTCCCTACTGTATGGTGTCACTGATAAACAGCTAAATAAGCTCCAACATGTCCAAAACTCTACAGCACGCATGTTAACCAGGACTCGGAAGTTTGATCATATCTCTCCAATTTTAAAACAACTCCACTGGCTACCGATTCGTCAAAGGATTCAATTTAAACTCATATTGCTCACTTGGAAATCACTTCACGACATGTATATAAGTATATAAGTGAACTTCTTTCTCTATGTTCCCAAACGCAATTTACGATCTACTGATAAATTTCTTTTGACTGTTCCTAGGACTGCATCTTCATATGGTGATCGTGCATTTTTCAGCTGCTCCTAAACTTTGGAATGACTTGCCAGTAGAACTTTGCAGTTGCAGTTCAATCAATGTTTTCAAGAACAATTTAAAGACTCATTTATTTAAGACTGCTTATTGTGCTTGATTTTGGAATATGTATGTAATGTAATACATGTATGTAATGTTTTGCTTGATTTTTGTTATATATATCTTTAGTTAATATGTGTATATGCGTGTATATGTATATGGTATGTGTATGTGCATATGTATGCATATGTAGGCCTATACATGTATATATATGTGTATCATACAGTATTACTGTATGTGTGTACTTCCTATAATGTTCATATTTTTGCTGTGTTAATTGTTGCGCCTCAGAATAGGCATGCCTAGATAGACGGCGCATTATAAATGCATTATTATTATTATTATTAAAGACCAACGGTGTAGTTTTTAACACCACAGTTTTTGCAGTGTATACATATACATAAATGGAAACATTACCTCTGCATCCAAGTAGTTCAAAGCGCATACATATCGCATATCTCCATGTGACAGGTTCTATCTGTATGAATCTAGTCTGCAGAGCTGCGGGAAAGTAGACAGCTACCTTTGTGTTTCCGTCCGTGTTGCCATGAAACTGAAGACAAACAACAACAAACAGATACATGTATATTTTAATCAAAATAAGTCATATTTAACAGGTGTCTTGCAATCATTTTTCTCGAGATGTTTGCAGTGAAATTAATGAGATTAGGGAAAAGTAACTATCAATAATTGCTTTCCCCAACCCTCTCCTCCAGGGCACCCTGTGTATTGATATCGGGATACATGGGGATTTGGTACCTTTTTCGTTGTCCAAGGGTTGGGACTTTGGTCATGCTCAAACGCGGTGATTTGATTGACCAATGGAGATCCCCACCTATGGTATGAGGGTATTGTCACTTACACTGTGCCCCATATGTGGGGGAATGAACATTTCCAATTTACCAATCCCCACATCAAGAGACGGGTGGCCCAGGGGAGGGGTGGAAGAAACAATTGATAGGTGCATAATGGTGGATGAGATATTTTATACCGATGATGCTATCATTATTAACTGATAATATTATACAGGGTGTTTAAAAAAAAGGTAATCCTACTTTAAAGGGTTAATATGGCCAGACTATATGTTTACCAGCAAAAAGCATGATATCATCTTAAAGCAGAAGCTGTGCTTTCCAATGATACCTTGGGTTACATTCCAGGGTCACGCATCATTGAGCACCACTGTTTTGAAATTGTGGTGCACAATTGCAGTTGTGACATTCAACAGGGCATGCAATCGATGTCTTAGCTAAGATGAACACGATGACTGAAAATTACTGGCTCATGTATGCAGCAACAATGGTAATATGACCTTACCATGTGAGAATTATTTTCAGTCACTGAGTTAATGTAAAACAAACACTCCGATTCCATGTCCTGTTGATCGTGACAATACTGTCCCTTTAATGTCTGAATCCTATAATTTTCAGACAATGTTAAGTTTAAACTCTATTTAAAAAAAAAAAAAATCTATACTCTAGGAGTGCCATGGTCGAGCGGTTTAGTGCATCGGATTTGTGTTCTGATGGCTGAGTCGTCAGAATGTGGGTTCAAATCCCAACCGCGACCGGGGTACTTTACCATAATTGCTTCTCTCCACCCAGGGGTAAATGTGTACCTGTGAGGGCAGAGTTGGTTGTTGTGTTTGACTAGCCCATATGCGCTGAAATAGCAGCAATTGAGCTGTATACTCCCCAGGGAGCTGAGATGGTTTCAGGAATGATTTATGCGCCTGATGAGCAGGGGTAATAATGTTATGCGCCAGTTTGGTGGATACGTGCGCTATATAAGTCTACATTATTATTATTATTATTATTACTCGTCAGGCAAGCGCCCCTTGTGCAGTTCAGTGGCCTAATTGTCAGAAAATGACAATTGTGACTGTAAATCCTTGGAACAATGTAAACAAAATAAATAAATAAGAATAAATCTATTCAATTCAAGTGACGTTTTGATGTAGAATAAACCTTTTCGATATTCGCATTGCATCTCGGTCTACATTATGAGCGACCAGAAAGTCGGTACGTGTAGATGAGTAGATGAACAATCTAATTGAAGTACCCTTTACAATGTATACTACGTCATGTTTGGTTGTAGACACAAGAAGACATCATGGATTTTATTATGCCATTGTTCGTGGTAGTTATGTAACATCAACATGACCTTCACGTTCGTGTTCTTCGGTAGTAACAAGACGGATCCAGAATCCAACTTGGGCAAGTTATTATGACACACGATATACCGGATGTGGCTTAATACATATTTTAAATGTACTTGCTTTTTACTGTTTAAAATAAAAAAAATTGGAAAAATTTAATAACTTCATATGTTATCTCCCAGCTTATTTTCACATTTGATAATTGATGAGATGTAGCAGGTAAATTTTGACAAAGATGAAGATTAGGTTATCGCTTTCGCTGATTTATCAGTTATCTTTCGCCATTATTAATTTGTGAAAATAACTTTTTCATATTACAATCCCAATATTTATGTCTATTTGGTTGTAGTAAACTTATTTTTACATCGTTTGTTATCACTAAATAGACTGAGATGCAATGCGAATGTCGAAAAGGTTTATTGTAAAACTGGAAACAGTGCAAGTAGGCCCATGCCATATTACTAACCTCCAATGGTGACCCATCGGCTCTAGTAACGTAGGTCCACTCAGCCTCGTTGTCACTGTACTTTATTTTATATGACTTTGTCCAAAGGGAACCAGAGTTATGCCCTTGTGTGATGATACCAGTGACTGTAACTGACTCTTGCAGGTCCACACGAATCCACTGGTTCTGATCTTTGTGGTCTGCGCACCAGCCACCTGTAGAAATAGAAGGATCAGATGTATGTATATTTGTTTAGTTCGGTCCGGTTCGGTTTGGTCTGGGTTTTTTTTTTCTAAATAAGTGGGATGTCATTTTGAACACTTATGCGCTGGATTCAAGACTAAGACCGATCACATTTCCAAACTGGCTTCGTATGTGTATGGACAATTATAATATCTAGAACAAAAACACATTGTATTTGTTCATATTTCATTGTGTCCAATGCCATGCATAATAAAGTAAAAATCCATTACATACAATTGGTGGATTCAGTGCGAAACCAGCGGCGTTGGTCCCAGGCACACACCATTTATAACGAACAATTTCTGAATTTGGATAATTATTCAGCTGCTCTGAAATCAACTTAGACGGTGTATAATTTGTTTGTGAAGACCAAAAAACATGTTAGTAGAGGTGAAGCATATTATATCGGAAAACCGTCTTACAACTCCTGCAGGACTTTAATTGGAAACAAGGTAGGAACTTTAACATGACAAAACTACCTATAAATAAATATAAACAATGTAGTTTAAAAGTAATGTACAACATCAATCCTTCCAAATCAAATGAAATTGACTATAAAATGGAATTTAAGTTACTCGTTTATTTATATGTAATGTGCATAATGACCTCAGTCACTTTTTGCTTTCCGGCAAGTTTTTTGAAACAAATCTGGAACAACATTGGCTATATCTCATGAATCTAAATTTACAAGCAAGACATTAAGTTGAAAGAATTTATGGTATAATCAAAAGTGGAATAAAGGCAGATACAATCCATCAGCGGATCCAGAATGTTTTCTTTTTTGAAGGAGGGGATTATAACCATTGGCGTTGATGTTGCGTTATGGTTGGGGTCTGAACTAATGACCCATCCCCCTGGAAACCTTCAAAATCGCCCATTATTGTTCATTCCAAATAATCGTGAGTCTTTTAGTTATTTTTATTTTATTTTATTTTATTTGTTGAATTATTTGTTTATTTTTTAGTTTTAATATTGTTATGGCATGACATTGTTAAGATATCAAGAAATAACTGGGGTAATTGTAGGCCACAATGGTCTCTCTATAACCAGATCATATGACGCTATTTAATGGAAAGGTAAAATGTTGTTGACATCCTTGCAGAAAAATATTACATTGTTTGCAGTAATTACAATATTTATAACAGTTGCTTAACAACTGTGCACTAAAAAAATGCTTTTATTTTATTGTATTGTATTTGTAATGTATTGTACTTGTACATGTGTATAGTCATTTGTAATGTATGCAGGGCCCCAATGGAAACCAGTTTTAAACTGTTTGGGCAGACCCTGGGTAAAGAAATGTAACAAACAAACAAAAAAGCATGCACACACAAATTCTTGAAAAACATGTGATATTGCATTTTATGTTAATGGCGGCCATATTGGATTTGCAGAATGCATTGGAATTGGTCACATTTTGTAAATTTTGACATTTTTAATTTTCTTTTTTTGTCCTATTCTAAAACCCATTAATTTTTAATATGGTTTTGAGATATCAAACTATACAAGGGTTATTGCAGCCGGGTTGTGTTTTAAACGATTTTTTCGCATAGGGTTATGAACTTTTGCCCGATTTGTGAGGCCTGTTTTAGACACCATTATTTTGTATTTGGGCAATTTGGTCCGTCCCCGCGTATACGTGTATCACGTATTTCCCCGTTGGAAAAAAATGATTTGGCCTAATAGACTTTTTATCAAAAGCGATAGGCCTTTGGATATATAACGCCAATAATCTTGAAGGCATGCGTGGATGCAGGGTCTCAAAAAGGGGCGGGGCATACAGCTAATAATGGGGCTTACAACAACCGTATAATAAATTGACAATGTATGGCGAAAACATGCATGTGTATTGAACATTTGATACTTTGTATTGTGGAAGAACTTAAAAACATTATCCAGGGTAAACTGATAAGACGAGGCAATAATAAGTAAATAACTAGACATTAGGTGTTTGTCCTATGGACGAACACCAAGCTGTTCCGTTGTTGTTGGACTATGATTATGACGCGACCCTCAACCTAAGTTGTAGGCCTAGGCCTGATCTTGACATTGACCATTGGGTTCAGGCCTTAAAGATGCATTGGCCGATTTTAGGTCGATTTGACGGTCAAAAATGTTCACAAGAGGGCGGCATACTACTTAACCCTTTGTTTATCATCACTGAAGCTCTTGATCAATTTTTTTTTACCAGTGTTTGTCCTACGGACGAACACAAAGCTGTTCCATTCTTGTTGGACTATGAATGTTATGATGCGACCCCCAACCTAAGTTATAGGCCTAATCCTGATCTTGAAATTGACCATTACATACAGGCTTTAAGTTTTTGAAAATGTGGTTGTCGTGAGTTGTTGTGAGTTGTCGTCAGTTGTCGTGAGTTGTTGGTTTTTAGTAGGACCGAGTCCTACTAAAAACCGACAACTGACGACAACTGACATGACTGACAACAACTCACAACAAGTTGTCACAAGTTGTCGTGAGTTGTCGTGAGTTGTCCTGAGTTATCATGAGTTGTCGTGAGTTGTCGTCGGTTGTCGGTTTTTAGTAGGACCGTCTGAGAATGGCCTAAAATTTAGGATATGATTGATGACAATGTTAATGGATGGCACTCATCTAAATTTCATTCCATGTCGAGTTTCTTGTTTCCCCTGCCAACTACAGCTATACAAAACGTTGTATACACCATCAACGTTATGTTACATCACTCAAAAACCGACAACTGACGACAACTCACAACAAGTTGTCGTAAGTTGTCGTGAGTTGTCGGTTTTTAGTAGGACCGTCTGAGAATGGCCTAAAATTTAGGATATGATTGATGACAATGTTAATGGATGGCACTCATCTAAATTTCATTCCATGTCGAGTTTCTTGTTTCCCCTGCCAACTAGCTATACAAAACGTTGTATACACCATCAACGTTATGTTACATCACTCAAATCTGTGACTATGTTCCTTCATTTGTAGCCTACACGGTGAAGGTACGAGTTGACTATAGTGCAGGTACGAGTTGGTCCCACACAAATTCATGCCTACTTTGACAACAACAAAAATTTTAACGTTAGTTTTGTATAGTCGTCGTGAGTTGTCGTGAGTTGTCGTCAGTTTTTGGTTTTTAGTAGGACCGTCTGAGAATGGCCTAAAATTTAGGATATGACTGATGACAATGTTAATGGATGGCACTCATCTAAATTTCATTCCATGTCGAGTTTCTTGTTTCCCCTGCCAACTAGCTATACAAAACGTTGTATACACCATCAACGTTATGTTACATCACTCAAATCTGTGACTATGTTCCTTCATTTGTAGCCTACACGCTGAAGGTACGAGTTGACTATAGTGCAGGTACGAGTTGGTCCCACACAAATTCATGCCTACTTTGACAACAACAAAAATGTTAACGTTAGTTTTGTATAGTCATTATCTGTATACTAAAACAAATTGTACATGTATAGGTTTCTCACTAATAGGTTTAGGTCATAAAGACCTTACAAAAATCATTGGGAATTTATGAGATCAACTTATAAAAACAAAAACCGTTCTTTTGCCTACCTACTCCTGCAGTTTTAGGAAAAAGCTG
Source organism: Zoroaster sp. YZ-2022 (assembly GCA_029582265.1). Taxonomy (NCBI): domain Eukaryota; kingdom Metazoa; phylum Echinodermata; class Asteroidea; order Forcipulatida; family Zoroasteridae; genus Zoroaster; species Zoroaster sp. YZ-2022. The sequence goes on from CM055819.1 coordinate 44,101,796, forward strand.
ATGACCTCAGAGTCACAGTAGACTTCCTTAGTGTTCCAAAACCACTGCTTACACGTATACCGAAGGACTCAAACGTCCCAACATGCAAGTGGGGTTTGAAATGCGCTGGGACTCAAAAGTCCCGGCAGGTAAACAAAGGTTAAACGGTGATCGTCTTTAGCTTCAATTCACCGAATATTTTCCTAACGTAACGAACGTTACGACACAAGTCTCACATGTACAATGTACGGACAACTTGTACATCACCGGCACCGCGCAGTCACCGGGGCAAACCGCTGGTACGTAGGTTACCGAGAGGAAAAATCCAATAACGAAAACTAGTTCAGAGAGATCGTTTTTTAAATAGACTCGCTTCAGCCCACCGTGATATTTGTGCGTGTACTATGTACAAAGACATATTCAGATTCACTCGCGATTAATGAAGCGACTCGGTCACACAGTGCATGTGTTTTGTACACAGATACAAAATGCGCTATAAATGATGTCATGATGACGTCACAAGACATTCTAGGCCAAAAGCCACATCTACAGTACCCCACAAATGTATAACTGAAAACAGTTTGATGATCGGGTGTATACTTCTTGAGCTATGGCTATTAAAATATTGCCTAATTAAATATTCACGTGCCTATAACTAAGCTAATTAATTAAGAATTTTAGTCTAATGACATTTAGAAACTAAGTCAAGGCATAAGCTTCCATATGGTATATGAGTTGACTCTTTCTGATAATGCTAAGAAGGCCATTTGCCGCCAAGAAAGTGCACGTGTTAAGGCAATGGGGTTTTGCCAGAAAGAAAGTATAATAATAAAAATAAAAAAAAATCTTGACAGAAACAATAGCTGTTCCGACCTGTCGGGGAACAGCTAATAACTTCAAAGATACCTACGTGAGTATTTCTAATCTAATCACAATGTCTAAACTGTCATGGGGGATATCATTGACCTCAACCAACAGCGGTAAACCGCCGATAAGAAGATGGAAAAAATGATTACATGTACGTCTAAAATCTTTAAAATTACACCATTAGCAAAGTTTAAAAAACATATCAGTATAAAATTGCAATACTAAAAAAATTGCAATTGTTTTTAATATTCACAGACACAAAGAGTAAATCACACCTCCCGTGAAGCCTGTTGAAGGAAGAAGAAATTACAGGAAGAAACCACGCTTTGTCACTTCAACACGGCTCCCATAGAGCGTGTAAATTATGCCCAATGGGTGCTACTAATATAGGATGCGATAGATACAAACTATATGTGACTTTTCTTTATAAATGAAAGGAGAAGATATTCAGAAGATAAGTGTTATAGAAGATAAGAATTACCATCATAATTGAGCCGAGACTCTTCCTTTGGGGAACTTCGGTGGGCAGACGAAACGGACAAATTGCTGTCAGGTATAGCCCCACTCTCCATCCCGAGAGGGTCACGGCAATCTGAATGATAAAAACAATCAAACAAATAAGAACAATAGGCGAGGTCGGATTGCACGTATCCACGTAATAAAACCATTGACATAATAATAATTTCGTTGGAGATACAGTTCAAGTTACATTATAAAATTACGTCGTCATGATGACACCATCGGTTGTCATGAAAATAACCACTAGGAGACGCTCTCCTTGCACGTATATTTTATTTATAGTTTTTTCATAATATCTCTTTTTAATTCATTTAGTTTTACTAGTTTCCACCAAGGAAAAACAAATACATTAATTTATGCTTTAAAAGGGTTCATGTACGTCTAAATGCAACCAAACGTGTTAACTGTTTTTTTTTATTTACTCTTTCTGGAGCCACCTTTTTCGCCCTCATTGTATTGAGCTTAGTTGGATGTCCATGGCACATTATTCACAATTTATTTAATTTGGCCTACACAGACGTGTATTTAGCACTGTATACTATGTGCTTTCTGAGTGGGATTCAAACCCACCACCTCCTGTTTACTAGTGTAGACATCTTTACTTCTCGACCACCGAGCTTGCACAACGTCGATTGGCTGGCTAGAATCCTATATAGCAGCGGGTGCTGAGATATTATAGTTTGATGAAATTCTTGCGTCGGGTGAGACAAAAATATTAAATTTTGCCCTACACCGACGTGTGTATAGCAGTGTATACTCGGTGCTTTCCGAGTGTCTGTGGAAAAACTACACAGGCGACGCAGGCGGGATTCGAACCCACGACCTCCTGCTTACTAGTGCAGACGTCTTAACCTCTCAGTTTTGGGTCAAAATTAGACTCGTACGGCAAGTACGAACACAAAAGTCCAGCTATATCCCTATTATATGCTAATTTAGAGGCCATGGTACTATATGATTACATAATCTCTTTGTTTTGTTTTACAAAACAGGTCCTTCATTAGCTTAGTTAGGTGAGAAGGAGGATGATTACAAATAAACATTACCACCACGGATTGTCATGCCAACTTACCCCCCCCCCCTCCCCACTACGGAAACAGCTATCGGTTTGCAGCATTTATATTTTTGTTAAAATTGTTATTATTATAAATATAACAATTGCACACTACAATATCCTTTTGGGGAATTCCGAATAAATTGTTGAACAAAAACAAAAAATGTTAAGCTTTAAATTAGATAAAGTTCTACGGAGAAGATTGTTAAACTTGTGTATGTATAATAGAGGAGGGGAAATCGGGGTTGACCATCTCTGATAAATAGTGGGGTTATATGCCTATATTTACACCCCATTCATTGGGATTTACGCCCACCAGAAGTATGTAGATATTGAATTACATTGTTTCCTAACTGTCTCATATACCTTGTGTGCCAGGAATTTGCAGGCAACACCCCCACCAACCCCCCCCCCCCAAACAAAAAGAAAAGTAAAAAATAATGGAAAAGGTGAAAGAATGACGTGGACAAATTGTAAAGAGAACAAATCTGTTATGCAAGATGACTGTGGCGTAGTCAAGGGGGCAGGGGCGCCCCCACTTGTAGGCAAAATAGTGTATGATGATAAATTCAAAAATGTATTGGTATTTCTGAATCTCTGCTAAGAATTGACATAATTTGTCGGTTCATTTGAGTTTTGTGTCGGTAAATCCACCCCCAAAAAATAATAAATAAAAATAAAAAAAATTCCCCACTCCCGGTTACGCCACTGGAAGATGACCTCGTAGGAATACTCAGATTCTTGTTTGGTACTTTCAAAATGTTTGACATTGGAATAACAATCAAGAAATTGGAAACAAACGAAGTTCCGAAAAAGATAGGTCTTGGTGACACAACAAATACAATCATCCATAAACTCAATTTTGCCAAGAGTGCATTGGAATACTCTTAAGATGAAATTGGTTGCCCATAAACGAAACTGAACATAAAACATTGATGAATGTTAAATTGACTGCATCAAGATAATTGAATTCATGAACGCCGAAAAACGAAATAGAACTAATTAAACGCAGTTGCGAATGACAGGAATGAATGATTGCTCGGAAATTATTTTGAACGCAACAATATAAAAAAGGTTATCCTAATTTGAACAGATCAGAAAAAACGGTGTGAATTTGAATGTTCTTAGACGAAAATGAACAGAAATGTTTTGAAATTGACTGGGAAAACATACACTTTAATTCATAGGAACCTATAAATATACAGAAATGGAAACATTACCTGTGCATCCAAGTAGTTCAAAGCGTATACATATTCCGTTATGCCACGTGACGGGTTCTATCTGTATGGATTCAGCCTGCAGAGTAGCGGGAAAGTAGACAGTTACCGGTGTAGTACTGTCCGTGTTGCCATGAAACTGAAGACAGACAACAATAAACAGATACATGTATATTTTAATTAAAATAAGTCATATTTAACAGGTGTCTTGCAATCATTTTTCTCGAGATGTTTGCAGTGAAATGAATGAGATTAGGGAAAAGTAACTATCAATAATTTTCCCCCTCCCCTCCCCTCCCCTCCCAGGCACCCTGTGTATTGATATCGGGATACATGGGAATTTGGTACCTTTTTGTTGCTCAAGGGTCTGGACTTTGGTCATGCTCACGCACAATGATTCGATTGGCCAATGGGGATCACCACCTATGGTGTGAGGGTATTGTCACTTACACTGTGACACATACGTGGAGAATGAACATTTCCAATTTACCAATCCCTACATCAAGAGACGGGCGGCGCGGCAGGGGAAGGGTGGGGAAAAATTGATAGGTACATAATGGTAGATGAGATATTATATAGCTATGATGCTATCACTATAAACTGATAATGTCTAAATCTCTGTTGTAAGGGACAACATATATGAAACTTCAGGAAGGGAAAGAGGATTCAGACATTTAATGTCTGAATATTATAATGTTCAGACAATTTATGTTTAAAAACTCGTCAGGCCAGCACCCCTTGTGTATTTCAGTGGCCTAATTGTCTGAAAAATAACAAATGTAACTGTAAAAATTGAACAAGGTAAATCAAAAACGATAACATTCAATTCAATTCAAGTGAGTTTGCCCTGGAATCGCCATTATAGCCGTTTTAGGTCTACATAACTTGATTGACATCACAAATCATTTTTGTCTTCTCTTTCAATACCTCAATTATTTCATTTGTGGGGAATAAACATTTTCGATATTCGCATTGCATCTACATTATGAGCAACCGGAATGTTGGAACATGTTTTTATAGATTCGCAGAATTGTAGATGAACAATCTCTGAACTAACCTTTATAAGGTATACTACGTTATGTATGGTTGTAGAACATAAAGACATCATGGATTTTATTATGCCATTGTTCGTGGTAGTTATGTCTCATCAACATAACCTTCATATTCGTGTTCTTCAGTAGTACCGAGACGGATCCGAAATCCAACTTGGGCAAGTCATTATGACGCACAATGTATCGGATGTGGCTTAATAAATATTTTAAATAGACTTGTTATTCATTATTTTAAAATAATCAATTTATGAAATCTGACATTGTATTTCAAATGAAATAAGTTCATATTTTATCTCCCATTTTGTTTCACATTTGATTACTGATGAGACGTAGCTAGTATGATCTTATGTAAATTTTGACGAAGAGGGGGAACAGGTAATCTTTCCCAGAGTTCATTTGTGATAATATATTGTTCATATTAATATCCCAATAATTATGTCGATTTGTTTGTAGTAAAATTATTTTTCCTATTCCTCGATACAGAATCGTATGGTAGAAAAACACATCGTTAATTTTCCACACAGTAGACCGAGATGCAATGCGAATGTCGAAAGGGTTTATTGGAAAATTGGGAACAGTACAAGTAGGCCTAAGCCATATTGCTAACCTCCAATGTTGACCCATCGACTCCAGTCACGTAGATCAACTCAGTACTGTCGACACTGTACAGGTACTTTATTTTATATGACTTTATCCAATACCCTCTATTGGCATGCCCTTGTGTGATGATGCCAGTGACTGGAGCTGACTCCTGCAGATTCACTTGAATCCACTGTTTCTGATTGTTGTCGTTTGCACACCAGGCACCTGTACAAATAGAGGATCAGATATCTACTGATTAATGTATATAATTATTGGTTCGGTATGGGAATGGTATAATGTCTTCAGTTCAGTTCGGTCTGTTTATTATACAAATAATTGGGGTGTGTCATTTTGAATATTTGGGAATATCTGAGTGAAAAAGGATAGAGGTACGCCCTCCACCACACCGCACGCTGGAACCAAGGCAGATCATATAAATGTTTTAAACGGGGTCGTTGGTATGGCGAACGTGTTATTTGTATTTGCTTTGGCTTTTTGAGTGTAGGCCTATGTGTTTTATTTTTAATTAAATAATGCAAGTTTAAATCATAGGTTTTCCTGGCCAAGTTCGTAAATTTAGGTAGAACTTGTAGCTTTGCATGGTGAGGAGGATAAGTAAGAGTAATTGCGGTGACACCATGTGAAATGCTCAAGTGACTACTCAATTGAGCATTTCACATGGTGTCACCGCAATTCGTAAATTTAGTAGCCAATTTCAACGCAGCGTCAATCAACTTCGCGCAAAACCGATTGCTGCTCAAAATCATCATTCGATTTGCTTAAACGATCATTCAATTTCATTTAATGTGTCATGCAATTAACAAAAATGCGCATTCAATTTAAAGATTGACTACAACGGAATAATGATAAGTGCTGTGTTGCTGTTTTCGTTCGAGAAATGTGTAATGATTACTAACATATTATTATTATTCAATAAAACTTGTTCCCTTCATGCAAAAAATCAATTTGATCGGCGTTCTACGACCCAGAAAAGCCCAGTTTCCACCAAAAGCCCTCAACTCATGAACAATTCATACTTCGTGTGTGACGTAGCACCCATGAAAAAATGAGTCTCTGGATTCTTAATACTATTTCTAGTGCATCCACCAACAACACATGAAGTCGGCATTATATAACTGTTACACAACAACGTCGAAAAAAGCTTCATAAAACTTCATGCCTCTGCTGACGCATGAAAACGCATGTATAATATACACGGAAGTAACATGGCGTCTTCTGTTTACTCGGGTGTTCATGGGTTATACGTCATCCCTTTTCGCTGGTTTACAAGTCCGCTGGTACTATATCGTGATTTCATAGTGGATTTTCAATGGTCTTTGTCGGGAACCAGTGCAGGGCGGGAAATTTCAAAAATCGAAGAAGCGGGGTCTAATTTTTTCCGTCAAATTGCAACAAAATTATAAAGAGAAAAACATGACCACAACAATAAATTGTTACCTGAACACAACATAAACAAGGTTCGATAGTCAATTTAATGTGAGAGTTCTCGTTGTCCATCTTTAAAAATACTCACCAACAGTATTCAATTTCGCCTAAGCTTCCCGCGGCGTACAGTCAGTCGTTCAAATTCGTTATTGGGTAAGCATTTCTGTGACATTAATTTTGTGCAATGGAATTCACACTGTTAAACTTGTCTTTTCATGTTTCAATTTCGAGTTGTAATTGCATGTGTTGTAATTACCAGAGGGACTTTAAGGGTTGCATGTGTTGCATAAACAATTAATTCAGACTTGGGAAACATACGAGTAGTGGTTCCTCGAGCTGAGGGGACCCATCGTATGTGTATTGGGTTGCAGGAGTCGGTGTGGGGGTGTCAGCCCCTCCTTTGTAAATTCATTGGCCTGTGTGGTGTCTGTTGCTGTGCACCTTCAGTACAAAGACAGTAAAGCCCCTTAAATTTATCTGAACAATTTAACATGAATATGGGTACAACATAAATATTGGGGGAACCCCTGTCCCAAAGAGAAACTTCGCAAGTTATGATATATATATTTTAACCTAATCAACTTTACAATGTTTATGGCATTTTTTTCAGAAAAAGTATTTACCAATTTTTTTCTAATTGTTTTTCTGTTGGCCATCAACTTTGACACAGACAAAAGGTATTGTCTTAAGTTCAAGCAATAATGGAGATCACCAGTAGAGGGCGCTTGTACCACGTTTTGGGGTCTTTTTTGGAGATAATCGGGGAGAAAGGGTTAGGGAAAAAGTGCGCCACCTACGCAATCACTTGTCTCATTTGGAAACGCCGACGCGAGTGGTGAACATTGTGGTTTATACGCGGATTACGATGGGTACGTGGGTAAAGCACGTATGCACTGTTCAAATAGCTAGTGTGCGTCAATAACATTCTCTTGCGCGCTGCAAACGTATATGTGCACGTACGTGCATTATAACGGCCTGACAACAATATTTTCTGAATCATTTACATTAGAAATCCCGAAATATCGGCAAGGGTCAATGGACAGATTTCCGTCATACTCTCTTGAAAGGTAAATAAAATTATGCATTCAGATTAATTGAAAAATTCAGAAAGTCAACGGTAAAATGTTACAGAATCTTCTGTTTTTTTGCAACTAAGGGTGTCATTTCATTATGAAGTTCTGTAAACAAAATGTTCAGTTTAAAAATATTTTGAAAAATACGAGAGATGGAATTTTATTTTTGATTATTAATGGTCAATTAAATTATGATAAAAGGTCTGAACATCTAAAGGTTAACCGTTTCGAAATGTTTGCCTCTCACATTAGAATGCGCGTCAAGCCTCGGATCACGTAAGACCCTTCACGGAGATATTATAACAAATATTATGGGGCACATTGTGCCCTCTCCCCAAACGATAGGGTTTAGACGATAATGGTATACCAAAAATCATGATAATTTATTCCGTCTGACATATTGTCATTTTGAAACGTGAATTAAAATTTAAAACTACAATGATCAAGGA
>CM055819.1:44110530-44141740 GCA_029582265.1 Zoroaster sp. YZ-2022
GCATGTTACAGTACTAAACCCTTGTCATTCCCAGGTAGTCACCCAGCACGGGCGTAAATCCTGTGATGATTGGTGGGGAAGGAGGATATCCCCTCTTTTCGATCCATAGGATCATTCCCCAATTGTCCATGCCTGTAATAAAAATACATGCAGAACGTCAAGCTAAACCGTGTACCCAAATTTCAAAATCTTACTTTTCATCACGGATTTACGCCAGTAGATGTGGATGATGGCTGCATCTTTGAAAACTTGTGGATGATTTCTTTTCTCCACATGATTATGAAGAGCTCGGTGAGTTTTATGGCAATAGGTACATCACAGACTTTGTATATCTCTGCAGGGATGACATCTATACAGGGAGCTTTACCATTGGAGAGCTGAGAGATAACACTGATGGTTTCTTTGTGTGGACACTGCATCAAGGTCATGATTTACTTCAGCTTGTGGTAGACTGTTTATCACTTCTTCATTGACGATAGATGGGCGGTTGAGAACTGCTCAAAAGTGTTCAGCAAAGCTGGATGTACATCTGACAAAGTGGCTATAGATACTTTGTAAACCATGTAAAAGCTTCATATTCATATCATTTTGTTTTAAAACATGTTTGTCATAGTCGTATCCACGGTTATTGACAGATGGTTGAAATTGTTGTTAGCATAAAACAATAGTAAGCAGCATTAGTAACTAATTGTGATGTCTATAACTTCAAACCTTATTTGTTTAGAATCAAATATCAGTCACTTTGTTTAAAACACGTACGGTCCCTTCAGGAAGCTTAGCCCTATTTTGTTTTTAAAGCAGCCGAAAGGGAGGGGTCAGGACCCCTGGACCCCTCTTGGAACCGCCCCTCTGTCATTAATTTTTGTTGTATAGGTAAATGTAAATAGCACTTTATTTCTGTTGAAACATGGGCTATCTTATTATCCGCCCATTGCCCAATCAGACATAATGTAAGTTACCAATGTTTTTACGTACAAATGTTAATAACTTTTGAAAATGCTAATATTTGCAAACTTTGTTTGCAAAACCTTTAGTATCTTATGGCACAAAACGTATGTACCTTATGATCATGTACCTTATGTACCTTATGATCATGTACCTTATGTACCTTATGTACCTTATGATAATGTACCTTATGATCATGAGATATTTGAAAAATATCAAGTACCTAGTAATTTCACAACGATACAACGTTATACTCTGTGCCTTTCACTGGTTGAATGTTTAATGTATATTATTAGATTCAAAGAGAGTAAGTCTATTCATAAAAATAGTCTGGTCAACAGTACAAATGTTTTACATTCCCTCAAATTTATTATTGCTCAAATTTATTTTACCTAATTAAATATACATGTATATATACTGATGATAGGATCTAGATTTTGAGAAAATATATTTAGAACATTTCTTGAAGGGGGTGTTATTTATTTTATTTATTTTATTTGTATAAAGTGTTAAGGTGAACAATAGCCACAATTAGGTATGACCAGGTCATGCACAGATATAGGCAATATACACTATATCAGTGACCCTAATGGGCCAATCAGTGGTTCACAGCAGATTAGGGAAATGGCAAAGAACTCTGTATACAATCCTTTCAAGAAATGACAAAGAGAACATGAACAGTTTCTATATGCTATGCTGAATTTATTCGAATAAATAAACACCGAAATACAAAATTTTTGTATAACTATAACTTTTTGTCGAATTTGATTTAAACTTTCTGAAAAATAAAATAAAAAATAAAATCTCCACGCGCCACGTTTACAGACCAATCTATGGGTCTGTTAACCATTCCACTTGGCCAAAATATATTGTCTACCATCAAATATTAGAAAGAACAAATTAACAAAGGAACTTAACTGTTATTCAAAATACAGATATGCTCACTGAAACAAAACTAGAGTGTTAAAATTACACCAGTGGTGTCAGTGTATTATTCCATTGTGTTCACAATGGTGTAATTTTGAACACCCCGTTTTTTCAGTGAAATCATGCAGTTTGCACTTCATCAATGATGTATCATCCGTGCATTCACGTTGAATAAACTGTGGAAATCGTTTAAGTAAAAGTAGTCAAATAATTTCCAAATTTCTCCGAAGACAGAAATTGAAAGTTGGGATGCATCTGAATACGAGGGGCAAATATTAATAACTTATTTCCCCCAATTTAGAAAGGTTGTACAATAAACAAACTAAACAACATACGTTTTATTCTCTAAACTCATAGATTATTGTAAAAATTCATTTTCCCAAACTCTCAAATTCAGAAGAAATCCCCTGGAGGAAAACAAATATCCCTCTTACGTTTTAAAAATCTCCTTCCTGATGTCGCCCTTGAAAAGCCACTCAAGTATTAGCAAAGATTTTATAAATATTACCGAAAATATCTGCGCTGTTGTATAATTATGTCAACGTATCAGGGATCATTTGTCTTTTCCTCAGTAGACCTATTCTGAATTGGAGACAAAGGGGGTTTCAGACAAATTTACTTTTTACAATATATTTTCCTTGGTTGAGTTTCCTTATGACTCTCTACAAATGGGAGAAAAGTAGATTATTTATTATTCGCTTAGATCTCCTCTTTAACGATCCAATGAAATAAGCTGAGTCTTATAAAGTATGAATGGATATTATACAGACATTTTAACTAAAGTGGATTATTGTCTTTAATGTTATTCATTTTCATTAGGCCAAAAAGGTCTCCGGTTTCTGATCATCGGTAGGATTTAAAAAAATCCTTTTGTTGGCCAACAGGGAAATACGTGGTACATTGTTTACGGGGGAACCAAATTTCCCATATACAAAGTATGGTGTCTAAGAGCGGCCTCACAAATTGAGCAAACATTCATACCCCTATGTGAAAAAGTCGTTTAAAGCACAGCATGGCAGAATTCCAATCGATCCAGCAATTTTGGCTGCAATTGGACATCGTTTTATAGAAAAAGAGATCAGAAACAGGAGACTTTTGTTTTGCCTTAAACTTTTTCACATGAATCTTACAGTTCACACGAATATTACAGTTCACACGAATCTTACAGTTCACATGAATCTTACAGTTCACATGAATCTTACAGTTCACATGAATCTTACAGTTCACATGAATCTTACAGTTCACATGAATCTTACAGTTCACATGAATCTTACAGTTCACATGAATCTTACAGTTCACATGAATCTTACAGTTCACATGAATCTTACAGTTCACATGAATCTTACAGTTCACATGAATCTTACAGTTCAAACTTACTCTAACTTCAGGCAGTGTGAAAAATAGTGAAATTGCAAACGTAATTTGAAAAGTGAACATTAAAACTTGTAAAGCTTAAAACACACAATTTACACCATCGAAAATGATTGATATTGTGTAATATAAGCAGCTAACATAAACAATGTTTAAGATTCTGTGCAGTGGCGTAACTAGGGTCCAATATTCAGAGGGAACTCGGATGTGCACCACTTTTTCTAGGGGGTATGTCAATACTTGAATCCTGCAGTCTCAAATAGGGGCCTATTTTGTTTTAAATCCTGAATGAGGGGCACCCGGGGGGGGGGGTCAGACCTCTGCTGGGATGGGGGGCACGTTCCCCCATAGTTACGCCGCTGATTTTGTCTTCTACCCAGTTTCCTTAAAAATACTACTTGGTATTAAAATATTAAACGTCAAATGATACGATTACACGATTGAAAATGAATGAAACTGCAAGTGCAATGTATTAAGCAGCTAACCTTAAACAATTACAAGGCTCCTTGGTGCAATCAAGTTTACTTTAAATATGATACTGAATATTAAAAATGTTAAACGTCAAATGACACGATTCACTGCACAATTATACAATCGAAAATGAATGAAATTGCAAATGCAATGTAAACAGCTAACATGACAAAATTGAAAGATTCAAAATTACTTTAAAGAGATATTCTAATGTTCTTTTTATATAGAACTTTATTCACTTTTCTGACTTATTGGACATCCATGGTATTGCCTATAATTAAGTTTTTCTAATTCGAAACAAATCTGAAAAATGGGAGACACAACTACATGTCTATTTTTAAGATGGCATGGCAAACAAAAGTGGGAGTGGAGGTATGACTATGCTTTAAAGAAGAACCTCTCTTTGCAATAAATTTGCGAATGGTTCCCACCCCCCCAAAAATACATGAATGAAAGACAAATAAAATAAATAAATAAATTTAAACAAAATATACAAATTTTCCCACTATGAATCTCACATCTTGTCGTATTTTTGAAGAATATTTAACATTTAGGAACAGTCCTATTCCTTATCTTACCAGACTCTTAAACCAGTCTTTATACATTGGCGAGGAGACGGAGAGTGTTTGGGGTTAACACTTAGGGTAACACTGAGAGGCATGGTTTTGCAGTGTGACGTCATAGGTTCATATGGGCACTTTTTTGACTGTTGTACTAGGCTTCTGACTTGTGAGGTGTCTCCCCCACCCTCACTAGAACTACAAATACGACTACAATACTGGTGAATAAACGTCTCAGATCGTCTTCACTGAAGCAGGTGATTGCATTAGTTTGCTGTGGAAAAACATAAACATCAATCTTTCAGAAAAATGGGCTTCATCAAAAGTTGTCATAATGGTTTGCCATCATCATAGCTGAATTTTAATTCAAACATCTTAAAATATAAAATGCACCATGTTCGAACAGCATCGTGCTGAAGCGTAGTCGTGGCTCAAAGCTGCGTTTGTATGTTTTGATACACGATCTAACGGCACTACACGAACACTAAAAACAACACATAAACAACAACAGACTGCTGTGAAGTTGAACACGGAATCAGTGAACACAACAGTCCGTTGTTGTTTATGCGCGTACGCACCAAAAATGTAGGCCGCGCTAGCATTTTAAAATGACGCATGCGTAGTGGGTCCCCCGTTTTCGGTTGGAGATTATTCGAAGTTCCCAAGACTGTGTTTGATAGCGGTTCATGTGTGTGGTAGCAGTTCGTGATTGTAGCGTTCGTGTAGCGCCGTGGGATCGTGTATCACAAACATACAAGCACAGTTTTAAACTAAGACTAGCTGAAGCGTTAACCACCCATTTTCATTCCAGAGTATCTCCCATGCATAAACTTTCTGTATAATACGGTTCTGACTGGAGTGTGCCGCCGCCATCTTTTGTGAAAAATCACTTACCTGTTGCGGCTGCCACTCTTCTGCACAATACTTTAATATCATAGGAACCTATACATATACAGAAATGGAAACATTACCTCTGCATCCAAGTAGTTCAAAGCGCATACATATCGCAAGATGCCACGTGAAGGGTTCTATCCGTATGAATCTAGTCTGCAGAGCTGCGAGAAAGTAGACAGTTACCTTTGTGTTTCCGTTCGTGTTGCCATGAAACTGAAGACAAACAACAACAAACAGATACATGTATATTTTAATTAAAATAAGTCACATTTAACAGGTGTCTTGCAATCATTTTTCTCGAGATGTTTGCAGTGAAATGAATGAGATTAGGGAAAAATATCTATCAATAATTGCTTTCCCCAACCCTTTCCTCCCGGGCACCCCGTGTATTGATATCGGGATACATGGGGATTTGGTACCTTTTTCGTTGTCCAAGGGTTGGGTCAGAATGTGGGTTCAAATCCCAACCGCGACCGGGATACTTGTGTCCTTGAGCAAGACACTTTACCATAATTGCTTCTCTCCACCCAGGGGTAAATGTGAGGGCAGAGTTGGTTGTTGTGTTTGATTAGCCCATATGCGCTTAAATGGCATCAATTGAGCTGTATACTCCCCAGGGAGCTGAGATGGTTTCAGGAATGATTTATGCGCCTGATGAGCAGGGGTAATAATGTCATTCGCCAGTTTGGTGTATCCACCAGTTTGGTGGATACGTGCAATATATAAGTCTACATTATTATTATTATTATTATTATTATTATTATTATTATTATTATTATTATTATTATTATTACTCGTCAGGCAAGCGCCCCTTGTGCAGGTCAGTGGCCTAATTGTCAGAAAATGACAACTGTTACTGTAAATCCTTGGACCAAAGTAACAAAATAAAAATAAACAAGAATAAATCTATTTAATTCAAGTGACGTTTTTATGGTGAATAAACATTTTCGATATTCGCATTGCATCTCGGTCTACATTATGAGTGACCAGAAAGTCGGTACGTGTAGATGAGTAGATGAACAATCTAATTGAAGTACCCTTTACAATGTATACTACGTCATGTTTGGTTGTAGACACAAGAAGACATCTGGGATTTTGTTTGCCATTGTTCGTGGTAGTTATGTAACATCAACATGACCTTCACATTCGTGTTCTTCGGTACCAAGACGTACCAAGACGGATCCAGAATCCAACTTGGGCAAGTTATTATGACGGATGTGGCTTAATACATATTTTAAATGTACTTGTTTTCTACTGTTTTAAAATAACAATTTTTGGAAACATTTAATAACTTCAAATGTTATCTCCCAGCTTATTTTCACATTTGATGAGATGTAGCAGGTAATTTTTGACAAAGATGAGGATTAGGTTATCGCTTTCGCTGATTTAGCATTTATCTTTCGCCATTATTAATTTGTGAAAATAACTTTTTCATATTACAAATCCCAATATTTATGTCGATTTGGTTGTAGTAAACTTATTTTTTACATTGTTTGTTATCACTAAGTAGACTGAAATGCAATGGAATATGTGTTAATAAATGAATGAATGAATGAATGAATGAATGCGAATGTCGAAAAGATTTATTAGAAAATTGGAAACAGTGCAAGTAGGCCCATGCCATATTACTAACCTCCAATGGTGACCCATCGGCTCCAGTAACGTAGGTCCACTCAGCCTCGTTGTCACTGTACTTTATTTTATATGACTTTGTCCAAAGGGAACCAGAGTTATCCCCTTGTGTGATGATGCCAATGACTGTAACTGACTCTTGCAGGTCCACACGAATCCATGGGTTCTGATCGCTGTTGCCTGCACACCAGCCACCTGTAGAAATAGAAGGATCAGATGTATGTATATTTGTTTAGTTCGGTCCGGTTCGGTTTGGTCTGGTTTTTTTTTTCTAAATAAGTGGGGTGTCATTTTGAACACTTATGCGCTGGATTCAAGAATAAGGCTGATCACATTATTTCCAAACTGGGTTCGTATGTGTATGGACAATTATAATATCTAGAACAAAAACACATTGTATTTGTTCATATTTCATTGTGTCCAATGCCATGCATAATAAAGTAAAAATCCATTACATACAATTGGTGGATTCAGTGCGAAACCAGCGGCGTTGGTCCCAGGCACACACCATTTATAACGAAAAATTTCTGAATTTGGATAATTATTCAGCTGCTCTGAAATCAAAGACGGTGTATAATTTGTTTGTGAAGACCAAAAAACATGTTAGTAGAGGTGAAGCATATTATATCGGAAAACCGTCTTACAACTCCTGCAGGACTTTAATTGGAAACAAGGTAAGAACTTTAACATTACAAAACTACCTATAAATATATATATAAACAATGTAGTTTAAAAGTAATGTACAACATCAATCCTTCCAAATCAAATGAATTTGACTATAAAATGGAATTTAAGTTACTCGTTTATTTATATGTTATGTGCACAATGACCTCAGTCACTTTTTGCTTTCCGGCAAGTTTTTTGAAACAAATCTGGAACAACATTGACTATATCTCATGAATCTAAATTTACAAATCAAGCATGACATTAAGTTGAAAGAATTTATGGTATAATCAAAAGTGGAATAAAGGCAGATACAATCCATCAGCGGATCCAGAATGTTTTCTTTTTTGAAGGAGGGGATTATAACCATTGGCGTTGATGTTGCGTTATGGTTGGGGCTGAACTAATGACCCATCCCCAGAAACCTTCAAAATCGCCCATTATTGTTCATTCCAAATAATCGTGAGTCTTTTAGTTATTTTTATTTTATTTTATTTTATTTGTTTAATTATTTGTTTATTTTTTAGTTTTAATATTGTTCTGGCATGACACTGTTAAGAAATAACTGGGGTACTTGTAGGCTACAATGGTCTCTCTATAACCAGATCATATGACGCTATTTAATGGAAAGGTAAAATGTTGTTGACATCCTTGCAGAAAAAATGACATTGTTTGCAGTAATTACAATATTTATAACAGTTGCTTAACAATTATGCAATAATCACATATGCTTTTATTTTATTGTATTTTATTTCTAATGTATTGTACTTGTACATGTGTGCAGTCATTTGTATTGTATGCAGGGCCCCAATGGAAACCAGTTTTAAACTGTTTGGGCAGACCCTGGGTAAAGAAATGTAGCAAACAAACAAACAAACAAAAAAGCATGCACACACAAATTCTTGAAAAACATGTGATATTGCATTTTATGTTAATGGCGGCCATATTGGATTTACAGAATGCATTGGAATTGGTCACATTTTGTAAAATTTGACATTTTTAA
Source organism: Zoroaster sp. YZ-2022 (assembly GCA_029582265.1). Lineage (NCBI taxonomy): Eukaryota > Metazoa > Echinodermata > Asteroidea > Forcipulatida > Zoroasteridae > Zoroaster > Zoroaster sp. YZ-2022. The sequence continues at coordinate 44,118,997 of CM055819.1, forward strand.
TTTTCTTTTTTTTTCTATTCTAAAACCCATTAATTTTTAATAGGGTTTTGAGATATCAAACTATACAAGGGTTAATGCAGCCGGGTTGTGTTTTAAACGATTTTTTCGCATAGGGTTATGAACTTTTGCCCGATTTGTGAGGCCTCTTTTAGACACCATATTTTGTATTTGGGCAATTTGGTCCCCGCTTATACGTGTATCACATATTTCCCCGTTGGAAAAAAAAAATGATTTGGCCTAATAGACTTTTTATCAAAAGCAATAGGCCTTTGGATACATAGCGCCACTAATCCTGAAGGCATTCGTGGATGCAGGGTCTCAAAAAGGGGCGGGGCATACAGCTAATAATGGGGGCTTACAACAACCGTATAATAAATTGACAATGTATGGTGAAAACATGCATATGTATTGAACACTTGGCACTTTGTAGTGTGGAAGAACTTAAGATACCCACGTGAGTATTTCTAATCTAATCACAATGTCTAAACTGTCATGGGGGATATCATTGACCTCAACCAACACCAGTAAACCGCCGATAGGAAGACGGAAAAAATGATTACGTCTAAAATCTTTAAAATTACACCATTAGCAAAGCTTAAAGAAAATATCAGTATAAAATTGCAATACTAAAAAAATTGCAATTGTTTTTAATAATCACACATTAAAAGTAGAAATTCAGAACAGACACAAAGAGTACATCACACCTCCCGTGAAGCCTGTTGAAGGAAGAAGAAATTACAGGAAGAAACCACGCTTTGTCACTTCAACACGGCCCCCATAGGGCGTGTAAATGATGCCCAATGGGTGCTACTAATAGGATGCGATAGATACAAACTATTATGTGACTTTTCTTTATAAATGAAGGAAGAAGATATTCAGAAGATAAGGATTATGGAAGATAAGGATTACCATTATAATTGAGCCGAGACTCTTCCTTTTTGGTATCTGATGAGAAGATAGACGAGGCCGACAAACTGCTATCAGATATATCCCCACTCTCCAACCCTAGAGGATCACGGCAATCTGAATGATAAAAACAATCAAACAAATAAGAACAATAGGCGAGGTCGGATTGCACTTTTCCACATAATAAAGCCTTTGACGTAATAATAATAATTTCGTTGGAGATACAGTTCAAGTTACATTATAAAATTACGTCGTCATGATGACATCATCGGTTGTCATGAAAATAACCACTAGGAGACGCTCTATTTGCACGTATATTTTATTTATAGTTTTTTTCTTCATAATATCTCTTTTTAATTCATTTAGTTTTACTAGTTTCCACCAAGGAAAAACAAATACATTAATTTATGCTTTAAAAGGGTTTGTGTACGTCTAAATGCAACCAAACGTGTTAACTATTTTTTGTATTTACTCTTTCTGGAGCCACCTTTTTCGCCCTCATAGTATTGAGCTTAGTTGGATGTCCATGGCACATTAATCACAATTTATTTAATTTTGCCCTACACCGACGTGTATTTAGCACTGTATACTATGTGCTTTCCGAGTGGGATTCAAACCCACGACCTCCTGTTTACTAGTGCAGACATCTTTACCTCTCGACAGCCGAGCTTGCACAATGTTGATTGGCTGGCTAGAATCCTATATAGCAGCGGGTGCTGAGATATTATAGTTTGATGAAATTCTTGCGTCGGGTGAGAAAAAAATATTTAATTTTGCCCTACACCGACGTGTGTACAGCAGTGTGTACTCAGTGCTTTCCGAGTGTCTGTGGAAAAACTACACAGGCGACTCAGGCGGGATTCGAACCCACGACCTCCTGCTTACTAGTGCAGACGTCTTAATCTTTCAGTTTTGGGTCAAAATTAGACTCCTACGGCAAGTACGAACACAAAAGTCCAGCTATATCCCTATTATATGGTAATTTAGAGGCCATGGCACTATATGATTACATAATCTCTTTGTTTTGTTTTACAAAACAGGTCCTTCATTAGCTTAGATAGGTGAGAAGAAGGATGATTACAAATAAACATTACCACCACGGATTGTCATGCCAACTTACCCCCCCCCCCCCTCCACCCCCCACTACGGAAACAGCTATCGGTTTGCAGCATTTATATTTTTGTTAAAATTGTTATTATTATAACTAAAACAATTGCACACAACAATATCCTTTGGGGGAATTCCGAATAAATTGTTGAACAAAAACAAAAAATGTTAAGCTTTAAATTAGATAAAGTTCTACGGAGAAGATTGTTAAACTTGTGTATGTATAATAGAGGAGGGGAAATCGGGGTTGACCATCTCTGATAAATAGTGGGGTTATATGCCTATATTTACACCCCATCCACTGGGATTTACGCCCACCAGAAGTACGTAGATATTGAATTACATTGTTTCCTAACTGTCTCATATGCCTTGTGTGCCAGGAATTTGCAGGCAACACCCCCACCAACCCCCCCCCCCCCAAACAAAAAGAAAAGTAAAACATAAGGGAAAAGGTGAAAGAATGACGTGGAAAAATTGTAAAGAGAACAAATCTGTTATGCAAGATGACTGTGGCGTAGTCAAGGGGGCAGGGGCGCCCCCACTTGTAGGCAAAATAGTGTATGATGATAAATTCACAAATTTATTGGTATTTCTGAATCTCTGCTAAGAATTGACATAATTTGTCGGTTCATTTGAGTTTTGTGTCGGTAAATCCACCCCCCAAAAATAATAAATAAAAATATAAAAATTTCCCCACTCCCGGTTACGCCACTGCAAGATGACCTCGTAGGAATACTCAGATTCTTGTTTGGTACTTTCAAAATGTTTGACATTGGAATAACAATCAACAAATTGGAAACAAACGAAGTTCCGAAAAAGATAGGTCTTGGTGACACAATAAATACAGTCATCCATAAACTCAATTTTGCCAAGAGTGCATTGGAATACTCTTAAGATGAAATTGGTTGCCCATAAACGAAACTGAACATAAAACATCGATGAATGTTAAATTGACTGCATCAAGATAATTGAATTCATGAACGCCGAAAAACGAAATAGAACTAATTAAACGCAGTTGCGAATGACAGGAATGAATGATTGCTCGGAAATTATTTTGAACGCAACAATATAAAAAAAGGTTATCCTAATTTGAACGGATCAGAAAAAACGGTGTGAATTTGAATGTTCTTAGACGAAAATGAACATAAATGTTTTGAAATTGGCCGGGAAAACATACACTTTAATTCGTAGGAACCTATAAATATACATAAATGGAAACATTACCTGTGCATCCAAGTAGTTCAAAGCGCATACATATTCCGTCATGCCACGTGACGGGTTCTATCTGTATGGATTTAGCCTGCAGAGTCGCGGGAAAGTAGACAGTTACCGGTGTGTTACTGTCCGTGTTGCCATGAAACTGAAGACAGACAACAACACACAAATACATGTATATTTTAATTAAAATAAGGCATATTTAACAGGTGTCTTGCAATCATTTTTCTCGAGATGTTTGCAGTGAAATGAATGCGATTAGGGAAAGTAACTATCAATAATTCCCCCCTCCCCTCCCCTCCCAGGCACCCTGTCTATTGATATCGGGAAACATGGGAATTTGGTACCTTTTTGTTGCTCAAGGGTCTGGACTTTGGTCATGCTCACGCACAATGATTCGATTGGCCAATGGAGATCCCCACCTATGGTGTGAGGGTATTGTCACTTACACTGTGACACATACGTGGAGAATGAACATTTCCAATTGACCAATCCCTACATCAAGAGACGGGCGGCCCGGCAGGGGACGGGTGGGGGAAAATGGATAGGTTCATAATGGTAGATGAGATATTATACAGCTATGATGCTATCACTATAAACTGATAATGTCTAAATCTCTGTTGTAAGGGACAAAATGTCTGAAATTCAGGAAGGGAAAGAGGATTCAGACATTTAATGTCTGAATATTATAATGTTCAGACAATTTATGTTTAAAAACTCGTCAGGCCAGTACCCCTTGTGCATTTCAGTGGCCTAATTGTCTGAAAAATAACAAATGTAACTGTAAATCCTTGGTACAAGGTAAATCAAAAACAATAACATTCAATTCAAATTCAATTGAGTTTGCCCTGGAATCGCCATTATAGCCGTTTTAGGTCTACATAACTCGATTGACATCACAAATCATTTTTGTCTTCTCTTTCAATACCTCAATTATTTCATTTGTGGGGAATAAACCTTTTTCGATATTCGCATTGCATCTCGGTCTACATTATGAGCAACCAGAATGTGTGTTCATGTTTTTATAGATTCGTGGAATTGTAGATGAACAATCTCTGAACTAACCTTTATAGGGTATACTACGTTATGTTTGGTTGTAGAAAATAAATACATCAGGGATTTTATTATGCCATTGTTCGTGGTAGTTATGTCTCATCAACATGACCTTTTATTCGTGTTCTTCAGTAGTACCGAGACGGATCCGAAATCCAACTTGGGAAAGTCATTATGACGCACAATGTATCGGATGTGGCTTAATAAATATTTTTAATAGACTTGTTGTCCATTATTTTAAAATAATCAATTTATGAAATCTGACATTGTATTTCAAATGAAATAAGTTAATATTTTATGTCCCATTTTGTTTCACATTTGATTACTGATGAGACGTAGCTAGTATGATCTTATGTAAATTTTGACGAAGAGGAGGAACAGGTAATCTTTCCCAGAGTTCATTTGTGAAAATATATTGTTCATATTAATATCCCAATAATTATGTCGATTTGTTTGTAGTAAACCTATTTTTCCTATTCCTCGATACAGAATCGTACGGTAGAAAAACACATCGTTAATTTTCCACACAGTAGACAGAGATGCAATGCGAATGTCGAAAGGGTTTATTGGAAAAATGGAAAAAGTGCCAGTAGGCCTAAGCCATATTGCTAACCTCCAATGTTGACCCATCGGCTCCAGTCAAGTAGGTCAACTCAGTACTGTCGGCACTGTACTGGTACTTTATTTTATATGACTCTATCCAATACCCACTATTGGCATGCCCTTGTGTGATGATGCCAGTGACTGGAACTGACTCGCCCAGGTCCACTTGAATCCACTTGTTCTTATTGTTGTCGTTTGCACACCAGGCACCTGTACAAATAGAGGATCAGATATCTACTGATTGATGTATATAATTATTGGTTCGGTATGGGAATGGTATAATGTCTTCAGTTCAGTTCGGTCTGTTTATTATACAAATAATTGGGGTGTGTCATTTTGAATATTTGGGAATATCTGAGTGAAAACATAATGTTATCAAGGATAGAGGTACCCCCTCCACCACACCGCACGCTGGAACCAAGGCAGATCATATAAATGTTTTAAACGGGGTCGTTGGTATGGCGAACGTGTTATTTGTATTTGCTTTGGCTTTTTGAGTGTAGGCCTATGTGTTTTATTTTTAATTAAATAATGCAAGTTTAAATCATAGGTTTTCCTGGCCAAGTTCGTAAATTTAGGTAGAACTTGTAGCTTTGCATGGTGAGGAGGATTAGTAAGAGTAATTGCGGTGACACCATGTGAAATGCTCAAGTGACTACTCAACTGAGCATTTCACATGGTGTCACCGCAATTCGTAAATTTAGTAGCCAATTTCAACGCAGCGTCAATCAACTTCGCACGAAACCGATTGCTGCTCAAAATCATCATTCGATTTGCTTAAACGATCATTCAATTTCATTTAATGTGTCATGCAATTAACAAAAATGCGCATTCAATTTAAAGATTGACTACAACGGAATAATGATAAGTGCTGTGTTGCTGTTTTCGTTCGAGAAATGTGTAATGATTACTAACATATTATTATTATTCAATAAAACTTGTTCCTTCATGCAAAAAAAAAAATCAATTTGATCGGCGTTCTACGACCCAGAAAAGCCCAGTTTCACCAAAAGCCCTCAACTCATGAATAATTCATACTTCGTGTGTGACGTAGCACCCATGAAAAAAATGAGTCTCTGGATTCTTAATACTATTTCTAGTGCATCCACCAACAACACATGAAGTCGGCATTATATAACCGTTACACAACAACGTCGAAAAAAAGCTTCATAAAAACTTCATGCCTCTGCTGACGCATGAAAACGCATGTATAATATACACGGAAGTAACATGGCGTCTTCTGTTTACTCTCGGGTGCTCATACAGTACAGTACAGTTTAGGTCCTCATTTTGAAGCTTTAGGCTTCATATGAGTCAGGACTCCTAGGAGCCTGGTGAAACCAGTCTTTGACTGTGTTTCTATTTTAATCTGCTCAATAGAAATATCACCCAGAAGTCTTGAGATACCTATCCAGGGATCTCGATAGTATGGGACTCTAGGAATAAAACATAAACTAAGCTTGGCCAAATTTGTATTTTCCCTATGACAAGTATGAGCTATGTATTTCAGATACTGGGAGTTAATATAATTCCGAAGTGGTTGACTTTTTGTTATGCGCTCTAGATCTATATTAGCAAAGTAAAGAGCATGATTAACTTCACCTTCTACAAGTGAAGGTTTCCTACGGAAATCATCTTTAATCATTCGCCTTAGGAAACCGTACCAACTACTTTCAAGCCTTTTTATTTCTTTCTCACTAGGCCTCCAGCATTGGGTAGCATATGTTAGTCTAGGACGAACACATGCTTCAAGGATTTTAGTCCGAATGGACATACGTACTTCCCTGTCACAAAGAACCCCCTTAAGTTCATAAAATTTAGCTGTAGCCTTTGCAATTCTTAGGTCAGTGGAATTTCTACCATCATTGAAGATGGTGTGGCCAAGATAGCAAAATTCAGACACATTTCCATGTTGAGTACCATCAATGACAATATTTATGTCACTCGTAGATGTATTAAATTGCATCACTTTAGTTTTTTTGAAAGAAATTGTTAAGCCAAAACGTTTACAAGTTGTGTTCATTATATTCATAATTCCTTGTGCTTCAGCAATGCTCATACAAAATAAAACCAAATCATCGGCATACACGAGCCACCTTATTATTTCAATACCATTCATTTTCTTGGTTTTTCTTTGTTCCCGGTTAGTGCATTCGTAGAAATACGATAATCGAACGAGACACCCCATCCACCTGGATACTTTCTGTCAATAGCCTCTGCACACACTTTCAAGACAAAATCAAAATAGAAGTTAAACAGTGTTGGACTTTCTAGGCCTCCTTGTCGACAACCAGATAAAATATCAAATTTTACTTTAGTCCCAGAAATACATGCAGTTGTACCATCATATAATTTTCTGAGAATGTAGATAAGGAGTTTGGCACCAGTGCGTATTTCTAAAACCCGAAACAAAAAATCTCTACGGATATAATCATATGCCGCTGTTAAGTCAACAAAGACCAAAACAAGAGGTCCAGCATGCTTTTGTATAACATTCTTGCTGACAAAGATTGCATCCACAGTTGACCGACCTTTTCTAAAACCAAACTGGGATTCAGAAATATTCAGCTCATAGGTTTCCTGCAACCTGTTTAAAATTATACGAGGAACTATTTTACTAAGATTTGAACCAATAGACTATGCCCGGTAGTTTTCTGCTAGAGACTTCAAACCCTTTTTGTAGAGACAAACTACCTTCATAGCAAGCCAAGATTCTGGGACAGCCACTAGAGACCAGACAAGAGAAGTCAGCATAGTTAAATACACAAGAAGATTCTTACTACAATGGTACTTCAGCCCTTCACACTGAAGATTGTCTGTACCAGCAGATTTGTTATTCTTAAATGTTTTAACTACTTCAGCAATTTCATCAAGGTTAGGTGGATCTTCATTTACTTCAACCTGTGTATCCAACAAGTAATCATAACTATTTGGATGTTCTAACTCAGGTGGTACGTCAATAACCTTTTCAGAAAAATGCTCTTTGAAATGCTTTATTAACTTTTCATTTGAAATGGTGATTTTTGAGGTGGTAGAGTGCATAGATTTGGTTTTAGCAAGTTGAAATTCTTTCTCAACTTGTCTTGCCTCTGCTGCAGTATTTATAGCAACGGCTTTTTCATGAAAATATTGATCTTTTAAAGTTTTTCTCTTCTTACGAATTTGCTTTTGAAGAGCCCTATTTTTTTAATTTTTATGCAGCTTGCTCATTAGATTTTGCAATTCTTGATCTTGCCAGGGTTCAGAAGATTTATCAGGGATGATTTTTGGGCAAACAGCTTCTAGCGAATCTTGTATCGCTACCGTAATATCATCTGCTATTTGTTCCAAGTCATTTGGAATATCTTCTAACCCGAGTTTTGAGTCTAGCTGATCTGAATAGAGTTTAGCAGCGTCTTTGTTGTCGCGCAGAAGAGATACATTCAACTTTGGTTTAGGAGTTTGCTTTGTTACCATATAGTGATCTGTGTCAAAGATGGATGCAGTTTTACGATATGCTCTACAAGATGTGATAAATCTTGATATATATTTCCTGGTGGTTATATAATCAAGGCGTTTTGCTTTACCTGTTGGCTTATGGACCCATGTTTCCCTATGAATTCTCTTTGTCCGGAAGATGCTATTGATGATTCTAAGCCTATTTTCTGAACAAAATTTCAAAAAGGATTCACCATTGCTATTGGTTTCCAAATGGGAAGAGTTGTTAAAACCTAAAACATTGTCCCAAGCACCACTATTTTTAGAATCCATTCCGATAGATGCATTGAAATCACCCAGGTTAATGGATTTAAAGCGATTATATTTGAGCATATCGTTATTAGCTTGTCTGAGTTTGCCATAAAAGTGAGATTTTGCAGACTCAACACTGCAATCAGTAGGGGCATAAGAACATGTCAAAGTTAGGAACAAACCATCGATGATAACACGAACAGATAGTATTCTCGCTTCAAGATGAATATGCGTATCAACCAACTTCACATGAGGTGCCAAAATAAAACCTACTCCATCCTTGCTCTTATACTTATATCCACTCCAGACAAATTGCCAACCTAGTAAACTATCAGAGTCAAATTCAATGGTACCAGAGCCACAACGACGGACTTCTTGTAAGGCAAGAACGTCAAGATTTAGTTTTTTTGCTTCTTGGATAGAGTTTGCAAATTTAATGTCGCATGATAGGGTTCGTATATTGAGTGTTGAAATGTTGATATTAACAAATTTGACAGCATTTTTTCGCTTTGAGCGTGACTTGTTAGAGAAACTTCGGTCCGAGGACATTGTTTCGTGTGACTTGATGGAACTTTTGGAGGACAGAGAAACCTGTCACAGCCAGTAGCATATTTTTCGACCCCAGCCTGGCGTCTCACTGAGGGACGCGCTCCTTGGTTACCCGCGCGACGAGCGATGCGGTATGTAACTTTTAAAGTGGACATTAGAATCATATGCAAATATTTTCCCATAATTGGGGGTGTTATTGTTTGCAACACCATCACTAGGAGATTGCCTTACCAGGCTAATGGGCTCTCACTACCCAAGTGTTATGTTCGTGTCACCAGCACTACAGGGCTATCTGGCTCCCACTACCCGTGTCTGGATGCAGTTTTGTTCGTGTCACCAGCACTAGGGGATTGCCTTACAGGGCTATCGGGCTCCCACTACCCGTGTCTGGATGCAGTTTAAAGTCATACCCATGGGTTATACGTCATCCCTTTTCGCTGGTTTACAAGTCCGCTGGTACTATATCGTGGATTTCATAGTGGATTTTCAATGGTCTTTGTCGGGAACCAGTGCAGGGCGGGAAATTTCAAAAATCTAAGAAGCGGGGTCTAATTTTTTCGGTCAAATTGCAACAAAATTATAAAGAGAAAAACATGACCACAACAATAAATTGTTACCTGAACACAACATAAACAAGGTTCGATAGTCAATTTAATGTGAGAGTTCTCGTTGTAGTCCATCTTTAAAAATACTCACCAACAGTATTCAATTTCGCCTAAGCTTCCCGCGGCATACAGTCAGTCGTTCAAATTCGTTATTGGGCAAGCATTTCTGTGACATTAATTTTGTGCAATGGAATTCACACTGTTAAACTTGTCTTTTCATGTTTCAATTTCGAGTTGTAATTGCATGTGTTGTAATTACCAGAGGGATTTTAAGGGTTGCATGTGTTGCATAAACAATTAATTCAGACTCGGGAAACATACGGGTAAGTGTTCCTCGAGCTGAGAGGCCCCATCGTATGTGTATTGGGGTGTCTGCCCCTCCTTTGTAAACTCATTGGCCTGTGTGGTGTCTGTTGATGTGCACCTTCAGTACAAAGACAGTAATACCCCTTAAATTTATCTGGACAATTTAACATATGAATATGGGTACAACATAAATAATTTTAGAGGAACCCCTGTCCCAAAGAGAAACTTCGCAAGTTATGATCTATATATTTTAACCTAATCAACTTTACAATGTTTATGGCATTTTTTTCAGAAATTGTATTTACCAATTTTATTCAATTTTTTTTCTGTTGGCCATCAACTTTGACACAGACAAATGGTATTGTCTTAAGTTCAAGCAATAATGGACATCACCAGTAGAGGGCGCTTGTACGACGTTTTTGGGTCTTTTTTGGAGATATTCAGGGGAGAAAGGGTTAGGGAAAAAGTGCGCCACCTATGCAATCACTTGTCTCATTTGGAAACGCCGACGCGAGTGGTGAACATTGTGGTTCATACGCGGATTACGACGGGTACGTGGGTAAAGCACGTATGCACTGTTCAAATAGCTAGTGTGCGTCAATATAACATTCTCTTGCGCGCTGCAAACGTATACGTGCACGTATGTATAACGGCTTGGCGACAATACTTTCTGAATCATTTACATTAGAAATCCCGAAATATCGGCAAGGGTCAACGGACAGATTTCCATCATACTCTCTTGAAAGGTAAATCAAAATTATGTATTCAGATTATTCAAAAAATTGAGAAAGTCAACGGTAAAATGTTACAGAATCTTCTGTTTTTGTTGCAACTAAGGGGTGTCATTTCATTATGAAGTTCTGTAAACAAAAATTACATTAAAATATTCAGTTTAAAAAATATTTTGAAAAATACGAGAGATGGAATTTTTATTTTGATTATTAATGGTCAATTAAATTATGATAAAAGGTCTGAACATCTAATGAGTTAACCGTTTCGAAATGTTTGCCTCTGTCACATTAGAATGTGCGTCAAGCCTCGGATCACGTAAGACCCTTCCTGGAGATATTATAACAAATATTATGGGGCACATTGTGCCCTCTCCCCAGACTTGATAGGGTTTAGACGATAATGGTATACCGAAAAATAATGATAATTTATTCCGTCTGACATGTTGTCATTTTTGAGAAACGTGAATTAAAATTTAAAACTACAATGGATCATCAGCTGAAGATTTCCACATTCGATTGAATACAAATAATCTGAATGCATTTACAATATTTTCTCCTAAACAAACCTATACATATCTCTCCTTATAAAGGATGAATGCATTTATAGACATTTTATCAAAAGTGATAGGCCTTTGGATACATACACCACTAATTCTGGAGGCACGCACGGATGCAGGGTCTCAAAAAGGGGTGGGGCATACTGCTAATAAAGGGGGGACTCGCAACAAACTTATGGTAAATGCACAATATATGGAGAAAAAAACACATGCATGTGTATTGAACACTAGTCTTCTGTATTGTATTGTATTGTATTGTATTGTATTGTATTGCATTGTATTGCATTGTATTGTATTGTATTGTATTGTATTGTATTGTATTGTGGAAGAACTTTCAAATATAAGCCAGCTGAGCCCACCCTTTCCACGGAAGAGCTTTCTGCTGTACGACATCAGACTGGACAGCTCCATCCATATCCTCTCTGCGGACAAGGGCAATGCTACAGTCATCATGAATCGATCTCAATACACCGCCAAGGTAAGTGACATTTTATCATCTAGTTCATACTGCCCCCCTCAAGAAGAATCCCATACCATCCATCGAGAAAAGAGATGCCAGCAAACTCCTTGCTCTCCACCGTGTTGATGCCCTCACCATCCAACTCTACCGACACCTCAAGCCCTCTAGCTCATCCTGCCCCAGGTTATTTGGACAACTGAAGATCCACAAACCTTGCATCAAGTCATTGGTCAACCGCATCCTGGTACAACGCGCCTACAACTTATGTTTACCCAAGGAACTATGGCACATCAAGACTACCCTCCAGCGTAACGGCTATAAACCCAGCAAGATCAATACATCTAAGCCTTTCCCAAACCCCGACCGCAGGGTCTCCTCTATCTAAAGTCTACCCCCTCTACCTGTCTTCCCTACTTAGGTTCTACGTCACATAAACTCCAGCGCATCCTCCAACAAGCAGGCATCAAGGTCTTCCACTCTGCCCTCAAGGACTTCTCCACACCCATCAGGATAAACCGGATCCCAGCATCATACCGGATCCCTTGTGAGTGTGGCAAAGTCTACATCGGGGACGGGAAATCTACCAACGAGATTGAAAGAACACTGAGCACACGGCCCAGAGGAGATTATGAGAAGTCAGCTATTGTGAAGCACTCCCACATCAAGGACCACCAAATCAACAGGCAGGCATCTAAACTCATCACACCATTAAACACATGGCATCCCAGACGCATCAGAGAGGCCATCGAGATCTTCAAGCACGACACTGTTCCACAGGACATCGGTTTTTACATCAGCGATATTTGGCAACCCCTACTACGGACCGAAGAATCTTCTATGTAACCAAAATCCATAACCCACCCCAGACTGAGAGATCTCCTACAGTCAACCACCCTCCACCCCCTGTGCTTGTTAACAACTGATTCAGTTCAGTGTGCACCCACTCCCGTCCTCCCAATCCTAGGATCCCAGTCCCACCAGTTTCCTGCCTGCACGCTTCAACGCACTAATCCTCCAGCATCCAGTCTTCGTGCTATCCTCCAGCAGTCTACTTAAGCAGCAGTGTCTTTCAGAGTCCGGCATTCTCCTGAAGATGATCAAAGCATACTGATCGAAACGTCGAGTTGTAACCTCCAGTTCTTTTCAGAACTAATTACTAATCATTGAGAATTTCACATGGTAAAATTTCAACCAATCTTTACTTAACCTCTTCACCATGCAAAGCTTATCTTGGGTAAGTTAATTTGACGTGGGAATATGTGAATAACAAGATGATAAGGGTTATAGAAATTACGGATTAATGTACCATCATTGTTGAGCCGAGAATGTTCCTCTGGGTAACCTGGGTCAGTAGACGAGGCTGACAAACTGTTGTCAGGTATATCCCCACTCTCCATCCCTAGAGGATCACGGCAATCTGAATGATAAAACCAATCAAACAAATAGCATAAGTATCAGCGACGAGAATGTTCCTTTGGCCAGTAACTTGATGAGACTGACAAACTGCTGTCAGGTATATTCCCACTCTCCATCCCTAGAGGATCGCGGCAATCTGAATGATAAAAACAACCAAACAAATTATTCAAACAAATCAAATTATTCCAAACTTGTCGATTCTTCTAAATTAATGTCCATCGAGCGTGCATGTTCGCGTTCTAGTTCACGTAACCCTTAGATACCAATCACTGCTTAGTCGAGTCACGTAGACCTAATAGGGGCTGATCCAGTTTCTTTTTTAATTTAACAAAAAAATCTTTTTGAGACCATAAACCATTTTTAACAAAGCGACTAATATATTTGTTTCTTTGGAGTAGTCTACGTGGGATCATGATGGGCCGATTATATTAAAGTCAGGGCTAATGTTGTTACACTGTTTCCTATGACACAATACATTCCAACTATTTGGACCCTCTGTGTTTTCTGAGCTCAACTTCTACAGTAGACTTCTGTTTAAATTTATGAATTCACCGCTGTTGATGGCTTTTAAAGAAAAGTTAAGTCCAAAATCTGTTTTTAGTATACGAATTCAAATGGGCGAGTCTACCATGGTAAATCTTGTTTGCAGTCAAACTATCGCGTCCTGCAGACTTTCGGTGAGTGAATTTTGTTGCATAAGTTGGACCGCTCAACACGGTGAGTGGTGTTAGTGTGTACGTATTATAGTAGCGCATGAGATCAGCATCATAAAGCTGAATTATATCGGCATCAGAGCAATCTGACAAAACTGGTATCACTATCACAGAGCAATCTGACAAAACTGGTATCACTATCACAGAGCAATCTGACAAAACTGGTATCACTATCACAGAGCAATCTGACAAAACTGGTATCACTATCACAGAGCAATCTGACAAAACTGGTATCACTATCACAGAGCAATCTGACCAAACTGGTATCACTATCACAGAGCAATCTGACAAAACTGGTATCACTATCACAGAGCAATCTGACAAAACTGGTATCACTATCACAGAGCAATCTGACAAAACTGGTATCACTATCACAGAGCAATCTGACAAAACTGGTATCACTATCACAGAGCAATCTGACAAAACAGGTATCACTATCACAGAGCAATCTGACAAAACTGGTATCACTATCACAGAGCAATCTGACAAAACTGGTATCACTATCACAGAGCAATCTGACAAAACTGGTATCACTTTCACAGAGCAATCTGACAAAACTGGTATCACTATGACAGAGCAATCTGACAAAACTGGTATCACTATCACAGAGCAATCTGACAAAACAGGTATCACTATCACAGAGCAATCTGACAAAACTGGTATCACTATCACAGAGCAATCTGACAAAACTGGTATCACTATCACAGAGCAATCTGACAAAACTGGTATCACTTTCACAGAGCAATCTGACAAAACTGGTATCACTTTCACAGAGCAAACTGACAAAACTGGTATCACTATGACAGAGCAATCTGACAAAACTGGTATCACTATCACAGAGCAATCTGACAAAACTGGTATCACTATCACAGAGCAATCTGACAAAACTGGTATCACTATCACAGAGCAATCTGACAAAACAGGTATCACTATCACAGAGCAATCTGACAAAACTGGTATCACTATCACAGAGCAATCTGACAAAACTGCTATCACTATCACAGAGCAATCTGACAAAACTGGTATCACTATGACAGAGCAATCTGACAAAACTGGTATCACTATGACAGAGCAATCTGACAAAACTGGTATCACTATCACAGAGCAATCTGACAAAACAGGTATCACTATCACAGAGCAATCTGACAAAACTGGTATCACTATCACAGAGCAATCTGACAAAACTGGTATCACTATCACAGAGCAATCTGACAAAACTGGTATCACTTTCACAGAGCAATCTGACAAAACTGGTATCACTTTCACAGAGCAAACTGATAAAACTGGTATCACTATGACAGAGCAATCTGACAAAACTGGTATCACTATCACAGAGCAATCTGACAAAACTGGTATCACTATCACAGAGCAATCTGACAAAACTGGTATCACTATCACAGAGCAATCTGACAAAACTGGTATCACTATCACAGAGCAATCTGACAAAACTGGTATCACTATCACAGAGCAATCTGACAAAACTGGTATCACTATGACAGAGCAATCTGACCAAACTGGTATCACTATCACAGAGCAATCTGACAAAACTGGTATCACTATGAATTAAAAATTACAAACCAAAGGTATTGGGAAATGTTCTTGATATAAAAATAAATATATATAAAAAAAAAATTAAGACAACATTGAAGGTAGTGATTTATAACGTTTGAAGGGAGTGTGCACCATTGGTAAATGCATCCATAAAAAGGGATGGTGTGGACCCACAGACCCACCTTCTAGATCCGCCCACAGGTAACACATGAAAATGCATCCATAATTAAATAAAAAAAGAATAAAAAAGCTATGTGAAAGTTTCACATTATTTCGTTGTCATCTATGAGGAAATTGTACAAATGCATTCACATTGGTAACACATTTCATTTACAGGAAGTCAGACAAAATAATTTCTTAGGATGTTCGGTACCAATACCTACTTCAATTCAAGTGTTCAGGTAATAAATAATTATTAAAGTTGTTTTAGCTTATTTAATTGGGACGATTACTAAAGGTGTACATCACTCTCTTTAATAGATTTTCTTACATAACTGAACGTTGAAGGAGCACACTTGTGGTGCCACGTGTCCCTCATCATGGATCGCCGTACAATTAACCACTGTAGAGCGTTTGGTGAATTCCGTCCCCGGCTTTGGACTGCACGACACGGTGAGTGGCTTGCCGGTGTAGTAATCAGTGGCATTGGGGATCGTAAAGATGACCATCGGGTCGGTGGTTATGACATCGGCATCAGGGCAATCTGAAAAGACTGCTCTCACTGTGAATGAACAATTACAAACCAAATTGATTGTCAAAAAATGTTTTATGATTCTTATGAAACGAGATGATAATTGAAGGCGACATATTTTGGGCTGTTAATTTTGGGCTGTTAATGTTTAATTAACACGCCCTACAGCCGGCCAGCCGAAAGAACGGATTCGCCGGGCACCATTATATTATGGGTATTACTATCCGGCAAGCACAGTGAGTGTTCCTCAAACGTTGGGCCACCAAACACTACCATAATTACCACACCACCCCCCGCTTTCAGATTTTCAATAAATATGAAATTCAAAGGTACAAATTATTCTATGTTCCCTGACGTCTGGAAATTAAAACAGCTTCAATTGTTCCCGTTCCAAAAGTGAAGAACGTATCTTCGCTTGACCAACTTCGTCTGTTCTCACTAACTCCAGTTTTTGTTTGTATCTTGAAATCTTTTCTGGCAAAATGGATCTAACTTGACATTATCCAATAAGTTTGATTTACAACAATATGGTAATACTCTGTGTTGGAAGGACTTGATAAACTGGACCATTATGTTTAACTCTCCACAATAGACTTTACCAATGCTCTCCCCATGTCAGCAGTTACGAAATCACGAAGCAAATGGATCAACTTAACAGAATAAAGGGAAATACCACAACTGAAAGGAATTATATGGGAGTCGGGATTTAGAACAACAAAATCATTGCACATGTACAAAAGAAAAGGGAAAATACAGTAATCACCTCCAATGACAATAATTGTGACAAATAACAAAATGTTCATGGTTTTAAGCAGTGGCGCACCCAGGATTTGATTGGGGGGGGGGGCTCAAAATATTTTTATTTGAAATCCAATGTGGGGGGAGACATGGCTGACCCAAACCATAACCGCTGGCGCGGCTGCAGCCATGTCCCTAGTCGTGCTCGTCAGTGAACCTACGGCACATGTTAAATGTTTCCTGGTGGTTTCTAGTCATAAAAAGAAGACATTATGGCATGATTCGGACTCGTAGGGTTTTACCTTCCATATAATTTCCTCCTCTTGATGTAAAGAACTTGAGCTTGTTTCGTCTGCAAGATTTCTATAGTTAAATACTTTCATTGCGTGGACGTAAAGTTTGTGATCATTCCGGGCGGAGCTAAATTTTTTCAAACACGAATTTGGCGGCAAAACCAAATCCCAATATTATCCAATCGGTGTTTGCTAAAAGAGTGTCACATAATCTTTGTAAATTAAAACCCAATCCTGGGCCATTGTGTACAAACTGGAAAGGAGTTGATTATAAATTTTACGAGTAACCTCAACGACAGTCAACGACCTCAACAAGAGAAACGGACAACAGAAAATGAAAATAAAATTAAGTAAAGCTGCTCCCTGATCAATGTGCACCATGGCAGGGGGGGGGGGAGAATGTGTAAAAATGCTTGTTATATATAGTGGTGGCCCTTCAAGCTTACATGCATACGCAATGCCGTAAAATATAATAGTGAGTGGAATAAATGGAAAACTTTTGGAGGGGAGCTTGAGTCTCCTGAGTCCCCATCCCTTGTACCACTGCCCTATACTCCTTGCCGAACTCCTCTGTAGACAAGACTTGGGCTCAGATTTTGCTCTCTTTCCTGGCTCCTTCTTTAAAAAATAAATAAAACATCAGCGGGCCCTTGGGGGGGGGGGGCTCGAGCCCCCCAAGCACCCCCCCCTTGGGTGCGCCACTGGTTTTAAGGGCAGGTACCACCAATGAGAAACTAGGCTGGGCCGGGTTTTGTAGACTGGCGGGTGCTGGTCTAGTCCTTGGGTGGAGTCTATTTGCGAATGTCTCGTACAGTGTATGACCGACATCGACAACTCGGGGACCGGAACTAGCAATATGAAGAGGAAGGCCTCCATTGAGTTGAGAAACTAGGCTGCGTTCTTGTATTGCCGACGTTGACAACTCAGGGACCCTTTTATTTAATGGTAAAACCTTGGTGAGGGATTAGGCAATGCCGCAGCACGCGAGCACCAGTTTTGGAGCACAGAGCGCATTGCATTGTATGTAGATTTGTGGTCAGTTGTGCCGTAAACTTGTAGAGAGTAGTCGCTATGATAGAGTTAGCTCGCACAGTCGTAAAAAGTCATAAAAGAGACCGTACGTTCAATAATAATAATAATGTATAGATTTATATAGCGCACGTATCCACCAACTAAGTGGCGCTCAAGGCGCATTATATTATTATCCCTGCTCATAAGGCTCATAAGGCTCATAAATCATTCCTGAAACCATCTCAGCTCCCTGGGGAGTATACAGCTCAATTGCTGCCATTTCTAGCGCATAGAGAGCAAACCATCTCTGCCTTCACAGGTACCCATTTAACCCCTGGGTGGAGAGAAGCAATTATGGTTAAGTGTCTTGCTCAAGGACACAGGTGTCACGGCCGGGGCTCGAACCCACACTCTGCTGCTGGCAACACCAGAACTTGAGTTCAGTGCGCTAGACCACTCGGCCACGACAATCCACTTTTCGTGCATTATACAACACACGGGACCTACGGCTTTACGTCCCATCCGAAGGACGAAGCAATTATGGTTAAGTACCTTGCTCAAGGATACAAGTGTCACGACCGGGGCTCGAACCCACACCCTGCTGCTGGCAACACCAGAACTTGAGTTCGGTGCGCTAGACCGCTCGGCCATAAGCCCGAGGGTGTAGTGCTATATAAGTGGTAAGTCCAGGGCATTGTGTATTGTGCATGTGTTATACTTAATACTTTGTAAGGTGGCTTACTGTCGAGGAATTTCCGGATTTTCCTGTGTGCCGTTCATCCGTTGCGCGTGTTTTTGAGGTGTCGTGAGGGGCTAGGTGTCACCTCACTGGGGCTTGTAGCACCCCTCATTTTTAAGTGTTACATTATTATTATAAAGCTATGTGCAGCGGATCATTTTAGTAGATAGGCTGAACACTGGGGTAGTCAGCAATTTCTCTATCTGCAGTGCAAAGTTGTTCAATAAATAATTCACCGACACATTCTAGTGGCATGGTAGTCTAGTGGTTAGATCATTCGATTTGCAAGAAGGTGGTATTTGGATCAAGACTACGTTTTTTCAAAATTTTCATATTTTTTGTTCATATTATTTTGTTATTAACTTTGTTTAACTACACAATTTATTCAGATCACAGCCATGATCCACTTCAAATTTGTTACATTTCACGTTTTAATTAAAGAATGTCAGACGGAATAATTTTTCAGGATGTCACAAGTTTTTATATTATAATTCAGTAATTTCGTATAATCCTTCAATAA
Source organism: Zoroaster sp. YZ-2022 (assembly GCA_029582265.1). NCBI lineage: Eukaryota > Metazoa > Echinodermata > Asteroidea > Forcipulatida > Zoroasteridae > Zoroaster > Zoroaster sp. YZ-2022. The sequence continues at coordinate 44,138,490 of CM055819.1, forward strand.
GGGTCTTTGAAATACAATTGTACATAAAATACAGATTTTTGTATAATGTTTATATTCATGGTTCTGAACAAAACATCTATGCCAATCTTTGACACATATATGAGGGCAATGATTGATAAGAACACGAAACTTATTTTCATAGCAGCAACATACAAGTGTACCAAATAAAAAAAAACTAGAGATTCAGAGTTTGTCTCGACACAAACTCTAGGTGTTCGGGAGGATGTAAGGTCAAATTGGGGTCAACTTTGTTTAAATATTTTGTGACAATTAACGATCTGTACAATGGTGCAAAATTTTTTAATTTACCTCTTGTGGTTGCTGAGATATGATCTTTTGAAATATTAAACTTTGACTTCCGGTTTGGACAGGAAGTAAGGTAAAATTGGGGTCATCTTTTTGTAAATATATTTTGACAATTAGCGATCTGTACAATGGTACAAAATTTGTGAATTTACCTGTTTTGGTTGTTGATATATGATTTTTTAAATATTAAACTTTGACTTCCGGTTTGGACAGGAATTAAGGTCAAATTGGGGTCACTTTTGTGTAAATATTTTTCGACAATTAACAATCTATACAATGATACAAAAATTGTGAATTTACCTCTTGTGGTTGTTGAGATATGATAGTTTTTAATATTAAACTTTGACTTCCGGTTTGGACAGGAAGTAAAGGTCAAATTGGGGTCATGTTTTTTAAAATATTTTTGACAATTAACAATCTGTACAATGGTGCAAAAACTCTGAATTTACCTCTTGTGGTTGTTGAGATATGATTTTTTTTAATGTTAAACTTTGACTTCCGGTTTGGACAGGAAGTAAGGTCAAATTGGGGTCATGTTTTTGTAAAAAAAAAAATCGACAATTAACAATCTATACAATGGTGCAAAAAATGTCAATTTACCTGTTGTGGTTTTTGAGATATGATTTTTTAAAATATTAAACTTTGACTTCCGGTTTGGACAGGAAGTAAGGTCAAATTGGGGTCACTCACAACTCGAGTTTCATCTACTTGTTAAGTTCTAAGTACATGCCAAGTTTCAAGTTCATGTGAAGTTTGTAAGTATGTGTTTTTTTGTGGACAGACGTCGGGGTCGGGAAGAAGAAGAAGAAGAAGAAGAAGAAGAAGAAGAAGAAGAAGAAGAAGAAGAAGAAGAAGAAGAAGAAGAAGAAGAAGAAGAAGAAGAAGAAGAAGAAGAAACTAGATATAAGTTTTTGTCACAACAAAAACAAGGTGTTCGGTTGAAGTTAAAATGGTTACGTTATTAATTCGAAGTGTTGGAGATTTATAAGTACATGGACCAAGAATAAAGTATACATATGAAATTTCAGAGAAGTTCTAATTTATGTGAATGAGAAAGATAATACGTCACAGTGAACATGCTGTAAAAAATAATAGGAAAGTTTTATAAGTACATGGACCAAGAATAAAGTATTTGAAATTTCAGAGGTTTTATCAGTACATGGACCAAAAATAAAGTATTTGAAATTTCAGAGAAGTTCTAATTCATGTGAATGAGGAAAATAATATGTCACAGTGAACATGCTGTAAAAATAATAGGAAGGTTTTATAAGTACATGGACCAAGAATAAAGTATTTGAAAATTATAGAGAAGTTCTAATTTATGTAAATAAAATGGGGAAAAAAGTGTATAATTTTGGAGTAGCTGGACCATTGAAATTGAAAAGGGCATTGGTTGTTTTCAAAATTGCACACAATTATTCTTGACAAAATCCTTCCTCCATGGTATGACTGTTTCATTATCTCAATAAAGGTGCTGATATTTGTTTCTGGGCTACTTTAGTGAGAAAATTAAGTGCCACTATAAAGTAAACTGCAATGCAGCCATCAGGTATGTCTTATTGTATTGGTAGGTCCCTACACACCCTTTCAATATGTAATGCATACCATGCCTAACGACTAACGTTAATGAGGAAAATATTTTCAATAATTTTTAGTTTCTTAAATTTACACAAATAATTAATGTAATGATGAAAGTTGCATACCAATAGCATCATGGACGTCTTTAAGTAGTAGTAAAAAAAAAAAAAACGAACAAAAACAAGAGGTGTTTCGGGCATATACCCGAACACCTAAAAAAAAAACCCGTACAAAAACAATAGGTGTTTCGGGTACATACCCGAACAAATAAAAACTCTGAAAAAGCACATCCTTTTCTATGTGCAATTTTGTTTACATTGTAATTACTATGTCAATAATCTTATCAGATAATCAGTTAATCCTTTGTGTACTTAACTACTAATTTGCTGGATGAGAAATTGTAGCGGGAAAATAAGCCCACGAAGATTTCGAAATTCGTTCCAAATTCGTGAATACTGAAAAGACTGACATAAAGGTATTACATTTCAAACTTTTAATCATGAAAAAAACGGCCAAGTATAAGATAAGGTCTGGTCAAATATATTGCTTGCTGCCCCCGCCGACCACCAGGTTACGCGCGCTCTGTGTGGGTGTGTGTGTGGGTGTTTGTGTGTGTAGTTCAACAACATTTTGATTGAACTGCATGCACCGTATGATGCATTCATGTTTAAAAGACGCATCTTTTGCCAAACAGAATTTTCGAAGCAGCTCTCGCTTTCTCGCCATTACTTTCTCGCCACTACAATTATTTGTAGTGGTGTGCACACTCGGTCATAACGTTCAATAGACATGAATGTGCACAAGGCCGGTACCTATACGGATACCATCGTGCGGCAGGCCTGGGGCCAGGGCCGGGGATCAACGATATTCTTCGGTAAGTAAGACTAATTGCGGTGACACCATGTGGAATCTCAATTGAGTAGTAATTAGTTCTGAAAAGAACTGGAGGTACAACTCGACGTTTCGATCAGTAAGCTCTGATCGTCCTCAGGAGAATGCCGGACTGTGGAAAATGCTGCTGCTAGACTGCTGGAGGATCATCCCATGAATGGATGCTGGAGGAGATTTCGAGAAGTCCGCCATCGTCAAGCATTCGCACATCAAGGACCACCAAATCGACTGGCAGGCAACCCAACTCATCACACCCATCGACGCATGGCACCGCCCCAGACGCATCAGAGAGGCCATCGAGATCGTCAAACATGACACTGTGCCACAGGACATCGGCTAATCCATCAGCGACATTTGGCGACCAATACTACAGACTGAATGATCTTCTATATCCAAAGTCCATAATCCACCCCAGACTAAGGGATCTCCTATATCCTAAGTCAACCACCCTCCTTCCCCCTGTGCTTGTTAACAAC
>CM055819.1:44142240-44174303 GCA_029582265.1 Zoroaster sp. YZ-2022
GGTGGTACCTGCCCTCAAAACCATGAACATTTTGTCACATTTTGTCACAATTATTTTCATTGGATGTGATTACTGTATTTTCCATTTTCTTTTGTATATTTGAATTGTTGATTATTTGTTATATTAAATTACTTGTATTTTGTTGTTCTAAATCCCGACTCCCATATAATTCCTTTCAGTTGTGGTATTTCCCTTTATTCTGTTAAGTTGATCCATTTGGTTCGTGACTTCGTAACAGCTGACATGGGGAGAACAACCTGACTCCAATGTTTAAATGTTTTGGGATCACAATAGTGTGATTAACACGGTCGAAAGCATTGGTAAAGTCTATTGTGGAGAGTTGAGCATAATGGTCCGGTTTATCAAGTCCTTCCAACACAGAGTATTACCATATCGTTGTAAATCCAACTTACTGGATAATGTCTAGTAAGATCCATTTTGCCAGAAAAGATTCCAAGATACGAACAACAACTGGAGTTAGTGAGAACAGACGAAGTTGGTCAAGCGAAGATACGTTCTTCACTTTTGGGACGGGAACAATTGAAACTGTTTTCCAGACGTCAGGGAACATAGAATAATTTGTACCTTTTGAATTTCATATTCATTGAAAATCTGAAAGCGCGGGGGGGGGGGGGTGGTAATTATGGTAGTGTTTGGTGGCCCAACGTTTGAGGAACACTCACTGTGCTTGCCGGATAGTAATACCCATAATATAGTGGTGCCCGGCAAATCCGTTCCTTCGGCTGGCTGGCTGGCTGGCCGGCTGTAGGGCTTGTTAAACATTAACAGCCCAAAATTAACAGCCCAAAATATGTCGCCTTCAATTATCATCTCGTTCCATAAGAATCATAAAACATTTTTTGACAATCAATTTGGTTTGTAATTGTTCATTCACAGTGAGAGTAGCCTTTTCAGATTGCCCCAATGCCGATGTCATAACCACCGACCCGATGGTCATCTTTACGATGCCTAATGCCACTGATTACTACACCGGCAAGCCACTCAACGTGTCCTGCAGTCCAATGCCGGGGACAGAATTCACTAAACGCTCTACAGTGGTTAATTGTACGGCGATCCATGCTGAGGGACACGTGGCACCACAAGTGTGCTCCTTCAACGTTCAGTTATGTAAGAAAATCTATTAACGAGAGTGATGTACACCTTTAGTAATCGTCCCAATTAAATAACATAAAACAACATAATTATGTATTATCTGAACACTTGAATTGAAGTTGGTATTGGTACCGAACATCCTAAGAAATTATTGTGTCTGACTTTCTGTAAATGAAATGTGTTACCAATGTGAATGCATTTGTACAATTTCGTCATAGATGACACAACGAAATAACGTGAAATTGTTCACATAGCTTTTTTATTCTTTTTTATTTAATTATGGATGCATTTTCGTGTGTTACCTGTGGGTGGATCTAGAAGGTGGGTCTAGGGGTCCACACCCTCTCTTTTTATGGATGCATTTACCAATGGTGCACACTCCCTTCAAACGTTATAAATCACTACCCTCAAGGTTGTCTTAATTTGTTATATATATATTTTTTTATATCAAGAACATTTCCCAATACCTTTGGTTTGTAATTTTTAATTCATAGTGATACCAGTTTTGTCAGATTGCTCTGTGATAGTGATACCAGTTTTGTCAGATTGCTCTGTGATAGTGATACCCGTTTTGTCAGATTGCTCTGTGATAGTGATACCAGTTTTGTCAGATTGCTCTGTGATAGTGATACCAGTTTTGTCAGATTGCTTTGTCATAGTGATACCAGTTTTGTCAGATAGCTCTGTGATAGTGATACCAGTTTGGTCAGATTGCTCTGTAATAGTGATACCAGTTTTGTCAGATTGCTCTGTGATAGTGATACCAGTTTGGTCAGATTGTTTCAGATAGTGAGACCAGTTTGGTCAGATTGCTCTGTGATAGTGATACCAGTTTGGTCAGATTGCTCTGTGATAGTGATACCAGTTTTGTCAGATTGCTCTGTGATAGTGATACCAGTTTTGTCAGATTGCTCTGTGATAGTGATACCAGTTTTGTCAGACTCTGTGATACCAGTTTTGGTCAGATTGCTCTGTGATAGTGATACCAGTTTTTGTCAGATTGCTTTTGTAACAGTGATACCCCAGTTTTGTCAGATTGCTTGCGATAGTGACACCAGCCTTTGGTCAGATAACTGCTCCTGTGATAGTGATACCAGTTTTGTCAGATTGCTCTCAGTGATAGTGATACCAGTTTGGTCAGATTGCTCTGTGATAGTGATACCAGTTTTATCAGATTGCTCTGTGATAGTGATACCAGCTCATCAACAGACTGCTCTGTGATAGTGATACAGCCAGTCAGGTACCAGTGTTCTGTGATAGTGATACCAGTTTTGTCAGATTGCTCTGTGATAGTGATACCAGTTTTGTCAGATTGCTCTGTGATAGTGATACCAGTTTTGTCAGATTGCTCTGTGATAGTGATACCAGTTTTGTCAGATTGCTCTGTGATAGTGATACCAGTTTGGTCAGATTGCTCTGTGATAGTGATACCAGTTTTGTCAGATTGCTCTGTGATAGTGATACCAGTTTGGTCAGATTGCTCTGTGATAGTGATACCAGTTTTGTCAGATTGCTCTGTGATAGTGATACCAGTTTTGTCAGATTGCTCTGTGATAGTGATACCAGTTTGGTCAGATTGCTCTGTGATAGTGATACCAGTTTTGTCAGATTGCTCTGTGATAGTGATACCAGTTTGGTCAAATTGCTCTGTGATAGTGATACCAGTTTGGTCAGATTGCTCTGTGATAGTGATACCAGTTTGGTCAGATTGCTCTGTGATAGTGATACCAGTTTTGTCAGATTGCTCTGTGATAGTGATACCAGTTTTGTCAGATTGCTCTGTGATAGTGATACCAGTTTTGTCAGATTGCTCTGTGATAGTGATACCAGTTTTGTCAGATTGCTCTGTGATAGTGATACCAGTTTTGTCAGATTGCTCTGTGATAGTGATACCAGTTTGTCAGATTGCTCTGTGATAGTGATACCAGTTTGGTCAGATTGCGTCCAGACAGTGATACCAGTTTTGTCAGATTGCTCTGTGATAGTGATACCAGTTTGGTCAAATTGCTCTGTGATAGTGATACCAGTTTGGTCAGATTGCTCTGTGATAGTGATACCAGTTTGGTCAGATTGCTCTGTGATAGTGATACCAGTTTTGTCAGATTGCTCTGTGACAATGATACCAGTTTTGTCAGATTGCTCTGTGATAGTGATACCAGTTTTGTCAGATTGCTTTGTCATAGTGATACCAGTTTTGTCAGATTGCTCTGTGATAGTGATACCAGTTTGGTCAGATTGCTCTGTGATAGTGATACCAGTTTGGTCAGATTGCTCTGTGATAGTGATACCAGTTTTGTCAGATTGCTCTGTGATAGTGATACCAGTTTGGTCAAATTGCTCTGTGATAGTGATACCAGTTTGGTCAGACTGCTCTGTGATAGTGATACCAGTTTTGCCAGATTGCTCTGATGCCGATATCATTTAGCTTTATGATGCTGATCCCATGCGCTACTACAATACGTACACACTAACACCACTCACCGTGTTGAGTGGTTCGACTTAATGCGACAAAATTCACTCACCGAAAGTCTGCAGGACGCGATAGTTTGACTGCAAACAAGATTTGCCATGGTAGACTCGCCCATTTGAATTCGTATCCTAAAAAAAGATGTTGGACTTAACTTTTCTTTAAAAGCCATCAACAGGGTTGAATTCATAAATTTAAACAGACGTCTACTGTAGAAGTTGAGCTCAGAAAACACAGAGGGTCCAAATAGTCGGAATGTATTGTGTCATAGGAAACAGTGTAGCCAGATTAGCCCTGACTTTAATATAATCGGCCCATCATATTATGATCCCACGTAGACTACTCCAAAGAAACAAATATATTAGTAGCTTTGTTAAAAATGGCTTATGGTCTCAAAAAGATTTGTTTGTTAAATTAAAAAAGAAACTGCAGCCACACGATGGTAGTCATGACCCCTGGACCCCGTCTGGATCAGCCCCTAGGTCTACGTGACTCGACTAAGCAGTGAATTGGTATCTAAGGGTTACGTGAACTAGAACGCGAACATGCACGCTCGATAATAATAATAATAATGTGTGGACTTATATAGCGCACGTATCCACCAACTAAGTGGTGCTCAAGGCGCATTCTTTTTTACGTGCATTACACAACACACGGGACCTACGGCTTTACGTCCCATCCGAAGGACGAAGCAATTATGGTTAAGTACCTTGCTCAAGGACACAAGTGTCACGACCGGGGCTCGAACCCATACCCTGCTGCTGGCAACACCAGAACTTGAGTTCGGTGCGCTAGACCGCCCGGCCACGACACTCCACGATGGACATGTTTGATTAAGAACATTAATTTAGAAGAATCGACAAGTTTGGAATAATTTGATTTGTTTGAATAATTTGTTTAATTGTTTTTATCATTCAGATTGCCGTGATCCTCTAGGGATGGAGAGTAGGGATATACCTGACAGCAGTTTGTCAGTCTCATCAAGTTACTGGCCAAAGGAACATTCTCGTCGCCTACTAATGTTATTTGTTTGATTGATTTTATCACTCAGATTGCCGTGAGCCACTAGGGATGGAGAGTGGAAATATACATGACAGAAGTTTTTCAGTCTCGTCTACTGACCCAGGTTACCCAAAGGAACATTCTCGGCTCAACAATGATGGTACATTAATCCGTAATTTCTATAACCCTTATCATCTTGTTATTCACATATTCCCACGTCAAATTAACTTACCCAAGATAAGCTTTGCATGGTGAAGAGGATAAGTAAAGATTAGTTGAAATTTTACCATGTGAAATTCTCAATGATTAGTAATTAGTTCTGAAAAGAACTGGAGGTTACAACTCGACGTTTCGATCAGTATGCTTTGATCATCTTCAGGAGAATGCCGGACTCTGGGAGATGCTGCTGCTTAAGTAGACTGCTGGAGGATAGCACGAAGACTGGATGCTGGAGGATTAGTGCGTTGAAGCGTGCAGGCAGGAAACTTGTGGGACTGGGATCCAAGGATTGGAAGGACGGGAGTGGGTTATGGACTTTGGATACATAGAAGATTCTTCGGTCCGTAGTAGGGGTCGCCAAATATCGCTGATGTAAAAACAGTGTCCTGCTTGAAGATCTCGATGGCCTCTCTGATGCGTCTGGGATGCCATGTGTTGATTGGTGTGATGATTTTAGCTGCCTGCCTGTCGATTTGGTGGTCCTTGATGTGGGAGTGCTTGACAATAGGTGACTTCTCATAATCTCCTCTGGGCCGTGTGCTCAGTGTTCTTTCAATCTCGTTGGTAGATTTCGTCCTGTTTCCCCGATGTAGACTTTGCCACACTCACAAAGGATACGGTATACTCCCGCTCTGATGCTGGGATCCTTGAGGGCAGAGTGGTAGACCTTGATGCCTGCTTGTTGGAGGATGCGCTGGAGTTTATGTGACGTAGAACCTAAGTAGGGAAGACAGGTAGAGGGGGTAGACTTTAGGTAGAGGAGACCCTGCGGTCGGGGTTTGGGACAGGCTTTAGATGTGTTGATCTTTCTGGGTTTATAGCCGTTGCGCTGGAGGGTAGTCTTGATGTGCCATAGTTCCTTGTAGGCGCGTTGTACCAGGATGCGGTTGACCGATGACTTGATGCAAGGTTTGTGGATCTTCGGTTGGCCAAATAACCTGGGGCAGGATGTGCTAGAGGGCTTGAGGTGTCGGTAGAGTTGGGTGGTAAGGGCATCAACACGGTGGAGAGCAAGGAGTTTGCTAGCAACTCTTTTCTCGATGGATGGGATGGGGTTCTTCTTGAGGGGGCGATATGAACTAGATGATAAAATGTCACTTACCTTGGCGGTGTATTGAGATCGATCCTTGATGACTGTAGCATTACCCTTGTCCGCAGAGAGGATATGGATGGAGCTGTCCATTCTGATGTCGTACAGCAGATCAGAAAGCTCTTCCTTGGAAAGGTTGGGCTTAGCTGTCTTATATTTGAAAGTTCTTGCACAATACAATACAATACAATACAATACAATACAATACAATACAGAAGACTAGTGTTCAATACACATGCATGTGTTTTTTCTCCATATATTGTGCATTTACCATACGTTTGTTGCGAGTCCCCCCTTTATTAGCAGTATGCCCCACCCCTTTTTGAGACCCTGCATCCGTGCGTGCCTCCAGAATTAGTGGTGTATGTATCCAAAGGCCTATCACTTTTGATAAAATGTCTATAAATGCATTCATCCTTTATAAGGAGAGATATGTATAGAAACCAACGTGTTAAGGAGAAAATATTGTAAATGCACTCAGATTATTTGTATTCAATCGAATATGGAAATCTTCAGCTGATGATTCATTGTAGTTTTAAATTTTGATTCACTTTTCTCAAAAATGACAAAATGTCAGACAGAATAAATTATCATGATTTTTGATATACCATTATCGTCTGAACCCTATCAAGTCTGGGGAGAGGGCACAATGTGCCCCATAATATTTGTTATAATATCTCCAGGAAGGGTCTTACATGATCCGAGGCTTGACGCGCATTCTAATGTGACAGAGGCAACAATTTCGAAACGGTTAACTCTTTAGATGTTCAGACCTTTTATCATAATTTAATTGCCCATTAGTAATCAAAATAAAAATTCCATCTCTCGTATTTTTCAAAATATTTTTTAAAACTGAAAATTTTGTTTACAGAACTTCATAATGAAATGACACCCCTTAGTTGCAACAAAAACAGAAGATTCTGTAACATTTTACCGTTGACTTTCTGAATTTTTCGACTAATCTGAATGCATAATTTTGATTTACCTTTCAAGAGAGTATGACGGAAATCTGTCCGTTGACCCTTGCCGATATTTCGGGATTTCTAATATATATGATTCAGAAAGTATTGTCGCCAAGCCGTTATACATACGTGCACGTATACGTTTGCAGCGCGCAAGAGAATGTTATTGACGCACGCTAGCTATTTGAACAGTGCATACGTGCTTTACCCATGTACCCGTCGTAATCCGCGTATGAACCACAATGTTCACCACTCGCGTCGGCGTTTCCAAATGAGACAAGTGATTGCGTATGTCTTTTTCCCTAACCCTTTCTCCCCTGGATATCTCCAAAAAAGACCCAAAAACGTGGTACAAGCGCCCTCTACTGGTGATGTCCATTATTGCTTGAACTTAAGACAATACCTTTTGTCTGTGTCAAAGTTGATGGCCAACAGAAAAAAAAAATGAAAAAAATTGGTAAATACTATTTCTGAAAAAAATGCCATAAACATTGTAAAGTTGATTACGTTAAAATATATAGATCATAACTTGCGAAGTTTCTCTTTGGGACAGGGGTTCCCCAATATTTATGTTGTACCCATATTCATGTTAAATTGTCCAGATACATTTAAGGGGCTTTACTGTCTTTGTACTGAAGGTGCACATCAACAGAAACCACACAGGCCAATGAATTTACAAAGGAGGGGCAGACACCCAACACCGACTCCTGCAGCCAAATATGCATACGATGGGGCCCCTCAGCTCGAGGAACCACTACTCGCATGTTTCCCAAGTCTGAATTAATTGTTTATGCAACACATGCAACCCTTAAAATCCTTCTGGTAATTACAACACATGCAATTACAACTCGAAATTGAAACATGAAAAGACAAGTTTAACAGTGTGAATTCCATGGCACAAATGTCACAGAAATGCTTGCCCAATAACGAATTTGAACGACTGACTGTACGCCGCTGTAAGCTTAGGCGAAATTGAATACTGTTGGTGATTATTTTTAAATTGGAAGCGCATTTTTGTTAATTGCATGACACATTAAGTGAAATTGAATGATCGTTTAAGCAAATTGAATGATGATTTTGAGCAGCAATCGGTTTTGCGCGAAGTTGATTGACGCTGCGTTGAAATTGGCTACTAAATTTACGAATTGCGGTGACACCATGTGAAATGCTCAATTGAGTAGTCACTTGAGCATTTCACATGGTGTCACCGCAATTACTCTTACTTATCCTCCTCACCATGCAAAGCTACAAGTTCTACCTAAATTTACGAACTTGGCCAGGAAAACCTATGATTTAAACTTGCATTATTTAATTAAAAATAAAACACATAGGCCTACACTCAAAAAGCCAAAGCAAATACAAATAACACGTTCGCCATACCAACGACCCCGTTTAAAACATTATATGATCTGCCTTGGTTCCAGCGTGCGGTGTGGTGGAGGGGGTACCTCTATCCTTGAGAACATTATTTTTTCACTCAGATATTCCCAAATATTCAAAATGACACACCCCAATTATTTGTATAATAAACAGACCGAACTGACCTGAAGACATTATACCATTCCCATACCGAACCAATAATTATATACAGCAATCAGTAGATATCTGATCCTCTATTTGTACAGGTGCCTGGTGTGCAAACGACAACAATCAGAACCAGGGGATTCAAGTGAACCTGGGCGAGTCAGTTCCAGTCACTGGCATCATTACACAAGGGCATGCCGATAGAGGGTATTGGATAGAGTCATATAAAATAAAGTACCGGTACAGTGTCGACAGTACTGAGTTGACCTACTTGACTGGAGCCGATGGGTCACCATTGGAGGTTAGCAATATGGCTTAGGCCTACTTGCACTGTTTCCAATTTCCAATAAACCCTTTCGACATTCGCATTGCATCTCGGTCTACTGTGTGGAAAATTAACGATGTGTTTTTCTACCGTAGGATTCTGTATCGAGGAATAGAAAAAATAATTTTACTACAAACAAATCAACATAATTATTGGGATATTAATATGAACAATATATTTTCACAAATTAACTCTGGGAAAGATTACCTGTTCCCCCTCTTCGTCAAAATTTACATAAGATCATACTAGCTACGTCTCATCAGTAATCAAATGTGAAACAAAATGGGACATAAAATATTAACTTATTTCATTTGAAATACAATGTCAGATTTCATAAATTGATTATTTTAAAATAATGGATAACAAGTCTATTTAAAATATTTATTAAGCCACATCCGATACATTGTGCGTCATAATGACTTTCCCAAGTTGGATTTCGGATCCGTCTCGGTACTACTGAAGAACACGAATAAAAGGTCATGTTGATGAGACATAACTACCACGAACAATGGCATAATAAAATCCCTGATGTATTTATTTTCTACAACCATACATAACGTAGTATACCTTATAAAGGTTAGTTCAGAGATTGTTCGTCTACAATTCCACGAATCTATAAAAACATGAACAAAGATTCTGGTTGCTCATAATGTAGACCGAGATGCAATGCGAATATCGAAACAGGTTTATTCCCCACAAATGAAATAATTGAGGTATTGAAAGAGAAGACACAAATTATTTGTGATGTCAATCAAGTTATGTAGACCTAAAACGGCTATAATGGCGATTCCAGGGCAAAGTCACTTGAATTGAATTGAATGTTATCGTTTTTGATTTACCTTGTACCAAGGATTTACAGTTACATTTGTTATTTTTCAGACAATTAGGCCACTGAAATGCACAAGCGGTAGTGGCCTGACGAGTTTTTAAACATAAATTGTCTGAACATTATAATATTCAGACATTAAATGTCTGAATCCTCTTTCCCTTCCTGAAGTTTCATATATTTTGTCCCCTACAACAGAGATTTAGACATTATCAGTTTATAGTGATATCATCATAGCTATATAATATCTCATCTACCATTATGCACCTATCAATTTTTCCCCACCCCTCCCCTGCCGGGCCGCCCGTCTCTTGATGTAGGGATTGGTAAATTGGAAATGTTCATTCTCCACGTATGGGTCACAGTGTAAGTGACAATACCCTCACACCATAGGTGGGGATCTCCATTGGCCAATCGAATCATTGTGCGTGAGCATGACCAAAGTCCAGACCCTCGAGCAACAAAAAGGTACCAAATTCCCATGTATCCCGATATCAATACACGGGGTGCCTGGGAGGGGAGGGGAGGGGGGAAATTATTGATAGTTACTTTTCCCTAATCTCATTCATTTCACTGCAAACATCTCGAGAAAAATTATTGCATGACACATTTTAAATATGCCTTATTTTAATTAAACTATACATGTATTTGTTTGTTGTTGTCTGTCTTCAGTTTCATGGCAACACGAACGGAAACACACCGGTAGCTGTCTACTTTCCCGCGACTCTGCAGGCTACAGCCATACAGATAGAACCCGTCACGTGGCATGACAGAATATGTATGCGCTTTGAACTACTTGGATGCACAGGTAAAGTTTCCATTTATGTATATTTATAGGTTCCTCCGAATTAAAGCGTATGTTTTCCCAGTCAATTTCAAAACATTTCTGTTCATTTTCGTCTAAGAACATTCAAATTCACACCGTTTTTCTAATCCGTTAAAATTAGGATAACCTTTTTTATATTGTTGCGTTCAAATTAATTTCCAAGCAATTATTCATTCCTGTCATTCGCAACTGCGTTTATTTAATTATTTCGTTTTTCGGCGTCCATGAATTCGATTATGTCATGCTGAAAGTTGATGTTTTGCAACTTTTCACAATTGATGCAGTCAATTTAACAATCATCGATGTGCAGAGGATTTTGTTTTATGTTCGGTTTCGTTTATGGGCAACCAATTTTATCTTAAGAGTATTCCAATGCACTCTTGGCAAAATTGAGTTTATGGATGATTGTATTTATTGTGTCACCAAGACCTATACCAAACAAGAATCTACGAGGTATTCCTACGAGGTCATCTTGCAGTGGCGTAACCGGGATTTTAAGACTGGGGAAATTTTTTTGTTTTATTTATTATTTTTTGGGGGGTGGATTTACCGACACAAAACTCAAATGAACCGACAAATTATGTAAATTTTTAGCAGAGATTCAGAAATACCAATAAATTTGTGAATTTATCATCATACACTATTTTGCCACAGTCATCTTGCATAACAGATTTGTTCTCTTTACAATTTTTCCACGTCATTATTTCACCTTTTCCCTTATGTTTTACTTTTCTTTTTGTTTGGGGGGGGGGATTGGCGGGGGTGTTGCCTGCAAATTCCTGGCACACAAGGTATATGAGACAGTTAGGGAAAAATGTAATTCAATATCTACGTACTTCTGGTGGGCGTAAATCCCAGTGGATGGGGTGTAAATATAGGCATATAACCCCACTATTTATCAGAGATGGTCAACCCGATATCCCCTCCTCTATTATACATACATAAGTTTAACAATCTTCTCCGTAGAAGTTTATCTAAAAACTAATTTAAAGCTTAACATTTTTTGTTTTTGTTCAACAATTTATTCGGAATTCCCCCAAAGGATATTGTTGCGTGCAATTGTTTTAGTTATAATAATAACAATTTTAACAAAAATATAAATGCTGCAAGCCGATAACTTTGTTTTAAACTGTTTCCGTAGTGGGGGTAAGTTGGCATGACAATCCGTGGTGGTAATATTTATTTGTAATCATCCTCCTTCTCACCTAACTAAACTAATGAAGGACCTGTTTTGTAAAACAAAACAAAGAGATTGTGTAATCATATAGTGCCATGGCCTCTAAATTACCATATAATAGGGATATAGCTGGACTTTTGTGTTCGTACTTGCCGTAGGAGTCTAATTTTGACCCAAAACTGAAAGATTAAGACGTCTGCACTAGTAAGCAGGAGGTCGTGGGTTCGAATCCCGCCCGAGTCGCCTGTGAAGTTTTTTCCACAGACACTCGGAAAGCACCGAGTATACAGTGCTATACACGCGTCGGTGTAGGGCAAAATTGAATAATTTTTTTCTCACCCGACGCAAGAATTTCATCAAACTATAATATCGTGGCACCCGCTGCTATATAGGATTCTAGCCAGCCAATCGACATCGGGCAAGCTCGGTGGTCGAGAAGTAAAGATGTCTACACTAGTAAACAGGAGGTCGTGGGTTTGAATCCCACTCGGAAAGCACTTAGTATATAGTGCTAAATACACGTCGGTGTTGGGCAAAATTAAATAAATTGTGATTAATGTGCCATGGACATCCAATTAAGCTCAATAATATGAGGGCGAAAAAGTTGGCTCCAGAAACAGTAAATACAAAAAAATAGTTAACACGTTTGGTTGCATTAGACGTACACAAACCTTTTAATTAAAGCATAAATTAATGTATTTGTTTTTCCTTGGTGGAAACTAGTAAAACTAAATGAATTAAAAAGAGATATTATGTAAAAACTATAAATAAAATATACGTGGAAGTAGAGCGTCTCCTAGTGGTTATTTTCATGACAACCGATGATGTCATCATGACGACGTAATTTTATAATGTAACTTGAACTGTATCTCCAACGAAATTATTATTATTATGTCAAAGGCTTTATTATGTGGAAAAGTGCAATCCGACCTCACCTATTGTTCTATTTGTTTGATTGTTTTTATCATTAGATTGCAGTGATCCTCTAGGGATGGATAGTAGGGATATACCCGATGGTAGTTTGTCAGTCTCGTCTGCCTTTTACCCAAAGGAACATTCTCGGCTCAATTATGAAGGTAAATCTATAACCCTTATCTTTGAATATCTTCTCTCTTCATTTATAAAAAAAATTCACATAATAGTTTGTATCTATCGCATCCTATTAGTAGCACCCATTGGGCATAATTTACACGTCCTATGGGAGCCGTGTTGAAGTGACAAAGCGTGGTTTCTTCCTGTAATTTCTTCTTCCTTCAACAGACTTCACGGGAAGTGTGATGTACTCTTTGTGTCTGTTCTGAATTTCTACTTTTAATGTGTGATTATTAAAAACAATTGCAATTTGTTTAGTATTGCAATTTTATACTGATATTTTTTTTAAACTTTGCTAATGGAATTTTAAATATTTTAGACGTAATCATTTTTTCCATCTTCTTATCGGCGGTTTACCGCTGTTGGTTGAGGTCAATGATATCCCCCATGACAGTTTAGACATTGTGATTAGATTAGAAATACTCACGTGGGTATCTTTGAAGTTATTATTTACTTATTATTGCCTTGTCTTATCAGTTTACCCTGGATACTGTTTTTAAGTTCTTCCACAATACAAAGTATCAAATGTTCAATACACATGCATGTTTTCGCCATACATTGTCCATTTATTATACGGTTGTTGTAAGCCCCCATTATTAGCTGTATGCCCCGCCCCTTTTTGAGACCCTGCATTCACGCATGCCTTCAGGATAAGTGGCGTTATGTATCCAAAGACCTGCCGCTTTTGATAAAAACTCTATTAGGCCAAATCATTTTTTTTTCCAACGGGGAAATACGTGATACACGTATAAGCGGGGACGGACCAAATTGCACAAATACAAAATATGGTATCTAAAAGAGGCCTCACAAATCGGGCAAAAGTTCATAACCCTATGCGAAAAAATCGTTTAAAACACATCCCGCTGCAATAACCCTTGTATAGTTTGATATCTCAAAACCCTATTAAACATTAATGGGTTTTAGAATAGGAAAAAAAAGAAAATTAAAAATGTCAAAATTTACAAAATGTGACCAATTCCAATGCATTCGGCAAATCCAATATGGCCGCCATTAACATAAAATGCAATATCACATGTTTTTCAAGAATTTGTGTGTGCATGCTTTTTTGTTTGTTTGTTTGTTTGTTACATTTCTTTACCCAGGGTCTGCCCAAACAGTTTAAAACTGGTTTCCATTGGGGCCCTGCATACATTACAAATGACTATACACATGTACAAGTACAATACATTACAAATACAATACAATAAAATAAAAGCATATGTGATTAATGCATAATTGTTAAGCAACTGTTATAAATATTGTAATTACTGCAAACAATTTCATTTTTACCTTTCCATTAAATAGCGTCATATGATCTGGTTATAGAGAGACCATTATGGCCTCCAATTACCCCAGTTATTTATTGATATCTTAACAATGTCATGCCATAACAATATTAAAACTAAAAAATAAACAAATAATTCAACAAATAAAATAAAATAAAATAAAAAATAACTAAAAGACTCACGATTATTTGGAATGAACAATAATGGGCGATTTTGAAGGTTTCCAGGGGGATGGGTCATTAGTTCAGCCCCCAACCATAACGCAACATCAACGCCAATGGTTATAACCCCCTCCTTTAAAAAAAACCATCCTGGATCCGCTGACGGATTGTATCTGCCTTTATTCCACTTTTGATTACAAAATGACCCAAATTGTGGTAATAGCGCCCTCCAGCGGTGATCTAAGTGACGTCACATTATTATCTGTGCTCATTTTGATGGCTAACGGATGAAACTTACTGTTTACTGGGGATAAAATACTATTTTGAACAACCAGAAAATGCTAAAACATTGATATATCTTAATAGGGTTAAATCGGTTGGATAATAATTCGTTCAGTTTCTTGTCCCTCCAATATTTAGGGCGGTGAGGGCGTGGTAACGGCAATAATCGTCTCCACTAAATCAAACTGTGCAGAACACACATACTAATACATTCGTTTTTGTCTTTTGCCTTTTCCAGGCAGTTTATTGTTTATCCATCAGTTACATGTCAAAACACACAATCATACAGAACAAAGGAAAGAACAAGTGCATTACAAATTAAAAGACAAATGTTTTGAAATTTGGTTTAATGCAGTTCGTGAATTCGATTTCACTTTTAAACATCTTTGTAATCAAAAGCAGTGTTTGTATTAAATGCGTTGATGAATTCTGCATTTGTACACAATGAAAGAGGCTATTATTATTAATAGGTTAACAGTGTCAAAATTAATATCATTAATGTTATAGCCTACCATTAATTCTTTCAACTTAATGTCTTGTTTGATTTGTAAATTTAGATTCATGAGATATAGCCAATGTTGTTCCAGATTGTTTCAAAAAACTTGCCGGAAAGCAAAAAGTGACTGAGGTCATTATGCACATTACATATAAATAAACGAGTAACTTAAATTCCATTTTATAGTCAATTTCATTTGATTTGGAAGGATTGATGTTGTACATTACTTTTAAACTACATTGTTTATAATATAGGTAGTTTTGTAATGTTAAAGTTCCTACCTTGTTTCCAATTAAAGTCCAGCAGGAGTTGTAAGATGGTTTTCCAATATAATATGCTTCACCTCTATTAACATGTTTTTTAGTATTCACAAACAAATTATACATCGTCTTTGATTTCAGATCAGCTGAATAATCATCCAAATTCATAACTATTTCGTTATCAATGGGAACATTGAATTGAGTCAATTTGGCAATTAGTTTCTTGATCCTAATGTTAGGTATTGCTTTTCTGATCTGTTACATCTCACTTACACACCTAAACGCTCAGTATGGTTCACAGGCCATTTTATATCAACATAATCACAATTAGTAAGAAATTAATAGACAGGCTGGTTTATATTTTAGTCTTAAAAGGGGAAAGGGATGAAGGGAGAAGAGGAAATGGTACATGCATTGTTCTAAGCGGGAGGGAATTACCCCCACCCGGGCATGCATGTAAGAATTTAACTCACTATAATTTTCACATCTAACCCCCACGGCCCCACTCCTCTGTTGAGAGACGTACGAGATCCACCATTTTATATGGGGGTGGAAAAGAACCCTGCGGCTGCACGCCTGCCCCCGTTGCGTATAAACTTTTTTGCGAATTTTAAAAATTAAGAACAAATCCATTACAAGAAAACGCCGCCACTGCCAGTGTAATATCCGTTCAATATTTCCATGCATGATAATCAGTTATGACATGACTGTTTTATTAAGCTACTAACCATATTGCTTACCCACCAGATTCAACCATTATACTACCGTTTTGAAATTACAGCAGAAACCGATGCAGCATAACTGGGGTCATTCAGTAGGGGGTACTTGGGGAACTGGGATTTTCAGGGGGCGCATCAAGCACATTAGAGGGAACTTGTGTTTTGCTTAGCGAATCAGAAATCTTAGCACATGCCCCCCCCCCCCCCCCGCCCATCTGCTCATACACTCTATCTAAACCCATGCATACAATTCTAAAACAATAAATGCATCCCATAATCGTTTAGCGTCATTACGTAAGAGGCTTATTAGCCTCTATTTTACATCCGGGATACGCACTGCACACTAAGAAATAATGGTTCAAATCTGCACCCAAATCGTTAGCAGCACCCCTGTGGGTGCAGACCTGGCACCCCGTGATTGTGTGCCTCCCCTACGGGTGCAGATTTGCACCCTCAGAGGAGCAAATATACTCTCAAAGGAGCAATTCTGCACCCACAGGGGTACTGCTATTGTATCAACGATATGCACCCTTATGGGTGCAGATTTGAACTATTATTTCTTAGTGTGTGCCCGCGCCTGGGACCAACGCCGCTGGTTTCGCTCTGAATTCACCGATTGTGTGTAACGGATTTTTTGTTTATTATGCATGGCATTGGACTCAATGAAATGTGAACAAATACAATGTGTTTTTGTTCGAGATATTATAATTGTCCATACACTTACGAACCCGGTTTGGAAATAATGTGATCGCCTTAGTATTGAATCCAGCACATAAGTGTTCAAAATGACACCCCACTTATTTAGAAAAACAAAACAGACCAAACCGAACCGGACCGAACTAAACAAATATACATACATCTGATCCTTCTATTTCTACAGGTGGCTGGTGTGCAGGCAAGAGCGATCAGAACCAATGGATTCGTGTGGACCTGCAAGAGTCAGTTACAGTCATTGGCATCATCACACAAGGGTATGCCCGTGATGGGTATTGGACGCAGTCATATAAAATAAAGTACAGTGGCAACGGGGCTGATTGGATCTACGTGACTGGAGCCGATGGGTTACCATTGAAGGTTAGCAATATGGTATAGTCCTACTTGCACTGTTTCCAATTTTCCAATAAATCTTTTCGACATTCGCATTCATTCATTCATTCATTCATTCATTCATTCATTTATTAACACATATTCCATTGCATCTCAGTCTACTTAGTGATAACAAACAATGTAAAAAATAAGTTTACTACAACCAAATCGACATAAATATTGGGATTGTAATATGAAAAAGTTATTTTCACAAATTAATAATGGCGAAAGATAACTGCTAAATCAGCGAAAGCGATAACCTAATCCTCATCTTTGTCAAATATTACCTGCTACATCTCATCAAATGTGAAAATAAGTTATTAAATTTTTCCAAATTTTTATTTTAAAACAGTAGAAAGAAGTACATTTAAAATATGTATTAAGCCACATCCGTCATAATAACTTGCCCAAGTTGGATTCTGGATCCGTCTTGGTACTACAGAAGAACACGAATGTGAAGGTCATGTTGATGTTACATAACTACCACGAACAATGGCAAATAAAATCCCTGATGTCTTCTTGTGTCTACAACCAAACATGACGTAGTATACATTGTAAAGGGTACTTCAATTTATAGATGGTTTATCTATGTGAATCTATGTAAACACGTACCGATTTTCTGGTCGCTCATAATGTAGACTGAGATGCAATGCGAATATCGAAAAGGTTTATTCCCCATAAAAACGTCACTTGAATTGAATAGATTTATTCTTATTTTTTTATATTTGTTTACCTTGGTCCAAGGATTTACAGTAACAGTTGTCATTTTCTGACAATTAGGCCACTGAACTGCACAAGGGGCGCTTGCCTGACGAGTAATAATAATAATAATAATGTAGACTTATATAGTGCACGTATCCACCAAACTGGTGGATACACCAAACTGGCGAATGACATTATTACCCCTGCTCATCAGGCGCATAAATCATTCCTGAAACCATCTCAGCTCCCTGGGGAGTATACAGCTCAATTGCTGCCATTTCAGCGCATATGGGCTAATCAAACACAACAACCAACAACCAACAACCAACAACCAACTCTACCCTCACATTTACCCCTGGGTGGAGAGAAGCAATTATGGTAAAGTGTCTTGCTCAAGGACACAAGTATTTCGGTCGCGGTTGGGATTTGAACCCACATTCTGACGACTCAGCCATCAGAACACAAATCCGATGCACTAAACCGCTCGACCATGGCACTCCTGTAGTATAGATTTGTTTAAAAAAAATAGTTTTTAAACTTAACATTGTCTGAAAATTATAGGATTCAGACATTAAAGGGACAGTATCGTCACGATCAACAGGACATGGAATCAGAGTGCATGTTTTAGATTAACTCAGTGATTGAAAATAATTCCCACATAGTAAGGTAATATTACCATTGTTGCTGCATACATGAGCCAGTAATTTTCAGTCATCGTGTTCATCTTAGCTAAGACATCGATTCCATGCCCTGTTGAATGTCTACTCTGTGCGTGACGATACTACCCTTTAAATGTTTAAAACCTCTTCCCCTTCCTGAAATTTCAGACATTTTGTCCCTAAGAAAAAAGATTTATATATTATCAGTTAATAACGATAGCATCATCGCTACATAACATTTCATCTACCATTATGCACCTATCAATTGTTTCCCCCACCCCTCCCCTAGGCCACCCGTCTCTTGATGTGGGGATTGGTAAATTGGAAATGTTCATTCCCCCACATATGGGGCACAGTGTAAGTGACAATACCCTCACACCATAGGTGGGGATCTCCATTGGCCAATCAAATCACCGCGTTTGAGCATGACCAAACTCCCAACCCTTGGGCAACGAAAAAGGTTCCAAATCCCCATGTATCCCGATATCAATACAGAGGGTGCCCTGGAGGAGAGGGTTGGGGAAAGCAATTATTGATAGATATTTTTCCCTAATCTCATTAATTTCACTGCAAACATCTGCAATGATTGCAAGACACCTGTTAAATGTGACTTATTTTAATTAAAATATACATGTATCTGTTTGTTGTTGTTTGTCTTCAGTTTCATGGCAACGTGGACAGTAACACACCAGTAACTGTCTACTTTCCCGCAGCTCTGCAGACCAGATTCATACAGATAGAACCCGTCACCTGGAATCTTGTGATATGTATGCGCTTTGAACTACTTGGATGCAGAGGTAATGTTTCCATTTCTGTATATGTATAGGTTCCTATGATATTAAAGTATTGTGCAGAAGAGTGGCAGCCGCAACAGGTAAGTGATTTTTCACAAAAGATGGCGGCGGCACACTCCAGTCAGAACCGTATTATACAGAAAGTTTATGCATGGGAGATATGAAAATGGGTGGTTAACGCTTCAGCTAGTCTTAGTTTAAAAAACTGTGTTTGTATGTTTATGATACACGATCCCACGGCGTTACACGAACGCTGCAATCACGAACTGCTATCACACACACGAACCGCTATCAAATACAGTCTTGGGAACTTCGAATAATCTCACCCCGAAAACGGGGGAACAACTACGCATGCGTCATTTTGAAATGCTAGCGCGGCCTACATTTTTGGTGCGTACGCGCATAAACAACAACGGACTGTTGTGTTCACTGATTGACAAATTCACAGCAGTCCCTTGTTGTTTATGTGTTGTTTTTAGCTTTCGTGTAGTGCTGTTAGATCGTGTATCAATACATACAAACACAGCTTTGAACCAAGACTACGCTTCAGCACGATGCTGTTCGAACATGGTGCATTTTATATTTTAAGATGTTTGAATTAAAATTCAGCTATGATGATGGCAAACCATTATGACAACTTTTGATGAAGCCCATTTTTCTTAAAGATTGATGTTTATGTTTTTCCACAGCAAACTAATGCAATCACCTGCTTCAGTGAAGACGATCTGAGACGTTTATTCACCAGTATTGTAGTCGTATTTGTAGTTCTAGTGAGGGTGGGGGGAGACACCTCATAAGTCAGAAGCCTAGTACAACAGTCAAAAAAGTGCCCATATGAACCTATGACGTCACACTGCAAAACCACGCCTCTCAGTGTTACCCTAAGTGTTAACCCCAAATACTCTCCGTCTCCTCGCCAATTTATAAAGACTGGTTTAAGAGTCTGGTAAGATAAGGAATAGGACTGTTCCTAAATGTTAAATATTCTTCAAAAATACGACAAGATGTGAGATTCATAGTGGGAGAATTTGTATATTTTGTTTAAATTTATTTATTTATTTTATTTGTCTTTCATTTATGTATTTGTTGGGGGGCATTCTCAAATTTATTACAAAGAGAGGTTCTTCTTTAAAGCATAGTCATACCTCCACTCCCACTTTTGTTTGCCATGCCATCTTAAAATTGTACATATAGTTGTGTCTCCCATTTTTCAGATTTGTTTCGAATTTTTAAAAGAGAAAAACTTAATTATAGGCAATACCATGGATGTCCAATAAGTCATAAAAGTTAGCTGTTTACATTGCATTTGCAATTTCATTCATTTTCAATTGTGTAATCGTGCAGTGAATCGTGTCATTTGAAGTTTAACATTTTTAATATTCAGTATTGTATTTAAAGTAAACTTGATTGAACCAAGGAAATATTTGCAATATTTGGTGTTAGCTGTTTACATTGCATTTGTAATTTAATTCATTTTCAATTGTGTAATCGTGCAGTGAATCTTGTCATTTGACGTTTAACATTTTTAATATTCATTATCATATTTAAAGTAACTTGATTGCACCAATGAGCCTTTTAATTCTTTAATGTTAGCTGCTTACATTGCACTTGCAGTTTCAATCAATTTCAATCGTATAATCGTGTAATTTGACGTTTAATATTTTAATACCAAGTAGTATTTTTAAGGAAACTGGTTAGAACACAGAATCAGTGGCGTAACTATGGGGGAACGTGCCCCAGAGGTCTGTGCCCCCGGGTGCCCCTCATTCAGAATTTAAAACAAAAATAGGTCCCTATTTGAGACTGCAGGATTCAAGTATTGACATACCCCCCTAGAAAAAGTGGTGCACCCCCAAGTTCCCCCTGAATATTGGACCCTAGTTACGCCACTGCACAGAATCTTAAACATTGTTTATGTTAGCTGCTTACATTGTACTTGCAATATCAATCATTTTAGATCGTGTAAATTGTGTCTTTTGACGCTTTTACTTTTTGTGTGTGTTTTAAGCTTTACAAGTTTTAATGTTCACTTTTCAAATTACGTTTGCAATTTCACTATTTTTCACACTGCCTGAAGTTAGAGTAAGTTTAAACTGTAAGATTCATGTGAACTGTAAGATTCATGTGAACTGTAAGATTCATGTGAACTGTAAGATTCATGTGAACTGTAAGATTCATGTGAAAAAGTTTAAGGTCAAACAAAAGTCTCCTGTTTCTGATCTCTTTTTCTATAAAACAGTGTCCAATTGCAGCCAAAATTGCTGGATCGATTGGAATTCTGCCATGCTGTGCTTTAAACGACTTTTTCACATAGGGGTATGAATGTTTGCCCAATTTGTGAGGCCTCTCTTAGACACCATACTTTGTATATGGGAAATTTGGTTCCCCCGTAAACAATGTACCACGTATTTCCCTGTTGGCCAAAAAAAAGGATTTTTTTTAATTCTACCAATGATCAGAAACCGGAAACCTTTTTGGCCTAATGAAAATGAATAACATTAAAGACAATAATCCACTTTAGTTAAAATGTCTGTATAAAATCCATCCATACTTTATAAGACTCAGCTTATTTCATTGGATCGAGAGGAGATCTAAGCGAATAATAAATAATTTACTTTTCTCCCATTTGTAGAGAGTCATAAGGACACTCAACCCAAGGAAAATATATTGTAAAAAGTAAATTTGTCTGAAACCCCCTTTGTCTCCAATTCAGAATAGGTCTACTGAGGAAAAGACAAATGATCCCTGATACGTTGACATAATTATACAACAACAGCGCAGATATTTTCGGTAATATTTATAAAATCTTTGCCAATACTTGAGTGGATTTTCAAGGGCGACATCAGGAAGGAGATTTTTAAAACGTAAGAGGGATATTTGTTTTCCTCCAGGGGATTTTTTCTGAATTTGAGAGTTTTGGGAAAATGAATTTTTACAATAATCTATGAGTTTAGAGAATAAAACGTATGTTGTTTAGTTTGTTTATTGTACAACCTTTCTAAATTGGGGAAAAGTAAGATATTAATATTTGCCGAGAGCCCCTCTATAACAAGAAATACTAATAATGTATTCAGATGGTTCGTATTTATCCCAATTTTCAATTTCTGTCTTCGGAGAAAATTGGAAATTATTTCTCTACTTTTACTTATTTCCACAGTTTATTCAATTTAAATCACGGATGATACATCATTGATGAAGTGCAAACTGCAGATTTCACTGAAAAAAAACGGGGTGTTCAAAATTACACCAGTGTTGTGAAAACAATTGAAGAATACACTGACACCACTGGTGTAATTTTAACACTCTAGTTTGGTTTCAGCGAGTACCGTAACAGTTCTTTTGATCATTTTTTCTAATTATATGATGGTAGAGAATATATTTTGGCCAAGTGGAATGGTTAACAGACCTATAGATTGGTCTGTAAACGTGGCGCGTGGAGATTTTATTTTTTATTTTATTTTTCAATAAGTTTAAATCAAATTCGACATAAAGTTATATAGTTATACAAAAAGTGTGTATTTCGGTGTTAATTTATTCGAATAAATTCAGCATAGCATATAGAAACTGTTCATGTTCTCTTTGTCATTTCTTGAAAGGATTGTATGCAGAGTTCTTTGCCATTTCCCTAATCTGCTGTGAACCACTGATTGATCCATTAGGGTTACTGATACAGTGCTTTATTGCCTATATTTGTGCATGACCTGGTCATACCTAATTGTGGCTATTGTTCACCTTAACACTTTATAAAAAATATATAAATAAATAAATAACACCCCCTTCAACAAATGTTTTAAATATATTTTCTCAAAATCTAGATCCTATCATCAGTATATATACATGTATATCTAATTAGGTAAAATAAATTTGAGCAAAAACACATTTGAGGGAATGTAAAACATTTGTACTGTTGACCAGACTGTTTTTATGAATAGACTTACTCTCTTTGAATCCAATAATACACCCATCACAACTTCTAAGTTCCCGCTAATATTTTTTTTAGAATATCTCAACAAGTATTGCATTGAAAGGCACAGCGTGTAAGGTTGTATCGTTGTCACGGTGAAATTACTAGGTACTGGATATTTTTCAAATATCTCATGACCATAAGGTACATGCATCATGAGTTGTGTGCCATAAGATACTAAAGGTTTAAAAATATTAGCATTTGTATGTAAAAACTTTGGAAACTGACATTACGCCTGTTTGGGCAATGGGCGGATAGTAAGTTTCAACATATAAAGGGCTATTCACCGTTACCTATTCAACAACAATTAATGACCCCTCCCTTTCGGCTGCTTTAAAAACAAAATAGGGCTAAGCTTCCTAGCCCTGCGAGGAGGTGGCACATCTACACGGTGTAGTAGGTCAATGAACTTTCTGTAATTATTCCTTAATTAAATGGTGAAAAAATTCAATCCTTCGTAAGTTCCTTTCAATCCCCATTAGAAATAATGTGTTAGAAGCTTAAAGTACTGGGGAAGTTTGTTCACCCCTTTAAGCCAGCCGCACGTGCCATCCCTGAGGGGTCCCTATGGGATTTGTGTACACACTAGACGTTGGGGTTCACGAAGGTCGTAAACGCAGGCTGATTACCATCAGATAACATGCCTGCTGCGGTCTGGGAGACATCTCAAAGGCCTCTGTGATGGCCATTTGACAGGTCTTAGGTATTTCGACCAATAAGAACGTCTATGTTGGGGGGGGGGGGTTGATATTGGGGGTGGCTGTTGGGGGTTCGGATGATGGCGGTATCTGAGTGATTGATGATGTTTTTCGAAAGGAGGTCGTTGTTTAAGAATGGGCCATGGGTTTGTATACATGGCAGGATAGTGGATGTATAGACTGGACTACTATTGAGTGAATAAAGTACAGATTTTGGGTTTAAAAATGAGTTTTTTAATGAAAATGAGGTTTTTTAGTGTTAATTAGGTAATAAATATTCTAAGAAAAACATAACATTTTCCCCAAAACATTGTTTTTATAGAAAACATCTCTAAACCCTCTGAAACAAGTTAAAACTATTAACATTGGGAAAATCAGTTCATTTACCCATGTAATTAACGATTTTACAACCTACTACACGGTGTAGATGTGCTGCCTACGCCGCGCTGAAATGAATATCGGACGCGCGCAGGGTAAAGGGACCGTACGTGTTTTAAACAAAGTGACTGATATTTTATTGAAAACAAATAAGGTTTGAAGGACATCAGAATAAGTTACTAATGCTGCTTACTATTGTCCTATGCTAACAACAATTTCAACCATCTGTCAATAACCGTGGATACGACTATGACAAACATGTTTTAAAACAAAATAATATGAATATGAAGCATTTACATGGTTTACAAAGTATCTATAGCCACTTTGTCAGATGTACATCCAGCTTTGCTGAACACTTTTGAGCAGTTCTCAACTGCCCATCTATCGTCAATGAAGAAGTGATAAACAGTCTACCACAAGCTGAAGTAAATCATGACCTTGATGCAGTGTCCACACTCGAAGAAACCATCAGTGTATCTCTCAGCTCTCCAATGGTAAAGCTCCCTGTATAGATGTCATCCCTGCAGAGATATACAAAGTCTGTGATGTACCTATTGCCATAAAACTCACCGAGCTCTTCATAATCATGTGGAGAAAAGAAATCATCCACAAGTTTTCAAAGATGCAGCCATCATCCACATCTACTGGCGTAAATCCGTGATGAAAAGTGGGGGTGATTTTGAAATTTGGGTACACGGTTTAGCTTGACGTTCTGCATGTGTATTTTTATTACAGGCATGGACAATTCTGGGGGAATGATCCTATGGATCGAAAAGAGGGGGATATATCCTCCTCCCCCACCCAATCATCACAGGATTTACGCCCGTGCTGGGTGACTACCTGGAATGACAAGGTTTAGCACTGTAACATGCATGGGCATGGATACATGTTTCAGGGTTTCTGTCAAGCGCCCAAAGGGAAAAGATATGTGGCCCAATCTTACAAAATGAGTCAGAAGTATCCAGAGTTGTTTGTGTTAATCATGTCATTGCACGTGAATACAATTTTATATCACCCCATCTTAATTCACAAGATACTGACATATGTTTGGTAGCAAATTGAAGATAATAATGGGCTTGTTTACTGAACTGAATTTTTTTTTTACAAATTTCCATAAAACTAAATTTGTAGGATTCGTTCACATACTGACAATTTTGGAGACTCAGTTGGTAGAACGCTGGTACAGTTATCTAGAGGTGACATGTTCAAATCCTGCTTCAGTAAATTGTTCACTCCATTCAAAAGAAAATCCACTTCAAAAATGATTGAGTTTATTTCAAATAGCAACAGTCATCAGTTCATCAAAACTGCATGTTTATTAAAGTAATATTGTGCCACTTTGGCAATAATGGTTATTATGTAACATTCCTTTCCAGTCTAAGATCTGCATTGTTATAAGGACTACAGCAATATTGTACATCTCTTTATATTGTTTTGATAATTACCACGCACTAATAAACGAAACAAACCCGTCTCCTTTTACGTATTGTCGTTGATTGCTTACATACAATCTCAGCCATTGTTGTGTATAATTTGGCAAAACCAATGACCAATCAACGCCCTGTTACTTTTGTATTCAAATAGTTAATGTCAGTTGAACTGTTTGTGGTTTAATACAGAGCTGCAATAGTTTTGGATAACAGTCGTTGTTTTAAATTGTTAGTACATCGGTGAGTCAGAGCCGGTTATGGTATACAAGATGTTCATTAGACCCAAACCAACCTTTTCTTTTCACCAAGCGATTAGTATTGAAAGGAATAAGGCTATTTTTTCCAAATTCACTTCGGCACATATTAACTATAAACACATGCTTCTAACGAATATTTTGAGAAATGTAAAAAAAAATGTCATGTTGTTCATCTTTCCTGAAGAAAATAGCAACGTCCTGGTGAAATTATCGGTAAAATATCGGTGAATATCGGTTAAAAAAACACTGGCGGTTGATCTTGAACTATCGCGTGGGCCCTATATTGATGGTCATTGTGTCTGAAGGCCTACCTTGTAGATAAATCTATTTTTGAGCATTCTAGAATTCACTGACAACAGTATAGGGGCGACAAAGCTAGGTTGAGCATTTTTCTCACTTGCTGCCAGCGGCGTAGCCACGGGGGACCTGGGGGTAGGGGAAGGGGGGGGGCACGTGCCCCCTGCAAATTTCCAGTGCCCTCCCAGGTCCCCCCACGAAAAATCCCGATAGTGCCCCCAAAAAAGAAAAGAAAAAGTAAAGGGAAAAACCTATACCCCCTGCCCCCCCCCCCCCGACTGAAAAGCAATTCCCCCTGTGGCCCCTACTGCTGTTTTTGTTTTTTTAGCTCTTCGCCGAAGCTCATGATCCTTTTACCAACTACTTATTATTGAGAACATGAAACTTTTTCTCTGAAATTGGTTAGGGTCCTACCCTCCCCTGCCATTTCAAATGAAACACAGTTTTATTAGCAACTGCTTTTTTGTATATTGGGTTTTGTTAGATCCACCACTGGATGTATTTGTCATCATAGGTCTGTTCTTCAGCGATTTCCAATACATGCGTGGAATTGTGTTTTCTCGTTTTTGCACCAATCTTAATTTTGTGCAAATCAATATAAAAACAGGAACTCATATTTTGACAATTACGCCCAGAGATGGATACAACAAAACCCTGTATAGATCGAAAATATGTTGTGTAACCATCGAATGCAATTTAATAACTCTCTCCAAAATTACATGTTTATTGAAGTAATATTGTGCAAGTACGACAATAATGGTTATTAGGTAACATTCCTTTCCAGTCTAAGAACTGCATTGTTATAAAGGCTGCAGCAATATTTTACATCTCCTTATATTGTTTTGATAATTACTACGCACTAATAAACGAAACAAACCCGTCTTGTTTTATTTATTGTTAACGATTGTTTTCAAGCAATATCAGCCATTGTTGTGTAAGGGCGCACAATCATTGACCAATCAATGATGGGATGTAAGGTGGAGCGCCAAACTGAAAAATCAATGTCAAAACCGTCACACCTCTTCATCAAGAATTAGAAACAGTTTTAGCCAATCAAAGTGGCGGTTTCCATTCGTGTGGGAGGACACTTACCAATCAAAATACATGCGTTAAATGTTGGAAATGCATCAACCAATCAGTAAATGAGCAATAAGCGACTTGCATCTTATGGTCCAACAGATGCTCTATACCCTAATATATAGCCGCGTGCCGCCGACAAGCTTTCATCTCAGTAGCCATTTATACGTCATCTTCTGGTGTAGAGAAAACTGACAAATATTCGAGTAGTAGGATTTGAATTTCTCCTTGGTTATAAGGAAAACGTCTATCATGGTATTTGAAACTGCTGAATGACTTTGATTTTGAAAAGGGCAACGAACAGAAGAACATTCTATTTGAATTGTTTCATCTACCATTGTTTCTGAAAACTGCTGAATAAATTTGAGTTGAATACATTTCGAACAGTTTCGTTTACAGATTCGACAACGATGAAGCAAATACAAGACGTTGTATTAAGGAGCATTCCTTATTTCAAATATATAAAAAATGATTATAGCTTTTATAATGTTGATGATCGTAGCAGATGTGGAATCCTTTGGAAGTCATTGTGGTCGGCTGGAACACAAACTGTTCGTTGCAGAAAACAGAGTCATCAAAAACTTTGTTTACAAGAATAAAACTCGACACAATCATGTCATTTGTGGACGAGACTGCAGCATGGATAAGGATTGTAAGTCATTCAATTGCTATGAATTCAATAAACTATGTGAGCTGAGTAACTCGACAAGGGCTGAACATCCCGAATATTTCTTTGAAGTACAAGGAAGTCTTTACTTTGATGTAGATGAGGACACACCTCTGTACTCATTGCCTGACAGTTCACCAATCGTTATCGATCCACATAGAAGTTGCAAGAAGCTGTTGGAGGTAGGTTACGGCACGAGTGGTGTGTACACAATCTATCCAGATGGATTTATCGAAGGTCTGCGTGTTTACTGCGACATGGAAATTGATGGCGGGGATGGATTGTGTTCCAACGACGGCAAGACGGCAGCGTGGACTTTTACCAAAACTGGACTGATTACCAAGGAGGATTTGGAGATCTTTCTGGTGAGTTCTGGCTTGGCAATGAGAACTTGGTGAAGCTGACCTATGACGCTTCCCAAGGGGCTTGGCAGCTCCGCATAGATCTGGCAGACTGGTTCGGAAATATGTCGTGGACGAAATACAACGACTTCAAAATACTGCCGGGTAAATATATTCTACATGTTGACCAATATGATTACAGCAGCCCTGCAGGGGACGGGCTTTCGTATCATTCGACAAACCCTTTTTCCACGAAGGATCAGGACAACGATGGAGACTCAACTAAGCACTGGGCACAACATAATGAAGGCGCTTGGTGGCTGGCTACCAGGAGCAATGTCACATTTGAATGGTAAATATATGTCAAATTGGCGTACTAATTATAATAATAAAGGAATGAAGTGGTACTGCTGGTTAGGAAATAAAATTTCTCTAAACAAAATGCAGTATGAAAATGCGTGAAACTGGCGTGTAATAAATTAGTTTTTTTTCTGGACGGAATTTGAACGCCTTTTCTATGAAATAATTATTGACATAAGGCAGTTTTGATAAATGAACACAATATATATTAGAACAACCCGGAAACAAATACACATAAACAATTAAATCAACACTTGTTAGGTTAGGCCTTTACCAGTAATTGGGCTACCTGAATAAAAAAAAATGGCCGAATTACATTTTAACTTTGTCAGTGTCAAAGGTGTTGATAGGCTTTGTTTCAACAATCGTTACAACTTAGAAGAAAGTTCTCTCACGATGCGCAAGGTAACCCCCCCCCCCCCACCCCCACAAAGACTAGTCAAGTCTGCGTACAGTGTCAATAGATAACGTTTGGGTTTTTCGTACAGTTCAGTATCAGTTCAATTTATGAACGCCAATCTATTACCACATCCATCCTATATGCGCAAAAGCGTATTTACGAATTATGTTCTAAAAACCTGTTTACTGACACGTAGACGTACCATTCATGCTGAGACAGAATTCACAGAAAGGAGCGGTCCAGCAACTTTCATTTAGGCCTAATAAAACATAGAAAAAAATGTAAAACATACTTTTTCTCACAATACGTGAGCACCTATTGTGATAAAACTTTCGCAAATCTAACTTGGAATGGAACTTACCCAAAAGGGGGAAATGAAGGCAATGTGGCCTTTTCGCGAAAGTCTGTATAGAACAATGGTGCAATATAGACTGTGTAAGTCTCGCGATGAAAAGGTCACCATTGACTTCCGGGCACCTCTGAGCCATCAGCTATGGGAGGTTAACGCGTGTATAATTTTGTATGATTGTTATTTTTGTCACATCACCTTTTTTCCACCCCAAAAACATATTGATGGAATGATTACATTTAAAACTTACAATGTAATAAATAAAATATTAAAAAAGCTTGGAAACTTTCGAGAAAATGAAGAAATAATGCTTGACCTCCAACGTCCGGTTCGGAGTGTCAAATTGCGAATTTAGGCCGACTGTGTTACGCGCACCGTGTTCGAATGCACTGACAAACCGAAGTTAGGTAATATTTTAAATCGGGATAAGTGCTTCGTTACGTAGCGTGAAAACAGACCCTGTATTGCATGGATTTTGCGTGACGCTGCATCCTTTGCAAGTGCTTGATCGATCTTACTACCAGGGTGCACCACACTAAATAAACTCCCATAGTAAACAGTGCTAAATACAAAATATTCAAAAATCATAAAAAAATACTTAGAAGTCCCACAGTTTGTAAAACCAAAACAAAAAATATTGATCGATATATAACCTTTTATTTTCTTCTCTATTTACTGTCTAAAGTCCAGGTTTACAGGGAGTTATTCTCATCCCAATGAAAACCACCCTCTACAGTAGTGAAAACGTCCACACTGAAAAGCAGCCATTTTGGAAAAAGGCCTTACGCTTGAAATCAAATTAGGACCACTTTTTCAGGGCCTAGTGTGTCCAAAATACTCACAGTTGGAAGCCAAGGATCCCCAGGTTATGATAGTGGGCCATTTGTACACAATCCATCAAATGAATGAGCATCAAATCGTTGTTTTTCAGAAAGGTTTGAGGGCATACACTTTATGATAAACAGCTCGGCGCATGAATTCCTCACTATTTAGTGGGGCATCGGAAGGGGAACACTCGCGGCTCGATCAAAGTTGATGGATAAGGACACTATTCTATTATACCATACTGGGACTCTTGTCTAGTGTGAAAAAACACATACATGTACTCTTGAAAAACCATGTGACGTTTATTTAAAATAGTGTGACTACAATCCACATTTTCTGAAGTGCAAATGACGTTCACAATCATGGTTTTTATTCTCCACGATACTATATGCAGGAATAAACCTAGTCACGTGTTTATACTATGACCCAGTCTCGTAGAACGCGATTCACGTGAACTCGGGCTGATGATTTGATTGGAATGCACGACACAGTAACCGTCCCACATTATTATGCAAACGATTGGCCAATAGCGATGGGTGCATTTTGCGACCGTAACCACAAAAACATTGTTGGGCTTTGGTCATTAGTTAAGCCTTTTTCGCAAGTTCGGTTGTGCTGAGATGACGTCATGGTTCTGACCAAACATAAACCGAACTTTGTGATTGGTTACGCTTAGTTTCAAGATGACGGAGTGTAAAAAGTGTTAAAACCTGGTTAAATTGTTCGTATATCAATATGTTTCAAGTTACTAGCACTCACGAGTAAGTTCTATTTTGAGAAACGTTGATGATTGAACAAGTCACAAACTTAAAACAATTGGTTACGTTCGCATTTTCGCGTAGCTGTGCCGTTTTGTTTCTGGTTAGGGTAGCGAAAACCCGCCCCATATGTTGCACTTGTGAACGGCGCAATTGCACGTGTCTCTCAGGTAAGCACTGGCAATTTATTGTGACGCTTGTAGATGGGTACATCCCTGTCATTACCGTCTCTAAAGCACTCATGCGTGAAAAACAAAAATAATCGCGATATTATAGAATATCGCGATATATGTTTGACGATATATCGTGGATGAAAAAAATCGATATCGCCCAAGCCCAATGCGAGGTGCCCGGAAGTCAAGATTCTCGCGAAAACTCGTACGTTCTCGAGGTCAACTAACACAGTCTATAGGCCTATGTCATGGGTCTGTAGCGGGTAGCATAGCACGCAAGAACCCGGTGCTCTGCCATTGTAGATGGGAAGCTATTTTCTCTGCAGTACACTTCTTCAGTAATTAATTCACCAACACATTCGACTGGAATGGTAGTCTTGTGATTAGAACGCTGCCATGCAAATAAGAGACTGGAATGGTAGTCTAGTGGTTAGAACGCTGCCATGCAAATAAGAGACTGGCATGGTAGTGTGACGGTTTTGTCCTCTATCTGCGACCCGGGTCGGTCTCGGCCAAACGTCAGCGAGCGGCAGCTTAGTAGGCCGGTGACGACGATCCGTTTGGGCGGCAGTTTACCGCCAGGCCCGCAGCGCACCACCAGGTTCTTATTCCCTCTCTAACTTAAAACACAACACACCCTCAGGGGAGGGGGAAGAGCACAGACAATGACGGGACGAAAAGAGTTAAAATGAGAGCCAAACTCTGATTATTTATTCTACCAAAACATGCGCCCCAATAACTCAAGGCGCCTCGCCTACGTCACACAGTCTTCTGGCTTGATGTTGATAATTGATTACAATGAATTGTACTGAATAATTTACCGTGATTTAAATTATTTACAAAGAATTGACACAGCTATGTGATTTATTAGACTGGCAGGGATGCAAATTATTAAACTCACACCAAGTATGAGGCTCTTTCCTA
Source organism: Zoroaster sp. YZ-2022 (assembly GCA_029582265.1). NCBI lineage: Eukaryota > Metazoa > Echinodermata > Asteroidea > Forcipulatida > Zoroasteridae > Zoroaster > Zoroaster sp. YZ-2022. The sequence continues at coordinate 44,174,207 of CM055819.1, forward strand.
GACTTGATTCAACACCCTTTAATCACCAGCTAGAAATATACGTCTGCACCCGACTTGCTGCAAACAGGGAAAAGAGAGCGAAACACGCCCGCTCCGT
>CM055819.1:44174803-44269107 GCA_029582265.1 Zoroaster sp. YZ-2022
AAGCTATTAATGTAAAAAATTCAATTGTGTTTTTTTGTTTTCTAATAGGTCATTTAGTTCTTGAGATATTGGCTGTTGAACTTGGAAAAGTTGTGAGATTTAAGCAATAAGTTAGAAATTAACAAGTGTGACTTGGAACACTATGTTTTTTAGTTTAAATTTGATGTTTTTGTGGTCATAGAATATAAAAATTAAAATAAATATAAGACAAGAGTTAATTGATTTAATTTGACCTTCACCGACGTTGACTGTATGCTCAGTGCTTTCCGAGTGTTTGTGAAAAAACTACACAGGCGACTCGGGCGGGATTCGAACCCACGATCTCCTGCTTACTAGTGCAGACGTCTTAACCTCTCGACCACCGAGCTTGCCCGATGACGATTGGCCGGCTAGAATCCTATATAGCAGCAGGTTCTGCGATATATATAGATTGGTGAAAATCTTGCGTCGGGAGATAAACAATTGATTTAATCTCACGTGTAAAACCAGAATTTAATTAATCAATCATATTTGCTAAGCAATATTCTCTGCTTAGCACCTGTATGAAACCCTTAGCTGCTCCATTGCCCTGGTATCCAGAGCCGATGGAGTCTGTGGACCTTATACATACATGGAGATAGCCAGCCTGGAGAGGGGAGCCTGCGTGTCTGGGAGATGGGGTCCAAAGGCCCAAGGGAAAATGATGTAATTCTCGCACAAAGTCAATGGTAGGCCTACATGCAGGTTTGCAGAACTATCACATATGCAGGGGGAATTGGGGAGCAACTGTTTGATTCAGCATCTCAATCAAACTAAAAATACTTAATCAACAATGGGACCCATGGTGATTGAAATTTAATTGACCTGGTGACTTCCCTCCCCGAAGGGCCTGCTAAGCCCTCCGATCCGAAGGTTACAACATTTTAAATAATGTTCAAATGCTTTGGTATTTTGTTCCTGGAAAACCTGGATGTCCTTCTGTTGAATGACATACATGTAAAATGGACACTAACCTTTAACAGTGTCATTGATCCCCATCAGAAGGTCATTTATTGCCGTTTCGGTCGATGGACTTATCTCTATTTCCTCTGTAAGCAATGATCAATACACACATACATGCAAATTAATAAAGGCGTGTTGTTGTGTTCATGAGCAGAAACTGCACCAAAGTCAATTGTACTTGGGCACCTTAACATAGGCTTAACATTGTTCAAACATTGGGAAAATTTACAACCGATCCATTGCTGTTTCACGAAGTGGCGTATAATCACAGATAAAAATGACTCCGTTGATATTAAAGTAACTTTGAAAACGTGATTTTAAAACTTCACCAATTTCATGCGATATCTCAGAATACAATTTCGCAATTATGTGGATGTGTACGTCACTTCGTGAAAACAGCAAAAATTATTAACAAAATTATAAACAAAAATAACTAAATAATGCATTTTGGTCTCACCTGGTAAGCTTTCCATGTCAACATCATTGTAGTAAACATCTGCTTCTTGAACCATTGCAATGGTGTGTCCATTTGAAACAGGCAAAGGTGCAGCTTCAGTGTGAAAGACCTTTTCAGAATGAGCTGTTTTGGTTACAGATGTAAAGTTCAGAGGCAATGCACTACCAGAGAAAGTTGAGGAAGGGACATCGCTTACAGAGTTGACCGTTCCTGCATTTGCTTCTGCGAAAGATGAGGTTCCAGGACTTGAGGTATGAAAAGTATATTCAAAAGTAGATGCAGTTTCCGAACAGCCAGCTACAAAGTCATCAGAAAGCAAGGCATTGTCCCAACCACTTGAAGAATCACTTCGTTTTAATTTAGGTACAAATGGCAAGGTTCTAGCACAACCATCACTACGCAGGACAATTTTTGGAGTCAAATCTTTAACACTGCAATCAGCATGTATGACTGGAGATATATCACCATCAAATGAGACAACCGCATGGGGCAAGGGTGCAGCTCTGACCTCTACTTCTGCACAGATATCACTAGAGACAACCTCGTAGGGCAAGGGTGTAGCTTGAACCTCTACCTCATGTGGCAAGGGTGTGGCATGAACATCTACCTCTGCACAGACATCATTAGCTGAGACAACCTCAAGGTGCAAGGGTGTAGCTCTGACCTCTACTTCTGGACAGACATCATTAGTTGAGACAACCTCATGGGGCAAGGGTGTGGCATGAACATCTACCTCTGCACAGACATCATTAGTTGAGACAACCTCAAGGGGCAAGGGTGTAGCTCTGACCTCTACTTCTGGACAGACATCATTAGTTGAGACAACCTCATGGGGCAAGGGTGTGGCATGAACATCTACCTCTGCACAGACATCATTAGTTGAGACAACCTCAAGGGGCAAGGGTGTAGCTCTGACCTCTACTTCTGCACAGATATCACAAGAGACAACCTCGTAAGGCAAGGGTGTAGCTTGAACCTCTACCTCATGTGGCAAGGGTGTAGCTTGAACATCTACCTCTGCACAGACATCATTAGTTGAGACAACCTCATGGGGCAAGGGTGCAGCTCTGACCTCTACTTCTGGACAGACATCATTAGTTGAGACAACCTCATGGGGCAAGGGTGTGGCATGAACATCTACCTCTGCACAGACATCATTAGCTGAGACAACCTCAAGGTGCAAGGGTGTAGCTCTGACCTCTACTTCTGGACAGACATCATTAGTTGAGACAACCTCATGGGGCAAGGGTGTGGCATGAACATCTACCTCTGCACAGACATCATTAGTTGAGACAACCTCAAGGGGCAAGGGTGTAGCTCTGACCTCTACTTCTGGACAGACATCATTAGTTGAGACAACCTCATGGGGCAAGGGTGTGGCATGAACATCTACCTCTGCACAGACATCATTAGTTGAGACAACCTCAAGGGGCAAGGGTGTAGCTCTGACCTCTACTTCTGGACAGACATCATTAGTTGAGACAACCTCATGGGGCAAGGGTGTGGCATGAACATCTACCTCTGCACAGACATCATTAGTTGAGACAACCTCAAGGGGCAAGGGTGTAGCTCTGACCTCTACTTCTGCACAGATATCACAAGAGACAACCTCGTAAGGCAAGGGTGTAGCTTGAACCTCTACCTCATGTGGCAAGGGTGTAGCTTGAACATCTACCTCTGCACAGACATCATTAGTTGAGACAACCTCATGGGGCAAGGGTGCAGCTCTGACCTCTACTTCTGGACAGACATCATTAGTTGAGACAACCTCATGGGGCAAGGGTGTAGCTCTGACCTCTACTTCTGGACAGACATCATTAGTTGAGACAACCTCATGGGGCAAGGGTGTGGCATGAACATATACTTCTGCACAGACATCATTAGTTGAGACATCCTCATGGGGCAAGGGTGTAGCTCTTACCTCTACTTCTGGACAGACATCATTAGTTGAGACAACCTCATGGGGCAAGGGTGTGGCATGAACATATACTTCTGCACAGACATCATTAGTTGAGACATCCTCATGGGGCAAGGGTGTAGCTCTTACCTCTACTTCTGGACATACGTCATTAGTTGAGACATCCTCATGGGGCAAGGGTGTAGCTCTGACCTCTACTTCTGGACAGACATCATTAGTTGAGACAACCTCAAGGGGCAAGGGTGTACCTCTGACCTCTACTTCTGCATATACATCATTAGCTGAGACAACATGGGGCAAGGAAGATGGGGAAACCATAGAAGGCAAAGCTTTAGTAGAGGAAGCATTTTCATCACTATGAGAAAACGACAATCTTCTAGCAAATGATGACCGGGTTGAAGTGCTCGTACATGTAGTAGTGATATGTTCTGTAGGTACAATTTTTTCGGAGCCGGGATCTTGGACACGAGTTGCTGTAGGGAAAAAAAATATCATTTAGAAATGGTATAAATGCAACATCACTGGGATACACTAACGTTATAGCAAGCTGTTTCAATAATAGCACTGAAAACTAATGTTTTGGCTTTCAAAAACTGAAGTACAGATTACCTATAAATGGAATAATAGAGCAAGTTTTTAAATTTATTAATATTTTTGTTTGTTAAATTAAGCGGCACAAACAAAGCAGAATGCAAATCTTATGTACTCCAAGGATGACTGAGGAACAGCAAATAATGATCCTAAGTAGGCATTTTGCCAAACAAGTATGAAAGTAAAAACATTTGAACAATTGATAATTTTCTTTTATGTTTTTGAAGTGGTAGGATGAAAGTCCAATCGGCCTTGGTGTTACACCACCCATTTTTACAAACCATTTATAACTGACGTTAACACTGGAAATCTAGGCTATAGGCCTACATGTACTTTGGTTTCGTGCTATTACTCTGATTACTCAACTTTAGGCTGATACATAGTTTGGAAACTTAAGCAGCCAAAGGTCAACCTTAGTTTAGTAAAATAGTAACGTTAGGCCTAACGTTAGGCCTAACGTTAACGTTAATTCATTTGTTAGTGTATTTTTACGCTCCTTTTGTTTGTACATTTTCTATAAAAATAACGTTATAACTGTTAGTGCCGCCAAGAAAAATAGCATAGAAATTATTAACACGTTAGGGCCTAACATTAGGTAGGGTCTACTCTAACATTATGACTTTTACAGGGTTCGTACACTTTTTTACTGAGATAATTCCATGACTTCCCATGACCTTTACAACAAGTATTCCATGACTTTTCCATGACTTTTCCATGACTTTTCCATTCGCGCGAAGATTCGCGCCCAACATTAACAATGCGAATCTAAGTAGTTTCGCATAACACCAGTGTTCTAGCCAGGCATGCCCGATACGCTATAAAAAAAAATACCGATACGCTATAAATCGGCCAATACGCTATCGATAGGCCTACGTACGCTATAATTTATTCCATGGTGGAATCTTGAAGGAAGCTTTATTGATACATTTTAATTGGCCGGCAACTTTGTTTCTTTTCAAGAGAATGTTTTTGATGCACTGCATTTGTAACTATGCGGCCTGCCGCGATCTATTTATAAGCATTCAACGTTAAACGACACTGGTTCCGCTACCACACTGCTTATGCAAAAACCAGATGAGCGGGGTACCCGCGTGCCAGGCAGAGTGGGACCCACGCGTGTTTAGTTTAAAATAGCTTGTAAACCAGCCAAGAACCAGGTCCCAGAGGTTTATTGTCTCTTGGTCTGGCAGTGTAAAACCACAACCTGTCAGTCATTGTCAAGTAAACAATAGCCTCAACTCTTGTCTTGGCTCTAATCCCAAATTGATACATTCAACATTCCAAAGTCGGCAGACATTTCTTTGATGTGAACTTGTGACCCAGAAATTGTGTCTTTTTGGTTGCCGGTTGTCTTGTTTCTTTTTCTTTTAAAACCAGTTTGCGTCGGGAATAAAAAAGTTTTTCTGGGCCCCTCTGCGGGTTTCTTTTTCACACACAAACACGTTTTTTTTTTGCGTGAATTATTTTTGGTTACGTCAATGAAACTAAGACGAGACACCCCCATTTTAGCTTATTAGCGGATAAATTGGCGAGTTTCCCGTGGGAATTATAGCCAGGAGGGCGTATTTGGTGTTGCGTCTTTAGAAGTCTACCGAGCCCTCGAAAGAATTCTTTGTCGTATTTACACGTCAACCGAGCTTGGAGGAAGGATTCCTTCCCATTATCCGAGTGGCGTGGTACTGAGTAACAATGGGACAATGGTGCACGGTAATTGGTCTATAGAAATCTTAGTATACCGCAGCTTTACAGATTTCAATGGAGACAAAGACAAAGGTGTGGAACCAGTGGCGGACCATCAGGGGGGGACTGGGGGGGTCAGCCGTCCCCCGGCCCGGAGGGGGGGCCCGGACCCTCCCCAAAGAAAAAAAAAAAAAAAAAAAAAAAAAAAATTAACATTCTGGTGGAGGGGGGTGGGGGTAGTTGGGGGACCGGGCCCGAGCTGGAACTTACACAAATCAACCGGGCCCTTTCTTTATTTTGAGCTCCCCTGAAAACATGAAGTGTAATCATGACGGGTCTCTCGGAAATCACGTGTGGTTAGGGAATGATGCCTGGGGGGCCCGACCGTGCGCTCTGCCCCCCGGCCCGGCGGTAACTTGTTCCGCTACTGTGTGGAACAGGTTTACGAGTGCCCCGCACAACCACCCATGTGAAGCGAGCGCGTTTATACGGCCCCCGCTCTTGTGCCAAACAAGTGTTGCACAATAACACGTCAACCGAAGCACGAGCTCTGCCAAAATGGCGTGTTTTCACGTCACCCGAAAGGACAATGGAAGCTTCCACAGCGTGTGGTCACGTCTTCTGTGCACGTCACTTTACGCACGTGGCTCGTTATCACGTCAACCGGGCATGCATACAAATATTCCCGAGTTTCCTATGGCGTGTTTAGATGCTCTCCGATCCGGTGCGAAAAAAAATTGCGTGTGTACACGGCCTCCGACGCAAACTGGTTTTAATAAGTCTTAAAATTCCATGACTTTCCATGACTTTTAAAGAAGTTTACCCTTTTCCATGACTTTCAAGGCCTGGAAAATGCAAAAGCAAAATTCCCTGACTTTCCAGGTTTTCCATGACCCGTACGAACCCTGTTTTAGGCCTGGCATTTATTTATTATTTATCAGTTTTTTGCGTACACGCAATCGCTAAATTGCTTAGAAGCATGAACAAGATGGAGCATAACGTTAGGCCCTAACCATGCTAACGTTAAGCCAGTGGCTGTTGTATTTGTAACGTACAACTTAAGTACAGGCCAACGCTTGGCCTTGCCGTCAGCTTGATCGAGGTGACAACATTGGATTGGAAAATAAATATCACTTACCTTTACGGTTTTTAAGAGCAAGTTTTAACATCATCAGCCCTCTCCCCGTCGCCATTCTACCAAATGCAGGCTAACTAATGTTAGATCATCCTTTACTCACATTGGCCTTTCATGTTATTTAGGCCAGGCCCTAGCCTACACAGCTATGGAGCTAGCTAGCTATGCATTGCGCGTAAGTACAATTTAGGCCTGCATACATCTTGCACAAAGTTATCAAAGTTGTGTAACTAAGGGTGCATAGCGCCCTCTGTTGTTAAAGTAATCTGCTGGCAGAAGGGTGTATCTTGCAGATAACCCGTCACAAATGGATGAAACATTATTATAAAAAGGGTGTATCTTGAAATAGATCCTTTTTTGCAAATAAATATTTCAAACAGGGTTTAAGATGGTTCAAGGCAAAAAGATGTAAGTCATATATACGCTGTTTTGCGGGCATCTTCAAATACAAGCCGTTGTGTTTAATTTTAGGCAAACGGGTGTAAGTGTAGATAGATTATAATTATTGTACTGTTGTTTAAAGGCAAAATGGAGTATTTAGACATGCATCCATGTGACAGCTATTTCGATTGAATGGGGGTATTGTGATTTCAAGGCAAATAGGTGTAAGTGATAGATAGCTGTTTTTGAATTATATTCTCTGTGTGCTGGATTTAACGGCAAAAAGGTGTATCAATAAATACATTCGTTAGGTAGCATAATGAAAGCCGGGTGACTTCTATAATTTTTCGGCAAACAACTGTAAATCATTATAGGCTATTTTGCTTAGTATCACAATAGTAGCTTGGGCGTATCTCATGTATACACCATTGTGCCAGACAAACTATCTGGGAACAGGGAAAAGTGGTCCAAGATAGCACATGCCATCTTCTAAACGATACATCGCATGGACTTGAAACTTGGTTAAATGAAAACAGCGCCCTCACATTGCCTATGAATGAAAAAAAATCAAAAATGTTGTAAGTATGATATACACCCTTTTGCCAACATAGGGCCGAAGTGTGCACCTTCAACGTTCAGCTATGTAAGAAAATCTATTAAAGAGAATGATGTACACTGAAATTTGAATTGAAGTTGTTATTGGTACCGAACATCCTAAGAAATTATTGTGTCTGACATGATTCACATTTATTTATCCTCATTACTATAATGCTTACACTATCACCACTCACAGTCCTGGGCAGTCCAACTTATGCGACGAAACTCACTATATGCATTCGTATACTAAGCTTAAGTAAAACATTATTTTTAGACTTAACTTTCCTAAGCCATCAACGGCAGGAATTCCTAGCCCAGGCCCAGTGGCCCAGAGCAATAGCGCCCTCCTGTGACAGGAGAACATACATGTGACAGCTCTGCAGCCTAGTTCGTTGTAGCAATTGTTTTACCAAAATCGTCCCAGAAAGTGCTTTATTTTGCTGAATAAAATGTACAAATGACTTGTTAATTACCATCAAATAACTCAGAATTACTTTTAGCTTCAATTAAGTACAGCACAAAACAACTGTTGGCTCTCAGGTAAGCTAAAATTTCATTGTTTAAAAAGTTTAATTTTGTATGTGTAAAACCATGTGACTGATTCATGCACAAGCACTATATAAATAATGCAATGTACGTTTGTGTAGGTCTAATTCTTACATAAACCTGATGTTTCATTACTACTTAGTAAATGATGGATGTAGGTTTACTTATAAAATGCCTTATTTCTGCAATATGATTTTCATGACCATTTTGAGGGTTTTAGAAAACTTACATGTTTTATAAATGGAAGTAAGTGATAGTTTATTGATCACTGATAATTCTAAGCTTGGATAATAATAGTTTTCATAAAAGCTAGTAAATGTATGCCACATTTTTAGCAAAAGTCATGTGACAGTTGCACATGAGTTTGGATCAAATGCTGGATAGTTTTTTGGCATTGATAAGATTTGTGAAATGGAACTTAGTAGAGTTTACTATTGTACATCTTTATTGTTTGCTCTTAGGCTTCGGCTCAGTCTTAGGCCTCGTCTCAGGCTTCTGCTATAGTCTCAAGGACTCAGCTATAGTCCCAGTATAGCTCAAGCTCAGCTCATTGGTTCCATTACACCACAGACGGAGTCATTTCTTCACTGCTTGTTGCTGTGGACATCGACAGTTAGCCGGACGCGGATTTTCGTATGGACTCTGACACTTTGTATCCTTTACTATTGAACTTTGTTGAACTAATCTGACTCATTGGATTGAACTCATTGGATTGGACTCATCGGATTGAGCTGATCAGATTGAACTCTAAGGAAGTCTCATTGATTCGAATAAAAATCCAGGATCCTGGTTATAGTTGCTTATTGGTACCATACTTTCTTGTATTAAAGCTTTCTTGTATTAAAGTGTGTAATTCATCTTTGTTAGTGGGAAGAGGAATAAAATAATTCTCAATTTGTTTTCAAAACAAGACGTGCTGAGTTGTTCTCTGTGTGTGCTACACATAATGGCTTTAATTGCTTCTGACTAAACCTGGACTTAGGGTTTCATTTAAAAGCAATCCACAATCTTCATATTCATGAATTTGATTTCGTTTAATCCGGCCACACATGGAAGGGAATGCGGTTCACGTTACTGAGAGGTGAGCGTGTATACCTCTATGCTGTCAAGCAATGCAAAAAACTTGAGTGAATTATTATATAAAGTGAATTATTACATAAATTATATAATACCTTTTTTCTGACATTTTGTCTGCAGAAAAAGCATTGCGCCCATGAACTTACGGTGTAGTTACTTGTACGGCAAGCAATGCTGAGGGACACAAGTGTGTTCCAAGGCCTAGTTAAGATGGATGTATTGTGGAAAAATAGTTACGAAGTAGAAAACTACTGACTATTTAAGAAACACCCATATTAGTTCGCTTTGTTAAAAACGGCTGAGGGTCACTCAAAAAGTTGTTTTTGTTTTTTTAAATGGCAGCCACACATGAGGGTGGAGACATGACCCCTGGACACACTCTGGATCAGCCCCTATGAGAAAATTTAGAGGGTTACCAGTAATCGTCAGAATATTTTGATGGGGGTAGTTGTGAGAAAGAATTGGGGATAGTCGTGAGAACTTATCGAGGAGGGGGTAGTCTTGAGAAAGGAAATGCCACCCAATCAAATCAAATTTTAATTCACAAAACACTAATGTCGTACATGTACATACAATGTACACGTGTGGTAGGCATTATGGATATGAAATCATGTAAATTAAGCCCCCTGTAGAGGGCTCATGCAAAAGCAATATTTGTATTGATGTCTTCTGCACTAGTTCAAGTGATTGTCAAACAGTGTTGTTCCATTCTCGTTACATTAATAAGGATGCATGGTAACTCACATTACACATATACGTTGGTGCAGTAACTCGCATTACAGGTAACTGTCAACCCACACGGCCACATGTAGGGTTACAGTCACACAAAAAAAATTTGTTCTGAAAGTCATGTCATACTTAAATATGTATAACTTTCAGGAAGATTACCACTGAATACAAAGACATCCGCATTGTTAAATATTCCCTAGTAATTAAATTTAGTTTTCAATTAAACTGCAAAATCTGGGGAAACGTATTTTTTTATGGAGAGATTACATGTAGTTATTGATTACAAAAAGTTTATTCCTGATCCAACAGGGAAATACGTGATACAGGTATACGCGGCGAACAAATGTCACATATATACAAAGTACGGTGGCTATTAAAGAGAGGTCTCACAAATGTCACATATATACAAAGTATGGTGGCTATTAAAGAGAGGTCTCACAAATGTCACATACATACAAAGTATGGTGGCTATTAAAGAGAGGTCTCACAAATGTCACATATATACAAAGTATGGTGGCTATTAAAGAGAGGTCTCACAAATGTCACATGTATACAAAGTATGGTGGCTATTAAAGAGAGTTCTCACAAATGTGACATATATACAAAGTATGGTGGCTATTAAAGAGAGGTCTCACAAATGTCACATATATACAAAGTATGGTGGCTATTAAAGAGAGGTCTCACAAATGTCACATATATACAAAGTATGGCGGCTATTAAAGAGAGGTCTCACAAATGTCACATATATACAAAGTATGGTGGCTATTAAAGAGAGGTCTCACAAATGTCACATATATACAAAGTATGGCGGCTATTAAAGAGAGGTCTCACAAATGTCACATATATACAAAGTATGGTGGCTATTAAAGAGAGGTCTCACAAATGTCACATATATACAAAGTACGGTGGCTATTAAAGAGAGGTCTCACAAATGTCACATACATACAAAGTATGGCGGCTATTAAAGAGAGGTCTCACAAATGTCACATATATACAAAGTACGGTGGCTATTAAAGAGAGGTCTCACAAATGTCACATATATACAAAGTATGGTGGCTATTAAAGAGAGGTCTCACAAATGTCACATATATACAAAGTATGGTGGCTATTAAAGAGAGGTCTCACAAATGTCACATATATACAAAGTATGGTGGCTATTAAAGAGAGGTCTCACAAATGTCACATACATACAAAGTATGGCGGCTATTAAAGAGAGGTCTCACAAATGTCACATATATACAAAGTACGGTGGCTATTAAAGAGAGGTCTCACAAATGTCACATATATACAAAGTACGGCGGCTATTAAAGAGAGGTCTCACAAATGTCACATACATACAAAGTATGGCGGCTATTAAAGAGAGGTCTCACAAATGTCACATATATACAAAGTATGGTGGCTATTAAAGAGAGGTCTCACAAATGTCACATGTATACAAAGTATGGTGGCTATTAAAGAGAGGTCTCACAAATGTCACATATATACAAAGTATGGTGGCTATTAAAGAGAGGTCTCACAAATGTCACATATATACAAAGTATGGTGGCTATTAAAGAGAGGTCTCACAAATGTCACATATATACAAAGTATGGTGGCTATTAAAGAGAGGTCTCACAAATGTCACATATATACAAAGTACGGCGGCTATTAAAGAGAGGTCTCACAAATGTCACATACATACAAAGTATGGCGGCTATTAAAGAGAGGTCTCACAAATGTCACATATATACAAAGTATGGCGGCTATTAAAGAGAGGTCTCACAAATGTCACATATATACAAAGTATGGTGGCTATTAAAGAGAGGTCTCACAAATGTCACATATATACAAAGTATGGCGGCTATTAAAGAGAGGTCTCACAAATGTCACATATATACAAAGTATTGGCTATTAAAGAGAAGTCTCACAAATGTCACATGTATACAAAGTATGGTGGCTATTAAAGAGAGGTCTCACAAATGTCACATGTATACAAAGTATGGTGGCTATTAAAGAGAGGTCTCACAAATGTCACATGTATACAAAGTATGGTGGCTATTAAAGAGAGGTCTCACAAATGTCACATATATACAAAGTATGGTGGCTATTAAAGAGAGGTCTCACAAATGTCACATGTATACAAAGTATGGTGGCTATTAAAGAGAGGTCTCACAAATGTCACATATATACAAAGTATGGTGGCTATTAAAGAGAGGTCTCACAAATGTCACATATATACAAAGTATGGTGGCTATTAAAGAGAGGTCTCACAAATTTGGCAAATGTGAAAAAAATATGAAAATGTTGAAAAAATCTAGCCTTGATCCCAGTACCACCTTCTTGCAAAGCGATAGAACCACTAGACTACCAACTTTATATTGTTTATCCAAATTATTAGATAACGTCTAGATTCATTTTGCCAGGAAATATTCCAAGATACGAACAAACGGACAAAGTTGGTCAAGCGAAGATATACTCTTCACTTTTGGGACCGGAACAATTGAAGCTGTTTTCCAGACGAATTATTTGTACCTTTTAATTTCATATTCATTGAAAATCTGAAAGCGAGGGGGGAGGGCAGTGTGGTGAATATGGTAGTGTTTGGTGGCCCAACATTTGAGGAACGCTCATTCAACTTGTTTCATAAGAATCCTAAAACATTTTTTGACAATCAATTTGGTTTGTAATTGTTCATTCACAGTGAGAGCAGTCTTTTCAGATTGCCCCAATGCCGATGTCATAACCACCGACCCGGTGGTCATCTTTACGATCCCCAATGCCACTGATTACTACACCCGCAAGCCACTCAACGTGTCCTGCAGTCCAAAGCCGGGGACGGAATTCACCAAACGCTCTACAGTGGTGAATTGTACGGCGAGCGATGATGAGGGACACGTGGCACCACAAGTGTGCTCCTTCAACGTTCAGTTATGTAAGAAAATCTATTAAAGAGAGTGATGTACACCTTTAGTAATCGTCCCAATTAAATAACATAAAACAACATAATTATTTATAACTTGAAAACTTGAATTAAAGTTGGTAAATAACACAACGAAATAATGTGAAACATTCACATAGCTTTTTATTATTTTTTATTCATTTAAGTATGGGTGCATTTTCAGACATACCCGTGGGCGTATCTAGAAGGCAGTTCAAGAGGGTTCACACCCATGATCCCTTTTTATGGATGCATTTACCAATGGTACACACTCCCTTCAAATGTTATAAATCACAAACCTCAATTTTGTCTTATTTATTTATATCAAAAACATTTCCCAATACCAGTTTTGTCAGACTGCTCCGATGCCGATATCATATCCTTCAGTAATGTTGAGCAGTCCAACTTTATGCGACGAAATTCACTCACCGAAAATTTGCAGGACGCGATATTTTGACTGCAAACAAGATTTGCCATGGTAGACTCGCCCATTTGAATTCGTATACTAAAAATAGATTTTGGACTTAACTTTCTTTTAAAAGCCATCAACAGCATTGAATTCATATATTCACAGAAGTCTAATAATAATACCTGGATTTATAGAGCGCCAAATTGCCAAAGGATACAAGGCGCTTTTACATTATTATCCCTGGTCATTGGGCCAATATCAATCCTAAAACTTTCTCATCTCCCTGGGGAGTATACAGCACTGAGCTACCGTAGCGCATCAGAAGCTTTTAAACCGCAATATCAACCTCTATCCTCACAGATACCCATTTATACTCCTGGGTCTACCGTAGAAGCTGAGCTCAAAAAACACAGAGGGTCCAAATAGTTGGAATGTATTGTGTCATAAGAAACAGTGTAGCAACATTAGCCCTGACTTATAATCGGCTACTCCAAAGAAACAACAATATATTAGTCGCTTTGTTAAAAACGGCTTATGGTCTCTCAAAAAGATTTTTTGTTAAATTAAAAAAGAAATTGCAGCCACATGCTGGACCCCTCTGGATCAGCCCCTATTAGGTCTACGTGGCTCGACTAAGCAGTGATTGGTATCTATTTACGTGACCTAGAACGCGAATATGCACGCTCAATGAAGAATCAACACTTGGTGTAACTTGATAATGTAACTTGTACTGTATCTCGAACTAACTTTTATTATGTCAAAAACTTTATTACATAGAAACGACCAATCCGGGGTCGCCCATTAATCTTATTTGTTTGATTGTTTTATCATTTAGATTGCCGTGATCCTCTAGGGATGGAGAGTAGAGATATACCTGACAGCAGTTTGTCAGTCTCGTCAAGTTACTGGCCAAAGGAACATTCTCGTCACCTACTAATGTTATTTGTTTGATTGTTTTCATCATTCAGATTGCCGTGATCCTCTAGGGATGGAGAGTAGAGATATACCTGACAGCAGTTTGTCAGTCTCGTCAAGTTACTGGCCAAAGGAACATTCTCATCGCCTACTAATGTTATTTGTTTGATTGTTTTTATCATTTAGATTGCCGTGATCCTCTAGGGTTGGAGAGTGGGGATATACCTGACAGAAGTTTGTCAGTCTCGTCAAGTTACTGGCCAAAGGAACATTCTCATCGCCTACTAATGTTATTTGTTTGATTGTTTTTATCATTCAGATTGCCGTGATCATCTAAGGATGGAGAGTGGGGATATACCTGACAGCAGTTTGTCAGTCTCGTCAAGTTACTGGCCAAAGGAACATTCTCATCGCCTACTAATGTTATTTGTTTGATTGTTTTTGTCATTCAGATTGCCGTGATCCTCTAGGGATGGAGAGTGGGGATATACCTGACAGCAGTTTGTCAGTCTCGTCAAGTTACTGGCCAAAGGAACATTCTCGTAGCCTACTAATGCTATTTGTTTGATTGTTTTTATCATTCAGATTGCCGTGATCCTCTAGGGATGGAGAGTGGGGATATACCTGACAGCAGTTTGTCAGTCTGGTCTACTGAATCAGGCTACCCAAAGGAACATTCTCGGCTCAATAATGATGGTAATCCGTATCTTTTATAACCCTTATCATTGTAGAATTAACCCTGACCCCATAACAGTTTAGCATTATGATTAGTTTATAAATGGTCAGGCGGGCATCTTTAAAGTTGTTATTCCCGTATTCCCACGTCTAATTAACTTACCCTAGATTAGTAAAACTTGTAGCTTTGCATGGTGAAGGGGATAAGTAAAGACCATTTGTGGTGACACCATGTGAATTTCCCGCCTGAGTAGTAATTTGTTCCGAAAAGAACTAGAGGTTACAACTCGACGTTTCGATCAGTATGCTCTGATTGTCATCTAGATGCTGGTTGATTAGTGTGTTGAAGCGTGCAGGCAGGAATCTGGTGGAACTGAGATTCTAGGATTGGGGGACAGGAGTGTGTCCTCACTGAACTGAATCAGTTGTTAACAAGCACAGGGGGAAGGAGGGTGAGGAGATCCCTCAGTCTGGGGTGGGTTGTTCTTCCACAATACAATACAATAAAATACAATACAATACAATACAGAAGACTAGTGTTCAATACACATGCATGTTTTTTTTCTCTATACATTGTCCATTTACCATACATGTTTTTGTGAGTCCCCCTTTATTAGCAGTATGCCCCACCCCTTTTTGAGATCCTGCATCCGCGCATGCCTCCAGGATTAGTGGTGTATGTATCACCCCTTTATGAGACCCTGCATCCACGCATGCCTCCAGGATTAGTGGTGTATGTATCACCCCTTTATGAGACCTTGCATCCAGGCATGCCTCCAGGATTAGTGGTGTATGTATCACCCCTTTATGAGACCCTGCATCCATGCATGCCTCCAGGATTAGTGGTGTATGTATTACCCCTTTATGAGACCCTGCATCCACCCATGCCTTCAGGATTAGTGGTGCATGTCACCCGTTTATGAGACCCTGCATCCACGCATGCCTCCAGGATTAGTGGTGTATGTATCACCCCTTTATGAGACCCTGCATCCACGCACGCCTCCAGGATTAGTAGTGTATGTCACCCCTTTATGAGACCCTGCATCCACGCACGCCTCCAGGATTAGTAGTGTATGTCACCCCTTTACCCTTTATGAGACCCTGCATCCACGCATGCCTCCAGGATTAGTGGTGTATGTATCACCCCTTTAAGAGACCCTGCATCCACGCATGCCTTCAGGATTAGTGGTGTATGTATCACCCCTTTATGAGACCCTGCATCCACGCATGCCTCCAGGATTAGTGGTGTATGTATCACCCCTTTATGAGACCCTGCATCCACCCATGCCTTCAGGATTAGTGGTGTATGTATCACCCCTTTATGAGACCCTGCATCCACGCATGCCTCCAGGATTAGTGGTGTATGTATCACCCCTTTATGAGACCCTGCATCCACCCATGCCTCCAGGATTAGTGGTGTATGTATCACCCCTTTATGAGACCCTGCATCCACCCATGCCTTCAGGATTAGTGGTGTATGCATCACCCCTTTATGAGACCCTGCATCCACGCACGCCTCCAGGATTAGTGGTGCATATCACCCCTTTATTTGACCCTGCATCCACGCACGCCTCCAGGATTAGTGGTGTATGTCACCCCTTTATGAGACTCTGCATCCACGCATGCCTCCAGGATTAGTGGTGTATGTCACCCCTTTATGTGACCCTGCATCCACACTAGCTATTTGAACAGTGCATACGTGCTTTACCCACATACCCGTCGTAATCTGTGTATGTTCACCACGCGCGTCGGCGTTTGCAAATGAGACAAGTGATTGCGTTGGTGACACACTTTTTCCCTAACCCTTTCTCCCCTGAATATCTCCAAAAAAGACCCAAAAACGTGGTACAAGCGCCCTCTACTGGTGATATAAGCGACGCTTGCTTGAACTTAAGACAATACCTTTTGTCTGTGTCAAAGTTGATGACCAACAAAAAAGATAAGAAAAAATTGGTAAATACTATTTCTGAAAAAAATGCCAAAAACGTAAAGTTGATTAGGTTGATTGAATATATAGATCACAACTCGCTCAGTTTCTCTTTGGGACAGGGGTTCCCCCAATATTTATGTTGTACCCATATTCATATGTTAAATTATCCAGATAAATTTAAGTGGCTTTATACTGTCTTTGTACTGACGGTGCACAGCAACAGACACCACACAGGCCAATGAGTTTACAAAGGAGGGGCAGACACCCCCACACCGACTCCTGCAACCCAATACACATACGATGGGTCCCCTCAGCTCGAGGAACCACTACTCGTATGTTTCCCAAGTCTGAATTAATTGTTTATGCAACACATGCAACCCTTAAAGTCCCTCTGGTAATTACAACACATGCAATTACAACTCGAAATTGAAACATGAAAAGACAGGTTTAACAGTGTGAATTCCATGGCACAAATGTCACAGAAATGCTTGCACAATAACGAATTTGAATGACTGACTGTACGCCGCGGGAAGCTTAGGCGAAATTGAATACTGTTGGTGATTATTTTTAAATTGAATGCGCATTTTTGTTAATTGCATGACACATTAAGTGAAATTGAATGACCGTTTAAGCAAATCGAATGATGATTTTGAGCAGCAATCGGTTTTGCGTGAAGTTGATTGACGCTACGTTGAAATTGGCTACTAAATTTACGAATTGCGGTGACACCATGTGAAATGCTCAATTGAGTAGTCACTTGAGCATTTCACATGGTGTCACCGCAATTACTCTTACTTATCCTCCTCACCATGCAAAGCTACAAGTTCTACCTAAATTTACGAACTTGGCCAGGAAAATCTATGATTTAAACTTGCATTATTTAATTTAAAATAAAACACATAGACCTACACTCAAAAAGCCAAAGCAAATACAAATAACACGTTCGCCATACCAACGACCCCGTTTTGAAAATTATATGGTCTGCCTTGGTTCCAGCGTGCGGTGTGGTGGAGAAGGTACATGTACCTCTATCCTTGAGAACATTATTTTTTCACTCAGATATTCCCAAATATTCAAAATGACACACCCCAATTATTTGTATAATAAACAGACCGAACTGAACTGAAGACATTATACCATTCCCATATCGAACCAATAATTATATACATCAATCAGTAGATATCTGATCCTCTATTTGTACAGGTGCCTGGTGTGCAAACGACAGCAATCAGAACCAGTGGATTCAAGTGTATCTGCAGGAGTCAGCTCCAGTCACTGGCATCATTACACAAGGGCATGCCAATAGAGGGTATTGGATAAAGACATATAAAATAAAGTACCAGTACAGTGCCGACAGTACTGAGTTGACCTACTTGACTGGAGCCAATGGGTCAACATTGGAGGTTAGCAATATGGCTTAGGCCTACTTGCACTGTTTCCAATTTCCAATAAACCCTTTCGACATTCGCATTTCATCTCGGTCTACTGTGCGAAAAATTAACGATGTGTTTTTCTACCGTACGATTCTGTATCGAGGAATAGGAAAAATAAGTTTACTACAAACAAATCGACATAATTATTGGGATATTAATATGAACAATATATTTTCACAAATTAACTCTGGGAAAGATTACCTGTTCCCCCTCTTCGTCAAAATTTACATAAGATCATATGAGGTGTCGTGGCCGAGCGGTCTAGCTTACCGGATTCAAGTTCTGGTGTTAGCAACAGAATGTGGGTTCGAATCACGGCCGTGACACTTGTGTCCTTGAGCAAGACACTTAATCATAATTGCTTCTCTCCACCCAGGGGTTAAATGGGTACCTGTGAAGGCAGAGTTGGTTTGCTCTATATGCGCTAGAAATGGCAGCAATTGAGCTGTATACTCCCCAGGGAGCTGAGATGGTTTCAGGAATGATTTATGAGCCTTATGAGCAGGGATAATAATATAATGCGCCTTGAGCACCACTTAGTTGGTGGATACGTGCGCTATATAAATCCACACATTATTATTATTATTATTATTATTATTATTATTATTACTATTATTATTATTACTAGCTACGTCTCATCAGTAATCAAATGTGAAACAAAATGGGAGATAAAATATGAACTTATTTCATTTGAAATACAATGTCAGATTTCATAAATTGATTATTTTAAAATAATGAATAACAAGCCTATTTAACATATTTATTAAGCCACATCCGATACATTGTGCGTCATAATGACTTGCCCAAGTTGGATTTCGGATCCGTCTCGGTACTTCTGAAGAACACGAATATGAAGGTCATGTTGATGAGACATAACTACCACGAACAATGGCATAATAAAATCCCTGATGTCTTTATTTTCTACAACCATACATAACGTAGTATATCTTATAAAGGTTAGTTCAGAGATTGTTCATCTACAATTCCACGAATCTATAAAAACATGTTCCAACATTCTGGTTGCTCATAATGTGGACCGAGATGCAATGCGAATATCGAAAAAGGTTTATTCCCCATAAATGAAATAATTGATGTATTGAAAGAGAAGACAAAAATGATTTGTGATGTCAATCGAGTTATGTAGACCTAAAACGGCTATAATGGCGATTCCAGGGCAAACTCACTTGAATTTGAATTGAATGTTATCGTTTTTGATTTACCTTGTTCCAAGGATTTGCAGTTACATTTGTTATTTTTCAGACAATTAGGCCACTGAAATGCACAAGGGGTGCTGGCCTTACGAGTTTTTAAACATAAATTGTCTGAACACTATAATATTCAGACATTAAATGTCCGAATCCTCTTTCCCTTCCTGAAGTTTCAGACATTTTGTCCCTTACAACAGAGATTTAGACATTATCAGTTTATAGTGATATCATCATAGCTATATAATATCTCATCTACCATTATGCACCTATCAATTTTTCCCCACCCTTCCCCTGCCGGGCCGCCCGTCTCTTGATGTAGGGATTGGTAAATTGGAAATGTTCCTTCTCCACGTATGGGTCACAGTGTAAGTGACAATACCCTCACACCATAGGTGGGGATCCCCATTGGCCAATCGAATCATTGTGCGTGAGCATGACTAAAGTCCAGACCCTTGAGCAACAAAAAGGTACCAAATTCCCATGTATCCCGATATCAATACACAGGGTGCCTGGGAGGGGAGGGGAGGGGGGAAATTATTGATAGTTACTTTCCCTAATCTCATTCATTTCACTGCAAACATCTCGAGAAAAATGATTGCAAGACACCTGTTAAATATGCCTTATTTTAATTAAAATATACATGTATTTGTGTGTTGTTGTCTGTCTTCAGTTTCATAGCAACACGGACAGTAACACACCGGTAACTGTCTACTTTCCCGCGACTCTGCAGGCTATAGCCATACAGATAGAACCCGTCACGTGGCATGACGGAATATGTATGCGCTTTGAACTACTTGGATGCACAGGTAATGTTTCCATTTATGTATATTTATAGGTTCCTACGAATTAAAGTGTATGTTTTCCCGGCCAATTTCAAAACATTTCTGTTCATTTTCGTCTAAGAACATTCAAATTCACACCGTTTTTTCTGATCCGTTCAAATTAGGATAACCTTTTTTATATTGTTGCGTTCAAAATAATTTCCGAGCAATCATTCATTCCTGTGATTCGCAACTGCGTTTAATTAGTTCTATTTCGTTTTTCGGCGTTCATGAATTCAATTATCTTGATGCAGTCAATTTAACATTCATCGATGTTTTATGTTCAGTTTCGTTTATGGGCAACCAATTTCATCTTAAGAGTATTCCAATGCACTCTTGGCAAAATTGAGTTTATGGATGATTGTATTTATTGTGTCACCAAGACCTATATTTTTTGGAACTTCGTTTGTTTCCAATTTCTTGATTGTTATTCCAATGTCAAACATTTTGAAAGTACCAAACAAGAATCTGAGTATTCCTACGAGGTCATCTTGCAGTGGCGTAACCGGGATTTTAAGACTGGAATAATTTTTATTTTTTTATTTATTATTTTTTGGGGGGCATTTACCGACACAAAACTCAAATGAACCGACAAATTATGTCAATTTTTAGCAGAGGTTCAGAAATACTAATAAATTTGTGAATTTATCATCATACACTATTTTGCCAACAAGTGGGGGCGCCCCTGCCCCCTTGACTACGCCACAGTCATCTTGCATAACAGATTTGTTCTCTTTACAATTTTTCCACGTCATTCTTTCACCTTTTCCCTTATGTTTTACTTTTCTTGTTGTTTGGGGGGGGGGGGGGTTGGTGGGGGTGTTGCCTACAAATTCCTGGCACACAAGGTATATGAGACAGTTAGGAAAAAATAATGTAATTCAATATCTACGTATTTCTGGTGGGCGTAAATCCCAGTGGATGGGGTGTAAATATAGGCATATAACCCCACTATTTATCAGAGATGGTCAACCCTGATATCCCCTCCTCTATTATACATACACAAGTTTAACAATCTTCTCCGTGGAACTTTATCTAAAAACTAATTTAAAGCTTAACATTTGTTGTTTTTGTTCAACAATTTATTCGGAATTCCCCCAAAGGATATTGATGTGTGCAGTTGTTTTAGTTATAATAATAACAATTTTAACAAAAATATAAATGCTGCAAACCGATAGCTGTTTCCGTAGTGGGGGGGGGGGGGGGGGTAAGTTGGCATGACAATCCGTGGTGGTAATATTTATTTGTAATCATCCTCCTTCTCACCTAACTAAGCTAATGAAGGACCTGTTTTGTAAAACAAAACAAAGAGATTATGTAATCATATAGTACCATGGCCTCTAAATTACCATATAATAGGGATATAGCTGGACTTTTGTGTTCGTACTTGCCGTAGGAGTCTAATTTTGACCCAAAACTGAAAGATTAAGACGTCTGCACTAGTAAGCAGGAGGTCGTGGGTTCGAATCCCGCCCGAGTCGCCTGTGAAGTTTTTTCCACAGACACTCGGAAAGCACCGAGTATACAGTGCTATACACGCGTCGGTGTAGGGCAAAATTGAATAATTTTTTTCTCACCCGACGCAAGAATTTCATCAAACTATAATATCGTGGCACCCGCTGCTATATAGGATTCTAGCCAGCCAATCGACATTGTGCAAGCTCGGTGGTCGAGAAGTAAAGATGTCTACACTAGTAAACAGGAGGTCGTGGGTTTGAATCACACTCGGAAAGCACATAGTATACAGTGCTAAATACACGTCGGTGTTGGGCAAAATTAAATAAATTGTGATTAATGTGCCATGGACATCCAACTTAGCTCAATACTAGTATGAGGGCGAAAAAGGTGGCTCCAGAAACAGTAAATAAAAAAAATAGTTAACACGTTTGGTTGCATTTAGACGTACACAAATCCTTTTAAAGCATAAATTAATGTATTTGTTTTTCCTTGGTGGAAACTAGTAAAATTAAATGAATTAAAAAGAGATATTATGAACAAAAAGTAAAACAAAAAGTAAAGTATGTCCCGGCTCATCAGGCCGGTGTTTATCTCCGGTTTCGTTGGCATGAAACGACTGAGAATATTTCCATTCCCTCTGGATAGGATGCCAGTCTATCGCAGGTTACTTCCCTAGCTATTGCCAGGTACCCATTTATACTCCTGGGTGAAGAGAAGCAATTATGGTAAAGTGTCTTGCTCAAGGACACAAGCACCACGGTCGCGGCTGGGATTCGAACCCACACTCTGGCGACTCAGCCACCAGAACACAAATCCAGTGCACTAGACCGCTAGACCATGCTAGACCATGCCACCCCATATTATGAAAAAAATAAAAATAAAATATACGTGCAAGTAGAGCGTCTCCTAGTGGTTATTTCCATGACAACCGATGATGTCATCATAACGACGTAATTTTATAATGTAACTTGAACTGTATCTCCAACGAAATTATTATTATTATGTCAAAGGCTTTATTATGTGGAAAAGTGCAATCCGACCTCGCCTATTGTTCTTATTTGTTTGATTGTTTTTATCATTCAGATTGCCGTGATCCTCTAGGGATGGAGAGTAAGGATATACCCGACGGTAGTTTGTCAGTCTCGTCTGCCCACTCAAGTTACCCAATGGAAGAGTCACGGCTCAATTATGATGGTAATTCTTATCTTCTATAACCCTTATCTTCTGAATATCTTCTTCCTTCATTTATAAAGAAAAAGTCACATATAGTTTGTATCTATCGCATCCTATTAGTAGCACCCATTGGGCATAATTTACACGCCCTATGGGGGCCGTGTTGAAGTGACAAAGTATGGTTTATTCCTGTAATTTCTTCTTCCTTCAACAGGCTTCACGGGAGGTGTGATGTACTCTTTGTGTCTGTGAATATTAAAAACAATTGCAATTTTTTTAGTATTGCAATTTTATACTGATATTTTTTTAAACTTTGCTAATGGTGTAATTTTAAAGATTTTAGACGTAATCATTTTTTCCATCTTCCTATCGGCAGTTTACCGCTGTTGGTTGAGGTCAATGATATCCCCATGACAGTTTAGACATTGTGATTAGATTAGAAATACTCACGTGGGTATCTTTGAAGTTATTATTTACTTATTATGTGGAGTGTCGTGGCCGAGCGGTCTAGCTTACCGGACTTAAGTTCTGGTGTTAGCAGCAGAATGTGGGTTCGAATCCTGACCGTGACACTTGTGTCCTTGAGCAAGACACCATAATTGCTTTTTCTCCACCCAGGGGTTAAATGGGTACCTGTGAGGGCAGAGTTGGTTGATTAGCCCTATATGCGCTGTAATGGCAGCAATTGAGCTGTATACACCCCCAGGGAGCTGAGATGGTTTCAGGAATGATTTATGAGCCTTATGAGAAGGGGTAATAATATAATGCGCCTTGAGCACCACTCAGTTGCTGGATACGTGCGATATATAAGTCCACACATTATTATTATTATTATTATTATTATTATTATTATTATTGCCTCGTCTTATCAGTTTACCCTGGATAATGTTTTTAAGTTCTTCCACAATACAAAGTATCAAATGTTCAATACACATGCACGTTTTCGCCATACATTGTCAATTTATTATACGGTTGTTGTAAGCCCCCATTATTAGCAGCATGCCCCACCCCTTTTTGAGACCCTGCATCCACGCATGCCTTCAGGATTAGTGGCGTTATGTATCCAAAGGCCTGTCGCTTTTGATAAAAAGTCTAGTAGGCCAAATCATTTTTTTCCAACGGGGAAATACGTGATACACGTATACGCGGCGACTAAATTGCCCAAATACAAAATATGGTGTCTAAAAGAGGCCTCACAAATCGTTTAAAACACAATCTGGCTGCAATAACCCTTGTATAGTTTGATATCTCAAAACCCTATTAAACCCTATTAAAAATTAATGGCTTTAGAATAGGAAAAAAAAAGAAAATTTTAAAAATGTCAAAATTTACAAAATGTGACCAATTCCAATGCATTCTGCAAATCCAATATGGCCGCCATTAACATAAAATGCAATATCACATGTTTTTCAAGAATTTGTATGTGCATGCTTTTTTGTTTGTTTGTTTGTTTGTTACATTTCTTTATACAGGGTCTGCCCAAACAGTTTAAAACTGGTTTCCATTGGGGCCCTGCATACAATACAAATGACTATACACATGTACAAGTACAATACATTACAAATACAATACAATAAAATAAAAGCATATGGGATTAATGCATAGTTGTTAAGCAACTGTTATAAATATTGTAATTACTGCAAACAATGTCATTTTTTTTCTGCAAGGATGTCAACAACATTTTACCTTTCCGTTAAATAGCGTCATATGATCTGGTTATAGAGAGACCATTGTAGCCTACAATTACCCCAGTTATTTCTTGACATCTTAACAATGTCATGCCATAACAATATTAAAACTAAAAAAGAAACAAATAATTAAACAAATAAAATAAAATAAAATAAAAATAACTAAAAGACTCAAGATTATTTGGAATGAACAATAATGGGCGATTTTGAAGGTTTCCAGGGAGATGGGTCATTAGTTCAGCCCCCAACCATAACGCAACATCAACGCCAATGGTTATAACTCCCTCCTTTAAAAAAAAAACATCCTGGATCCGCTGATGGATTGTATCTGCCTTTATTCCACTTTTGATTACAAAATGACCCAAATTGTGGTAATAGCACCCTCCAGCGGTGATCTAAGTGACGTCACATTATTATCTGTGCTCATTTTGATGGCCAATGGATGAAACGTACTGTTTACTGGGGATAAAATACTATTTTGGACAACCAGAAAATGCTAAAACATTGATATATCTTAATAGGGTTAAATCGTTTGGATAATAATTCGTACAGTTTCTTTTGGGAAGGTAGACATGTCCCTCCAATATTTAGGGCGGTGAGGGCGTGGTAACGGCAATAATCGTCTCCACTAAATCAAACTGTGCAGAACACACATACTGATACATTTGTTTTTGTCTTTGGCGTTTTCCAGGCAGTTTATTGTTTATCCATCAGTTACATGTCAAAACACACAATCATACAGAACAAAGGAAAGAACAAAGGAAAGAACAAGTGCATTACAAATTAAAAGACAAATATTTTGAAATTTGGTTTAATGCAGTTCGTGAATTCGGTTTCACGTTTAAACATCTTTGTAATCAAAAGCAGTGTTTGGATTAAATACGTTGATGAATTCTGTATTTGTACACAATGAAAGAGGTTATTATTACTAAGAGGTTACCAGTGTCAAAATTAACATCATTAATGTTATAGCCTACCATAAATTCTTTCAACTTAATGTCTTGCTTGATTTGTAAATTTAGATTCATGAGATATAGCCAATGTTGTTCCAGATTTGTTTTAAAAAACTTGCCGGAAAGCAAAAAGTGACTGAGGTCATTATGCACATTACATATAAATAAACGAGTGACTTAAATTCCATTTTATAGTAAATTTCATTTGATTTGGAAGGATTGATGTTGTACATTACTTTTAAACTACATTGTTTATATTTATTTATAGGTAGTTTTGTCATGTTAAAGTTCCTACCTTGTTTCAAATTAAAGTCCAGCAGGAGTTGTAAGATGGTTTTCCGATATAATATGCTTCACCTCTACTAACATGTTTTTTAGTCTTCACAAACAAATTATACACCGTCTTTGATTTCAGATCAGCTGAATAATTATCCAAATTCATAACTATTTCGTTATAAATGGGAACATTGAATTGAGTCAATTTGGCAATTAGTTTCTTGATCCAAATGTTAGGTATTGCTTTTCTGATCTGATACATCTCACTTACACACCTAAACGCTCAGTATGGTTCACAGGCCATTTTATATCAACATAATCACAATTAGTAAGAAATTAATACACAGGCTGGTTTATATTTTAGTCTTAAAAGGGGAAAGGGATGAAGGGAGAAGAGGAAATGGTACATACATTGTTCTAAGCGGGAGGGAATTACCCCCACCCGGGCATGCATGTAAGAATTTAACTCACTATAATTTTCACATCTAACCCCCACGCCCCCACTCCTCTGTTGAGAGACGTACGAGATCCACCATTTTATGGGGGTGGAAAAGAACCCTGCGGCTGCACGCCTGCCCCCGTTGTGTATATACTTTTTTGCGAATTTTAAAAAGGAAGAACAAATCCATTACAAGAAAACGCCGCCACTGCCAGTGTAATATCCGTTCAATATTTCCATGCATGATAATCAGTTATGACATGACTGTTTTATTAAGCTACTAACCATATTGCTTACCCACCAGATTCAACCATTATACTACCGTTTTGAAATTACAGCAGAAACCAATGCAGTATAACTGGGGTCATTCAGTAGGGGGTACTTGGGGAACTGGGATTTTCAGGGGGCGCATCAAGCACATTAGAGGGAACTTGTGTTTTGCTTAGCGAATCAGAAATCTTTATACATGCCCCCCCCCCCCCCGCCCATCTGCTCATACACTCTATCTAAACCCATGCATACAATTCTAAAACAATAAATACATTCCATAATCGTTTAGCGTCATTACGTAAGAGGCTTATTAGCCTCTATTTTACATCCGGGATACGCACTGCACACTAAGAAATAATGGTTCAAATCTGCACCCAAATCGTTAGCAGCACCCCTGTGCGTGCAGACTTGGGACCCCGTGATTGTGTGCCTCCCCTACGGGTGCAGATTTGCACCCTCAGAGGAGCAAATATACCCTCAAAGGAGCAATTCTGCACCCACAGGGGTACTGCTATTGTATCAACGATATGCACCCCTATGGGTGCAGATTTGAACTATTATTTCTTAGTGTGTGCCCGGGACCAACGCCGCTGGTTTCGCTCTGAATTCACCGATTGTGTGTAACGGATTTTTAGTTTATTATGCATGGCATTGGACTCAATGAAATGTGAACAAATACAATGTGTTTTTGTTCTAGATATTATAATTGTCCATACACATACGAACCCAGTTTAGAAATAATGTGATCAGCCTTACTCTTGAATCCAGTGCATAAGTGTTCAAAATGACACCCTACTTATTTAGAAAAAAACCCAGACCAAACCGAACCGGACCGAACTAAACAAATATACATACACATGTACATCTGATCCTTCTATTTCTACAGGTGGCTGGTGTACACGGTACAACAATCAGAACCAATGGATTCGTGTGGACCTGCAAGAGTCAGTTACAGTCATTGGCATCATCACACAAGGGCATGCCCGTGATTGGTATTGGATGCAGTCATATAAAGTAAAGTACAGTGGCAACGGGGCTGATTGGATCTACGTGACTGGAGCCGATGGGTTACCATTGGAGGTTAGCAATATGGTATAGGCATACTTGCACTGTTTCCAATTTTCCAATAAATCTTTTCGACATTCGCATTCATTAATTAATTCATTCATTCATTCATTCATTTATTAACACATATTCCATTGCATTTCAGTCTACTTAGTGATAACAAACAATGTAAAAAATAAGTTTACTACAACCAAGTCGACATTAATATTGGGATTGTAATATGAAAAAGTTATATTCACAAATTAATAATGGCGAAAGATAACTGCTAAATCAGCGAAAGCGATAACCTAATCCTCATCTTTGTCAAATATTACCTGCTACATCTCATCAAATGTGAAAATAAGCTGGGAGATAACATTTGAAGTTATTAAATTTTTCCAAAAATTGTTATTTTAAAACAGTAGAAAACAAGTACATTCAAAATATGTATTAAGCCACATCCGTCATAATAACTTGCCCAAGTTGGATTCTGGATCCGTCTTGGTACTACCGAAGAACACGAATGTGAAGGTCATGTTGATGTTACATAACTACCACGAACAATGGCAAATAAAATCCCTGATGTCTTCTTGTGTCTACAACCAAACATGACGTAGTATACATTGTAAAGGGTACTTCAATTTATAGATGGTTTATCTATGTGAATCTATGTAAACACGTACCGATTTTCTGGTCGCTCATAATGTAGACCGAGATGCAATGCGAATATCGAAAAGGTTTATTCCCCATAAAAACGTCACTTGAATTGAATAGATTTATTCTTATTTATTTTTATTGTTTTACCTTGGTCCAAGGATTTACAGTAACAGTTGTCATTTTCTGACAATTAGGCCACTGAACTGCACAAGGGGCGCTTGCCTGACGAGTAATAATAATAATAATAATAATGTAGACTTATATAGTGCACGTATCCACCAAACAGAGTACTATGCTTCCCGCGTTCAACGTCTAAAACGCAGTAACCCCTCAGCATGGTACCGTGAAATTCGTGTGTTAACTGGTGGTCAACGAAACCAAACCCCAATACATGTCCCTGGAATACCGTCTGATGACTACTCCAAGATGCTAACACCATCAATGAACTGTTCATATCAATGTCATCTGATCTGAACCCTCTTGATTTGAGTGCACTTCCAGCGTACCTTCCAGCGCCCACCCCGTGCCAAACAGTGTTTCCTTGGGAAGTTCACAAGACAATGGCCAAGGTTCGCCAAAAAACCTCCGGTGGGCCCGACGGTATTTCTGCGCGAATTATCCGTGAATTCTCTGTTGAACTAGCGACACCACTCACCCACATTATCAACTCCTCTCTCCAACAAGGAAAAGTTCCAGATGAATGGAAACGTGCGATAGTCGTCCCTATCCCCAAAACAAGCCCCCGTCTGTCGACAAGTTAAGGCCGATTTCCTTGACCGACCACTTTGCTAAAATTGCAGAAGCATTCATCGCGAAATGGACCCTCCAAGACATTACACCAAAACTGGACCCTAATCAATTTGGAAATCGAAAATCGCTCTCCACAACTCATTGTCTTATCAACATGTTACACCCTTTGTATGCAAAGTCAAAGTCATCATCCTCTATCATCTTCACAGACTTTACAAAAGCTTTTGATCGAATCGACCACACAGTTGCAATCTCCAAGCTGATCAACCTTGGTGTGCGAAGTGATATTATTCCCTGGATATGTGATTTCTTGTCCTCCCGCCAACAATGTGTGCGCTATAATTCTACTTTATCTGATTGGTCAACACTCAATGCGGGAGTCCCACAGGGGACAAGATTGGGACCCATCATTTTCCTAGCAATGATCAATGATGCACAACCGTTTGATCAAATGCACACTTTCAAATATGTAGATGATCTGACACTAGTTGAATGCCAACAATTCAATCAACAATCTAATATTTAACTAGCGGTTAATAATCTAGTTGAATGGTCTGATGCTAACAAAATGAAATTGAATCCTGCCAAATGTATGAAGATGGAAATCACCTTCATGCGTGACCCCCCGGAACTACCAACTGTCCTCATTGGTGATCATGTTCTCTCCAAAGTGAGCAACGCAAAGGTTTTAGGTATTTTTATCCAAGATGACCTTAAATGGGAAACACACGTGAAAAATATTGAAAAGCGAGCCAATGGTAAACTGTATATGTTGCGTCTGCTAAAACGCTACGGTGTACCTCGTCAAGATCTACTCACCGTACTCACGGGTTACATCAGACCACTCACTGAATACGCGGCACCTGTGTGGAGTGGAGCTTTAACTAATAATCAAAAGCTCCGTATTGAACGTATACAAAAACCTGCTCTTCGAATAGTGTTTGGAACATCACACACAACTTATGAACACGTACTGTCTCATTGCACGCTTCAATCCTTAGAAGATCGTAGACAATTACTTTGTAGTTCGTTCATGGAAACGACTTTAAATAAAACAACTCAATTTCGGCAGTACTTGCCAGCACCCCAAAACACAAGAACTCTAAGGCGGACAGTCAAAGTTCCTGAGTTTCTTTGTAAAACTGATAGAATGAGGAACAGTGCATTGCCATACCTTGTTCGTAATTTCAATATTAGTTGAATATACCCTCTTTTATAATCTTTAACTAATTTCTAATTTCATTTAAACTGTACAGTTCTGATATATTTGTACAGTACCTCTGCCCGTTTTTTTTTTTTTTTTTACTGATAGCTGATAATACCTCTATTTTTAACTATATTTATAAATATACATTTAAATTCTCCA
The DNA here is from genome assembly GCA_029582265.1 of Zoroaster sp. YZ-2022. Taxonomy (NCBI): domain Eukaryota; kingdom Metazoa; phylum Echinodermata; class Asteroidea; order Forcipulatida; family Zoroasteridae; genus Zoroaster; species Zoroaster sp. YZ-2022. The sequence goes on from CM055819.1 coordinate 44,205,278, forward strand.
AAAACTTTTTTTCTGGTTGTTTTTAATTTCCATGTGCAATTTGAGTTGTTTTGTCTGTATTTTTTGTTCTTTTCCTTTTTTGTCTTTATAACGGTACTTTCTAAATTTTTTTATTGTAAATTTACCTGTAATTCGGCAGATGCCGCGATTTGTAAATATTTAATAAACCAGAATTGAATTGAATTGAATTGAAACTGGTGGATACACCAAACTGGCGAATGACATTATTACCCCTGCTCATCAGGCGCATAAATCATTCCTGAAACCATCTCAGCTCCCTGGGGAGTATACAGCTCAATTGCTGCCATTTCAGCGCATATGGGCTAATCAAACACAACAACCAACAACCAACTCTGCCCTCACATTTACCCCTGGGTGGAGAGAAGCAATTATGGTAAAGTGTCTTGCTCAAGGACACAAGTATCCCGGTCGCGGTTGGGATTTGAACCTACATTCTGACGACTCAGCCATCAGAACACAAATACGATGCACTAAACCGCTCGACCATGGCACTCCTGTAGTATAGATTTGTTTTAAAAAATAGTTTTTAAACTTAACATTGTCTGAAAATTATAGGATTCAGACATTAAAGGGACAGTATCGTCATGATCAACAGGACATGGAATCGGAGTGCATGTTTTAGATTAACTCAGTGATTGAAAATAATTCCCACATGGTAAGGTCATATTACCATTGTTGCTGCATACATGAACCAGTAATTTTCAATCACCGTGTTCATCTTAGCTAAGACATCGATTCCATGCCCTGTTGAATGTCTACTCTGTGCGTGATGATACTGCCCTTTAAATGTCTAGTAAAACCTCTTCCCCTTGCTGAAATTTCAGACATTTTGTCCCTAACAAAAGAGATGTATATGTTATCAGTTAATAATGATAGCATCATCGGTATATAATATTTCATCTACCATTATGCACCTATCAATTGTTTCCCCCACCCCTCCCCTGGGCCACCCGTCTCTTGATGTGGGGATTGGTAAATTGGAAATGTTCATTCCCCCACATATGGGGCACAGTGTAATTGACAGAGTTGTTGACTCGAGTCGGTGACTCGGACTCGAGTCCGACTCGAGTCGCCAATTTTTGTGACTTGCGACTTGACTTGACTTGGACAAAAATGACTTGGGACTTGACTTGACTTGGACAAAAATGACTTGTGACTTGACTTGACTTGAGTAAATTTGTCTTGACGACATTGCAAGTCATCATGTATTTTAGGTTGTTTTATTACATGTATTTTCTGGTCAATCCGGCCACGACAGCCGAATACTTTTGTGACGGGAAAAAAATGCTGTCGTGAATTTTATATCTATCGTAATACATAATAATAGTGTATACTGTACACGTATGTGCCTTGTACTGTAAAATTATGCGCTACATGTCTAGTCTTCAACACAATCCGTCGTGAGTGGAAGAATTGGGCTATTACTGGTAAAGGCATTGCATTAATATTCAAAATAATTTATACAAGCGGCTGGAGCGAGGTTATAGCGACATTGTTAATTGTATTAAGAATTTGTCAAGTGTTGAACAAATTATCACAAATTTTAAATAAAACAAAACCGAATAGCTATTTTGACTCAAATTATGTTTATTATGTGTGTAATCATTAAAAGGTACATGTTTTTTTTTTTTAATGTTTTACTCCGTAAAAGGAATTTTAAAATATTTCTGAGCGTAATTTTAAATTCTCCTTACATCACCTATGCAAGCGTTGTCAGAGTTGTCAACACAGAATCAGTAAGGATTTCATGCACAACGTTGTAATACACTGGATCGAGTCCGTGATTTTTAACAAATGTATTGTTTGTGACAATTAACAGCGACCGAATAACTAAGAAGCAGCAATTACTGCGTATACAAAATTTATCTTCTTCCAAATTACCAAATTCCGAGGCCCATATAAGAGTGTAAATTACCATCCGTCGGTTTCCGTCCTGGGAGAAAAATGAATTGTCCCGCGTGTAACAGCTTCAACCGTCTGCAAATTTTCGTACAAATATTGAAATGAACCACTCTAAATACATGTTACCTACGCTAGATTGATAATTTTCAGATTAAAAAAAATTAAAACCTCAATCGCTTCTTTCTATACTTTCCACACAACCCCCATAATTTCTGGACCGAATTGATGAAAAACTACCTGGTTCCCTGTTTTGTAAATAACATTGAATTCAGATGCGGACACCAACAAAAACAATGACGCACTACACAATTTGTGAAGCGTTAACGTCATACTTGGATTTGTTTGTGAGTTTCTGGTCTTCAATAGTCATTTATTTACCTCCCATCATGTTATCACTTGTTTTTCATTTATTTTATTCAATCAGCAACTTATATTAATGAAGTAAAATACGTCTAAACATCTTCAATAAAGTGTCAATCTTTAGGCCTACAGTGTACATTTGAGCTATACGTTTCACCATACATTTCCCTTCACATGTACTACACGGTACAATACACGGTACACGTGTGTGCGTTTGTATAGTTTTCTAGAAAATATTGCCCGATGATTACAGCGAGGTTTCGCGGCTCATTCGAGATAAATGTGTCAATTATGTATATCCTATAAACAACAAATGACAAACACTGGATTTATTCTCACTGCCAAGACAGGGAACATGACAAACAGAACATTATTATAGGCAAAAAAAAAAAAAAAAAAAAAGCTCCGGTTTCTGGTGATCTCCGTGCGCGTGGCCGCAGCTAGACCTGCACGTCGGCATTTTATTTTATTATTTTTTGCTATGAAACGATGTCCAATCGCAGCCACACTTTTTCACATAGGGGTATAAACGTTTGGCTGATTTGTGAGTCCTCTCTTAGCCACCATACTTTGTATAATGGGAAATTTGGTCCCCGCCTACACATGTGAAAAAAATTTAAACAAACAAAAAACAAAATCGCGTCACCGCACCAATTTTGAAACTGGAGACTTTTTTAGCCTTATTCGGGACGATAAATGACTTGTGACTTGACTTGACTTGACTTGAGAAAATTTGACTTGTGACTTGACTTGACTTGGGAAAATTTGACTTGTGACTTGACTTGACTTGAAAAAATTTGACTTGAGACTTGACTTGACTTGAGAACATTTGACTTGTGACTTGACTTGACTTGAGAAAAAATGACTTGGTTACAACACTGGTAATTGACAATACCCTCACACCATAGGTGGGGATCCCCATTGGCCAATCAAATCACCGCGCTTGAGTATGACCAAAGTCCCAACCCTTGGGCAACGAAAAGGTTCCAAATCCCCATGTATCCCGATATCAATACACGGGGTGCCCGGGAGGAGAGGGTTGGGGAAAGCAATTATTGATAGTTACTTTTCCCTAATCTCATTCATTTCACTGCAAACATCTCGAGAAAAATGATTGCAAGAAACCTGTTAAATGTGACATATTTTAATTAAAATATACATGTATCTGTTTGTTGTTGTCTGTCTTCAGTTTCAGGGCAACAGGGACAGTAAGACACCGGCAACTGTCTACTTTCCCGCAGCTCTGCAGACTAGATTCATCCAGATAGAACCCGTCATGTGGCATAACGGGATATGTATGCGTTTTGAACTACTTGGATGCAGAGGTAATGTTTCCATTTCTGTATATGTATAGGTTCCTATGATATTAAAGTATTGTGCAGAAGAGTGGCAGCCGCAACAGGTAAGTGATTTTTCACAAAAGTTGGCGGCAGCACACTCCAGTCAGAACCGTATTATACAGAAAGTTTATGCATGGGAGATATGAAAATGGGTGGTTAACGCTTCAGCTAGTCTTAGTTTAAACAACTGTGCTTGTATGTTTATGATACACGATCCTACGGTGCTACACGAACGCTACAATCACGAACTGCTATCAAACACAGCTTGGGAACTTCGAATAATCTCCAACCGAAAACGGGGGAACAACTACGCATGCGTCATTTTGAAATGCTAGCGCGGCCTACATTTTTGGTGCGTACGCGCATAAACAACAACGGACTGTTGTGTTCACTGATTGACAAATTCACAGCAGTCCCTTGTTGTTTATGTGTTGTTTTTAGCTTTCGTGTAGTGCCGTTAGATCGTGTATCAAAACATACAAACACAGCTTTGAACCAAGACTACGCTTCAGCACGATGCTGTTTGAACATGGTGCATTTTATATTTTAAGATGTTTGAATTAAAATTCAGCTATGATGATGGCAAACCATTATGATAACTTTTGATGAAGCCCATTTTTCTTAAAGATTGATGTTTATGTTTTTCCACAGTAAACTAATGCAATCACCTGCTTCAGTGAAGACGATCTGAGACGTTTATTCACCAGTATTGTAGTCGTATTTGTAGTTCTAGTGAGGGTGGGGGCAGACACTTCACAAGTCAGAAGCCTAGTACAACAGTCAAAAAAGTGCCCATATGAACCTATGACGTCACACTGCAAAACCACGCCTCTCAGTGTTACCCTAAGTGTTAACCCCAAACACTCTCCGTCTCCTCGTCAATTTATAAAGACTGGTTTAAGAGTCTGGTAAGATAAGGAATAGGACTGTTCCTAAATGTTAAATATTCTTCAAAAATACGACAAGATGTGAGATTCATAGTGGGAGAATTTGTATATTTTGTTTAAATTTATTTATTTATTTTATTTGTCTTTCATTTATGTATTTTTGGGGGGAGCCATTCTCAAATTTATTGCAAAGAGAGGTTCTTCTTTAAAGCATAGTAATACCTCCACTCCCACTTTTGTTTGCCATGCCATCTTAAAAATAGACATATAGTTGTGTCTCCCATTTTTCAGATTTGTTTCAAATTTTTAAAAGAGAAAAACTTAATTATAGGCAATACCATGGATGTCCAATAATTCATAAAAGTTAGCTGTTTACATTGCATTTGCAATTTCATTCATTTTCAATTGTGTAATCGTGCAGTGAATCTAACTTGTCATTTGAAGTTTAACATTTGTAATATTCAGTATTGTATTTAAAGTAAACTTGATTGAACCAAGGAAATATTTGCAATATTTGGTGTTAACTGTTTACATTGCATTTGCAATTTCATTCATTTTCGATTGTGTAATCGTGCAGTGAATCTTGTCATTTGACGTTTAACATTTTTAATATTCATTATCATATTTAAAGTAACTTGATTGCACCAATGAGCCTTTTACTTGTTTAATGTTAGCTGCTTACATTGCACTTGCAGTTTCATTCATTTTCAATCGTGTAATCGTATCATTTGACGTTTAATATTTTAATAGTAGTATTTTTAAGGAAACTGGGTAGAACACAGAATCAGTGGCTATGACTATGGGGAACGTGCCCCCCCCCCCCCCGCAGAGGTCTGTGCCCCACGGGTGCCCCTCATTCAGTATTTAAAAAAAAATAGGTCCCTATTTGAGACTGCAGGATTCAAGTATTGACATACCCCCTAGAAAAAGTGGTGCACCCCCGAGTTCCCCCTGAATATTGGACCCTAGTTACACCACTGCACAGAATCTTAAACATTGTTTATGTTAGCTGCTTACATTGTACTTGCAATATCAATCATTTTAGATCGTGTAAATTGTGTCTTTTGACGCTTTAACTTTGTGTGTGTGTTTTAAGCTTTACAAGTTTTAATGTTCACTTTTCAAATTACGTTTGCAATTTCACTTTTTTTCATACTGCCTGAAGTTAGAGTAAGTTTAAACTGTAAGATTCATGTGAACTGTAAGATTCATGTGAACTGTAAGATTCATGTGAACTGTAAGATTCATGTGAACTGTAAGATTCATGTGAACTGTAAGATTCGTGTGAAAAAGTTTAAGGCCAAAAAAAGTCTCCTGTTTCTGATCTCTTTTTCTATAAAACGATGTCCAATTGCAGCCAAAATTGCTGGATCGATTGGAATTCTGCCATGCTGTGCTTTAAATGACTTGTTCACATAGGGGTATGAATGTTTGCCCAATTTGTGAGGCCGCTCTTAGACACCATACTTTGTATATGGGAAATTTGGTTTCCCGGTAAACAATGTACCACGTATTTCCCTGTTGGCCAAAAAAAGGATTTTTTTTTAATCCTACCGATGATCAGAAACCGGAGACCTTTTTGGCCTAATGAAAATGAATAACATTAAAGACAATATACACTTTAGTTAAAATGTCTGTATAATATCCATCCATACTTTATAAGACTCAGCTTATTTCATTGGATCGTTAAAGAGGAGATCTAAGCGAATAATACATAATCTACTTTTCTCCCATTTGTAGAGAGTCATAAGGAAACTCAACCCAAGGAAAATATATTGTAAAAATTAAATTTGTCTGAAACCCCCTTTGTCTCCAATTCAGAATAGGTCCACTGAGGAAAAGACAAATGATCCCTGATACGTTGACATAATAATTATACAACAACAGCGCAGATATTTTCGGTAATATTTATAAAATCTTTGCCAATACGTGAGTGGATTTTCAAGGGCGACATCAGGAAGGAGATTTTTAAAACGTAAGAGGGATATTTGTTTTCCTCCAGGGGATTTTTTCTGAATTTGAGAGTTTTGGGAAAATGAATTTTTACAATAATCTATGAGTTTAGAGAATAAAGCATTATGTTGTTTAGTTTGTTTATTGTACAACCTTTCTAAATTGGGGAAAAGTAAGATATTAATATTTGCCGAGAGCCCCTCTATAACAAGAAATACTAATAATGTATTCAGATGGTTCGTATTTATCCCAATTTTCAATTTCTGTCTTCGGAGAAAATTGGAAATTATACCAGTGTTGTGAAAACAATGGAAGAATACACTGACACCACTGGTGTAATTTTAACACTCTAGTTTGGTTTCAGCGAGTACCGGGTATATCTGTAGTTTCAATAACAGTTCTTTTGATAATTTTTTCTAATTATATGATGGTAGAGAATATATTTTGGCCAAGTGGAATGGTTAACAGACCTATAGATTGGTCTGTAAACGTGGCGCGTGGAGATTTTATTTTTTATTTTATTTTTCAATAAGTTTAAATCAAATTGGACATAAAGTTATAGTTATACAAGAAATGTGTATTTCGGTGTTTATTTATTCGAATAAATTCAGCATAGCATATAGAAACTGTTCATGTTCTTTGTCATTTCTTGAAAGGATTGTATACAGAGTTCTTTGCCATTTCCCAAATCTGCTGTGAACCACTGATTGATCCATTAGGGTTACTGATACAGTGCTTTATTGCCTATATTTGTGCATGACCTGGTCATACCTAATTGTAGCTATTGTTCACCTTAACACTTTATAAAAAATAAATAAATAAATAAATAACACCCCCTTCAAGAAATGTTTTAAATATATTTTCTCAAAATCTAGATCCTATATTCAGTATATATACATGTATATCTAATTAGGTAAAATAAATTTGAGCAAAAACACATTTGAGGGAATGTAAAACATTTGTACTGTTGACCAGACTGTTTTTATGAATAGACTTACTCTCTTTGAATCCAATAATACACCCATCACAACTTCTAAGTTCCCCCTAATATTTTTTTAGAATATCTCAACAAGTATTGCATTGAAAGGCACAGCGTGTAAGGTTGTATTGGTGAAATATCTCATGACCATAAGGTACATGCATCATGAGTTTTGTGCCATAAGATACTAAAGGTTTAAACAATATTAGCATTTGTATGTAAAAACTTTGGTAACTGACATTACGCCTGTTTGGGCAATGGGCGGATAGTAAGTTTCAACATATAAAGGGCTATTCACCGTTACCTATTCAACAAAAATTAATGACCCCTCCCTTTCGGCTGCTTTAAAAACAAACTAGGGCTAAGCTTCCTAAACCCTGCGCGGAGGTAGCACATCTACACGGTGTAGAAGGTCAACGAACTTTCTGTAATTATTCCTTAATTAAAGGGTGAAAAAATTCGTAAGTTCCTTTCAATCCCCATTAGAAATAATGTGTTAGAAGCTTAAAGTACTGGGGAAGTTCGTTCACCCCTTTAAGCCAGCCGCAAGTGCCATGCCTGAGGGGTCCCTATGGGATTTGTGTACACGCTAGACGTTGGGGTTCACGAAGGTCGTAAACGCAGGCTGATTACCATCAGATAACATGCCTGCTGCGGTCTGGGAGACATCTCAAAGGCCTGGGGGGGGGGGGGGGGGGGTCGGATGATGGCTGTATCTGAGTGATTGATGATGTTTTTCGATAGGAGGTCGTTTTTTATGAATGGGGCATGGGTTTGTATACATGGCAGGATAGTGGATGTATAGACTGGACTACTATTGAGTGAATAAAGTACAGATTTTGGATTTTAAAAATGAGTTTTTTTAATGAAAAATTAGGTTTTTAGTGTTAATTAGGTAATTAATTTTCTAAGAAAAACGTAACATTTTCCCAATTTTTTTTATTTTATAGAAAACATCTCTAGACCCTCTGAAACAAGTTAAAACTATTAACATTGGGAAAATCAGTTCATTTACCCATGTAATTGACGATTTTACAACCTACACGGTGTAGATGTGCTGCCTACGCCGCGCTGAAATATCGGACGACGCGCAGGGTAAAGGGATCATACGTGTTTTAAACAAAGTGACTGATATTTTATTGAAAACAAATAAGGTTTGAAGTTATCTAGACATCAGAATAAGTTACTAATGCTTCTTACTATTGTCCTATGCTAACAACAATTTCAACCATCTGTCAATAACCGTGGATACGACTATGACAAACATGTTTTAAAACAAAATGATATGAATATGAAGCTTTTACATGGTTCACAAAGTATCTATAGCCACTTTGTCAGATGTACATCCAGCTTTGCTGAACACTTTCGAGCAGTTCTCAACCGCCCATCTATCGTCAATGAAGAAGTGATAAACAGTCTACCACAAGCTGAAGTAAATCATGACCTTGATGCAGTGTCCACACTCGAAGAAACCATCAGTGTATCTATCAGCTCTCCAATGGTAAAGCTCCCTGTATAGATGTCATCCCTGCAGAGATATACAAAGTCTGTGATGTACCTATTGCCATAAAACTCACCGAGCTCTTCATAATCATGTGGAGAAAAGAAATAATCCACAAGTTTTCAAAGATGCAGCCATCACCACATCTACTGGCGTAAATCCGTGATGAAAAGTGGGGGTGATTTTGAAATTTGGGTACACGGTACAGCTTGACGTTCTGCATGTGTATTTTTATTACAGGCATGGACAATTCTGGGGGAATGATCCTATGGATCGAAAAGAGGGAGATATATCCTCCTCCCCCACCCAATCCTCACAGGATTTACGCCCGTGCTGGGTGACTACCTGGAATGACAAGGTTTAGCACTGTAACATGCATGGGCATGGATACATGTTTCAGAGTTCAAGTTTGTGTTAATCATGTCATTGCACGTGAATACAATTTTATATCACCCCATGTTAATTCACAAGATACTGACATGTTTGGTAGCAAATTGAAGATGATAATGGGCTTGTTTACTGAACTGAATTTTGTTTAATACAAATTTCCATAAAACTAAATTTGTAGGATTCGTTCACATACTGACAATTTTGGAGACTCAGTTGGTAGAACGGTGGCACAGTTATCTAGAGGTGACATGTTCAAATCCTGCTTCAGTAAATTGTTCTTTGTTCACTCCATTCAAAAGAAGATCCACTTCAAAAATGTTTGAGTTTATTTCAAATAGCAACAGTCATCAGTTCATCAAAATTGCATGTTTATTAAAGTAATATTGTGCCACTTTGGTAACAATGGTTATTAGGTAACATTCCTTTCCAGTCTAAGAACTGCATTGTTATATGGACTACAGCAATATTGTACATCTCTTTTATATTGTTTTGATAATTACTACGCATTAATAAACGAAACAAACCCGTCTCCTTTTACGTATTGTCATTGATTGCTTACAAACAATCTCAGCCATTGTTATGTATAATTTGGCAATACCAATGACCAATCAACGCCCTGTTACTTTTGTATTCAAATAGTTAATGTCAGTTGAACTATTTGTGGTTTAATACAGAGCTGCAATAGTTTTGGATAACAGTCGTTGTTTTAAATTGTTAGTACATCGGTGAGTCAGAGCCGGTTATGGTATAATAGATGTTCATTAGACCCAAACCAACCTTTTCTTTTCACCAAGCGATTGGTATTGACAGGAATAAGGCTATTTTTCCAAATTCACTTCGGCACATTTTAACTATAAACACATGCTTCTCACGAATATTTTGAGAAATGTGAAATTGTTTGCATGTTGTTCATCTTTGCTGGAGAAAATAGCAACGTCCTGGTGAAATTACCGGTAAAATATCGATGAATATCGGTAAAAACACTGGCGGTAGATCTTTAACTATCGCGTGGGCCCTATATTGATGGTCATTGTGTCTGTAGACCTACCTTGTAGATAAATGTATTTTTGAGCATTCTAGAAATCACTGACAAGGGTAGGGGCGACAAAGCTGGGTCGAGCATTTTTCTCACTTGCTGCCAGCGGCGTAGCCACGGGGGGCCTGGGGCCACGTGCCCTCCCAGGTCCCCCACGAAAAATCCCGATAGTGCCCCCCAAAAAAAGAAAAGAAAAAGAAAAGGGAAAAACCCATACCCCTGGGCCCCCACAGAAAAGCAATGCCCCCTGTGCCCCCCCCCCCCCCCCCCGAAAAGGTTCTGGCTACGCCACTGCTTGCTGCTGTTGTTTTTAGCTCTTCACCGAAGCTCATGATCATTTTACCAGCTACTTATTATTAAAAACATGAAACTTTTTCTCTGAAATTGGTTAGGGTCCTACCCTCCCCTGCCATTTCAAATGAGACACAGTTTTATTAGCAACTGCGTTGTTGTATATTGGGTTTTGTTAGATCCACCTCTGGATGTATTTGTCATCGTAGGTCTGTTCTTCAGCGATTTCCAGTACATGCGTGGAATTGTGTTTTCTCGTTTTTGCACCAATCTTAATTTTGTGCAAATCAATATAAAAAACAGGAACTCATATTTTGACAATTACGCCCAGAGATGGATACAACAAAACCCTGTATAGATCGTAAATATGTTGTGTAACCATCGAATGCACTTTAATAACTCTCTCCACAATGACATGTTTATTGAAGTAATATTGTGCAAGTACGGCAATAATGGTTATTAGGTAACATTCCTTTCCAGTCTAAGAACTGCATTGTTATAAAGGCTGCGGCAATATTTTACATCTCTTGATATTGTTTTGATAATTACTACGCACTAATAAACGAAACAAACCCGTCTTGTTTTATTTATTGTTATCGATTGTTTTCAAGCAATATCAGCCATTGTTGTGTAAGGTCGCACAACCATTGACCAATCAATGATGGGATGTATGTTGGAGCGCCAAACTGAAAAGTCAATGTCAAAACCGTCACACCTCTTCATCAAGAATTAGAAACAGTTCTAGCCAATCAGAGTGGCGGTTTCCATTCGTGTGGGAGGACACTTACCAATCAAAATGCATACAGTGTTATGCGTAATGCATGGCAATGCATCAACCAATCAGTAAATGGGCGATAAGTGACTTGCATCTTATGGTCCAACAGATGCTCTATACCCTAATATATAGCTGCGTGCCGCCGACAGACTTCGTGATATTCTCAATTAACTTCCATCTCAATAACCATTTATACGTAATCTTCTGATGTAGAGAAAACTGACAAACATTCGAGTAGTAGGATTTGAAACTTCTATCATGGTATTTGAAACTGCTGAATGACTTTGATTTTGAAAAGGGCAACGAATAGAAGAACATTCTATTTGAATTGTTTCATCTACCATTGTTTCTGAAAACTGCTGAATAAATTTGAGTTGAATACATTTCGAACAGTTTTGTTTACAGATTCGACAACGATGAAGCAAATACAAGACGTTGTACTAAGGAGCATTCCTTATTTCAAATATATCAAAATGATTATAGCTGTTATAATGTTGATGATCGTAGCAGACGTGGAATCCTTTGGAAGTCATTGTGGTCGGCTGGAACACAAACTGTTCGTTGCAGAAAACAGAGTCCTCAAAAACTTTGTTTACAAGAATAAAACTCGACACAATCATGTCATTTGTGGACGAGACTGCAGCATGGATAAGGATTGTAAGTCATTCAATTTCTATGAATTCAATAAACTATGTGAGCTGAGTAACTCGACAAGGGCTGAACATCCCGAAGATTTCTTTGAAGTACAAGGAAGTCTTTACTTTGATGTAGATGAGGACACACCTCTGTACTCATTGCCTGACAGTTCACCAATCGTTATCGATCCACATAGAAGTTGCAAGAAGCTCTTGGAGGCAGGTTACAGCACGAGTGATGTGTACACAATCTATCCAGATGGATTTATCGAAGGTCTGCGTGTTTACTGCGACATGGAAATTGATGGTGGGGGATGGATTGTATTCCAACGACGGCAAGACGGCACCGAATATGTTACTCAACTCCATGTATGCGTTAGTGCGTTTTTGTAACTGAGCTCTAGAGCAATATGTCGACAATGTAGACAGCGCCATTCACTCGAAAAGACTCTTCAGGGCTCATACTTGCTTCGGGCGCGCGTCCATAATCCAGCGGATCCAGGCGCACATTTCGATTCCTATGTCGTGTATGATGGGCAAATGCGTCTGTACCCGATCGTTTAATTCCCTCAGCGACGAATTCTTGGAAGCGTTCATCGTCTCTCATTGATGCTACAAACACTGATAACGATTGCAGAAGTTCCACAGCCGTGTTGAGGTCGATTGTTGCAGATTATAGTCGTTATTATGAAATCAATATTGTCAAAGATACTAGCAGTGACAAAATGATACTAAGTTTGAGGAGGTGGATTGAGGGGTTTGGGAGTTATAAATGTGTGTTAAATATTTTTGTTATCTAATGTGGGGGGCCCCTAAATGTGGGGGGCCCGAGGCCAAGGCCTCGGTGGCCCTGCCTTTAATCCGGCGCTGGACGGCAGCGTGGACTTCTACCAAAATTGGACTGATTACCAAGCAGGATTTGGAGATCTTTCTGGTGAGTTCTGGCTTGGCAATGAGAACTTGGTGAAGCTGACCTCTCACGCTTCCCAAGGGGCTTGGCAGCTCCGCATAGATCTGGCAGACTGGTTCGGAAATATGTCGTGGACGAAATACAACGACTTCAAAATACTGCCGGATAACTATATTCTACACGTTGACCAATATGATTACAGCAGCCCTGCAGGGGACGGGCTTTCGTATCATTCGACAAAGTCTTTTTCCACGAAGGATCAGGACAACGATGGAGACTCAACTAAGCACTGGGCACAATATAATGAAGGCGCTTGGTGGTTACCAGGAGCAATGTCACATTTGAATGGTAAATATATGTCAAATTGGCGTACTAATTATAATAATAAAGGAATAAAGTGGTATTACTGGTTAGGAAATAAAATCTCTCTAAAAAAATGCAATATGAAAATGCGTGAAACTGGCGTGTAATAAATTCGTTTTTTCTGGACAGAAATTGAACGCCTTTTCTATGAAATAATTATTGACATAAGTCAGTTTTGATAAATGAACGAAAGATTAGTAGAACCTGAAAACAACTACACATAAACAATTTTAACAACACTTGTTAGGTTAGGCCTTTACCAGTAATATGCGCAAAAGCGTATGTACAAATTATGTTCTAAAAATCTGTTTACTGACAAGTAGACGTACCAATCATGCTGAGACAGAATTCACAGAAAGGAGCGGTCCAGCAACTTTCATGTAAAACATAGAAAAAAATAAAAACATCGTCTTTTTCTCAAAATACGTGAGCACCTATTGTGATAAAACTTTCACAAAACTGTTTGCAATGACGCCATGTAAAAATTCTCTTTTAAGTCTTCTCCAGGATACGGAGCCCCTAAGGGGACAAGTAAAGAAAAAATAGGACAGGTATAAAAAAAAGGAAATGTATTTCTTTCCCTCGAAATAACATTTCGTTCCCTCGAAATAACATTTCTTTCCCTCGAAATAACATTTCGTGGGAATGAAATATTTTATTTCGAGGGAACGAAATAAATTATTTCGTTCCCTCGAAATAATATTTCGTTCCCACGAAATCATTTCGTTCCCTCGAAATCATTTCGTTACCTCGAAATAATATTTCGTTCCCTCGAAATAATTGAGCTGTACGGAATCCTTGATATGCCATTTAATTTATTGGGATATGACAATTATTTCCGAGGTCGCCGTAGCACTGAGAGCCCCTTAAGGGACAGATGTAAACAAATAAATAAAATAATATTTCGTTCCCTCGAAATAATATTTTGTTCCAACGAAATATTATGTTATTTATTTGTTTCCATCTGTCCCTTAAGGGGCTCCCAGTGCTACGGCGACCTCGGAAATAATTGTCATATCCCAATAAATTAAATGGCATATCAAGGATTCCGTACAGCTCAATTATTTCGAGGTAACGAAATATTATTTCGAGGGAACGAAATGATTTCGAGGGAACGAAATGATTTCGTGGGAACGAAATAATTTATTTCGTTCCCTCGAAATAATTTATTTCATTCCTACGAAATGTTATTTCGAGGGAACGAAATGTTATTTCGAGGGAACGAAATGATTTTGAGGGAACGAAATAATATTTCGAGGGAACGAAATGTTATTTCGAGGGAATGAAATATTAATTCGAGGGAACGAAATACATTTCCCCCTTTTTTTTACCTTCCCGATTTTTTTTTACCTGTCCCCTTAGGGGCTCCGTAGTCTTGTACGAAAACCAGAAAGAAAATTTGCGAAGAAATGGCGAGAAATGGGAAAATCTAACTTTGAATGGAACTTACCCAAAAGGAGGAAATGAGGGCAATGTGGCCTTTTCGCGGAAGTCTGTATAGAACGATGGTGCAATACTGTATAGGCCTATGTCATGGGTCTGTAGCGGGTAGCATAGCACGCAAGGATCCGGTGCTCTGCCATTGTAGATGGGAAGCTATTTTCTCTGCAGTACACTTTGTCAATGGCTTAGAAATTGCCATAGAAATCTAATTTAAAAAGGTTCTTCAATAAATAAAAAGTGTAACATTTTCAATTACTGATTGTATCCGAGTAATTTTAGAGGTCATCTAACCTGAAAAAACTGAGGTGTTAAACAGAACCAGCGATGTCAACTAAATTCTGTCATGGTATTTACATTGGGTGATTTGCTTCAATATAGACACTACCAATAGTGTAATTTTCCTGTAATTCTTTCGACGGGATAATGAATAATTGATTATAGATTTTCTTATTATCCTCTTTGTTTTTTAAGTTTTAACACCTCAGTTTTTGCAGAGTATTGTATTGGTGTGAATAGCCTTATTAATTGTTTACAATACACATGTAGAGAACATTTGTCAACTGTATTTAAATTGTTAGTTTTAGCTTAAAGCTTCTATAAACGATTGGTTACGTAATGTTTTATAAATACATTTCACATTGAACCTGAAAACATAAAATTGGTACAAAATAAGTGATTGTATCAAATATCATAAGAAGGTATTCTGCTTGATCATCAGACACATTGTCTACTCCAGGGGCGTGGCAAACCCCTTTTCGCCGTGCATGTAAATTTATCATACGTTTTTTGTGTGCCACACATTTTTTGCCGTGTGCCCCCTCCCCCTTGTGACACTAATGAATGTACGTGCGATTAAGAAAAGAACATTTCTTATTATTGACTACTATGACAAATTACAAATTCCATCGAAATCGAGTGATCCCAACTTTCTCAGGTTCTATGCATATAGACACTGTTTACTCATCATTATAAGGAATGCAAAACCACATAGGTTTTTTTTACTGATAACGTGTATAGGGGCTTTAACTGTTTGTTATTTAAGATGTCCACTGTTACTAAAAAAAATATCAAAAATATATTTAAAAAAAAATTAAATAAAAAAAATGCAATATGATTAACACATAGTATTTATTTTATGATTCCACTGGTTGTCAATTATCGAATTGTTATTCAAAAGCTTACTTGATTTGACTTTGTTGAAGGCACAAACATACTGTAAATTTATTCTGTGGATTTCAATGTATATCTTGAAGAAATTAAGTAATAAAGTTTTTATGATATACCGGTATTTCTTGAAAACTGGAGAAGGAAAATTAAAGTACATTACCAAATACCAATGTTATACATTCTCATTAAGATTGTAGACCTATAATTGATGTATTGTACATTCTCATTAAGATTGTAGACCTATAATTAATGTATTGTACATTCCCTTTAAGATTGCAGACCTATAATTGATGTATTGTACATTCCCTTTAAGATTGTAGACCTATAATTGATGTATTCTACATTCCCTTTAAGATTGTAGACCTATAATTAATGTATTGTACATTCCCTTTAAGATTGCAGACCTATAATTGATGTATTGTACATTCCCTTTAAGATTGTAGACCTATAATTGATGTATTCTACATTCCCTTTAAGATTGCAGACCTATAATTGATGTATTGTACATTCCCTTTAAGATTGTAGACCTATAATTGATGTATTGTACATAAACTGCACCATTGGTGGATCCAGGAGGTTAGAGGAGAAGTATTTGCTTCCACCCTTTTGAGTCACTACGCATGCGTGTAACTCATTATGTGTACCCTCTTATTTCGTGTGCCCTATATTGGCAGGTGGATCCACCCCTGCACTGCACAAGAATAATTGTCACGTTATATTCATTAAATAAATATATAGCATCAAGAAGGAATGTAATTATACAAAAAGAAATATTTTATTCGACAGTGGCGTAGCCAGGGCTTTGAGAATATAGGGGCCATACATGTTTTTGTGAATGTGGGAAAAAGAACCCTCACATAAACAGAGTCTATGTTCTGATAATTAAAAGCCTAAATTAACAAACGGAATCATTTGGAGCGACAAATGGGCAAGGGGACGTAGGTGCCCCCTGCCCTCCCACCCTGATCCCCATTGGCTACGCTACGTTGACTGTCATTCGATTTTAATATCAATGTATTCATTTGGACTTGGATTTTGGAAAGAATTTATAGTCAAGCACATTAAAATATTTCACGAAGCACAACTTGTATCTCTCCTTGTGATTTTACATGTGCAAACTGTTTCGTTGTGAGATGTTCAAGTTCAAGAAATATTTGCCAAAACTCAGTCAATATTTGATTCATCAATTGCAATACACTGCATAAACTGTAGTGTTACAAACTACACATGTGTTCATATTGTTCAACTCACTCAATATCAACATAGCACATTAATATAATTAACATCACCAGTGTTATTATTGTTTAACAATCCTGTTTTTACGGTTTTTACGGTGGATGAAGATGCATGCATCCCTCATATCCTTCGCTCTGTTACCGCCAATTTCTGAAATTTAATTATTTTTAATCATAACGTTACTTATTTCGTTTGAGAAAGTGAAAACAAAACTTTAAAAATGTGACAACCACAAAAATCATTTATGGACTTATTGACTGTAAAACCGGTTTTTATATATTATTATTATTATTTTATTTATTTATTTTTTCGAATGTGTCTTTCCTCAAGTAAAATAGCAATGTTCCTTCTACTAAATTACATTATAAGCGGGGGATACAATTAAAACCAGGACCATTGGACGTACAGTTCCGAAGCTTCCCCTCCCCTCCCCTGTCCTCATTTTGTTTAATTTGTTTATTTCTCAATTTATCGTAATAAAATTTAATTAAACAAATTGCCCCATAGCAATACTTTACCTAATTTTACCCATAAAAGGGTTGAGAAGTAGTCGTTATGTGACTTTAATCAAAATATTGCGATCCATCCCTTGACAAATGTTTGGCTTCGCGCTTGTCTTGGGGATGATGGCTGTATACGTACATTCTGTGACGAGATTCAGCACAGTGACAAACCTCCTCCCCACAAACAGGGTCTACCTCGTTCTCATTAGTAGATCTGGTAGGAAAAGTGATTACTTAACGGATGAATGTTTTTATGATTCACTTTAACAAAAGAAAAAAATCTTAATTATGATCAGGGGTGTGATTTGATAAAAGAAAAAAATCCTGAAAAATGGGTAACAGGTCTGTGTCTCCATTTAGTCTAACTACAGGACAAAGCCCCCTGAACCTCCTGGATGTTTAATTTTGGAGGATTTCACACCCCCACAAACAAGAAACTAGAGGTTTGGACACAATACAGGCTACTTCTTTCCTTGGTGGCTACTTCTCTTCTTTCAAGAAATTTTTGAGGCAAAGGGAGATTTGTACAAAATTCTGAAATTCCTGAGAAATCACAGACCTGTATGATGCAGTACATTTCTGCCTGCATAAATTATTCCCAATTTAATATCCAAGATTTATAGACTGGGACGTAGCGAAGGCATAATCTTTGGTGGGTGTAAAAGTCAATTTGCAGACTGACTTCAGCGACGGTAATAATTGTAACACCTTCAAAAACAAGGGGGAGGGGTAGGTGTGAGACATTTATGAGGGAGGGTAGTCGTGAGACATTTATGAGGGAGGGTAATCGTGAGACATTTTGAGGGTGTAGGCAGGAGAATCTGTGAGAAGGGAGTGGGCGTGAACAATTGTCTTCCTCCGAAAAATTAAATCAAAATTATATCACCTCGGGCACAAACAATACAAGCCTACTTTGATGGCTTGATTTGGTGGTTCAGTTGCCGACTGAGGCATGATTTGCCCACTGATGATCCCCCTCCACGCTTTGGCTACGGACAAGGGCCGAATTTCATAGCGCTGCTTACCGTAAAGCATCGACAGTCCCAAACGCTGTAAATTCTCAAATGGAAGACTTAAAAGATTCCATCCAAGATTTGAGAAATGAAATATCGTCCTTAAAAACCCTTTTCGTTGAAAGTATAGATTATAGAGCACAAGTTCAGGTTCTAGAAAATGACCGAAATGATCTTCAGGCCACCATTGATTTGCTCATGTATGGAGAAGCCAAGCAACAGTGTCGTTGTCATATAGCAACGCAACCCACTGCTGTCTCTAAGACTTTCAACAAAAGCAGTAAATCACCCAAATTAAGCCATTCATTGTCGGTTACTAAGGATAAAAGACAATCGCAAATGTCTTCACCAAGTACTTCCCCGCTACAATCTACGCCACCCGAATCCTTTGTTCCCCTCGCAAATCGATATTCGGTGTTAACTGATCATGAACAATCAGACCAGCAGGAACCATCTGCTGAGGAAGTGATTGATCACTACTTCAATGAATTGATCCAAAATAGAGAAACCCCGGCAAAACTCTCAGAACAGATTAAACAATATAGAACAGATCAAAAATCAAAATATGAGTCCCATGTAGACGTTTTATTGATCGGAGACTCCATGATAAAGAAGATAAAGGGGCCCCGTTTAAGCAAAACTAAGAAAGTAATTTGCTACTCCTACCCTGGTGCCAAGGTAGAGGACATCGTTAGCAAGAAACAGAACTTAGTACTAGAGCATACTCCAAATGAAATCATCCTACATGTAGGGACAAACAATACCAAAGATGAAACAAACTCCCTGATCGATAAAATCCAGCGTGTTGGAAGACAAATGCAGACTACCTCGCAAGCAAAAATCACAATCTCCTCAATCATCCACCGAAGAGAGGAAAACTGTGGAAGACGAGCCGAAGTTAGCTTCATCAATACTGGCCTGAGAAATGTAGCTGAGCATTCTGGTTGGGGATTTATCGATAACGATAATATTACTACCGCTCATCTTGCGAGTGATGGTGTCCATCTTAAGCAAAACGGCATTGCATTCTTTGCCAAGAATATCATTAAGCATCTTCACATTCCATTATCTATTCCCAGAAATGCGGAAAAGATAAACAGCGTTAACCAGCGAAGTTATGCCAGTGCCCTAGTCAGCCCAATCCTCTCGGCTCAGCTTAGCAACTACGAGGATTTTCGGATGTGCCCGCCCAACAACAAGAGAAAAAAAGAAGAAAAAAAGAGGGAAAAAAACGATACCTCCCACGCCAAATCAGAAAATCGCCGCTCGAAGTCAAGATTGGAAACTGTACCTGGAACTCGTGTCAAAGGTCATGAAATCCCAGTAAAGAAAACTAAAAACCGTGTAACCCGGGATCTAAAATATATATCTCTCAATGCCTGTAGCCTAGGGAATAAAGCAATTGATATTAGATCCCTTCTTGAATTTGAAGATGCTGACATCCTCTGCATCACGGAAACTCACTTGAATGACGATGTGTTCAGTTCTGAAATATTTCCAGATCATTATAGTGTCTTAAAAAAGATAGAAACAGACACGGTGGCGGTGTTGTGATAGCCTATAAACAGGGCCGGACTTAGGTTGTGGGGGGCCCGAGGCCGAAATTAATCAGGGGGCCCTCTGATGAGCAGGTGAGTATATAACACGTGTAGTTTGCTAAACGCTGGCCGCAGCATGCCATGTTAAATTAGAAGGAACCATTTATATACCAACATTGTGTAATGACGAGGGCATATTATAGAGATATACTAAGGAAAGCTAACGCGTAATCTGCGCGTAATGATAAGTTGAAGACTTGAAGTGCACTTTATATTAGATTATACGTCAACTTAGTCACTGTCACAGGATCATTTTGGACACCAGGCTAAAATGCCAATTTCTGGCATTTAAATTTACTACCATTTAAGTGGATCCGAAGTTTACATCCATTAATAAATAGGTTTTTCTAGCCTTCTCGTTGGTAAATTGCTTAATGACAATGTCAACATCGATGTTCTTTAGCACATCAGGCTCAGTGGCAAGAATGCTCAGATATACAAGTCTAGATTGACCCATTTCGGAACGAAGATGATTCTTTATCAGCTTCAGTTTCGAGAACGATCGTTCACCACTGCAATTAGATACCATAAGCGACAAGTAAATCCTGAGTAGTACTTCGACGTTTGGGAATGCATCAGATATGTTCTTCTGTAGCAATAATCTGTACATATCAATTTCAGTTGCCTCCGTCAGGGGAATGCATTGTTGAATCAGTGCTTGAAATGAATCATCTCATCAGAGAGTTCTATAGCCAGATCATCATTGTAAACTCCAGTTAGCTTTGAGCATGCTTCCCGTATGTCTGCCACGGCCATTTTCTTCAAATTGCGAAGAAATCCGAATATGTTACTCAACTCCATGTATGCGTTAGTGCGTTTTTGTAACTGAGAGAGCAATATGTCGACAATGTAGACAGCGCCATTCACTCGAAAAGACTCTTCAGGGCTCATACTTGCTTCGGGCGCGCGTCCATAATCCAGCGGATCCAGGCGCACATTTCGATTCCTATGTCGTGTATGATGGGCAAATGCGTCTGTACCCGATCGTTTAATTCCCTCAGCGAAGAATTCTTGGAAGCGTTCATCGTCTCTCATTGATGCTACAAACACTGATAACGATTGCAGAAGTTCCACAGCCGTGTTGAGGTCGATTGTTGCAGATTATAGTCGTTATTATGAAATCAATATTGTCAAAGATACTAGCAGTGACAAAATGATACTAAGTTTGAGGAGGTGGATTGAGGGGTTTGGGAGTTATAAATGTGTGTTAAATATTTTTGTTATCTAATGTGGGGGGCCCCTAAATGTGGGGGGCCCGAGGCCAAGGCCTCGGTGGCCCTGCCTTTAATCCGGCGCTGCCTATAAATCCAGTTTATCTGTCATTTACAGATCAGATCTTGATTCAGAGTGTGAGATTCTTTGGTGCGAAGTTTGTTGTAAAAGAGGTAATTCTATTTTACTAGGTGTATTTTATAGACCTCCATCCAGTGGCACTGATACTATCAAAGAACTAGCTAAGTGTCTTGACCTTTTGAATTTACCTGGTCATCGTAAGTTAAGAAATGTTATTCTTACAGGCGATTTTAATTTCCCTCATATCAAATGGGACGAAGGCCAGCCTATAAGAAACACCACGGAAAATGAGGTCACTGATTTATTTCTCCAAGTGTTTGAGAATAATTTCCTCTTCCAACATGTGGAGGAAGCTACCAGAATCACTTCTACCACTAGTAACATTTTAGATCTTGTCTTTACCAGCAATCCTAATGTTGTATCTGATGTTCATATTATTCCTGGCATTAGCGATCACGATGCCATTGTTTTTACAGCCCATTCTTATGCTAAAAAGCAAAAGCGCAATGCGAGGAAAATCTACCAGTTTTCTCTAGCTGATTTTGAGCAATTTTGTGCTGACCTATACGCTGCTCCATTGAGCGACACAATCGATAGCAGCAATATCGAGAAATCTTGGTATTTATGGAAGACAATGGTTTTGAGTATCGCGGATATGAACATTCCTCAAAAACAGCCTAGCTGTAAACACCACTTACCATGGATGAATAGTGAAATCAGAGGTTTGATGAGGAAACGCAATAGACTGTTCAAGCGTGCCAAAGTAAGTAATAGTATCGCGCATTGGGAAAAATACCGTTTTTTGAGACGTGAGGTAAAACATAGGCTGTATAAAAGCCACGCCGAGTATGTAACGTGCACAACTGCTAATGTCAAGCAAAATCCCCAAAAGTTTTGGAATTATGTAAAAGCTTGTAAGAATGTGACTACTAGGGCTGAGTGTCTCAAAAGAAATGGTAATATTATTACAGATGATAAAGAGAAAACGGAGATACTAAATAACCAATTTAATTCTGTCTTTAGAACAGAAGTCCCTGTTAGAATTCCTACAACGGAGAGATATGACATTCCTGTGATGAGCGATATAAATTGTAGTGTCTATGAAGTCTGTAAACTATTGAAAAACATCGATGTGAATAAGGCACAAGGACCCGATGGCATTGCCCCTAAAATTCTAAAAGAAGGTGCTGAGCCACTCGCCCCATCTCTCTGCATGTTATTTAATCTTTCCTTATCCACCGGCGAAGTTCCCGAAGACTGGCGTAAGGCAAATGTCTGTCCAGTGTTTAAAAAGGGTAAAAAGGATGACCCTTCAAACTACAGACCTATTTCCCTTACATCAGTCACAAGCAAACTACTTGAAAGAATCGTCTCCAATCACCTCACCAAACATTTGAATAACAATAACCTCTTTAATGATAATCAACATGGTTTTAGAAAGAAACGCTCCTGTGAGACCCAACTACTTGACGCAATCCATGATTGGAATAGCGCCTTAGAATCTGGCTCTAGCGTTCATATTGCTTTCCTTGATTTTTCCAAGGCCTTCGATACCGTTTCACATATTCTCCTTTATGAGAAATTAAAAAGTTTGTGCCTTGGTGATCGTAACCTGAAATGGATCATGAATTTTCTCAAAGCTAGAACGCAGAGAGTCATTCTTAATGGTGAATTTTCCAACTGGAGTGTTGTCAAATCAGGTGTCCCCCAGGGGACAATCCTTGGTCCTATGCTTTTTAATTGTTTTATTAACGATATAACTAAGGATGTGCAATCTACTATTAGATTATATGCCGATGATTGTATTGTTTATAAGCTAATTAAGTCTATAGAAGACTGTAATGTTCTCCAGGATGATTTAAAAGTTTTAGGCGATTGGTCTAAAATGTGGTTGCTTGACTTTAACATCGCCAAGTGCAAAATTATGAAGATGACGAAAAAACGCAATCCCATTGATTACGTATATTTTCTGCAGGGCCAGAAACTGCAGGAGACAGATCGTGAAAAATACCTGGGAGTGATGATAAACAAGCAATTAAACTGGAATGACCAGTGTAATGAAGTGTACAATAAGTGCAATAAAATGTTAGGTTTTATTAGAAGGTCCTTCACAAACTGCTCTGGCCAAATAAAAACACGGCTTTACGAATCACTAATTCGGCCGAAACATGACTTTTGTAGCGTGGCCTGGGGCCCTTATAGGAGTTCCCACTGTGCCATGCTTGAGCGCGTTCAAAAACGTTGTGCCAGAATGGTTTGTAGGGATTGGGTATCTGGATACAATGTCTTATTACAACAGTTAGGATGGACGTCCCTAGAAAATAGACGAAAGTACCTGAGACTTGTTATGGCCTATAAAATAATGAACAATTATATTGATGCCAGTAGCCTTTGTAAATTCAGTCTTCCAAATAGAATTTCCCGTAATGACCATGCTTTTAAAGTTCAGGTTCCCTTTGCTAAAACAGACTATTTTATGAATTCATATTTTGTTCGTACTGCTAATGATTGGAACGCCACCCCGGGCGATATTATTCAAAGTGCCTCTTTAAGTATCTTTAAGTCTTCACTTATGGATTATTTTTTAACTTAGTTCATATAGGTTTTTAATTTATTTACATTAATATTACACTTGCTGTTTAATTTTTAATGTTTAATGAACAATTTTTAATTTTAATATTTTATTACACCACTTGATTTTCGTAATGTTTGCAATTACATGTAATATCCTATTGACTGCGTTTTTCTAGTTTTGCCAAATTGTTTTCTATTTTGACTTGACTTTGCTTGTGCTTGTTTAGTTTTGTGTGTTGTTTAGCATTTTATATTCTACACATGTATTTTTTAATCTTATAATTCTTACCTGGTTTTAATATTTTAAGCGATTGTGAATTCTTATATGGGTTATGAAACCTTTTCCACAACTCGTGACAGAAATGTCGAAGTAAATAAATAAATTTAAAAAATGTTCCTGCTAACTATAAATTTGCTTAATTAAGCATAAGCGTATTTCACAGGTTAGCAAGAAAATTCAGAGCAGCGCGTGCGCGTGCTGCGTCACTCATTTGCTAGTAATAACACCCGGCAAGTTAGCATGCCTTTCTCTATGCTTAACGGCTAGCAGCACTATGAAATGAATAATGTACAGTAAGCAAGAAATCAGGTGCTTAGTGGCTACTATGAAATTGATCCCTGGTTCTGTACTGAAATCGCCCGTTGCAGGGCAAGAGAGCAGTAAGATCAACGAATACAGATACTGCTCGAAAATTCAAGCTTGTACGTAACTTCCCTTTAATAAAGTAAGGCTAATGAACAATTTCTTATAAACTAGGGTTTTGAATATAATTGAAATAAAATAACGTTTCCAATTATCAATGTTTTTCCAATAGCATAAATAACGATTTTATTGAACTTTGCCATTTCACTCAATATCACTACAAAGATGACATACATTACAGCGTTTATCTTCATTCTTTATAATACTTTGTATCATTCACTGAAAACATGCATATTCATTTCTGTGAGCCAAGTTACCATTTCAGTGCTTTCATAATCATTATTATTATACACCACACGGGATCAAACTTGATTGCCATTTTTCTATTTTAATTATATATTTATTTTTATTTTAATTATTTAAATTCAACATTAACTTTCAGATGTATGCATGTATATTATCATAAGCTATGGAAGTCACACACTTGCACATTTGTGCAGTAAATTGGCATTTATTACATAAACGCACTGTCATACAAGTTTGTGAATTGTAATATGTCAAGGTTTTGTTTCCATGATCTAATCATTAAAACACCAGCAAACCGATGTTGATAAACGAGGACATTATACACATGTAGCAATACAAAAATCATTTGAATTGGCAGGAATGGTATATTGATGATAATGTTAAGGATTTATATGATTACTGACACTATCATTAATGTGACCTCCACGTAGGAATTGCTTTCCTGACCATGAGGTACACTAAGTCATATATGTGTCCGGTAGGAGAGGGGAGTAGATGGGTGAGTGGGGAACTGGTGGGCGTGGGGAGTCAACAACTAATCAAGGTACATAATGAATGAGCATACAAAATACGTGTCCCAACAAAGCCGAAATAATGCAAATCAAGCAATAAGCACTTTACTTCCAAGCCCCCCCACCCCTTAATCGTCATGCAGGTAAATTTACCATACCTTTTAAGTGTTTAACTTTTATTGTATAGTGTGATCCCTCAAGCCAAGGTTTGCCCCTGATCCCTAAAGAGTAAATGACCAATGACATAACTATAGGGTGGGGCATGAGGGAAACATTCTCCCACCTGAGGACAGTGCCCCCCCCCCCCCCGAGTTTCAGTTTCTCCGGATCTCCCTTCCACCCCACTGAGAATTCAGATCCAATTTCATTTTGTACTATCCTTGAAGCGGAGCTTAGTACCCACTCCCAATGATCCAGTGACAATGACCTTGGGGTTCACTGACTGAAAGTACCACTCTATTCCAACATAAAATGACAGTAGTGGCCAATTAAAATGGCTGATACAGTAGATACGGAATATTACGTTTTCAACAACAAAATGAAAGAATTGAGGGTAATTTTGGTATAAAAAAGAAGCTGTTTTCCGCGACTGAGGACAAATAATTATGTAGGCCAATGACATGGAGATGCTAAATAAGCAAAGAATTTGGCTAAGCATTATAAATTGTGCTTAACATTATAAAACAGACTACCTGCCAAACTAAACACGTTTCTTTTGAAAGTTTGGCTGGTAACCAACAAACATTGCTAAGCAAATATATCTGGTATGCAGCTATATGAAACTGGCCCAGTAAGTATAGACGAAATGAACACAAGAGTAGTCAGTGTCAAAGGTCTTTGAAAAAGACAACACTGTCAACTATTTTGACAAAGTAAAATGATAGAATAATGCATCCCCCAACACCATTCAATATGTCATCCATAAAATAATTATATGAGGATCAACAGTTAAGAATCCTAATTATAAGTTGTACCTTACACAACAGAATGCATCTAGAAACTCAACTTTATTCACATAATGCTGTATTAAATACCAATAACATAACGTAATTAATTAAAAATAACAAATTACTGCTTGCTTCAGAAATGATTATGTAGACATTTTGGAGGAATCATTGCTGGAAAGATATGTTCTTTTTGATGTGTTCCCTTGTTCCTCTTTTTGTTTAGATCTGTAATAAGCTCAACATGTACATAGGTGTACATCCATGTACCGTACAATGCTCTGCATATATGTACAAGCTTACTCTTGCTACAATTAATTACTGATATAACATGGAGCATACAGCAAACCATTTCTGCTTTACAGTACACTCCTGTGTTTATCATTAGGTGATCGACTAGATTGCACTGATTGAAACGTAAAGATGACCAAGGGTTTTTATCAGAAACATCCCCCTCCCCTTCTCCTTCAATCTCTGAGGAAAATAATACATGGTGTTTCCCACAAACTCAACGGCAAAAAAGACAACAACATCAACCTTTTAGAGTTGGATCAATTCAAGGCATGGATTGAAAATTTGATAAAATAAATTATAGGTGAACATATTCTTAGGGAACAGTTGTTTTCCCAAATTGTCATTTTCTTCTGGGTTAAAAAAAAATTTAATCTATGCACTGACCCCAAAACATACAAATTTATAAACTGAATCATTATACAACATAATATCACAAAAATATCCATCCAAGTATACTACCATACTTAAGTGCAGATCAACATTAATAAATATATACAACTTGTTGTTCCTATTATACGTGCCAAATTAACCAAATATAACACTTCCTAAAATTTAGTTTTTAAATACCATCTACACGAAATTAACAAAAATAATACTCCTAAATTTAGTTTTTTACAAATTCAACCGTGCTCAGAATAAATAGACATGTATCTTTGACATAACATGTAGATATACAGTGTACATGTACATCAATACTTTATTATGGAATGATATGTGTTACCCATGATATTGGATAATTACATGCGTATTACCTACAACAAAAGTGTACCAGTCGTGTAAATAACCTGGTCCACAGCATTGTCTCTGATAACAATAGATTTGGGTTATTCATGACATTGCATTCTACCAAATGACATGTGTTTTTTTTTAAATGCTGTTCATTGTGTGATATACATGTAATTAGGCTAGCATGTGCCTGAACTGTACATACGCGTTCAATGCGTTCTGTGCTGTAGATGGGTAGCCAGGATTTTCAGAGTGGGGGAGGAGACAAATATTTTTTGGGGGTAAATTTACCAACACAAAACACATCAATCAGAAATACCAACAAGTTTGTGAATATGGAGTGTCGTGGCCGAGCGGTCTAGCTTACCGGACTCAAGTTCTGGTGTTAGCAGCAGAATGTGGGTTCGAATCCCGGCCGTGACACTCTTGTCCTTGAGCAAGACACTTAACCATAATTGCTTCTCTCCACCCAGGGGTTAAATGGGTACCTGTGAGGGCAGAGTTGGTTGATTAGCCCTATATGCGCTGTAATGGCAGCAATTGAGCTGTATACTCCCCAGGGAGCTGAGATGGTTTCAGGAATGATTTATGATATGAGCCTTATGAGCAGGGGTAATAATATAATGCGCCTTGAGCACCACTCAGTTGGTGGATACGTGCGCTATATAAGTCCACACATTATTATTATTATTATTATTATTATTAATTTACTGACGGACACTATTTTGTGAAAAAGTGGAAGGGGTCGGCCGTCCCCCCTCCCCCTCCTTTGGTCATGCCACTGGTTTGAAATACTGTGTGATATGGGAATCTACTGTATTTAACATCAAGATTGCGTCACGTCTAAATTTGGAACTAGCCAGATGCATCGAGTGCCATATCCCATGCAGGGAAGCCAAACCCATGCTCACTGTGCATATTTAGTGTGTGCCGTGGACTGGGTTTTCACAGACTGGCATCCTTTTTGATGTTGATGTAATACCCTTTCTGGTGATATATACATGTTTATATATTATATATGGCATTGGATCATTATTATTTGATAAGCAAAAGTATTTCATTTGCAACATTCGTTACCAATAATACATTACCCACCCCCCCCCCCCACCACCCCCGTAAATACAAAGTGCATAGAGGATCTAGACACTGTCAGATTGGTAATAAATCAACTGATTTCATTTTCTCAGTTTGTACATACTGTATATCAGTCACACTTAGCTCGTGTAAGACAGTTTGCATATATATATATAGAAATACAAAAATTATCCAAGCAAAATAAAAAAGATGCTAAGTTCAGTAGTCCTTGCAGATTTATACAAATATCACTCAAGCTTACATATCTTCCAGAAACAACAAGTATTTTTCCTATAGATAACTGGAGACACCGTTTTTCTACAAAATCGTTATTTGGTTGCAAGAATACAGACGTAATAATTAAGCTGCTGATGTAGAAGGCAATAACATGAACAATAATAATAATATTTATGTTGTGTATTCTAGTACGTGTCGGTTTATATTTTGAATGACTGATCGAATACACTGATGTTTGAATATATATTTTGGTCATGTTTCATATGCAAAGATCTCATACACAATTTTAAAATAAAATTAATTCTTGTTTATAATTCTTGTTCAGGAAATAGGAATATGTTTTTGGTTGTATAATAACGTATACATGGTTTTTACTTGATGTCACACAGTGCAAAATCGGCCACCATACCCATGCGATATTCTTAATCACCACATGCAGCATGCGGGCATTTCAACAAATTTCGTGTATCATTGGTCAGTGAAGCACTTTACTATGTAGAAAAGTAAGTACATTCAACGCAGTTCAAAGCCAAAGCCAAACCCATAGTTGCCTGTAGAGATGGCATCTATCGAGATCTACAATATACATGTAAGGTTTCTTCATGACTATCTGCTCAATGCACAGTGTATTCCTATAGCAGTGAATATACAAAGCTGGATATTGTGTGTGTACAACACTATACATCCCAGTCCCCAGAAGTGCATTATATTCAGCAAATACAATGAATTAAATACAGGTTAACCAGCAAAAAACCACTGTTTGCATAAAGGGCGCCCTCAACTGGTCGTGCACAGAGCAGACAGATCATCAGAACGTAATAATTATTTCATCCATCAGATGAATATACACAATATACTAAATCCGATTGCATGTGATCATCCCAACGCATGCGTTACGCTGTCCCACTGCGAGTTCAACGCTGTCAGAATGAATACAGTGTCACAATTCATACACAAAAACAATATATGTGACCCACGCAAGGATACAATCAGTTTGATCTATATGAATTGCATTTGACTGATTTGACTTCTGTGCAAGAAAATGGCATGTGAAAATTTCAGCAATGTTGAATTTCTTCAGACATGTCGCTACAAAAACTATGCGACAAAATTCGATGGAAAATCGTATCATGTGACTTAATAGTCATGCACCAATTAAAACGTTGCATGTACTTCTGACAGCCATGACTTGAGAAAATGCAAGCGGAATTCAATTGCATATAAGCACAAGACAACAATGCCTTGGATCAAGCAATCTAGCAAATTGTGTCTTCAATAAGTTTTGCAAGCAGGCACTTTGTATTTGACCTCATGTACTGCCTGATTCTCAAGACTTCTTCACATCTGGATGGGAACAATGCTTGAAATGTGTGAGCTGAAAACAATGAATTAATTCATGTAGAACAGTACATGTATCATTAATACATCAACACTGTATACTCATTACATTCCAGTGTTACTCAGGCAGGATTCCAACCAATGACCTCCTGCTGATTAGTGCAGACATCTTACCTCTCGAACACTGATTTTGGTGAGGATTTTGTTTGCGCAGGACTGGAAAGCACTGATTATATAATGATGATGAATGTTGTTGAAAGACAAATTTAGGACCATTGTTAAAATCATTTCCCCAATGCAGGAACAGACTTATCAAGCTGTGGCCATCCGGGTCAGATTCCCTGAATGTTAGTATATAAGTCAAGTGCTGATAACATGAAAGGGGCCAGCCTATTTCCCTACCAGCCTCAGTTTGGTCATGTGTACATGTATTTGCATGTTAGAAAGACAATATGGTTGCATCGTGATCAAGTTGTATTCCATTAAAGGAAAGGTACAACATTGGTAACATTGGCAAAACTGCTTCCACAAGTTTCAGCTTATTGTTTAGACTAAAGGCCGGTTCATACACAAATGTGAAACAAAATTTGACATCATAAATTCACTGCAAATGATTTTCCGCAGGTTGAAATGAACTCAACTTTTGCATATCATTCCACGAATCTCAAGTTTTGAATACATTTCGCTTCACATTCTCATTTGTGCGAAGTCTAAAACTAGCCTGAAGTCATGAGCAGGGATACCAATAGCTCTGTGCTCCAGAGCCGGAAAAAAAATTGTTTCCCGCAAAGGAAGAGCGAACGTTCATTCATTCAAGCGCACAGAAAGAAAATATCCCTCATTGTCTTTTGATTCAAGCAAACCTGAATTGAACCTGTTCTTTACACTAGTATTGATTTTTTTCAGACTCACACCTCTTTCGACCTCCATTATGGTAGCCAAGTTGAGTAAAATCAGTCAAAAATTTCAGAAATTGAGGGCCGCGAAATGCAATCATTATGATCATGTTGCGATCACCATATACAATGCACTGTATACAACACACACAAACCCACACACACCATTTCCAATATGGCTGAGCAATGGGCTAGTCTTAGTTCAAGACCACATTGCGATTACCATGTATACAATGCACTGTATACAACACACACACAAACCCACACGCACCATTTCCAATATGGCTGAGCAATGGGCTAGTCTTAGTTCAAGACCACATGGCGATCACCATATACAATGCACTGTATACAACACACACAAACCCACACACACCATTTCCAATATGGCTGAGCAATGGGCTAGTCTTAGTTCAAGACCACATTGCGATTACCATGTATACAATGCACTGTATACAACACACACACAAACCCACACGCACCATTTCCAATATGGCTGAGCAATGGGCTAGTCTTAGTTCAAGACCACATTGCGATTACCATGTATACAATGCACTGTATACAACACACACACAAACCCACACACACCATTTCCAATATGGCTGAGCAATGGGCTAGTCTTAGTTCAAGACCACATTATGATTACCATGTATACAATGCACTGTATACAACACACACAAACCCACACACACCATTTCCAATATGGCTGAGCAATGGGCTAGTCTTAGTTCAAGACCACATTGCGATTACCATGTATACAATGCACTGTATACAACACACACACAAACCCACACGCACCATTTCCAATATGGCTGAGCAATGGGCTAGTCTTAGTTCAAGACCACATTGCGATTACCATGTATACAATGCACTGTATACAACACACACACAAACCCACACGCACCATTTCCAATATGGCTGAGCAATGGGCTAGTCTTAGTTCAAGACCACACTGCGATCACCATATACAATGCACTGTATACAACACACACACAAACCCACACGCACCATTTCCAATATGGCTGAGCAATGGGCTAGTCTTAGTTCAAGACCACACTGCGATCACCATATACAATGCACTGTATACAACACACACACAAACCCACACGCACCATTTCCAATATGGCTGAGCAATGGGCTAGTCTTAGTTCAAGACGTTGTTCGATATCTCGCTACTATTGCTTTCCATTGCATGCACTACATGCATGAACCATAGAACACTAGAGGGCGCTTTCACAACAACATGATCAATATAAGTGAGCAAATGCCGGTGAAATGTTTGAGTGTATTATACGATGGCGTAAAAAAAGAAAAGTTAAGAATGTCTTGATAACCAAGACTAACTGAGCGTGCTCTGTAAAGGCAATTTTTTCCCGGCCGGGCGAAAGACGGAGTGCTGGATTTCTTTGGGAAAAATATTTTAAAAACGAAATTCAAGCAATAACCGGAAAACTGGCATCCCTGCATGAGAAAAGTGTAAAAATGCATAAAATATTTGTTGTAAATATGCCTAGTTTTTCGGTGTTTTCTCTTAAATTAGAGCATTTCAATCGGAATAATTGCTCAGGGTGATTGGTTCCTTTACAAGCCTCACATGAAGTTATCTTTCTAAAAAATAATTTGTTAATTTTATTACCAGGTAATTACTAATGTTGTACCTTCCCTTGAAGGAATATATCAAAATACGAGCCCCACCTCTTGGTAAAAGATCAGCTTTGTATAATGGTACAAATCTAGTGACCTAACCATGTTCTGTCTTGACATCAAATTTCAACTCTATTATGAGCTATCGACAATGTGAGTCGGTAGTATGATGTTTGCTTTGTGAGGAAGTACCTCCCCCTGGACAGGCCCATACTCAATCACCTCCCCATCCACCGTGATGATTCCTGGCTGGGTTAGTGGCACTAGACGGAATGCTTTGACAAAGACAGACTTGGTGTATGGCGTCTGCAGGTGCCTGCCTGTTTGTATGGCATCCACAAACTCAACCATGTTCCGACGCGACGTCGGGAAATGAATATACTGAATGCTGATGACGCCCTCATCAAATTTCCTATCTGGCCAGACGTTGACGTCCTCACCGATGTGTGAAAGGTAAGTGATGAGAATACCGACAAAATCTCCCTCCACAGTAGTCCAGCCAGGAGGCAGAGGATCTGTAACACTTGGTGGTAATAGCGATGATGGGTGGTGGGATTGTATACTGGGACTAGTCGTGTGGTGATTTAGTAGACTGCCATTAGTCATCTGTGGTGATGTATCATTCTGATCATCATCCTCAATGACCTGATCCAAATGTTCACCATTTGACTCATTTGTAATAAACTCTTCTGACCCATCTGTCATAAACTCTTCAGAGAAGTGTAGACCATTGGTCACTTCTACGTTTGATAGGTCATCGTGTAGGGACAAGAACCTAGGTATATTGGGTTGGGGATCTTCCATACCAGCTAAGGATGTATCCACTGTGCTGTGCGGACGGGGCAAACCTTGCTGGTGGTTGGAAACTTCACCCGATTTGTTCCTCGGTTGCTTGAGATGTTCGTAGGCCTCTTGGTTCTCCAAAGGCAAGAAGGATATGTTCCCGCGGTATCGCCGTAAATTGAGGATACGTATCACAACACCGACGGTGAAACGAGGCTTACCCATCCAACGAAAGCGTTCACTCTCAATGTCGATATCAGCGATGATGCCCCACGTGAGAGCCAGAAAGGAATGAATGCGTTGAATTGGGGTGATAATCGTGACGACATCTATGGGCTGGACACCACCCTTGCAGACTAGAAAGGCAGCATGAAGGGCAGAGAACTTATGTGGTTGTTCTCTGTTGAAACAGAAAAGTGAGAAAAGATAGAAAAATCAGACTCATTAATGCAATGATACTCTATGCTACCAAATACACTGCCATTTGACAGAATCATTGGGTAGTAAGTGACTATTTCTTGTTTACAGTGACCTTTCACTCAAAGAAATTCTGGTAAACTATAAAGTATTTGTTACCATTTTGGTAAAGTGAAGGTGTCCTGAAACAACAACTCCCAACATTGTGTTTCATAGCTTTATAATGTGTGTAGTCTTGTAAGTATAACAAATCAAAACATATCATGGCGTCAAATTAAATTTGTTAGATGTAGAGAAAAAAGTGGAACTGGTTAGAACAGTCTCTAGGAAAACATGAGGGACACAGATCCTTTGTATGACACTCTTGTAATTGTGTCTTTGTCACTGCTAACAGTGGTACGTGTACATGTAGAAATAGCTACTGATAGATCATATGACTTGTTTACACTTTGCTTGACCTTTAGAGTACCAGGATTATTTCCCGCTGGGCAAAAGTGTGTGTATTTGTATGCAGAGTTTGTACATTTTGTACTTCACCTCAAGAATTTTTTTTAATTTTCAGATGAATAAGATTTGAGATGTAATGTTAGCCTTATTAAAAATAAATCAAATTGGAATTTCTGACCCGACTGACAATCAAGGATTTTTGTTTTAATCGCGATATATTTTTTTTCTTCGTGATATATTATTTTTCATTTGCTGATATCTCGATAATTTGAAAAGTTCTCGATATCATAATCGAATAAAAAAATATATCACGATATTCGATATTATCGTGTTATCATCCAAGCCTAGTCAAAAAACCTGATTCTCTTGAAAACAAAACTGCAATGGCTGTGTATTTGTATGCAGTTTATGTCACTGTTTATATATGGATACTTTGGTCATGGAAATGTTATTAAAATGTTGACAGCACGTGTCTTGAGAAGTATAGTGAAGATGGGACCCGTAATATGGATAAACTTGTGATGAAGTTAGTCGTGTTGCTAGTGTTATATGCAATGTCAATACGTTATGGGTGGTGAGTACGGTACCTTGTGTATAGGGGGTGGCATAATTGCTTAATTGCTCCAACCCCCTGAAACATTTGCGAAGCTTCAGGATTTCAATGACTGTTTTGTGAAGTTGCATGGGGGCACTGCAGTGAAACTGAATCCTTACGGGCAGTGGGAAAACAAAGTTGCAGGCACGGCTTGTAAAGTTGAATGATTAACAGTAGGAAAAAGGACACAAGTCTCTAATTTAAACTGATACCTAACATTAGCGTTTCCATTTTACAAAAAGGAATGTTTAAGTTTCTGAAGCATATTTTACAACAGCATTTGTAGTTGTAAATTTAAACTCCTTCATATCAAGGCTCAACAAAGTTTGAATAGACTGTATGTTTTGTTATTTCTGTAATCCATATATATGTTTTTCTTTGAATCTCTTGGAACTGAAACCGGCTCCAGATATTGTAGAACCGCCCAAGCATATATCGTCACATGCCCGGTAAAAGGACGTAAGCGCGCATTTAACCTAATCTGTCTTAAGTCCTTATTCCGGGCACACAACGATATGTAGTTGATACTATGCATGATAATCTTACCCTAGTTTTGATATGACTGCAGCAAACAGGGCATTACCAGATCCTGCTGGTATGATACCGATTGGGACCTTGAGTACAGACTGTGGATCTTGATGCTTCATCATACCATTAACAACCTGAAGAAAATAATCATGACAACGAGACATAGATTAAGAAAAGTTCCAACAGTTATTATATTCACATGTTTATTAATAAGGTAAATCTTTTGATGAAATTTGTACTTGGACATCCATTTAACGTATGTAACATTTGTAAAAATTAATTTGAGCTACAGCACCCCACAATAACTCGTTCAAAAAAATTGTATCTATAGAGAAACATTTGTGTACGTGTACATGTATGTCATATTAATTTTGACAAGTAATTCTTGGATTTTGTGTAGCAAATTGTGGATTTTATGTAGCATTTTGCTATGCAGATTAAGTGAATTCATTTACTGTCACAGGCCTACAATTTCTTTCTTGTTAGGGGTGAGGCAACTCTTCCTGAATAAAGAGCCCTTTCATTAGAATATCTATGGCAACATTTTGAAGGGGGTAAAGGTTAACACCATGAAGACAGAGACAATAGGCTCTGTGTAAACTATGAAACACTAAGGCCTGCTGTTGTGTACTGTATGCCTAGTACAGGAAGATGTGTTTCCTGACCACTGAGTCTGCATAAATAAGCCTACCTCATAGACGAGACCATCCCCAGCGACTACCACAATGCCTTGCCATTCATTAGGATCCAAGGTGGATGCCATTTCCATTGCCTGATACTGTTTATCTGCAGAAATGAAGAAAAAAGAAGGAAAAAAAATGATGATTGACGATGGTAACAACAGGTTCATGAGAATTTTCAAGGAAGCCATTTTGCTTAAATGGTCACTATAAAAATATGAATTTATCATCCATTCTTCTCACTGTTGATACAATTTGTTCAGCAAGCCCCTTTAGATTTGTACACAAGGTCCAACTGTAAGAGAACAATAAACTAATGACATGTGTTATTACTGTCTCATGTACATATATGTAGTGTACATGTAGTGTACATGTACTCTGTATTTATTGTGTACATTTTGACTTTTCACAAGTGTTTCAAAGTATACTTGTACAGCAAACCATTTATTCATAATGTAAAGTACACATGATGTAATCACTTTTCAAAAACCTACATTGTACACACACACATTGTACATAGTACATACATGTACATGTCTATGGGGGAGGGGGACTACCTACATGTACACACACTTACACATTGTACATAGTACATACATGTGTATGGGTGGGTGGGGGACTGCCTACACACACACATTGTACATAGTACATACATGTACATGTCTATGGGTGGGAGGGGCTACCTACACACACTTACACATTGTACATAGTACATACATGTACATGTCTATGGGTGGGAGGGGCTACCTACACACACTTACACATTGTACATAGTACATACATGTACATGTACACCTACATGTACAGTGTAGTCTGTAAAATACATTGTAGTTCTGAGACAGTTAACGGGTTAACCGAGAATAACTGTTTAGAAATTTGTTTAAGCAGCTAAT
The DNA here is from genome assembly GCA_029582265.1 of Zoroaster sp. YZ-2022. Classification (NCBI taxonomy): domain Eukaryota; kingdom Metazoa; phylum Echinodermata; class Asteroidea; order Forcipulatida; family Zoroasteridae; genus Zoroaster; species Zoroaster sp. YZ-2022. Next base: position 44,242,402 of record CM055819.1, read on the forward strand.
CAAAACCAATATTTAAAAAAAATAATAAAAAAAATTGGGAAGAATTTGCCGTCCTTTTGTTTTGTTTTGTTTGTTGGCCACATTGGTTATTAAACAATCATTGTTTTGGTTTTTTTTTGGCCACATTGGTTATTAAACAATCATTGCAGGAAGTCTATTGATGCTTTTTGATTGAACATTTATACACATTGTGCTATTTGGCCACGATCTAGTTTGTGGTTTCGGGTTAACTGGTTAACCAACTGTGAAACTTGCGGTTAAACTTAACCAGTTAGTGAACTAACCAGTTAGTGAACTAACCAGTTAGTGAACTAACCAGTTAGTGAACTAACCAGTTAGTGAACTAACCAGTTAGTGAACTAACCAGTTAGTGAACTAACCAGTTAGTGAACTAACCAGTTAGTGAACTAACCAGTTAGTGAACTAACCGGTAACTCCCAGCACTAATGTAAAAGGCTCTATTTATCTGTTGTAACACATGTCCACCCTTCCTTTAAAAGTGTGTTATATTATTTTAACAAAATATATTGACTGAACAGAAAAATTCACATTTAGAAGACAAAATAAATATTTAAAAAAAAAACACCCACATGGATTAGTGACAAGTTCTTTAGAGCATATATTTATGTTCTCTTTTCTTTTTTTTACCAGAAATTAGGGGAAATAACGTTACCTACCGGGCTTCAATAATTGAAATTATTTGTAAAATTATGCATTTCGTTTCAGCTGCATAGCATTTTGGATAATCTTAAATAATGAAACAGCCATATACTGGTTAAAGAGCCAAATACATGTAAATCATTATTAATGTATGTACATATACTGTAGATAATTTATAATTTATCAACATACACAGAAAGCAACCTGTCAATGGTTCAGCTTATTTATTCATCATCTAAGAAATAATGCAGTGATAATGCATTCAGATTGTGTGTATGCACATTCTAATGTGGCAATGAATCTTCAACTGACAATCCATGTCATGTTTCAATGTTTCGACTGTACATGTACATGTACCTACATTTCACACGTTCTCAAAAATGACAACATGTCAGATGGAATAACTCCTTGGGATATTTGGTATCATTGTAAGCTAGACATCCTGTTAATTTATAAACAATGGCCGAGCCCAATTATCACTCACACTACATGTAGGTTCAATATATATACACAACAACTGTTTACTGTTAAATAACTCCCCACTGTGTAACCATTCTGTCAATCACTAGCTAATCACCATCTAAATGTCAGTGACCTATCCCCTATCCCTTATATACTGAGGTCCCGTCTCCCCTTCCCTGTCCCGTCTCCCCTTCCCTGTCCCGTCTCCCCTTCCCTGTCCCGTCTCCCCTTCCCTGTCCCGTCTCCCCCTCCCCGTCCCGTCTCCCGTCTCCCCATCCCCCATCCCGTTTATCGTTTCCCGTTTCCCCCTCCCCGTCCCGTTTCCCCCGTCCCATCACCCCTTCCCCGTCCCCGTCCCTGTCTCCGTCTCCCCCGTCTCCATTTCCATGTCCCCCTCCATGTCCCCCTCCATGTCCCCCTCCATGTCCCCCTCCCCGTCTCCCCTCTCCCCGTCTCCCCGTCTCCCCCTCCCCCTCCAAGTCCTTTATATTGCTTTGAGCAGACGAACTGTCCCTCTTTACAACTGTATGGGTTGTTGTAAATGTTGTACACTAAACGATAGCATATAAATTCCCCAAATAGCCCTGAAGATTATACCCCAAGAATCCAATTATGCACAGTACTCTCAAGAAAGTGCAAGAGAAAATGATGCTGTTTAGCCCGTTAGTGTAATGAGGAATGGCAACGATGTAACAAGGGTGTTGTTGAACACCTCCGGGTAAATAGTAAAGGATGCAAAGATGAGATCTGGTTTCACCAGAGATATGCCACTGGATCTTATTTATTCATCTTAAGTGGACATGGGGAATTCAAAGGAATAATATTTGTAAGACATCTTGCAAAACCTTTTGCAGATTCTGTATACATGTACATGTACATGTGTGCAGTATATTAAGTAGCATGTGACAATTCACACGTTCATGTAGCTCTTCCATACGCTATCTCAATAACTTTATGTCAATTGATACATGTTGAAACCAGTAGACACTTTTTGGTAAAATGTCTTTAAATGCATAAAAACTTTTTAAAATACTTTATTTCATACCAGGAGGGGGTGGGGGGGCACGGACAGACTGGTACTTTTTAAAAATTTTTTACTCATACTTGTTTTTAATTATGTATTATTTTTCAATTTTTAAACCCAAAGATCAGCCATGCTGGATGGGTCACTCTCTTAGCATACATGTAGTTTAAAATAAAATAAATAAATAAAATACAACATACACTAATCATGTATACAAAGCAACCTGTGAATGTTTTAAAAGTGTGTCATTGTGTCTTCACCGAAAAAATAGTAAAAATGTTATCATTTTAGTAAATTTAGTTTGATGTTTCCAAAATGAATTTTCATCTCAGTAACATACAAATTGTAAGTTTTCATTTATCAATCAAAAACTCTGAATGGATTTTGACTATTTCCCGATTAACGACGCCAAACAATGTAAAACAATACTGCTAGCTGATTCGTTCACAGGTTGGCTGTTTGATTTATATGTAAAGGTACTAAGCATGAACTCTTCAAAGCAGTTTGGCCAACATATACGTGTAACCAAAGTTGCACTTTATTCTCTATATAGTCACTCCTCTAAAGTCAGACCCCTCTTTGTTTCCCCCTAATCCCCTCACGTTTCCTCTGTCTCCCCTTCCCTTGTCTATAGCTTCTTCTTCTCTGTCTGATTCTGACATTAAAGGTGCAATCACCTTTGTTTGGCATGTTGGCAAATAATGGGTGCCATTCATTTCATGAATTAAAGAGACACATTCATGGCTTAAAAAGATCTAAAGATGTCTCACCTGTGTTTATCAGGAATTTTCAATGGAACATTGACAATTTCCCTATCTAGAAAACAAACACTTTGAGACGAAATATGTGTATTTCACATAATAGTTGTCAGAAGCTTGTTTTTACAGGTAAAAAGTGCAAAAACGGGACCCACCATCAATTAATTTCAGTTACATATAGTGTATTTACACTATAAACCATTCTTTTCATTTTTGAGAAATGTGTAGTTTTAAAGCAGTTGTTTTCCCTTCCTCGGGTAAAATAGCAATGTTCTGAAGAAAAAGAGCATTCTCGTTCAAATAGCAAATAACACGGGCAATTTTTTTTTAAATATGTACATACATGTACTGCCTGAATATGGTTGTTTTTCAGTAACAACTTCAAGGCATGTCACATGACTTTTCCAATCACCTGATAAAGCCACCTACAGTGTTCTCACCCCATCTCCTTTGTGAGACACAGGATCTCTCCTCTTGTGACTCATATTTTAAAGGGACAACATACCATAAACTGCCATGGTACAAACTGCTATTGAATACATACATGCTGTGGCTCACAATTGACCTACACTGTACTGTATGGACATTTTGGATTATTTTATGAAAACGTGAGAATGGATTTTTGTTTTGGTAATTGCCTTTTTAGATCCTGCTTGAAATACTCTTAATACTACATGTAGGTTTGAAACTGTGTGTATATTTGTAAATTTTCCTTTGTTAATCCTCCTCCATCTCTAAGAAATTTCTCCTCCTGTGTTTCTTAAACATTTCTTCCGTAACATCTCAAGGGTTACCTAAACTCCTTAATCATTCCCATCAATCTATGATTACAATCAATCTTCCCTTGCACACATGCATGCACTACTGTGAGTGTATGGAATTATAGCACATTTCCTCCAGTAAACGATACCCTCAAATGAAAACAAACACTTAATAAACTCATGCCAGTCAACAGCACATCAGCAGGAGAAAAAAATCACGTAGATAAGAGTGCATTCATAATGCATGCATGGTAAAACACGGAAAACATTTTGTGCAAATTTTGCAGTCTGGGAGAACTGTATGTCGCACGCGCACCTTATCACGTTCGTCCATTATTCGCCACATAAAATGGTTAAAGATTGCGTCTACATGTACATGTAGTTCAAGGGACTAGCTTTGATGAGAGAGTAGCACAACTCGCAACCATGATAGTTGTGTCTGCGTATTTGAAGTACAATACCTACAATGTAGGTATGGATTACAGTGGGCTGGCACACTTCATATAGGTAATAGACTTCTGGTACAGGTTATGCTAATTTTGAAACGTCGAGTTGTAACCTCCAGTTCTTTTCGGAACTAATTACTACTCAATAGAGAATTTCACATGGTGTCACCGCAATTAGTCTTACTTAACCAGCTCGTGTCGGAGGCCGTGTATACATGTACATGCACATTTTTTTTTGGACAGCGGATCGGAGAGCGTCTAAACATGCCACAGGATTCTCGGGAATATTTGTATAGATTCCCGGTCGACGTGGCAACGAGCCATAAGCATACGGTGGAAGACGCGGTCTCCCCGGTCATGCTCTGGCGAGCACCATTGTTCGTGTTTGTGCGGTAAAAATAAACCCGCCACGGGGGTTCGGAAAAACATTTTTATTCCCGGTGCGAACTGGTTAATATAAATCCTCTTCACAATGCAATGCTACAAGTTTTACCTAATTTTGAAAAGTTAATCTTGAATTTTGATATAAACAAATTGTGCATTTTGTGAAGCCTTTTGTTATACAACTGTATGTGATGCAAGTGTGCAAATAATTTACTGTAAGCCTTTTCACATAATGCATGTCAGTTCAGTAGAAGGCTTCAATAATTATCTCATTTATAAATGCACATCATAAAATGTTGCAGCTGTTGTGCTTGTGAGAATTACAATTACTATTTTGATTTCAGTACAATTGTTGCTCTTGTTTTTTTTTTTTTTTTTTTTTTTTTTTTTTTTTTTGGGGGGTTTGTATGAAATGCATGGTTGGTTCAAAACAAATATTCAAGTCTGATTTTTATGATGATCGATACTAACAGAACAATCCCCCCACCCCTTCCCATGTAGCCCAGACATACAATGTACATGTAGTCTGTGTACGTACAATGTACATGTATACATGTTTGTACAGTACACACGCATCATTGTAAGACTTAGTCACATACATACATGTACATACTGTATACAAGTACATGTGTTTACAAGTGAATGCAATTCAGTCCAGTTTTACCAAAATTCACAAAATAATTCTGAAAAGACTTGACATTGTACATGTACAACATACACTAAGTTAATCCATTCATGTATAATGGGGTTGCCATGGTTATGCAGCAGTCATATTCCGCGATCAATTACTGGTGTCTTGAATATATGTACATGTAATAAGCTATATGCACTACATGTAATCGCTCGGCAGAATAAAATAATATAATAAAAATAATCCACTGTCATTTATATTTTGCCCTTTCCAAATGTTTATAAGTGCTTCTTTCTGCCATTCCAGAAACATTGGGCTAAGCCACTTCTCTTCACATGGTCTGGGTTCATTCAAAGAATGTTTTCATTCCAATGAGACTTGCTGGAGGATAACAAATAAATTTAGATACATGGGTACTGTAGATGTGGTGTCCAAATCTTCTTTTTATTTTGTTTCTTTGAAATATATTTTCAACTGGAGAAAAAAGGGTTATATTTTTATCAATGTTTTTACACCCTTAAATTTCACACCATGAAAAATCTAAATACAGCATACATAGTACATGTACCTTTAAGATGTACGTGTAATCAACAGATCTATAAGCATGTTGACTTTTGGTATTTCTATCTGCTTGAATACTAAATCATTATGTTGATGACATCATTTCAAAAGCATCACTGTGGTTTGTGTCTCTGAGGTTTTTAAGAACTGTTCTAATCAGCTTTCTTCATTTCACCCATGTACATGTACCGTATGCATACATGTACAATATTCAGATTACAGATATAATGTCACAGAGGCATGAAGGCTCACTCATTGGTTCATATACGCGCTGTGCAAACACATGTTCTACACCTTTAGGTACGTGTATGCGCAAGCACGCATAAATGAACCAATATAAAGTGATCTTATTTTTCCGCCGAACAAGGGCGCCTTTCATTGTGTAAAATCATGCATTTACGGGTTATATAGAGACTAGCGCACCAACATTTTTACATAAAAGATATTCTGGTAGTGTCTATTTAAAATCTCAAAGATGTGTACATACACGTAGGTATCACCTTTTTTCTCCCTCCCATTGGGACATTGCTAATTTCCCCCTCCCACTGGGACATTGCTAATTTCCCCCTCCTATTGGGACATTGCTAATTTCCCCCTCCCATTGGGACATTGCTAATTTCTTTTTAGAAAGTTAAACAAATACTTTCACAACGTACAATGTAGTTGTCAGAAGCTTGGTTTTACAGTCAAACAGTGCCAATATAAGGGATGTGATTTGACAAAAGTAAAAAATCCTGAAAAAGGGATATAGCAGGCCTGGTTCTAGAGGACAAAGCCTGGATGATCCCCATAAACAGGAAAACAGAGGTTTGTATACAATACAGGCAACTTCTTTCTCTCCTTGGTTGATACTTCTCATCTTTCAAGGAAACTTTTGAGGCAAAGGGAAATTTGTAAAAAAATCCTGAAATCAGGAAAAATCCTCAGAAATCACAGGCCTGCAAAAAAAGAAGGGAAGCCACCATACATGTACATGTAGATCCATTCTGGTACATACTGTACATCTATATTTGCTTTAACACCAATTCTTCTCACAATTATTTTGAGAAAAAATATATCATTACAAAGCACAAATGTACTTTTTTATCAAGTACTGTAAAATGACAAGCAAAATTGTTGTTAAAACAGGCAAAAACACAGCTAGCATTTTGTCACGTATCACAAATATCATACCTGTAACGACCAACTTAAAATCCAGCTCTGCTTCTCGGAATATCGGCAACACCTGCTTCTGAAAAATCTGTTTGCCTTTGCGGCGACCGCTAGCGGGGTTAACCAAAACTAACAGCTTCCTGGGTGGAGGAAGTCTGGCTGCTGAAATATCTGCAAAATAGAACAATTCTCTCTTTTAAAGCCAGTGTATATACACTTCTGGTAAAATCTCTGCAAGATAATTTGCATTTTTAAGAATTAGGCTAAAAATCTACTTGTTTAAGTTTCAGTTGATTTCATTATGTCGTTAATTATGAGAAAATATTGAAAATGAAACTCAATTATTTGTATTTAATCGTATGCATTCCAACTTCAAATCAAATTTATTTTACAAATGAATACACTACATGTACATTGTACATGAAATTTTACTCAAAGGATACCACTCAAGACAGAAATATTTCAAAGGATGTTTGATACAATCAACAACTTGACAATATACAAGTTTCATACAACACTGCGACCAACAGGCAGACAGGCCTTCAATTTCAATGAAGCCATACGGAACAACTTGTACATATGCGTATGTCACCTCCCGCCTGGACATGGGCAATTCACTCTTATATGGTCTACCAGATACACAAATTTATCGTCTGTCCCGTCTTCAAAACATAGCTGCTAGAATTGTAACCCGGACTAAACCAAGAGAACACATTACACCAATATTGCGAGATCTTCATTGGCTCCCTATTAAGGACAGGATTGTTTTCAAAATCTTAATGTATGTTTACCGCTCTTCCATTCATATGTCACCATCATATTTATCAGAATTACTTCAACCGTATCACTCAAATCGTGATTTCATGAGATCACATCATAAACTTCTTCTGAGTAAGAAATTGACAAAGAGATCCTGGGGAAAACGTTCTTTTGCTGCTGCTGCTCCTTCTTTGTGGAATGATTTACCTGAGCATGTCAAACAATCTCCATCTCTTGCTTCATTTAAAACTGCTCTCAAAACTCATTTGATGAAAATTAATGTATAATTTACTTATGTTTAACTATTGACTTTCATGATGATGTATTTATAAGTTGTTTTTTTTTGGTTTAATATGTCAAGAGTATCGCTGCGGTGTTTATATGTTTATATTTTTTGCAAATCAACCTTGTTTGCATGGTTGTGTATGCAGGGTTTTTCCTTGTCAGAATATCGTCTTTGTCTAGCATATTCTGACCAGGGCCAGTCAGCCTTTTTACAATCATTGTTCCTTGTAATTTTATATTGCATTGTTCTTACCATGTATTTTGTTTTATTGTTTACTCTAATGTGTCACTGCGCCATGAGCGTCTCTTTTGACGGATACCGGCGCATTACAAATGTTCATTATTATTATTATTATTATAGAGGCCACTACCTCCATTGCACTGGTCTTGGCCTTGGTGCCCTGTTGAATTCTTCCTATTGACATTTTGATTACGAAATTCCCTTCATCAAGGAAAAATTTACTTTCCCTTTCAAAAGCAAATATTCTAGTCTTGTGACTATTTATGATTTTTTTGAGATTACCAATAGTGTGTAGTGGATTAAAATTGGTAATTAAAAAAAATAACTAAAATGGTAAAATTTTAAAAGCCTAACCACCCCAAATCCCTTAAAATCCTCCAAGGGGCACTTTTTTTTTTTAAATTCAGCACTGTTGGAAACTGGTACTTTCACCTCTTCAAATGGGGCAAAATTACTACGTGGCAAGAAGTACAGACCATAAGTGCTGAATATGAAAGCTCAATGAAAATACATGGTGCATTTTAAAGATAAGGGCATGTTTCCAAAAGTGCACTTATGGATTTGAGGGTTCAAGAAGGTTCCTAGCAGAATACCTACATGTAGGGGGTTAGGGTTAATGTACATATGTATGCATGTACAGCACCAATGTTGTGGTATGACACTTTTGGCAAAAGTTCACTGAGTGATTCATGGATGCTTTAACATAGGGGCGTATCCATGGTAGCAACATGTGGGTTCACCCAGCAAAAAGGGACCATGCTGCAAAAAGAAGGGGGACACATATGGGGTAGGGTGATTTACATGTATGTACATGTACATGTATGTATGGTTGGTTATGAATAGGACCTGTCCCTCTTTGTTTAGTTAGACCATGGAGGAAGGAAATAGACGTGTACACATGTACATGTACATGATGCCAAACATTTGTGTACACTGTTATTTTTGTTGTCATTCTCATAAGGAAAATAGAAATGTGCCATTCACTTCCCCTTAATGTGGAATGGACTTAAAGGAAATAAGTTAAGAATTATTTCCTGCTGAAGAGAAAGCCAATGTTATACAAAGTATGCTAGATTGGCAAGGTTCATACTCTCTACAAAGTACATGTATGCTAGATTGGCAAGGTTCATACTCTCTACAAAGTACATGTATGCTAGATTGGCAAGGTTCATACTCTCTACAAAGTATGCTAGATTGGCAAGGTTCAATACTTTCTAGTAAAAGGAAAATAACCTGCAGCTCAATGAAAGATTTCGCTTCATGCCCAATACCAAGTCAAGATTTGCTATACAAAATTAGTACTACACATACATAATGTACATGTTTTACACACACAAATATTTCTGCTGTAACAATTTGGCTACGCAAATCTTTTGATGAAATAAACATTTTTCTGCAGTACTGGCTTTTTCTCTACATTTCATGTCTGTGATACATGTACAAATGTACACTGGATCATGTACGGTAAATGTACAGTATCCACTGAAATGAGCAGAAAATCAAGGACCCTCTGGTAGAGAAAGTCCACGTATTGATTTACCTGCTCGATACCCCTTAGATACGCCAAATGGCACATTAGCTCAGCTATCACTCAAGGTTTCCCCCTCCCCCTCCCCCTCCCCCTCTCACATGAACACTATGTCCAAATGCACAATGCACACATGTACAATGTATACTACATGTAGGCCTATACATGTAAAGTATTCATTGAATATTTTGATAGTATTGTACACCCTCTCTGTACACCTTACCAGGAAACGCTATTACATTAACTCAGGTGTTCCCTCCCCAATATCCCTCCCCAATATATCCCCTCACCAATATATCCCTCCACAATATAATGTATCCCTCCCGGGCACCTGACACAGGTACATGTACATGTACGTATACGGATGCTAGTCAACTTGCCCCTTGACAAACTCGCCCCCTGACAAATTTGCCCCCTGTTGATACAAACTCACCCCTTACAAAGTCACCCCTGGCAAACTCGCCCCCCATAATTTCTGGACACATTTCACACTATTGAGACTGGTACAGGGCCATAACTATTTTAACGAATCCAAATATTTTAAGTCTTATAACTCTGTGGTAAATTATTTGGCACTATCTAGAATGATTTAATATAAGAGAGTAAATCAAACATAAAAATCATTTCAATTAATGTTTTATTTAACGAAAAAAATATTACAAGAAATAATTCATTTATAATTACAAATTAAATAGAATAAATAGGAAACTAGCTAAACAAAAAACTGAGTAAAATAAATAAGTAAAATAAAAAATAAGTAATTGCATACAAAATACAAAATACAGATAATTAAAATGCAAAAATGTTAAATAAACATAGCCTAATTCAACTTTGTAAATATTCATTGTAATACATCGTACATGTACATAGTAAAATAAACTAACTGTTTTTAGCTAGTTTTTTAACTTTATGTACATGTATTCTATTTTATTTGTAACTGTTGAATTATTTCATGTAATACTTATTTTTGTTAAATAAAATGCCCCATTGAGGTTATTTGTATAGACCCTGTGTTTGATTTACTCAGTCTTACTTACGTACTAAATCAGTCTCAATAGCGCCTAATAATTCATTAAAATAGGTTTGTCCCCATACATCCTGCCTTCATAATAATGTTTATTTACTCCATTATACAGTCTCAGTAGCATGAGATGCATACAAAAATTACGGGGGGAGGGGGTGAGTTTGTTGGGGACGAGATCGCCGGGGGCGAGTTTGCTGAGGGGCGAGATTGTTGGGGGTGAGTTTATATCAAGAGGGGGCATCTTGTCAGGGGGCATCTTGTCAGGGGGCAAGTTTGTAAGGGGCGAGATTGTAAGGGGCGAGATTGTAAGGGGCGAGATTGTAAGGGGCGAGATTGTAAGGGGCGAGATTGTAAGGGGCGAGATTGTAAGGGACGAAATTGTAAGGGACGAGATTGTAAGGGGCGAGATTGTAAGGAGCGAGTTTGCCAGGGGGTGAGTTGAATGGCATGCGAATGTACACCAGTACACATACATGTACATACACATGTACATGTATGTGTACACTGTTACATTGTGTTTATGAAAGCTAAACAAATGTAGCCCAGGTATCACAACAGCTTTAAGGCCGGTTCAGTGAAATGCGATATATATCAAAACCAAAGATTCACATGACTGATTCACATTTCAACTTATGCGTAAAAGATTTACTTTTGTGTTCATGTGAAGTATTTGTGTATGAAATACATAAACGTATGACTGAATGAAAACTAGGATTATTGCTTTAATTTCCTGATTGATATTCACATATGGTCAGTCACTCAAAATACCAACAAGACCACAGGGTATTTACAAGCATCGGTTAAGTGTACACTAGGACCAAACTTGTCCAGCAATCTAGTGGATTTTCCTATATAAAAAAAACTATATAATAACAAAATAAAATACTCAATTGTGTAACTTTTCCTATTGTTGGCATTTCCAGTCTCGTAAAATAAAACGTTACTAGTCCTATCAAGTAGATTTATTCCTGATTCATTGCATACCGGTGTTCATCCTCTAAATTGTGGCCAAAATGGTTGACCAAAAAATACATTTGATAAAAATGGTACTTAATTTTAATTTTATTTTGTAATTTTTCTCAGAAAGGTGTGATATAGTACATACTGTACAAATATACCCTGGTTACACCTTTCTGGAAAAAATATAATAAAAAAATGGGGTGGGGGAAACACATTTATTCTATTTAGCATTTGTTTACAGATGATAAAATACCAAGAGCCATGGTACATTACATGTTGAGTTTGGCACAGTAGATGGACATGTTGACACTCACAAAAAAAGAGCCATTGTCCATTGTGTTTACAACGTTGTTTGACACGCATGTCAAATTAGCGGAATTTGTCTTTTAGACGATGTAAAGCCATGCTATTTCACATCACTAGGTTTTTACTTCATGTGCGTAAATTGTATTCTTATTGAAGTGTACAGTGTACATTGTAACTGTGATCAGTGAAGCGTGTCTCAAGGATGTGACAGCCAATGATATATTAAGCCTGGCAGGCTCATGGTGTGAATGAATTTGTATAGTCTGTGAGCATTTTGCCCAATGATCAATTGCTGTGCAAAGTATCTTGTGAAGTTAAGGATTATCATGTACTTATGTACACCAGATACGCATTTGTACATGTACATGTACAGTACTGTTTATATGTACTACTAAAATTTGATATTTGTTCATGTTTTAACATTGAAAACATACAGGTTTGTCAGTATTATCCCAGGCAAATATACGTGAGAAAAAAATTCCCAAGGTTTTTTTGACAGGTTAAGTGTAACATTCCCAAATTGTATAAATTATGCTGTGTCTTACGTGTACATGTGTATGTGAACAAAGAGACCATACAAGTTGTATGGTTACATAATGTTGTATCATTAACGAGAAAACACTCAGAAATGTTGATGAGCGAACACAATATCAGTATGTACGTATAATAATAATAATAATGTGTGGATTTATATAGCGCACGTATCCACCAACTAAGTGGTGCTCAAGGCGCATTATATTATTATCCCTGCTCATAAGGCTCATAAGGCTCATAAATCATTCCTGAAACCATCTCAGCTCCCTGGGGAGTATACAGCTCAATTGCTGCCATTTCTAGCGCATATAGAGCAAACCAACTCTGCCTTCACAGGTACCCATTTAACCCCTGGGTGGAGAGAAGCAATTATGATTAAGTGTCTTGCTCAAGGACACAAGTGTCACGGCCGTGATTCGAACCCACATTATGTTGCTAACACCAGAACTTGAATCCGGTAAGCCAGTATACGCTTTTGGAAAAATTGCATGGAGTAAACGTGATCAAATGAATTGTAAAAGAATATAAGAACTAATTAATTTGTAAATAAATTTGTAAATTAACCCTACTACACACGGAGGCCACTCCGATCCACTAAATTTTCAATATATTCTTCACCAACCTTTAGTACATACATGTACAAGCCTGCTGTCCTTTCCAAGTAATCTTACAAAATCAACTGTGTGCCACCCAAGGCCACTGTAAATGTTTGAACATATTAGTATGGCCTGCAATGTATCAATGGGAGACCACTTTACCCTGTAATTTCAATGGTGTGACAGTGCACAGACTTTTACACCAAACAAGTTCCATGTAAATCTGTGATCAAGAATATCAATGGTGTAATACAGGCTGAAAAACTTACTGCATAATTTTGGGACATTACTTTAAAATGATTGGACCACAGACATAATGCCATAGGTTGTTCCATACACTGTGTAGTAAGTACAATGTACATGTATGTATATTATCATTAACTTTATATTTTGTTATTCACATTCTTTGAGAATCGTATTTTTCTGTTTACATGTAGGTGTTCGTGCGACAGCGTGAACACCTCTTAAATTTTATTTTATTTATTTTTTTCTTCTCCTTCTCGATGAGACTTAGGCCTATCGAACACAAAAAACATAGTTCCAAAGTTCACATTTTTAAAAAGGGATTGTTTTCCAATCTGAGATATTGAACCAAAGCAGGTACTAACGTTATTTTTGCATGACACGAACACCGTGTGTTTGTTCTAACCTTGCTCTTCTCTAAGAAAGACATTACTTTCCAATAAGTCACTTTACATAGATAAATTAATCCATGACACAACATGATATTCATTGTTGGGTCAATATACACTGTACATACGCACATGGACATTTTAATAATGGTACGATCCATTATTTTGTGAAAATATCTCATTTCAAAGTTATTTACATATGTACAAAACTTATTTAAAAGTTTCCATATAAAACAGAAATAGAAGTGTACAAATTAAAAACAAAATTGTCAGTGAAAAGGTGTAAAACAAGGAATATTGTTTTCTGTGAAAATGGTTGCACCATGACAAGTACTCCTGAAGATCACACAAGGCCATTAAACTCGAAACAGGTGTGGTTAACAGTCCTTAATAACCCTAACTCCCTATGCATTGTTAGTGAACAATAAAAATCCTTCAAAATCCTCCAACTGCCTTTGTTGTCTAGGGAGTTAGGGTTAAGGGACAATTTGTTATTGTAGAAATTAGGCATAAAATCCATGTACATGTACTTGTAACTTGATTCTGTCTGTATTTTACATGTACATGTCAAAATGTTCTGTACGTATTTTGTGAAAGTAGTTGCACAAGTTCTCCTCAAGACAAAGGCAATAATATTCCATACAGGTGTATACATACATGTAATATTTATAAACTTTGACTGTCCTTGAAGGGGAAATTTGTTATTGTGCTTGGTAATACATGATGTAATAGGGAGTACTCCCTATTTAATCAATTCACTTCAGGTAAATTATTTGAGGCTTTTATATCGGTAAACACATTGGTGTTCAATAGAATATAGAAAGTCAAGGTCTAATAAATATGCAATGGTTCAACAACTATTGCAACGATTACAATAACAAATTGAATATTGAAGTAACAGGTATTCTGTACAGACACATACGTGTGACCATAATTCTCTCTCCATTGAATCAATGTTTTTGTTCAGGGTGCATCATCAGCGAGCAACTCGCTCCAGAATACACAGTCTCTCAGTGAAATATTTAAATACAGTTAACAAGTGTACCAATGATGCATTTCGTGGGGGGGGGTGTCATTACAGTGCATATATGGCTAATCAAACACAACAACCAACTCTGCCCTCACAGGTACCCATTTACCCCTGGGTGGAGAGAAGCAATTATGGTAAAGTGTCTTGCTCAAGGACACAAGTACCCCGGTCGTGGTTGGGATTCGAACCCACATTCTGACGACACTGCCATCAGAACACAAATCCAATGCACTAAACCGCTTAACCATGGCACTCATTATAACACTTTAATGTAAATGGGGTTAACTGCAAAGGATAATAAAGCTACATGTATACTGGTGAGAGCTGTTGCTTACACCATGCTTACACATATGTGTGGAGTATCCATGAGTTCCAACCAAAGCAGATACCAGCACAAGGGACATATACATGTACACACACATAATTAACATACATGTATGTACTGTACATTATCATGTACAAGTGTAGTGTGTGTCAGTGTACTAATAGAAGTAGTGTATGAAATTGCTACAAAAGCAGAATTTAGAAATATTAAGATGTCATAATTTATGGATTTATGGCCTTGATTTTAATGGTCAAACAACATGTACAATGTAGCGCAATAGGATTGTACAGGGATTGTACACGTGTAGTACTTGTATACATACTGGTACATGTATCAAAAAAGCACACAGTACAATATTTAAATATTTGTAAAATTCCTTAGATTGTCAAATACAAATATATGTATGGTACATGTACAGGTACATGTATATTTACTTAATACAAACTAACATAGGGCCTACTGTTACGAATCTTACCCTTTGATTTTGATAAATATTAGCTCCCTCTATTTCACTTCTTTCACTATTAAATATTTTGCTTACGATGCAATTTCTAGCACTCTAAGTCCCAGGGTTTGTTTCCCCGGACCCTCAATTGTCCACTATGAATATGCAATCTTTATACAAGGACGCTACTTTTGCTCATGCATATCCCGCGTCAACACAATGCATAATAATGCAACACCAGCGAGAGCCTTGTGTGTGTGCCACACCCTCCCGCCAGTCCGCCACGTGGCTTGGAGCCGTCCTTTGGACTTAATCTATTTTTCGCCTACTTTCCTCGGAGTCCACCCTACACACCGAATACGGTTCGTATGTGTAACACGGCCGAACAGTCACCATGACTGACCCGCTCCATCATAGGCCTTGGTCCGTGTGTCATGCTCCCATGCGCAACCACTGCTCCCATCATGCAATAGCTTAACAGTAGCACCCCAGTAAGCATTGTCCCCTTGAACACGCCCTCCTTTCTAAAGTTGTCACTCACTTTACTTTTGTCAAATACTTTTCCTAAAATGGAACAAGGACCTGTTGTATATCATGATTTTGCACACGTTTCTACCCTTAGACGTGGAAGGCAAGCTCAGTAATTCCAACCCTCCCGGATCTTCCGGGAGTCTCCCGGATTTGAGTGTAAACTCCCGGTCTCCCGGATCGGATGAAAAACTCCCGGAATCGTAAAAAAAAAATCATAACAAATGCTGTTTATCAAGATAAATACAAAATAGTTTAAACTTAAGTTCAAACTTGCATAGCAAACCTTCGCCTGTGCGGTGGAAAGGTCGTTGATATTTCACCTCCTCGCCTACGATTCCTTCCTTCAGGTGGAGGACCTGGGTAACGCCCTCAACGTTGAAAATAATCTCATTGCCTGTCTTGACCGGCCGGTCGGTTCGAAACTCGTCATCTAAACCAATGAGCGTCGGTGTGTGTACACGACGTGTGTGCATGTGCATGCAACCAATGTGTGGAATCATGGAGGAATCGAGCTCCATGCCATGGAGCAAGTGTTGTAATTAAAAAGCGCGGACCCTACACATCCCACCTGGACCCATTCACGCCTATTAAATCCGTCATAAATCAATGACAATATTTGCTATTTTTAACGCATCATATAAAATAAAATAAGAAAACATGCTTAACTATTGGAATTACTTACTGTTACGTTTTCAGTGCTGATAGAGAGCATTTCAACGATAACATTGTTTTTAATTTTTTTTTAAACAACGGTTATCACCTCTTTAAAAAATGGAGTGTACCCAAAACGAGCCACATGATGTCGCAATAACCATTCCTCTCCTCCCTACAATGTATCACATTGTATCACAATTCAACACGAGGTCACAAGGTGAAATCTGAGACAACGCACTCATCATCTTGGCGTGGAGTGGTCACAGCATAGAAAAGGAGGATTTCCAACTATTAGTAGCGTAATTTTATTCTGATAAAATTCCTGGATAATAGAATCTTTTATTTAGTTTTCAAACATGTGGAAATTTTTTTGAGAATAGCAATTTTGATGTACAGAAACCCCCAAATCGCGGCCGGTTTGCGGTGGTGCCACCTTCGGGTGCAGTCAGGTTGTCTGTGCTCTTTAAGCACCTGCGCACGCCAACGTAACACCACCGCGTGATATGAAATCTTTTATTCTATATTATCTATGCACCACCGCAGATGGCTTCTATTTGGTTGCGGCGATAGTCGGCGGCGGCTGAAAACTTGATCTTGCGATCACTGAGGCATCAAGATTGCAACTTGTCGCTGGCGGTGTTCGACGATTATCATCGCGCACGGCGCAACAAAGATTATCGTGATGATGACGTCTGGCGAATTTGGTCGCAAGGGAGACCTCCCGGATTCTGGCATCGGAAGGTTGGAATGTCTGCAAGCTCCTCATTGGCTAAGACGCTAAACTAGGCTAATGTTTTACTCATTCCTAGGCCCCAGATTTCTATATAAACCTGTCTATAATGACAGCCCAGTGATTTATCCAGGGGTTAAATATAAACCCATGATGTGTGATACAGTCCTGAACAAGATTTCAAAGGTCCCTGGACAAATTGTATCCTTCTTTTTGAATATACATTTTATTATATGGGTACTGTATATTTACATTCATGTGTACTGTTATATTTCAAGTGTATTACATGTAAATAACCCCCCCCAAAAAAAAAAATAATAAATTAAAATCAAATCATAAAAAATAAAAAAATCACTGCCCGTCCTGAAATGTCTGGCCTTTCAAGTAAGGAAAAAGTGGATGACGTGAGTATTCCCTTTTTTTAATCATCATGCATGTATATTAACCAAACATTTTCATGTAACCCCCAGACTCAATCCTTTTTCTGTGTCCCCCCCCCCCCCCCCTTTTTCAAAAACCCTAAATCCTTCCCTGATTAACAGCCTTACATCCAAGAAGACTACCCCAGCTGGAACACATCCCTCTCACTCCCTTTGAGATGTTACAATCAGGGAACCATTTTAGGTTAAATATTTCGCATAGCCAAATTTGCAGACAGAAATTTGATATTTTTAGGCAGTTCCTTTATCACCAAACCAAAACAAATCTCCTGATACCCAAGGCATCAAATGATCTTTGAGGTTGTAGAGAGGGGCAAGAGGGCATTGAATCAGAGTGCTAGTTTTAGATTAACTCAGTTTCTGAAAATAATACCCCACATGATAAGGTTGTATTACCATTGCTGCTGCATAAATGAGCCACTACTTTTCAGTCACTTAACCCTCCTATGCCCAGGCTGAAATTTGGCCCAGTCAGCACGGCACTCACAGACAGTCACTTGAGTATTTTTGGGTGCATTGCCAATTAGTAGGTCAAACCACAGAGTCATACAGAGCTGTGTATGTACTGTCGAGTGGTTTTGGTTTGACCTCCTAGCCACATGTCCTTGCATTTATTTGAGTGCACTGCACAAAGTCAATGGGTTGGGAGTTACATACAAATTTTGAGTGTATTTGAGTGCACTGCACAAAGTCAATGGGTTGGGAGTTACATACAAATTTTGAGTGTATTTGAGTGCACTGCACAAAGTCAATGGGTTAAGAGAGACATAAACATTTTGAGTGTCTTTGAGTGTTAAACCTATAGGAGGGTTAAACTAGGACACCGATTCCATGCCCTGTTGAAAGTCTGCTCTGATCCATGCTCAGCATGAGCTAGGACACCGATTCCATGCCCTGTTGAAAGTCTGCTCTGATCGTGATGATATTGTACCTTTAAGGATCCAGTCTTTGCTTGGTCAGCATGAGGGGAAAGGACAACACAAGAGACATTAACAATCATAAATAAGTAGATATGGTCAGAGGAAGTAATTTATTCAAAAACTGACAATACAACATTTGGTAATTAATTAAAAGAAATTAATTAAGAGTAGAACATTACGATAAATGAAAAAAGGTTGTGATTAAATTTTAAAATGTTTAACAAATTACTGAAAGACGAAAGCACATCAGATGGAATAATTTCTCATGTACTTTACAGAATAATTTATTAATGTGATAATCTGGCAAACTACCAATATAACTCCCCTTTATTAATTTAATTTAGGTAATAATTTAAATCTGTTTATACAATGTATGTATGGCACAATCAGTCTGTACAAAATACAAATTACAAAGTACCTGTCTGTGTTCTCATTGAGAATGATAACCTTTGTTTGTTTGTGTGTGATTCATGTTGACCTGGCTTTCAGCTTAGCCAGAGACTACTAATCGATCGACCATAATGTACACGTACATGTACATTATGTACAGGGTTATGGAGTGCCATGGTCGAGCAGATTTGTGTTCTGGTGGCTGAGTCGTCAAAATGTGGGTTCGAATCCTGTCCGTGACCGTGGTACTTGTGTCCTTGAGCAAGACACTTTACCATAATTGCTTCTCTCCACCCAGGAGTAACTTGGGTACCTGTGAGGGCAGAGTTGGTTGTTGTGTTTGATTAGCCCATATGCGCCGAAATGGCAGCAATTGAGCTGTATACTCCCCCAGGGAGCTGAGATGGTTTCAGGAATGATTTATGTGCCTGATGAGCAGGGGTAATAATGTACAGTGCTTTGATACATGTACCTTGTTTAAGAGCACTTTAAAATGCCCGACATTATTATTTATTATAAGCAAAATTATCTGCTAAGGAACATTTATTAGAGCCTGAGCCCAATCTCATAGCGCTGCTTACCAGTAAGCAAAGTGCTGCTTACCAGTAAGCAAAGTGCTGCTTACCAGTAAGCAAATTTTCGTGCGAACTATAGCAGAAAAATTTGCTTTAAAGCATAGTTGTATTTCAGAGGTTAGCAAGAAAATTCAGAGCGACGTACATACATACATATGTATGTGTATACATGTACATGTACGTTCACCATGGATTTGTATTGTTGCATCACTCATTTGCTAGCAAAAACAGCCAGCAAGTTAGCGTGTCTTTCTCTATGCTTAACGGCTAGCAGCACTATGAAATGAATAATGTACAGTAAGCAAGAAATCAGCTGCTTAGTGGCTACTATGAAATTGGGCCCTGCCAGGAACAATACACTACACATGTACAGTACAGTGTACATGAATATTTGGCTGGTAAAGTGTACGTGACTATTTAACTGGTAAAGTGTACGTGACTATTTGACTGGTAATCTTTTTTTTTTTCCTGTGTTCAGCAAATGCATACATGTACGTGCTCATCAGCAGCTTTATGAAGCTGGCCCCAGATGTACATATGTACATGTACATGTTATGTATGTAGAAATCTGATGGAACTAATTTGGCAAGAACCTAGTCTGTACAGATTTGATATCCATTGTCAGAGATCATTGTCCAATATGGACTTCAGATCAGACAATATATATATTGTTGTGACAATGCAGGTCAACTCTAGATAACACTTAAAGGTACAACATTTTACATGCTTACAAAAATTGTGACTTATAATAAATCAGAAAGCTAAGTGAAGTTGGTATGTTTCCAAGAAATTTCAAAGAAAACAACAATTGTGAATAAGTGAATAAGTGAAAAGTGAAGAAAATGGTTGATTATGAATGCTTTTTCACTTTTCTCATGACTTCCACTCTGTTTTTGATTGTGTACAAATGTTATAATATCATGATTCAAACAAAGTAAACACATATGTCATATAAAAGTGCTGAATGAATGAAAGTAATGAAAATTGGCATTTGTCCATGATTGTATAAAGTGCATTGAACTACACTGCAAGGTCATCAAACATTTGTATTCAAATTGTATTCACTGAACAATGAAGAAAAAGGACACAAATCTGTGCACCAAACTCAACTGCAGTACATACAAGTATGTACAATGTACATACAGTATTTATATACATGTATGTACATTATCTGTGGGGTACCATGGTCGAGCGGTTTAGTGCATCGGATTTGTGTTCTGATGGCTGAGTCGTCAGTGTGTGGGTTCGAAGCCTTGCCGCGACCATGGTGCTTGTGTCCTTGAGCAAGACACTTTACCATAATTGCTGCGAGGGCTGAATTGAACCCAGCCACTGGGGATGTACAAGCCAGTGCATGCTTAGTGCCGGTCCCAAGCCCGGATAAATGGGAGGGTTGCGTCAGGAAGGGCATCTGGCGTAAAACCTATGCCAAATCAAATATGCGGATCATGATCCGCTGTGGCGACCCCTAATGGGAGCAGCCGAAAGAGGACAACATATATACATTTCTAAATTTATTTATACATGTATGCTGATTTGAAAAAGGAAGAGGCACATTAAATAAAACATTAAATGTGATTGGCCCATCAGCTATGACTTCCTAATTATTATTAAAAAAGTACAAAGAATGTGGGTAAATTTTAAGTGTGGCATAATGAATGTTCTGAATAAGGCTGTACTGGGTGGGTATCCGGGTACCCGGACACCCAACCAAAACTGTCATTATCCGGTTCCATTTACCTGTAAATGACATTTAATTTTGACGGAACATTTATGCCACACACGTACGGAAGTCTCTGATGTGTGGTGTATACTACCAGTCGTTTTTAATATAGAGGTGTGAAATAAATACAGGAAGTCCACATTTCTTGTGACTCTAATAAAACAAGAGAAACTTGTGTTCATGTTGGTTATTTTTCACATTCAGATTCGGAAGTACATGTATTAATGTGTTTTTTACAAAATTGTTTACGGGTAACCGGTTATCCGAAGATTTCCAATTTCGGGTATCCGGTTACCGAAATAACCGAAAACACACAGCCTTAGTACTCAACAATTACATGTATTTTTATTTTGATCAAAGTATTTGTGCCTATTAATACAGTGGTTCCAGTGGTCCTGACAGACCTGCACTATCAACCAATGGGGTCAAGAGTGCATTGAAAAACAAATTATGTACTTCATACATGTACTAGTCTAAAGAACATTGCTATAAAATGTGCGGTTTATGTATACATTGTGTTCAAGTCTAATCCCCGTTTATTTTTTATTAAGTGAGGTGGCATGATGCCATTATACTCTTATCTCTGTATCTGTAGGGTATATATACCTGTATGCATTCATGTACTGCGACACGCAAGTTGAACCATATATAGGTTGAACCAATGTGTATATTACATAGTGTGGTTGAACTATCTTTATAACAAGGGCAAAAGGTTCATTGGTCAAAGATACTGTGGCTATGTGTCTCTATATTTGCACACGTGAATCAAATAAAATGTACCACCATAGAGTTTCATCACAGTGGGTGATAACAATGAAAAACTGTTACAGTTTTTTTTTTAATGTTACATGTCGTTTTACAAAAAGTTGCCGGATGGAAACTTTTTGTAAATTTGAAATAATAATTCTTTTTTTAGCTAACATGAAACCCTTCAGATGAAAATATTTCTCAGAAAGATTGATATGTACTTGTTTGTACAATCTTTATAGATGTTTACAAAATTGTGGCACTGTCACGTTTTCTGCTCGACAGTATGCACGCTCATCCTGTTTTGGTTTAGACGTGACATCACAGGTAACATTATTGATATGGATCCATCATCACTATAGTAGAGATCAATGCATCATTTATGTGACTTGTGATGTAACACCTAAACCAAAACAGGATGCGTGCCCATGCCACTATGATGCAAAATGAAAGAACTACTACATGTATGTGTATGGGTAATTCCATGGTTACTCACGTTACATTTTTGAGGTTTTGGGCCCACTAATACCATATTATATACTAGCTAATGTAAGTTACCCAATCATGATCGGGTTTTTGATAGCATGTAAACATATAGTACAGTAGGTTATAAGTATGTGAAATAAAACATGTAGGGTTGACATGAGGGTTGTGGGAATCATGTGGGAATGATGTGAGTCACTTAATGTTGTGGGCATTGTCTTTGTAGAAATATTTATAGGTGGGATATGACTCTTGAGCACACAAAATAAAAGCGTCCATGGGAGAAGTCGGGTTTGAAAAGATGAAGTCCTGCAACTTCAAGGGTAACGGTTTATCATTGCTGGGCCTTGTTGATGGACATTGCGAAGAATTGCATAAAGATGTCTGAACAGAAATGTCATGGTAAATTCACAAATTTGTTGATGACGTGGTGTTTAATAGTAGTCTCCTCTCCACTGAAATGAAGGCCCTCCTTTGAGTGATTATTAAAATGTTCACATTGAGGGGTTGGGAAATTTTACCCTCATGCAATATTTCTCATGACTAACCCACCCCCTCAACATTTCTCATGCCTACCCCCCCACCCCTCCCCTCCTACCCCCACCCCTCCCCTCCTACCTCCACCAACTTTTCAACTTCAACTTTTCGTAAGTGAGAAATTGTAGGCCCAATTACTAGTTTGTGTACATGCTATGCATCCCACTCCATACAATTACTAGTTTGTGTACATGCTATGCATCCCACTCCATACAATTACTAGTTTGTGTACATGCTATGCATCCCACTCCATACAATTACTAGTTTGTGTACATGCTATGCATCCCACTCCATACAATTACTAGTTTGTGTACATGCTATGCATCCCACTCCATACAATTACTAGTTTGTGTACATGCTATGCATCCCACTCCATACAATTACTAGTTTGTGTACATGCTAAGCATCCCACTCCATACAAATACCTTTTAATGACAGCACACTTTTTCTGGTACATTTGTGTTTGTTTGGTCGGTAAATTTGACCAAAAAGTTTGACCGAAATACATGTAGCCCACAAATGCTCACAAAGAGCCTCCTGAATGTAAAATGTTCATTTCATTTCTCTAGAATTGACACCAAACTCCATGAAAATTGAGGGACCAGTCTTTGGGACAGTGTAATAAGTCTGGCACCCATCACTATTGTGCTTTTATTCCCACGATGTTGTATGCTGAAGCTTGGGTACATGTACATAATTCATTGTAATCGATTTCTGGAAGACGCACTTTGTTTTCATGCAGCCGCTGCGCCTGTAAGCGATTCCGATCGCATTTTACTACAAACAGAGAAAGGACACAATAAGCTATGCTAGAACAGAATACATTTTGTACATGTAGGATGCACGGTATCAATTTTATGAAACTGTTTGCATTGTTGCAAGAACATTCTTTATTTTGTTAATGTTTTAAAATAGTGAATATTGGGCATTTTGCCATCGAGTCCTGAGTCACTAACATCAATTCCGAGTCACGAGTCCGAGTCCGAGTCATTGTACATGGTGACTCGAGTCCAAGTCACCGAGTCGGACTCAAGTCCAAGTTGGAGTCCGAGTCACAAGTCATACAATATTCATGAGCAATCGAACCAATGAGAACAATGTAAATTTGCTACTTTGCAAATCTATCCAATCACGACACACAGAAACAGGTGTGTGATCCTCTCCTCAACCACAACTCATCAGCTCACACGTGGTAGGATGTTTACGTTCTCGTGGGGAATTCCTTTTCAATTTTTGTTGTCCAAATCTTTTGAGAATTTTTTAAAAATCATGAAATTATGGCTCAGTGCAAGAAAATGTGTAAATATGAAGTAAATATAACTAGGATTTAGTACACTCTTTATTAATATTTTTGACAAGCCCACTGCCCGTTGTCTAGCATAAAACATTTTCCAAGTGATGGCAAATGTTGGCTGGGTCATAAATGGGCATAATTCCATTACCGGAGAATTACCCATATATTTACACTCATCAGTTTTACACAGTAATTGCATTATACCCAGTCCTTACTCAGCACAAAATAATAATTTCAGAAAAAGCAACATGTCCGTAAAATGTAACGTGAGTAACCAGCATTTTTCTCTTATATAGCATACATTTATAACAAATTTTTGAAATTCTTGTTGTGTGTTGGGTAAATTCTGGGACTATAATTAATGCAACTACTGTGAAAAAAGTGATGAGAAAAATATAGTATTATGGCATTAAGGCAGGGTGCATTTGACTAGCTTCCCCAGGTCAACCCGGGTCTGACTCCGGAGCGTTCAAGCACATGTACATGTACATGTAGGTCTGACGTCAAGTAACCTGCTTGCGAAGCAGGTCACTTGAGGCAGACCCGGGTAAATGATGTCACTTTGAGAATATTCTGAATGGCCGCCATCTTCATTTTCAGTGCGGCAATTTCATGAAGTTTTTGACGTACATTTTCAACCCTTAAACAATGAATCTGTGAGTAGAGACTGTTCTTATACATGTACTAGATGGTGTTGTTTTGTACGAACCTGAGAAGTAATACGACCATTAGTTTCTTTTTTTACCTGGGAAATAATTATTTTGCAATCATTTCATTGTAAATATTTTGTTTACAAAGTCCGTGTGACATTTTACATTATTCACATCGCTTTAACGACCACAAGAGGGCGAACATTCAATGGGATGCTCATTGGATTAGGTTGTACTCGGGGCTCACCCGTGTGACGTACTCGGTTTACCTCAGGGAAGCTACTCGAACGCACCCTAAGAGTGGGCCCAATACCTCAAAAATGTAAGATGAGTAACCATGGAATTTCCCTTGATGCAGAATTAGCATTATATGTACACACAAATATTTCTGCCTAAATATTTTACTGTTCAACATTATTTGAACAAAATCATTTCCTGAAGACAACCTGCTTTTTGAAGAATAACCAATTTCGACGCCCATTTCCAAATTCTGTAATTTCACTGAGGCCACAAGAAGTGGCTGGGAGGCACATTCAGATTCTGTTGAATTTTTAGAAACTTTCTACATAAAACATTTAAATTCCAACAATAACTTGAACATGTATGTTCAAATGCCCATGGCAAAAAAAGGTGTGTGTGGCGGTAAGGGTTATTAGGTTAAAGTGCATTTAACACCCAGTAGATACTGTACCTTGTACATGTACCTCTTGTGCATGTGAAGGTCATGAATTTCACCCAATTTACTATCGATTTGCTGAATACTGTTTTCTTTACACATTTTTTGAAAGGTTATAAAAACTAATTGTTTTCAGGATGAGTGCACCTGAAGGTTTACTTGTGTATTGAGTGGTGACATGAGTGGAGAACAGTGCCAGATCATAGAGGTGTGGCAACATACGGTGGGGGGGGGGGGGGGGGCTCCCACAAAAAACAATTTAATAAACAAAAAAATAATAAACAAAAAACAATATTGCTATAAGTAGCGGAGATGGTGAGAGAAGGTGGGGAGGACACGCAAGTCTGCAATTTGAAACACACTACCTGGTCACTCCATACATTTATGTACCTTTGCTACATGTATGATTATGAATAAAGCAAAAACAGTGTTTATAACATGTATAGGGCCTATATGTGCAACATTATCTTCTTCTGAGCATCCATCATGTGCAAACTGAATTTGACTTCTTCAGTTATTTTGTTTGCTTGAATTATACACAAATATCACCACACTATTTTAGAAGCCAAATTCCAACCAGTAAGTAAAGACTTGTTTGCCTGAACTTATGCGAATCAATTTTTGGCCCCTCCCCCTTCCCCTTCACCATCCCCATGGGGTTGGGGAGATGGGGTAGAATGTCGTATCCGACCGCCACTTTTTCTCATTCAATACAAAATAACCAATAAAGTAATCTTACCTACCTAGTAAGGTGGAGAACATATGGATGATGATGGACATACATGTATACTTCAAATTATTCCCGGATATTTATTTCATGAAAAATCAGGCAATTTTGGTATACGATGACTT